>CM053769.1:577864182-577992646 GCA_028658325.1 Potorous gilbertii | reverse complement strand
AAATCTAGCCAATCCCTTTTGAAATGAAGACATTGAAGAATTATGTAAGTTTCATCCAAATCATTGAGACCCTAACGTACTACACAGTTTTATATCCTTATATGGAATTATTCCACTCTAAAAATATTGTAACCTTGAGCCTCTTGGTCTTACCTCATCCCTGGGAGAAGAATTACAATCTGAGAAGTCTTCACTAAACCTATTCCACTCAATAGGGAGCAGGATTTAGAGTCAGGAAGACCTGGATTTGAATCCTTGCTTCTAACACTAACTGTATATCCACAGGCAAGTCTTGCAATCTCTGAGTCTGGTTTGGTTATCTTTAAAATTGGTATGGTAACACCAGATGTGTAGCACAGTGCAGAGGTGCAGCTAGGTGGTGCAGTGAATAGATTGCCAGCCCTGGATTCAGGATGATTCCTCTTTCTGAGTTCAAATCTGGCCTCAGACACTAACTTTGAGACTCTGGACAAGTCATTTAACCTTGTTCGATTCAGTTTCCTCATCTGCAAAATGAGCTGGAGAAGGAAATGGACAACTACTCCGGTATCTTTGCCAAGAGAGCCTAAAATGGGTTATAAAGAGTCGCCCACAAATTAACAACAGCCTATAACACTGGACCTGAAGTTAATATCTCAAGCTCAATTTTTTTAAAAACAGAAGAAAAAAAAAACAAGTGTTGTTTTGAGGCTAGAATGCTTGGCAACCTTTAAAACATTCTAGAAATGTGAATTCAGAGGATCATCCAGACCTGCCATGGACTGCACAAGCTTTCTGTTGACACCTTCTCTTTTAACAGATCTGGAAAACTGAAGTCCAGAAAGGTCAATGACTTTCCCAAGATCATACAAGTGGTATGAGACAGAGCTGGGATTCCAGCCCAGACTCAGCCCTCTTTCTACTATACCATGATTATAGCTATTGTGATTTTTTTTATCACATCATCTAGTCCACCCTCCTTCTCTGCCCCTTTTCTCTCTCATTTGCCAGTTTTACAGATAAAGAAATGGAAGTAGATAGGGGCCGGGGTCAGAAATGACATGCCCAATGTCATACCAGTAGTAAATAATACAGGCAGGTTTTGGGCCCCAGGTCATCCAGTGTTCCTTCTGCCTCAGCACTCTGTCCTTTCTTCCTCTTGGCAAAGGGAGCAGCCATCCTGGCATCCCTGCCCAACAGAGGGCCCATAATTCTAGGCACTTAAAACAATTACTTTCAGAAAGGCAGATGGGATATTTGTCAGACTGTGTCAACATCTGATACGGTAGCTGATCAGCTAGTGTGACAATCTCGTTCAAAGAACTTGTCCCAGCACAGATGTGGCTTTGAGGATGAATGCCTTTCAAACTAATGATCCTAAACTGCTGAGTGATCGTTTCTCAAAATGCTGTTGATGAAAATCATGCATCAGACAAATGTGACCCCACGCTGTCTGACAAATCTTAATTACTTACACTGACATTATTGAAATATTGATGAGTCAAAAGGCTCATTAAGATATTGCCTTAAAGTAAGTGACGTAATGCATGAATTGTTTGTGTTCCTGAAAGGGTGATCAGAATGGAAAAGATGGAAAGGAGGTGACTCAGCCACCAAGGCAGGCTCTGGGCTCTGCCAGGGGCTCAGTCCAATTGTGATCCAGGAGCATTTATTCAGTGTCTTCTGTATATAAGACATGGTGCTAGTAGAGGCTGGGGCTGCAAAAATAGATGCAACGTAGATTCTCCTATGGAGATTACTTTATGCAAGGGAAAATGTATGGACACCAACAGACAGGCTTCTGGTCAACTTGTTTCCCTGGCTTCTGAAGGCAGAACTAGAAGCAGCCTTAAGTTAAGACTTAATGTAAGGAAAACCTCCCTGACAGTTAAGAGCTACCCAAAGAATGGGAGATAAGTAAGTGGCTTTCCCTTGTTGGAGACCTTCAAGCTAGATGACCACTTGCCAAGTAGGTTGTTGTAGAGGAAAATAAATTTCATTTGTCACCGAACCTCTTTGGGCCTCAGTTTCCTCATCTGTAAAATCAGAGGTTGTACTGGATGATAGGAACCCTTTTAACTCTAAATCTATGAACCTAGAAAACTTGTCTTCTTTTTCTTCCTTGTCTTGGTTGTGAGAGGCAGCATTGAGAAGAGTGTTAAATTTGAAGTTAAAGGTTGTTGTTCAACCTTTCAGTCATTTGGGTTTTTTTGGCAAAGATACTGGAGGAGTTTGCCATTTCCTTCTCCAGCTCATTTTGCAGATGGGGAAACTGAGGTAAACAGGGTTAAGTGACTTGCCCAGGGTCACACAACTACTAAGTGTCAGCGGCCAGATTTGAATTCAGAAAGATGAGTCTTCCTGATTCTACTATGCCATTTAGTTACCCCAGATTAGAAGACCTGGGTTCAAATTCTTACTCTGTTACTGACTTTTACCTTTGTATAAGTCAAATGGATGTGTGGGCCTCTGTTTGTCCTCCCTAAAAATGAGGTGGTTGAACTAGTTGACTTCTGAGTTGCTTTCCAGATCTTAGGTATGAGAGTGAATGAAAACTGAATTCATCTTTACCTTCCCAAGTCATTCTGCATTTTAGGGGGTGAAGTGGATAGAGTGCTGGGCCTCAATCAGGAAGATCTGAATTCAAGTTCAGCCTCAGACACTCACTAGCTGTGTGACCTGGGCAAGTCACTTATCCTGCTTGCCTCCGTTTCCCCATCTGTAAAATTAGCTGAAGAAGGAAGTGACTAAGTACCCCGGTATCTTTGCCAAGGAAAGGGGTCACAAAGAGTTAGAAATGACTGAAAAATTCAACCTCTTCTTGTCCTACCAATAGGCCCCAACTTAGCTAAGACTAAAGTCTTATTAGGTAGAGACAACTAGTGGCCCGGTGGACATAGAGTCATACCCTTACTAGCTGTGTGACCCTGAGCAAGTCACTGATCCTCTGCCTGCCTCAGTTTCCTTGTCTGTCAAATGTGAATAATAATAGCTCCTCACAGGATTGTTGTGGTGCTGAGATTTTAAAGTACCATATAAGTGCTCCCCATCATTATGGTGTGAACCTGTCCCCTAAGTTCTATGGATGCAGTATAATATTTACTAAGCCTGAGAAATGGTGACTTACTCCATGGAGAAAGATATTAACAAGGTATGAAACAGAATGGAGTTTCTGGTAGGTCTCTTTCTACCTTCTTTCTGACTCCCTGAGGATCTAGAGTCATTAGTGTGAACAGGAATTCTTATACTCTAGGACAATAGATGTTTGTTGAATGGATGACGGAGCCCTGAGTTACTCAGGAAAACCAGTGAAGCAGATTATCCTGTTCTCTGAGTATTACAGCTGATCCATGTTTTACAACAATGTTTTTGTAAGGAGTAGACTCATATATACACATATATATGCTAATTCCAACATCCTTCTCTTCTTTGGTCCCTGGGAGAAGCTCAAGTCTCCTAGACCAAGGCATCTGTGCTTTTATTTTATTGGAGAGTCTCTGTGCTTGTCTTGGAGAGAAGGGAGCAGAAAGGAGATTACTGTCACAGTAACTGCCTTTTGCTTTTAAGATGCCAAGACATTCTTCTCCTGGCCAGAAAAAGACTTAGAGGTTTGCAGTGTAAGCCATTTTCTTCCTTGTAGGGACTGGGAGACCCCAGAAAGGTGTGTCCAACTTTCTCTGTCTGTAGGGCCATATTTTAGTTGTAAACAAGGGCAAAATGGAGAAGGAAGTGCAAAAAGAGTCATGTTTTGTGCCTCCTGCCTCTCTTTCTATGTCCTTTCTAGTGTCCAGGTGACCCTTCTCTCCACCACGCCAGTAGAAGCATCATGTTCTTGATTTAGAACTGGAAGGGAATTTTGAGGTCGTTTTATAGAAGAGGAAAGTGAAGCCGAACCCAGGTCTTTTCGACTCCAGATCCAGTGTTCTTTCAACAACCTCATGGTGCACTCTAATCCCCACAATCCCCCCCTTTTTTAGAGGGAGCACGGCATAGTGGATAGAACCCTGGAGTCAGAAAAACCTGAGTTCAAATTTGACTTCAGATACCTACTAGTTGTGTGACCCTGGGAAAGTCATTCAACCCTGTTTGCCTCAGTTTCCTCATATGTCAAATAAGTCTAATTAATAGCCTCAACCTTCCAGGATTGTTGTGAAGACAAAATGAGATAATATTGGTAAAGTTCTTTGCAAAACCTTGAAGAACTCTCTCCCTCCCTTTCTCTCTCTCTCTTTTTCTCTCTGAATTTTTCAAGGTTTTGCAAAAAGCTTTACCAATCTTATCTCATACATACATATATACATACATATATGAGTTATTACTATTAGTTATTGTGGTTATTTTCTGGTCTACCACTTTCTAGCTCATGTGAACCATACTTGATTGGGGTCAGCCACCCATTCTGCCTTCTACCGGAGAGGTGGACAACTTGATCCCAATTCCTATCAAGGATGCAGGTGTGGACTGTCTGCTCTTTATGTGGGTCTCATGTAGCTTCTTTTACTGCTTTTCCACATCCTCTTTCAAGTAGAGCCTGGGTCTTTGGGGTGAATGGGAAGTTTTATCACTTCGGCTTATGATTTCACTGATGTAGAAAACACTCAGGTGAGGAAATTCCTCTCTACCAAAGTAGGTCTGTACCTTTTCTGCCACTTAGAGTCTTACAGAGTTATTTAGAATACTGGGGTTAAACACTAGGATCACATGGCCAATATGTGACAGATGCAGACTTCGAGCTCAGGTCTTCCTGGCTCTGAGGCTCGTACTCAGGCTACTGTTCCACACTGCCTTCTTTTCAATTTTGAAAAAAATAAAAAGCTCTGTTTAGGTGAAAACAAAGCCTGGCGGTAGTGTTCCTCCTAGTGTTTGGGTGTATGTTGGGTGGATGAGAATGTGTAGCTATAGAGGGTCACGGGAAAAATGAAAACTTCCACCAGACTGAGTCTCTGTTTAGCTGGTGTGCGATGGAATATATAGCAATATAGCAAGAACATAAGCTTTAGAGGTGGGAAGTCTGGATTCTGGTCCCATCTCCTCCATTGATTGGCAGGGCAAGTGGGTTCCAGATCTTATTACTCTTATCTATAAATGAGGGAGTTGGGAAAAAATGTGCTCTGAGGTCTCTTCCAGATTTGAACTGCTCTGCTTTTCTTGCATGTCTGGAAAGGGCGCCATAGTTTTTTGTGGATTGCTTTTCTTAGAGCAACACTGAGCACCCAAGGCCAAGGACCTGAGAATCTGATGGAGTTATAGAGGAGAGTGCTGGGTCAGAAAGCTAAACTCGGTGAGGGTAGCTTCAAAACTTCAGTCCCCTCTAAGTCAGTCAGAGGTTTGCCAGGGTTGAAGGGAATGGAAGTTTGAATGGATCTCTTCACTTCTTTCTTGCTTCCTTAAACTCTGGGAATGTATGCCAGGATTGAATATGTAAGAGAGCCTATGAGGGCAACTAGGTGGTACAGTGGATAGAGTGCTGGGCTTGAAGTGAAGAAGACTCATCTCCCTGAATAATTGAAATCTGGTCTCAGACAATTCCTAGCTGTGTGACTCCAGGCACATCATTTAACCCTGTTTGCCTCAGTTTCCTCCTCTGTAAAATGAGCTGGAGAAGGAAATGGCAAACTGCTCCAGCATCTCTGCCAAGAAAACCCTAAATGGGGTCATAAAGAATTGAATATGACTGAAATGACTCAAAAACAGTAGCAAAAGAGGTCTGGCCAAACTTTCTGGTAGATTACAAATATTGACCTAGGGTATGTCCTCTATATGTCAATCAGAAAATATTTATTGAGGACTTGCTATGTACCTAGCACCATAAGCATATCAAAGATGAGTAAGACAGTCTCCTCCCTCAAGGAACTCATAGTGGTTGGAAAAACAAATTGATAGGAGAAAAGACAAGTTATTCATATTTGTGTCCCATTAAAAGCCAAGTCAAGGATATAGTGGTAATACTTGCTGGCATTTAAATAGTTTGTTATAGTTTGAAAGTGTTTTACTGAGAGATTTTTTTCACTGGTTTCTCATTACAATCCTGTGAAGTACAGGTAGTGGGAATGCTATGGTCCCTGCTTTTTAAATGGGCAAAATGAGACTCCAAGAGGTGAAGTAAGTTATCCAAGGTCACTCAGCTAGTAAGCTGTAGAGTTGAGAACTAGGTCTTTTGATTTAAAATCTGTGTTTTGGTTTTTTTTAACTACTGTACCAAAATATTTCTTTAAAAATAATGTTTGTTGAATTGAATTAAATGCTAAAAATATAAGGCAATAGATACCAACTAGTAGTACAAATAGGAAGTGCTCTGAGATTTAGAGCTGGTAGGGACCGACCTTGGATGCCATCTAGTCTCTCAGATGAGAGAAACAGATGAGGAAACCCAGGGTTAGAGAGGTGAAGTGATCTGTCCAGGTCACATAGGCATTAAGTGGATGTCCCAGTATTTGGACCCAGTTCTTTAGATTCCAAATACACTGTTCTTTCCATTTCCCCTATATTGGTTCTTTCAGAATTTGAGGAGAAGGCAGAGCACTGCTCTTGATTGAAGTGCTGCAGGAAGACTTCATGGATGTGCAGAGCTTGAGCTGAACTTTGAAAGAGAGGGGGTATTTGGAGAGTCTGGGAGGAAGAGGCAGAAATGGGAAAAGTACATTGTGTGTCCTTGGAGGCAAGTCTCTACCTCTCCCTTTTCTTCTGAAGGGTTAACAACTGGTAGATCAACCCTATAAAAATATAGCCGGTCCAAAGGAGTCTGCATGGGATGAGTGGGTGTAGGCTGGCTGGAGACAACTTCAGTATTGAAGTGAGCAAACAGGGCCTAGAAAACCATGGTGGTTGCTCTCCAAAGGCACGTGTACAGATGTGTACATGTGTTTACATGCCCAACAGGGTTGGCCAAGATTATTCATTCGTTCATTCAACAACTATTTATTGTGAGTTCCAGTTACCAACTAAGGGAAAAAGGTTCTTCTCTTTTCCCCACCACCTGGGAGTGTCTTGGGTTTCAACCAACCTGAAAAC
The DNA here is from genome assembly GCA_028658325.1 of Potorous gilbertii. Lineage (NCBI taxonomy): Eukaryota > Metazoa > Chordata > Mammalia > Diprotodontia > Potoroidae > Potorous > Potorous gilbertii. Next base: position 577,985,656 of record CM053769.1, on the reverse strand, counting down.
ACCGTCTTGGCTTTGACCCTGCTCTGGAATGGCACAGTAGAACATATCAACAAAAGATTAACCTGTTCTTCCTATCTACCCATTGTTGAGGCATCAGAGAAATAATGACATGACTTGCACTTGACTTTGTTTTGAGTGAGGGAGGGCTGTGCAGGTCACAAGCCTCACTTCTCCTCCAGAGCCATCTGAATCTAGTGACCAGATATTCATCCGGATGACTGGAGATGAGCCAGGATGAGGCAATTGGGGTTGAGTGACTTGCCCAAGGTCACATAGCTAATGAGTATCAAGTGTTTGAGGTGAGATTTGAACTCAGGTCCTCCTGATTCCTGCACTGGTGCTCTATCCACTGCACCACCTAGCTACCCCCCCAGTCTTGGGCAATCTAGAAAAAGGATCTACCTACACCCAAGCTTGATTGAGTTGAATTCCTTTTAGATTAGAGATGCCTTGTAAAGTTGGGTGAGGTCTGATAGAGGACAAAGTTCAACCTTCAAAAATTGGTTTTAAAATGAAGACTTTAGAAAAAGAGAAAAAGGGGGAACTCTGAATCTCCCCAAATCATTGGTTATTAATAATAATTTCACTCAGTTTTTAGCTCTAAATTTATGATCCTATGAATTCGTAGTACAGTTGGATAAAAGTGTGAACGCTCTTGGGCCAACTTAATGGGTCTTTTTCTATAAGTTTGTCTACTAACACATGGATATAGCTCAGGAATTTGTCTGAGGTTACTCTGTTAGGGTCATCTCGCCTCACCGATGGGCCGAGGTTAAAGTGTTTTCCAAGGTTAAATTTCATTAGGTAGATTCTTTACATTGGTCTTACAGTGTTATTGTCAAGAGTCTCACTACAGCAGGAAGAAACGGGGCAAATTCCTCACCCTAATGAAGGGGGTGTGTGTGTGTGAGAGAGAAACTGATCCTTGTGGGTGGGGTAACAGACAGCTTATCTTTCATGATTACCACACTTTAAGCTGTTTCTGGCCCTGCCATGTTGGGACATGACTTCAGTCTCATTCTCTGTCAGGAAAACGGAGATCTTTTGGTTCTCGTGATAAGGCACAAGTGTGGGTGTTTGGCTGGATCTAAGATCCAGTTTGAACTCTGGTTGCTCTTCTGCAGCCCTGGGATATTGGTGAATAATACAACTTCCCAGTTACACGGTGGGCCAGACCCAATGGGACAATGAATGAAGCAATCTGACTTGGACCTTTAACCCCAGGCTATCAAACTAGGTCAGCAGTCCCTCTGCCTTTCTGTCAGGCAATCCTAGAATCTCTTCTCCTCTTCAGACTTCTGTCTTGCTTTTAATTATGATCAGCCCCTATGGGCCTAGGACCATGCACACCTAACAGTCTGTACAAAGTAGCCAAGAGATCAAATTGCCTCTTCTCTAGGATCAGAGTATACCACTCTTATTCTCTAATGCCATTTTTTAAAATTAAATTTTATTTTTTCAATTAACAGAATGTTTTCTCTCCTTATTTACTACTATAGGATAAACCAAAACAAAGCTTCAAACCCTTGTAACAAATATATATAGTCAAGTAAAATAAATTCCAGCATTATCCATATCCAAAAAATATGTCTCATTCTGCATCTGTCAGGTCTCAGAAGGTGATTAGTGTCTTCATCATCAGTTCTTTAGAATTGTGGTTCGTCATTGTGCTGATCAGAATTTTTAAGTTTTTCAAAGTTGTTTGTTTTTTTATAGTGTTGTTATTATGTATCTTATTTTTCTGATTCTGCTCATTTCACTGTGGATCAGTTCATACAGATTTCACCAAACCTTTCATCATTTCTTATGGTCTCTAGTACCATTCATCTTACCCATTCCCCATCACCCCCAGACTTTGGATTTTGCCTCCCTTCTAGACCTGAATTCTCTTAACCCTTTTGTGTGTCTACACCTGAGGGTTTCTCCTGATGCTTGTCACTTCACCAGACTACTGATTTCTCCTGGTTAACCTTGAATGACCCCAGGCCATCAGCCATGTGGTCATGTTGTGCATTGTTTGAACTGAAGGAAACAGTTTGACAAGAAGTCCCTGTGGGCATCCATTTTAGAAAATCCAAGGATGGGGGCCATTTTAGAGGACTAGCAGCTTGGGAATGCTGTGAAAGAAAATGACACATGTAGGGTGTGGCCCCTGTCTTTCTTGTGTCTTGACAGTAATGTTAGACCCAAAGGAAACATCATAGGCAAACCAAGCCTGTTATGTGGGTTGCCTTAGATCAACACTAGACAGAGAGAAATGGCAGTGCCCTGAGGAAACTCAGATGTTTCTGTTTGATGATAACAGAGGAGATATGCTGAAAAGTACACCTGCCTCTCTGAAACTTGTAGAACCTTGAGCTCAATGGATCACTGGAGTTCCTCTAGTTCAGCTTCTTCCTTCAACAGATGAGGAGACATCCTTTGGGAGGCCCAGAGGGATGGAAACTAGTTTAAAATCCTTGGACCTTGGTCCAAGGATCCCCAACCTTTTGGTGGGGTATTACCTCAAAACCTTCAGCAGATAGAGGTTTCAGTGGTGAAGTCCCTGAAGTGAGAGGTGGGATCCAGAAGCTCAGATAGACTGCAAAGGACTCCAGAGAAGGAGGACATAAGGTGTAGACTTCTGTCATTCTGTCACATCTATGCAAGGGAGCCAGGTATAATGGACATAGTGCTATAGTGGGAAGGCTGCTGGATATGGACTCAGTATGAGTCTTGGCTCTGATATTACTCTTTTTTGGACTTTGGGCAAGGCACTTAACTTTTCTGGGCCTCTTTTTCTTTATCTGTAAAATGAAAAACCTGGACTAGATGACCTATGAGGTCCCTTCCAGCTCTGTGTAACCATGAAGAAGTCAGTTCACTACTCTAAGCCTTAGTTTTCTCATCTGTAAAATGGAAATGGTAATGCTTACTGGATGGTATGAAGAGAATACTTTATTAACTTAAAAGCGCTATGCAAATATGAGTTGTTAGTATTGTTATTTTATTACTTACCTAATATTCTGTATCTTAGTCATCTTCACCAGCTAAGGGAAGGATGTTTTCTGTTTCCTTTGTATTCCCCAATATTGAACGTATATATTGGGCATATGGTAGCTTCTTTTGGACCTGCCTTATATATAACAAGATTTATAAGTTTTCCTTGCAGGAAAACTTATAAATCTTGTTATATAGGTCTTTCTTGCCTCCTTTCCCAGGAACTAGGAAAGCCCTTTGGGTTTCCCACCAGAATGTGCTACCCTGGCACAGCAACATAAGCAATGAGCCAAAATCTGAGAGGGTGCTGGAACCAGCTCTCAAAGACCTCACTGTTAACATTTCAGTGTGAACATTTACACCTTGGAAATGACAGAAGCAAACCAAGGCTTGATTTATTGTTTTGTGGATTGTCTAGCTATAAGAAAGTGATGGAGAAAAAAATGTTAGCAATGCAGATTAAACTTAAACCAATGTCATGGGCACATTTTCCTTCCAGAAAACCAGATGTTAAACATTTACCAGTACAGCCCTGCCAAAATTCCACATCTAAGGATTCTGATCTAGGACTGACTGGCATGCAATGAGAAAATATAACTAAATGCTAGCCTCACATCAAAAGAGTCAGTGAACCTCCTAGTTACATTCCAGGCCTTGTTGGTATTCAGTCATCTCAGACTTTTCATGACTGCTTTTGGGGTTTGCTTGATCATTTTACAGATGAGAAACTGACGTAAACAGTTAAGCAACTTGCACAGAGTCACACAGTTAGTAAGCGTCTGAGGTCAGATTTGAACTTGGGTGCCCAGCTGCCCTCACTCCAGGCCTAGAACAATCTTAATAGACTGAAAGAATGCTAAACTGGGAAGGATTAGCAAAGATTAGTTTTGCCAAAGATCTTGGATTGGTCACAACCTCAAAAGGGTTGGATTAGGTATTCTAACATCCCAAACTTTATCTTGCATCTTTTTTGGAACTATCTGACCCACTCATAAAGCCCTGCCTACTTATCTCAGTCTATGCAAATTTTACCCAGTCTTCAAGACCCAGGTCAAATCCTATCTAAAGCTTTCATGAACTATCATATGCATCTCTTCTTACTCTTCCTGACACTTAGAATAACCGAATGAATGAACTGGAAGGCGTTATAGAGATACAGGTTCTTAATCTGGGGTCCGCTGATCTTGAAGAAGTCCATAGATAGGTCTCAGAGGGTCCGTGAACTAAAGTGAGAAAAATGCTATCTTTAATTCAATAGAATTGGTTTCCTTTATAATTTTAATATATATACATATATATGTATATATATGCATATAACTTTATGCATTTTAATTTTATTCAATGAATTTAAAAACATTAAAACCAGCCGGAGGGGTCCGTGGGCTTAGAACAGGGAGCCCAATGAATACATGCTTGATTGACTGCCAGCCCCTGTAGACACATATCCCCTGCTCTTTTGCGCTTGCCTTCCAGGGTCCTTCTCACCCTAAGTAAGTCTCCACACATTGCATAGATCTATCTAGTCACTCCTCCAACTGTAACCTGCTGTTGCAGGGAGCCAACATTGCTCTGAGACTGGGCTGAGGAATCCTCAGGTGTCCCTGCTCCTTTCAGCCTTATACCACCTTGGTTTGGAGAGGCACTTGGCACAGGTGACTTTGGAAAATATGATCTTTATGGAATGACTGGTACCTCAGAATTTTTGGGAACACATGTAGGAAACTTGGTTATAAACGTACCTTAAATTTCAGCACAGATTTTCCTGAATAACAACAATTTGCATTTCTATAGTGCTTTAGGGTTTCTGTTTCTATAATGGTTTATGACTTTCTTCATAATAATTTGATTTCTGTAGTGTGTTAATTTCCCCATTTTTTGCATGTGAGGAAACTGAGGTACAATATTGAAATGAATTGTTCAGGATCATGACTAATCAATGTGAAAGTTAGAATTCCAGCTCAGATACAAATTCAATGCTCTTTTCCTTTATACCACATTGTCTCCAAATGACAAAAATTTCAACATACCCACTAAGACACTGAACCATTCTTCTCAAGGCTACTCTTATGGCAAGGTGGATTGTGGTAACTCTCTCAGCCTAAACCAAAAAAGTAGCTTTTAGTGATTGATGTTCACTTAATCTCAATAAACATTTATTAAGCTCCTGTGTGCTATACTGGCGACATAAAGATGAAAGTAAAATGTATTCTGCTCTAAAGGAGCTGACATTCCATCAGACATAATAAATGTATACATATGTCTCAATGTTATATGCTTTGTAATATATTAATATTAATATAATATTGCATAGTATGTTGTTATAATGTGTTATATATGAAATATGTATTTCGCGTATATGAAAATATGTGGAAGGTAAGATTAGGTATGTATAATGTTATATTACATGTTCTATTAGCTATCATCTACATAAAGATATACATTTCATGTATATGTTATATTATATAACATAATGTGGTGTGTTATATTGTTATAAAAATGTTATATCAATTTTTACACACTTAGAAACATATAAACTACCACCACCACCATCCTACTAGTTCTGCTGCATCACACTACTGGTGGGAGTCAGGGAGGGAATACAGACTCAGGTAGGCTGCCATCAGATATGTGGGTGGGTAGGACTGCAAAGCATGAGGACCTCCGACTTATCTAATAGAGATAACATTGAAAACAAACAGTAATTTTGTCAAGGTCTCGTCCTCCCCCACATTCAATTTAATAACATTTATTAAAGGTCAGTATATTCAATGCATTGTGGTAGATGATAGGGGTAGATTCTCTTAAGAAGCTTGGAGTCTAATGGAAGTAATACTCTGTATACAAGGTAGAATTGGATAGGGGCCAAGGAGAGAGCCGGACAAAAGACTAAGGAAGTCTGAGGAGGACTTTTGTCTAGCCTCATGGAAGAGATAGCACCTGAGCTGCTCTTTGAAGGAAGAACAGGTTATCACCAAGCAAAGGTAAGGAAGGACTTCATTCCAAGTAATAGGGAAAGGCATCTGGGAATGCATGGAAGTTTGGAAGTATGTGTCAGTAGTTAGCACAATGCTGGGCACATTGAATTGAATAGAACATGAAATGGGGGAATAGGTTAGGAGTCCCTTTGGATGGAACACAGAATTATGGGGAAGGAAGTTGTGGGAAATAAATGTGGAAAGTAAGTTGGAACCAGATTGTAAATACAATGCTGAGGAGTTTATAAGTTTATAACTTAGCCTGTAGGTATTCTTAATCATGGAGCCATTGGACAGTCTAGTAAAGTCTGTGGATCTCTTCATAGAGGTATGCTTTTAAATACACATATAAAATGCAGAAGAGTGCAAAGGAGACCAATTATATTAAAATATGGTAATCATATTTTTAAAAGAAGTTCATGGACCCCCAGCTTGAGATTCCGGGCTGTAGGCAATAGGGAGCCATTGAAAATTACATGGTCAGACTTGTACATTAGAAAGATTCTGGCAGCTATGTGAAGGATGGATTGGAGAGGGAAGAGGCCAGATAGGAACCTATCACAGTTGTCAATGTAGGAAGCAATGAGAACCTAACTTTGAATGTCAGATGCCAGAGGTATTGTGGAAGTTTAATTGACGGGACTTGTCAACCATGCACATGTGATTGGAGAAGGGATGAGGAAGAAACGAAGATAGCAGACTTAGAGGTTTCAAGCCTGGATGACAGGGTGGTGGTACAGAAGGAAGAAATAGGGAAGTTGGGAAGGTGGACAGGTTTGGGGAATGGAGGGAAGACTCCATTTGGACTGGTTTGGACTGGTTGAGTTTAATTTGTTGGCAGGGACCAGGTCCTGTCCCTGATGCTTACTATTTGTGTGCCCTTGGGCAAATCATTTACCTTTCCTGAACTTCAATTTATCTATTAAATGATGGTGTTGGACCAGATGACTTCTGAGGTCCTGTCCAGATTTAGATTTGTGATCCTAAATCTATGTAGGTAGTCTCTAGTGAGCAGTTGAAAATACTGGCCTGGAGCTCAGAGGAGAAACTGAGGCTGGATTTGGGAATCATTTGCATGGGGGTGCCAAAGACATGTTATCGCTCAGTCGTTTCAGTTATATTTGACTCTTCATGACCCCATTTGAGGTTTTCTTGGCAAAGAAATTGGATTGGTTTGCCATTTCCTTCTCCAGCTCATTTGACAGCTGAAGAAACTGAGGCAAACAGGGTGAAGTGACTTGCCTAGGGCCCCACAGCTGGTAAGTGTCTGAGGCCAGATTTGAACTCAGGAAGATGAGTCTAACTGACTCTAGGCCTCACTGCTCCAAAAAAAACATGAGAGTGAATGAAGGGAAAGAAGGGAAAGAGAATATAGAAGGGGCAGCCTGAAGACAAAGGCTTGGGTAGGAGACAGCCACACTTGGAGGTGGAAACAGGGCATTTATGTGTGGATGGCATCTTCTATCCAGGCTTCTAGCTCATGCCAATGTTTGTTTTCCTTTGTTTCACAACAGACCGAGCGAGTTTACTTTTGCAGTGCAGGCCTATTATTACTTAGGAAAATACCGCAGCTATTGCTGGCCCAGCTTCCTGGAGTTGTGGGGTGCTTGCCCTGGTAGCCCCCTGTGCATTTGGACTGTGTGAACCAACTGGCTAAGATAGTAGGCATAACTGTTTAGAAAATAGTTTCTATTTTTAGCCAGTGTGCATCTGATTAGGAACTGTTCCCCAGTAGGAAGTGGAGGCTAACCTTGTTAAGCATAATAAACAACTTAGTCTGCTTTCCCTTCCCCCTACACTTCCCTCCAGCTTCACAAAGGAGAAATGAAGAAAGGTGAACTTCATCTTCCTAACCGGTTTCTTCTAGAAAATGGTGGGTGAGCCTGAGAAGTGGGCAGGAGAACTGGGTAGGTGCGTGTGGGCAATACTTTGGGAAGGACCTCGTGCAGTTTCTACAGGTTCACATAGGATCACAGATCTGAAGGTCATTTAGTCTGACCGGCCCATTTTACAGAGGAGAAAACTGAGACCCAGAGAGATGAAAGGTCACTAAGGCAGCAAGTGAGCAGAGCTGGGATTCATTCTCAGCTTTTATGACTTTCCTTTCCTGTGCTATTGCTAGAATTATATCGTTTTAGAGATGGAAGGGACCTCGAAAGCTATCTGGTCCAACTCCCTCATTTCATAGGTAAGAAAATTGAGGTTTCTAGAGGTGAGATGACCTGTTCCAATGTCACAGAGTTAATTTAACTCAGCTGGAACTGCCACTGGATTACCGTTCTCCTTGTTTCCTCTCTGTGTCTATGAATTCTCCTCTGCCTTCACCCTCCAGCTCAAGAATCCCAACTTCAGACCCAGAAGTTTTTTTTTTCTTTCTCTTCTGAATTCTTTTTCAAGAGAAGGGATATTTAACATGCGTGTGTGTGTATGTGCATGCATGCATGTGTGTGTATGAGGCCTGTGGATCCCTTTTCCAAATAAATTTTTTAAATGTACAAAATAAAATACATGAGATTTTAAACGAAACAAATTATATTTAAATAGTTAATTAAAAAAATGGTTTTTAAGTTGACAAACCCCAGGTTAAGAAGCACTTCCCTCAGACTGATTAACCCAGACATTTGTCATTTAAACACTGCCTTTTAGTTGTTTCACTGAGTTTCAGCAGTGTACTGAGCTCCCATCGCCTTTGCAGATCTACTGTCACTTAAGGTAAATCCTAATGACTTGCCTGGGACACATAGATATTAAGTGACTTGTGGCTAGCAAAAATCAGAGGCAGTATTTGAATTTAGGTATTCCTGATTCCAAGGCTGATGCTCTATCCATGATGACAAGGTTGCCTCCTTTGAAAAGACTTTTCTTGTCTCCCCAACTACAGCACAAGCTTCTGAAATGTAGGTAAGGGCTGTACATTGAGGAGACACTCATGCTCTTTCACTATAGGGCTATGAATATACAGAGTCATAGATATGGAGCTCAGAAGGATCCCAGAGATCTAGTTCAGCATCCCTATTTTGCAGATGAGGAAATCAAGGCTCAAGGAGGTTAAATGTTTTGCCCAAGGTCTCTCATGTGGCATCTGAACCCAGTTTGTGTGACCCCCCTGAGCCAATGCTCTTCCTACTGTGCCATGATGAAAAGTAAGATCCTATGATGCTCTCAGTAAATACTTGTTAGATAAATAAATTAAATTCTTTTCTACACATAGCACCACGCTTAGCACGATAGCAGAGAAAATCAGTGTTGGGATCAAATACAATCCTAAGACTTTTAGTTGTAATCCTGGTGTTTACAGAAAATCTTTTGTTGTATACCAGTCCATCCTTGGAGACGTCACTTCTCTCTGGATCTCATATTACTCATCTGTCAAATGAAATCTGTCAAATGACTAAATAACTTCTAAGAGTCCTCTGGCCCTACAGTCTGTATGAACTGAAGACTACTCTAGACTCACCTCAGTTCTTTTCATGGGCATGATGACATCAAAACGTATATTCAAAATGGACTCTGTAATACTATGCCCCTAGTCTATCTTTGCCTCATTCAATGATTCTATACTTTATAGGTCTTTAAAGTCATGAAAACCTTGAGTTTTATGAGAAATTAAGTCCTTGCATCTGTAGTTAACTAGATAACATCAATCTGAGCTCAACATTCCACACGATGCTTCCAATTTCTTCAAACTTGAATGAAGGGAGGTGAATCAAGAGGAGTACAAGCAGCAACCCAGATGAACTCTCTTGATGTTCCCCTCTAAACAACTTTAAAATAATACCTCAAATCAAATTTTGAAGTGATAGGTCAGCAGAAGGTCAGAGAAAGACATTTTTCCAGCTAAAGACAACTTAGGAGGTCAGCAGGAGAGACGTACGACACAGGGGTGGGAGTCAGCCCAGAGTGTGATGGCAGTGGCCTTTGAAGGGGTGACAGCAGCGGCAGCAGCAGCTTAAAGAACTTCCTGCCCAGAGAGGGTAAGGGGGTCAGACAACATATTTCAGGGGACCCTTTGCTGGACCGGGTACCACTGGCACTTAATAATAATTCTATTACCCATACCTACTTTTGGGTCACAGTTTCAGGTTGAAAAAGAGCACTTGTGATTGGTCACAAGGGAGCAGGGGACCTGGTCACAGAGAGGAGCATTACCACTTGTAGCTACAGGAAAGCAGGCACATAGGTCACGGTTCCAGGGGGCAAAGGAACACTAACACTTGCAGCTACACAGAAACAGGGTAAAGACCAGAGCTAAGATTGGAACAACAGTGACCATACCTCTCCCTGGATCACACCACCTTGAAAGCACTGAAAACCTGCAGACCTTCAGAACTACCTCTGCAAACACCAGCATAAAAAACCTGAAGCTTGGCACAGCACCTCTCTACCCCCAGGTGAGTAGAACCCAAATTTAGTATAACATTCAAAGTGAAGAAATAGATTGGAAAATGAGCAAACAGCAACAACGAAAAATGACCATGACCATGAAAAGCTACTATGGTGGCTGAGAAGACCAAGCTATAAAGTCAGATGACAACAGTGTGAAAATAGCCACAAGTAGATCCTCAAAGAAAAATCCTAATTGGACCTAGCTCAACAATTAAGAATTAAAGAAATTAGATTAAATTAAAGAAAAAAGAATTAAAGAAAGAGATAAGAGTAGTGGAGAAAAAACTGAGAAAAGAAAATGACAGTGATACAAGAAAATTATGAAAAGAGAATTAGCTTGGTAAAACAGATACAAACAACACTGAAGAAAATAAGACCTTAGAAAACAGAACTGGTCTAATGATAAAAGACACAAAAATTCACTGAAGGAAAAAAACGCCTTAAAAAGCAGAATTGGTCAAATTCAAAGAGGCACAAAAGTTCACCCAAGATAATTCCTTAAAAATTCGAATCGGGAAAGTGGAAACTAATGAATTTATGAGACATCAAGAAACAATAAGCCAAAGTCAAAAGAACGAAAAAAACAGAAGAAAATGTGAACTATCTTATTGAAAAAACAACTGACTTGGAAAATGGATCCAGAAGAGTTAATTTAAGAATTATTGGACTACCTGAAAGCCATGATCAAAAAATGAGCCTAGACATTATGTTTCAAGAAATTACCAAGTCTTCATGACTCCAGGTTTTATTCTTTATCCATTGCATCACCTGTAACCAATATTATTAAGATACACAAGGGATGACTGGCTAATTAACTTGGTTATTTTATTGATCAAAGAAAGGGTATTCAGAGCTCAGGTACTGCCATCTGCACAGGGACTGGGTGGTATCTTCCTCCCCCCTCACCTTGTGGATGCCAATGGTATGACAGAACTATATTCCTTCTTTTTTGGAATTGGTTCTGATATCTATAGATTTGAGCTGCTGTCTCTACAGGATTCCTTTGGGACATTTTGGTGGAAAATTCCATTCCCCTCACCTGCCTCGCCCAACACCTGGGGTGGCCTTGGTGGAAAGTTACTCAATATCATTCCCATTTCTACTTTGTGGTTCTGGAAATTTGCAGGGTAATTCCAGAGGAATCGTGGTCTATTGTTCTGCTCCGGGATGGGAGGAATCTCCCTGGCCACTGTAGGGGAAGCAAGATGAGGAACAGCATTGGGGCATCTTCCTTTTTTGGAATATTTCCCAATCTTGAATAGTTTCCCTTGGCACCCCAATTAGTGAATTGGAAAATATCTGTAACACTGCCTTCTTTCATTACAATGCGCAGTGGAAAAATGTATTAGGTACATGCCTCACTCTTATAGGTAGGGAGGAAAATAAATAGGTGGATGAGGTGACCTGTCACCGATGTGGTTGAATCAAATAGCACTGAGCTTATAGTCAGAAGATCTGGCTTCATGAACTTAGTGATGACTTCTTAGAGCCTGTTTCTTTTTCTGGTAATGGGATAATAGTACTTGTCTTGTCCCTTCTTATAGAGTTGTTATGAAGAAAATAAACATCCAAATAAACGTGACTTCTTATTAGTGAGGGAACAAGTCTTGCCTAGGGGTTTGAACAACAGACTTGGAGTCAAGAAGACCTAGGTTTGAATCCCACCTCAGACACTTACTAGCTGTGTTGTATTAGGCAGGTCACTTAACCTCTGTCTGCTTCAGTTTTTTCATTTGTAAACTGGAGGTTTACAAATGAAAATGTCACCCACTTCACAAGGTTAGTGTGAAGATTGAATGAACCTTGCAGACTTTAAAGTGCTGTGATTGTGAACTCATATGATTATTAGTGGCACAAATACTACAACATATCCAAAAACGGTATTGATTATTGTTGGGCCAAACGTCCTAATTTCAAATGAGAGCACCCTCCCAATTAACTGAGCTTTGTGACCTTGGAGGCAACTTTGACTGTCCCTCTTCTTTACCCCGTTATCCAATCAGTTGCCAAATTTTTCTGATTTTATCTCTATGACATCTCTGTTCTCTCTCAATTAGAATGTGAGCTGTCTGAGTGCAGAGATTGGCTTACTTTTATATTTGTATCCCCAGTACTTTGCATATAGTGTGCACTTATCATATTCTTCATTCATTCATTCATTTCTTATATTCATCCAGGCTATAAACCAGCTACCACTATAGTCCAGTGTAAGAGCCTCTCAGTTGATCTCTCACTGAAAACTTGAACTATTTAAAATAGTCTTCCTAAGTACAGGATTGACTATGGCACTCCCCTGCTCAAAAACTGTCAATGGTTCACTATTGCCTCTAGGGTGAAATCCAAACTCTTCAGCCTAATATTTAAGACCTGCCATAATCTGGCTCAGTTCCCATTTCACACAACTCTCTTTCCAAATCACATTACTATCTTTTCTCTAAACTTCACATTTTTTCTCTCACCTGTGAGCATTTCCTTCAGCCTGAAATGGCTCCACCTCATCTCACCCAGTCTCTCTGAAGCTTTATCTTCCTTTGAGGCTTAGCTCAGGGGCTACCTGAAGCCTTCTCTGATCTCCCCCATTGCCCAGATGTTAGTATGAACCATCTCAAAATACTCTTTTTTTTTTCCAAGTTGGTTAAATGCGATATGGTTTCCATCAAAATAAGCAGGGACTACTTCATTGTGTTTTGTTTTGGTATTATTGTTTAGCACAATGCCATGCGCATGGTAGGCATCTGATAAATGTTTGTTGAATTGGATTGGATTGCACTGAATCAGTTTCAGAAGCTTAAACATCATGTACAAAATATCCTCATCCTACATACTGTTGCCTGAAATCCCACCATTGAAGTTGAATCGATGAAAGTTTTTATTGTGAATTAAAAGCAAGTTTCCTAGTGAGGGTTAATACTTGAAGGAAGGTATTAAGTGAAGTATCTGATGTCTTGGCAGGATGGGAGGGAAGGAGATCAGCAACGAGAGGGAGCGAGATAGATGGAGACAGACTGAAAATGGAATACTCCAGGTGGACACAGGGGAGGTGAGGGCTCAAAGGGAGGAAATTTTACTGAAAGAAGCAAAGACAGGCTGTCTTTTTCACAACTCTGGCCTGAGGTCAGCCAGAATGTATCCATAATCTGAGGTCCTTCAGTTGTGTCCAGCTCTACACAACCTGATGGATGTTAGCATTCCTGTCCCTTCTATCTTCATTATCTCTCCAAGTCTCTCCAAGTCTATGATCAATTCTTCCATGGCACTATCGAGCTCATCCTTTCCTTTTTCCTTTGATCTTTCCCAACATTAGGGTCTTTTCTGTCTTCTTATTATGTGACCAAAGTATTTAAACCTCAGCTTCAGTATTTGACCTTCCAGTGATTAGTCAGAATTATGGCTCTGGAGTCAGGAGGATCTGAGTTCAAATTTGACCTCTGACGCTAACTAGTTGTATGACCCTAGGCAAGTCACTTAACCCCAGTTTCCTCACCCAAAAGAACCACAGTACCACAGTTTAAAAGCTTTGATTCTGCAGCACTCAGCTTTCATTATAATCCAGCTCTCATAGTCACATATTACTACAAGCAGAACCATAGTTTTAGCTATATGGACCTTTGTCAGCAAGGTGCTGCTTTTTATTGTGCTGTCCAGATTTGTCATAACTTTCCTTCCAAAGAACAAATGTCTAAGCATCTTTTAATTTCAGTCATCATCTGCAGTGATCTTTGGGCCTTATATAAAAATCGGACACTGCTTCCATCCTTTCTCCCTCTCTTTGCCAGGAAGTGATGGGAACAGTTGCCGAGATCTTATTATTTTATTTTAAAAAATATTTTATGCTACATTTTCTCTTTCACCTTCATCAAGAAGTTTTTAAATTCTTCTTTGCTTTCTGCCCTCAGAGTGGTATCATCTGCATATCTAAATTGTTGATATTTCTTCTGGCAACCTTAATTCCAGCTTTTGATTCGTCCAGCCTGGCATTTTGCTTGATGTACTCTGCCTATAAATTAAATAAATAAGATGATAATACATAGCCTTGTTATACTCCTTTTCCAATCTAAAACTAATTGGTTGTTTTATTTTCAGTTCTAACTGTTGCTTCTTAGCCTGTATGCAGGTTCCCCAGAAGACATGTAAAATGATCTTGTATGCCCATCTCTTTGAGAACTTAGCACATTTTGTTGTGATCCTCACAGTCAAAGGCTTTAGTGTAGTCAATAAAGCAAAAGTGGGTGTTTTTCTGGAACTCCACTGCATTCTCCATAATCCAGCAAATGTTGGCAATTTGGTCTCTAGCTCTTCTACCTCTTCGAAAACCATCTGGCACTTCCGATAATTCTTCACTTACATATTGCTGAAACCTAGCTTGCGGAATCTTAAGCATAATCTTGCTGGCATGTGAAATGAGTGCAGTTGTTCATAATTTGCTCATAGAGTTAGATCAGCACTATATTTATAGACTGTACAAAACCATCTAACATCAGTAGCAACCCCATCTCTTGGAGTTACTAAACAAGTTTGGTCACCTTGAAAAGTTCACCAGGCTCTTCCAGTGTGGTTGATTAGGTCAGAGTGGATGATAGGTATCCTTGCCTCAACCTATTCCCCATTTGGTATTGTAGAGAAGTACATATCTAGTCTGACTCAACCAACCTCTTCTAGGAAACCCAGAGTGAAAAATCTAATATGGAACTTGTAGAGAAACTGGTATTAGCACACATTCCAAATGCTTGAGAAATTTTCAACCTGATAGGCTATGAGCATCATTAGAAAGCCTTGGAGACAGGTGTCCAGAAATGACTGGGTGCGGCAGGCTGCCCTGAAAATGCATGTCATTCTCTGTGGGCAAAGCTGATGAAGCGACAGTGAGTCTGAAGAGAATCCAAGTCATGTACCACAGAAACTTTATATAGCTAGCCTAAGATTTGCCTTTCATTGGTACCATAGCTGAAAGCTGTTAGGAAGTTCTCCTATTTCAGCAATAATGGTTGCTGAAGAAGGGGAGGGTAAGCCAAAGAGATCTCAATTTCAAAATTTGTATTCAGATTGTAGACCAAAGAGAAACCATTCAAATCAATTATAAGTTGCAAATTAGTGCCATAAATATTTTATTAAGCTTTCTGGGTTCAGGCAGCAGAGGGTGGTGCCAAGTTTATAAAAGAGCTCCAAAAGGCCACCTAGACACAAGTGGTACAGTGGGTAGAACGGGAGGCCAGGAGTAAGGAAGACCTGAGTTCAAATCCAGCCTTGGATACTTACCAGCTGTTAATTCAGCCTCTGCTTGCCATAGTTTCCTCAACTGTAAAATGGCAATAATATCACTTAGCTTACAGGGTTGTTCTGAGGCTCAGAAGAGGTGTTTGCAAAACACAGTGTCTGGCTCATAGGAGGCACTTAATAAATGCTATTCCCTTCCCATTCCTACCTACTTGGAGTTTCTGGTCTAGCAACAATAGCTTTTTTAGAAAAAATTTAATTAACATTTTCTCTCCTTCTCATTATAGCATATGGCAAGAATGTGGTCACTTCAACAAGTATTTATTAATCAATAAGTCAACAAATCAGTATATAATTTATTAATATTTATTACTGATAATTGACAAAATTAATCATTAAATTAATAAATCACAGTTATGTGCCAGGTTTTGTGTTGGGCACTGGGAGTACAAAAACAAATATGAGAAGTCATATCTACCTTCAAGGAGTTTCTACTCTTCTGAGAGTATATAACATATAACAGGATTAGCAGATTTAATTTGAGGAGGGGGGAGCACTTATAACTAGGAGGACTGGAAAAGGCTTATTGTAGGAGGTAGACTTGAAGGAAGCTAAGAGTTCCAAGAGACAGAGGAAGATGAGAAGAGATGGTAATCCAGGAATCAGGTATGACTTGTGCAAAGGTCTGTAGGCAGGAAATGGTCAGGGAACAGCAAGTAATCCAGTTTGGCCAGAAAGAAGTGAAATAAGTCTGGAAGGGTAAAGTAGAGCCAAATGAGGAAGGCCTTTTAAAAGCCAAGCTGAGAAGCTGGCTTAGTGGAAGAGAAGGAAGGCCCTGGAGCTTCAGGTCCTCTGCCCCTTACTACCTCCATGACCTTGGGCAAATCATTTTTCCTCTATAAGACTCAATTTCCTCATCTGTAAAATAAGAGGTGGTCGAGATGACTGCTAAGGTTCTTTCTAGCTCTAAATCTATGATCTTATTTTATCCTAGAGGCAATGGGAGCCACTGAGTTGTTTTTTGTTTTTGTTTTTAAATAGAGACCGATATACTCATATCTTTGTTTTAGGAAGACTGTTTGGCAACTGTGTGAAATATGGAGAGAAGAGACTAGAAGCAGGGAAATCAATTAGGAGGCCAGGGCAGTGGTCTAGGCAGGGGGAGGATAAGGGCCTGAGCTAGGATAGTGGCCGTGGGAGTGGAAAAAATGTGATAGATGGGGGAGATGTGGAGGACATAGAAGTGACAAGAATGGTAGCTAACCAAATAAGAGGTAGTGAGGGAGAGGGAGGGAAGAGATGAATTTGAACCATAGTAACTTCCTTTCAATACATGGACATCGTAACTACCTATGAACCCTAACAGACATCATGTAGTAATCAGTCATTTAATAGACATTAATAAGAACCTATGTAGCTGTGAAACAATCATCTTCTCACTGTGCTACCTGCACTCCAGCAATGGTCTTCATTCTCCTGCTTCACACTAAAATAAATAAATTATACAAATTTAAATAAATTAAATTAAGCAAGCAAATAAATAAATAGAAGTTCCTAGCTCCATAACTGGATAGTGTGGCAGTTATAGATGAGCTTTGATCTTATGTTGCCTGGAACCAGACCTCCAGGCCATCTGGATACCATGCTTCAGGTGCTACCCTTCCAGTCCTTTCCAGCTGTCTTTTATATGTTTTCTCTCGTTAGAAAGTAAGCTCTGACTTGTACTCAGGACCTGAGTTCAAAGGTAGCCTCGGACACTAGCTGTGTGACCCTGGACAAGTCACTTAACCCTCATTGTCTGCACTAAAAGAAAAAGAAAGTAAGCTACTTGAGAGGCCCTACTGTTTTACTTGCTTGTATTTGTCTTTCTAGCACGTAGCCCAAAAAGTTCTTTGCCCAAGGTAAGCTTTTGGGCAGCTAGGTGGCACAAGGAATGGAGCACTGGACCTGGAGTTAGGAAGAATTATTTATCTTTCTGAGTTCCAGTCTGGCTTTACAAACTTTCCAGTTGTATGACCCTGGGCAAGTCACTTAACCCAGTTTGTCTCAGTTTTCTCATCTGTAAAATAAGCTGGAGAAGGAAATGCAAACCATTCCAGTATCTTTGCCAAGAAAACCCCAAATGGGCTCATGAAGAATCACACATAACTGAAACAACTGCACAACAACACTCTCGTAATAAATGCTCTTCTCCTTACAACACTGGGCACAAAGGACAAAAATGAACAGTTTATCTTCAGGCAGTTTACATTTTATTGGTAAGCACGGTCTCTTTATCTTCTTTAGGGAAACATTAGGTTACCTCTATCCTACTAGGCAACTATACTTTAGATCTGCTCTGTAGTCCCAGGCAGACAAGGAAGTTCCTTGTCATTTCAGTCATGTCCAACTCTTCATGACCCCAAGTTGGGGTTTTCTTGACAGATATACTGGAATGGTTTGCCATTTCCTTCTCCATTCATTTTACAGATGAGAAACTGAGGTGAACAGGGTTAGGTGACTAGCCCAGGGTCACTCAGCTAATGTGGGTGATGGGACCTGAACCCCTAAAAGAGAAAGACTGTGTCTTTGAAAGCAACCCAGTCCCTGAATTTTCCCACACATTTCAGCAGCCCCGATCACTAGCATCTCACCCAAGGCATCTGTCCCATCCCATCCCACCTAGATACTTGACAGTCTTTTCACTGTGCTCTTGGGTCACCCTAAAATTATTTTATTCTTTTCACTATTGCACCTGTCCCGCCCTAGGCTATTTACCACTCCTTAATCTCATCCATATCTTTTCACTGTCCCTTTTTTAAATATAAGTATCAATCTTCCTCCCATTAAGTTGCAGATTCATTAGGAATCTAGCCCAGTTCTATTGGTGTTACAATAAACCTTGTCACTTTGATTGGAAGAAGGCTTGGGTGTGTGAATTTTTTCTAGGAGGACCCAGCTCTGTACCCTGATATTTTCATGGTTCCCAGCAACCCCATACTGCATCACAGCTAGTGAGTGTCTGAGGTTGGATTGGAACTCAGGAAGTTCCTAATCCATTGTTATTTAGGCAGTAAGGTAATGGTGGTGGGTGAAAGCTCAAATCACTGAAGACCAGCTTTACCCCTTGTGAAAGGCTATGGAATCTTATCATGGTAGAGACCCTTTGGGGGGGGGGCTCTTAAAATCCTTTGTTTCCTTCAAAACTCAGCTCAGACACTACCTCCTACTTTTCTGATCTCCCCCCTCCCCCAGCTACTAACACCTTCCCTTTCCAAATTACCTTTTTTTGATTTTGTATATATTTGATACTACCTCAAATCCACTACCTCTAGCTTACTGCAGACCTAGGCTTGGAACTTTCTCAGTCTTCCCCAGTTAGTTTTTTCCTTTCCTTCTAGCTACTTGATTCTATTTTGAATTTATTGTTGTTTAGTTGTGTTTGACTCTGTGTGACCCCATGGACAAGTCCATGGGTTTTCTTGGCAATGTTATTTCCTTCTGTAGTGTGTCCCCATTTTACAGATGTGGAACTGAGGCAGATAGTGGTTGTGATTTGCCCAGGGTCCCACAACTATTAAATGTTTGAAGCCAGATTTTAATTCAGGTCTTTCTGACACCAGGACCAGCACTCAATCCTCTGCTCTGTTTCACTGCCCTATTTTGAATACATTTGCTACTTACTTATATTTGAACATATTGTTTTCTTCCAATAGAGTGTAAGTCCCTTTAGGTTGAAAATTGTTTTATTTTTGTCTCTGTTATCTTCACCCATCCCAGTGCCTGGCACTTAGTAGGTGCTTAATAAATAAATGTTTGTTGCTTGACTTATTGAATCAGGAAAATCAGGAATATGAACATGAGGAAGAAGATAGGATCTGGAAAAATTAGAGGTGACTTCCTACCTCCTTTACTTTTTCATCTGGACCTGAAACCAGGGCAGTTGTTTGGCGCAGATGTGTTTTTCTATCCTATTTAATTCTGTTAGTTACCCTAGTTGTTGGAAGAAGGACCATGCAAGGTTCCCAATCCATAGCTAGCTGGTGCCTGGGCTGTGGGCTTTTGGAATTTATGAGTCTTGTCTGCCACCACTTTCATGATGGTGACATACCTGAAATGGGCTTGGTCTGGGTGAACTGAACTAGTAGAAAAGTTGCCATTTTCAGGTAAAGAGAAGTGACCTAATTGCAGGCAGGGAAGACTTAATTTTTGAGTTCCAAATCCCTTCCCTCCTTCACTCTTCTTGAGAAGGCAAGTATGTTGATGTAGATTACACATGAGAAGTCATGAAAAACATATTTCTCTATTAGCTATGTTGCAAAAGAGACCACAGACAAAAACTCCCAAGAAAAACAAAGTTTTAAAAAATATGCTTTGATCTGCATTCAAACAGTTCTTTCTCTGGAAGTCAATGGCATTTTCCATCATGAGTCCTTCAGAGTCATCTTGAATCATGATATTGCTGAGAGTAGCTTAGGTCATTCATAGTTGGCCATTGTTACAATATTGTTATTACTGTGTACAGTGATCTCCTCGCTCTGCTCATTTCACTTTGTATCAACTCATCCAACCCCAGGTTTTCCTGAAACCATCCTGCTTGTCATTTTTTATAACACAATAGTGTTCCATCACAATCATATGCTACAGTTTGGTGAACATCCCTTCAATTTCCAATTCTTTGCCACCACAAAAAAGAACTACAATAAGTATTTTTGTACTTATTGTCCTAACAAATTTCATTTGTATAGAACATACTATTGGGGAAAAGGCAGAAAGGTATGGGGGGACAATGCCCCTTCATTCCCTTAGGGAGATACAGTAAAGAGTATGCAGAAGCTAGTTGATTTCCAGCTGCTTTAGAAATCTGTCTCAAAGGATATATTTGTGACCTGAAAAGAATACAGTCTAGACAAAGATGTAACTTGGGTATTTTCAAGACCATATGGTAAGTGGTGGAACTTTGTGGTCTTCTTATGTAGATTTGTTTTTCTGTTCTTGTTTTTGGAGATGTTCTTGTGAGAATTCTTGGTCAGGTAGGGAGTAAATTAAATGACTTGAGGAAACAGGTTTTATGTGGTATTTTTAGTGGCTTACTTCGATTTCTGCTAGATTATTGGGACTGTAGACAAATTCATCTAAAAAACCTAGCAGCAGTATCAAGCAGTGACTTAACATGGTGATGCCCATGTGGTTCTAGAAACTTTTAAGACAAAAATTCTTACTCTATGGTTTATGAACTTAATAAAAAATTTTGATTATTATATTTCAGTATAATTGATTTCTTTTGTATCCCTATACATATTTTGTATTCCTATATATTTAATTTCATGCATTTAAAACTATCATTCTTAGAAGGGGCTTCATAGACCTCTCTAGATTGCCAGAGGAGTCTATGGTACAATATAGGTTAAGAACCCCCAACTCTAAGAAACAGTATATTGTAGGTTACATTTAAAATTCCTTAAAGTGCGTACATATTCAGGTAGTACTTTCATAATGTCCATTAGAAAAGAACTTCAGTAAAATAATGAGCAAAGAAGCAGTAAAACAGCATATACATTGATTACAGCTTTTAAACAGGGAAACCTTAGGACAAAAGAAAATGAAAAGCAAACGTGAAATGGGAGGGACCTGGGGTCAAGTTGTGCCTCTGACACCAGCTACACTTAATCTCCGAGGGCCTCAATTTCCACATTTGTAAAATGAGAAGATAGGATAACATGGTGTCTGACTTGCTTTCTAGCTGTATGTCTATGATCTATGATCCCTTGTAGCTGGTGATGGAACTCCTTAAATAGACAAACGTGGTTGTTCGCAGCTCTCTTTGGTTCTTGTATCTGGGGTGGTGGCATCAAGGTAGAAGAGGATGAGGGTGAATCTCTTTATTTAGTCCTTTTTAGTCATGTCTGGCTCTTTGTGACTCCATTTGGAGTTTTGTTTGGCAAAGATACTAGAGTGATTTGCCATTTTATAGATGGGAAAACTAAGACAAGTGATTGAGTGACTTGACCAGGATCACACAACAAGTGCACAAGGCCAAATTTGAACTTGAGAAGGTGAGTCTTCCTGACCCCAGGTCCAGTGCTCCATCCGCTGTGCCACCCAGCTGCCCTGGTGACTCCACCAAATCAATAGATACCTTAGCACTTGAGTTATTTTGAGGATGCCACTTCTCTTGGAGGTGTCTTCATCCATCAATTCCTATCCTGTACTCTGGAAGGGAGGGATAGTCCTAAGGCCAGGGCATAGTCTCCCCTCTAGGAGTCTCACCTCATAGGCAGCCTATGGCATGAAATGAACAACCAATCGCAATGGAACCATGGTTCCTTACCTTCTTTCTGCCCGAGCAGAAACATGTGCTCATTTTGTGACTTACCATCCTCTAGAGTTATCCAAAGGGACCTTATTGGCATGGAGGGTAAATCTCCATGGGATTGGGGAAACTCCTTGTAGTATTGACTAATAAATACTAAAAAATAATTTAGATTTACTTTAGATTTTAGGTGCTGTAGACTTTGCAAAAACCTTTCCCATGTCTCATTTTATCAACACCCTTGTGTGTCGTGGTATGATGTTATTTTTATTTTATTTTTTTTTTGGCAGATAAGAAAACTGAAAGCCAAAGAGCTTAAGTGAAGTATCTGGCACAGGTAGCAGAATGGAGGCTAGAACTTCAGCATAACAGAAATAGTACTGGATTTGTAGACAGAGGTCTTGAGTTCAGATTCTGATACTACTTGAGTGATCTTGTCTAAGTCACTTAATATAGACGAATTTTAGTTTCCTCATTGACAAAATAAAGAGATGAGATTAGATGACCTCTAAGGCTCCTTCTGGTTCTGAATTCTGTAATTCTTGAGAAAGTACTCCATGGAGCAAGTCCTGACTTTAATGATGAAAAAAATAAATTTTGGAAGGCATGGCAGAGATGAGTAAAGTGGGAGGGTACCCTACTTGGAAATCATTCCCCAAGCCAGGTTTATGTCCCAGTGCCTGCTGAGCCTTGGCATCAAGTGCCTGGCATAGTGGTGACAAGATGAAATTTTTCCTCCTCTCGTGGTTGAGTTAGTGAATCAGACAGAGGCCTCTGCTTAAGAAGGGGTGTGTATTAATGACATAATTCTGGGAGAATGTGTTGTTATAAGCTGTGGTTCAGTATGTAATTTCAGTGTTTGGGGGGATTAACTGTAACACTAACTATTCTCTCCTCTGAGGCTTCTTAAATCCACTGTTAGGCAAAGAGTTCCCAACACTGGAAATGTCACCTTACCTGACTTCACCTTTGTATGACAGTTTATACTTTGCAAAACATTTTTACCTATACTCTATCACCCTTATGACAGACCTACCAGAAAGGTTGCTCTGTAGGCATTACAGATGAAGAAACAGAGGCACAGGGAAGGAGATTGCCGAAGTCACCCAGCTACTTTGTGGCAAACTATGTATGGGTCAACTGACTTCAGGATCAAATCTCTTTTTACATGACTGTACAGCCTTGGAAAACATTGAATATGAATAATGTGCTACACGCTCATTGATGCTTCCTGAAGAGCATTTGATAGAAAGATCTGTGTTTGAAGTTCCTGCAGATTATAGTGGAAAGAGTTCCTGACTTTTGAAAGATGTGGATTTGTATCCCAAGTCTCATACTTCCTAGTTATGTGAACTCCACCAAATCAATAGATACCTTAGCAACTTGAGTTACCCTTTCTGTAAAATAGGGATCAGTCTGTGAACAAGCTTTCTTTAAGTGGCTACTATGTCAGTCAGTTACTAAGTCTTTATTAAGTACCCATTTCCTACCTGGCACCAAGCTTCAGATGACAAAGACAAAGCCAAAATGGTCTTAGACCTTGAGAAGTTCACATTCTATTAGAGAGACAACATGTACATATATAAGATAAATACATATCTATGGGAATGGGGTGGGAGGAAGCACTAACATCTGGGGAGATCAGAAAAGACCACGTGCAATGTGGTGTCTCAGTTGAGCTTTGAAGGGAGCTTTTGGAGGAAGCTGGGTGGCTCAGTGAATATAGTGTTAGGCCTGGAATGGGGAAGACAACGAGTTCAAATCCAGCCTCAGATACTTAGTGGCTGTGTGACTGTGAAAAAGTCACTTAATCTCTGTTTGCCTTAATCCACTGGAGAAGGCAATGGCAAACCACTCTAGTATCCTTGGCCAAGAAAACCCCATGAACAGTATGGTCCACAGGTCATGAAGAGTTGGACACGACTGAATAAGTATCCTAAGGGAGGATAATATATAATATAATAAATTGTTCATAGGATTGGGAGAATCAGATGAGACCAGGCATGGGAAATATTTTATAGAATCATATCCACATTAGATACCAGAAGCAACTCTGTTCTAAGGTGAGGCCCTCTAGCATTGCTTACTTGAAGGTTGGAATAAGTAAGGGTGACATTTTCATGGAGGTCCTTTACCAAGGAAAGCTGTTCATTTAATTGCCAGTCTCAGCTCTTAGACTCTAATTGCAATTTGGGAAGCTAATTATCTGGTATTTTTCTTTAGGAATTTTCAGGCTTCCAGTTGTTTCCTCTTTTCTTTCTCAAATGAGAATCTCATTCAATATTGCATTCCTGGGAAGAAGCAATGAAAAACTGTCATAGAATTAGTTTAATTTCTCAGAACAAACTGGCTGAGAAGGGTATTCTTGAGGGGAAGGGGAAGGGCATGACAATGATCTGTCCCACTTTCTGATAAACTCTGAGTTCCTAGATCGAGGACTGATAGGGACCCCCACCCCAACCCAGGGGCAAACTCCTCCAACCAGCTCATTTGGCAGAAGAGGTAGCAGGCCCAAAGAGGTTGAATAAGTTGCCTGAAGCCACACAGGGAATAAGTAGCGGAGGTAGGATTACTAGCTCTTCCTCTAATCCAAGCATTTTGTTTGCACATGTCAGTACTTATTTGTCTTGTGTTCTTTTCTTTGTCTCATCTGCCTTCCCTAGATTGTTAGCTGCTTCTGGGAAGTAACCAGATCCTATTTATCTTGGTGCCTCATAATAGTCATAATAGCTAACATTTAAATGACACTTTTAGGATGACAAAGTGCTTTACATGCACCATCCCACTGGAATTTGGCAATAGCCAAATAGTGGTTAATGGACTATCCAAGGGTCACATTTTAGTTAGCTAGTGTCTTGAGGCAGGATTTGAACTCAAGTCTTCCTGATTCCCAAGTCTAGTGCTCTTTCTACTGTCCCATGCAGCTTCCCTTGATGATAGCCTTTAGCACAGGGCATTGCACTTAGTAGATTCTTAATACATACTTGTTGACCTAATAGTCTTCCCAAGGGGAAGAGACCTGAATAAAAGCTTTCCAGATGGGGATCCTTGGGCTGTAACTCACTCTTCCCCTTTGTTCAGTCATGTTTGACTCTTCATAAGTGGTTTGCCATTTCTTTCTCCAGCTCATTTTACAGATGAGGAAACTGAGGTAGACATGGTTAAATTATTTGTCCAGGGTCACTTAGCTAATAAATACCTGAGGCTGAATTTGAACTCAGGAAGATGGAGCATTCCCAATTCCAGGCCAAGTGTTCTAACCACTGTACCACTTTGCTGACCCATTTCTCTTATAGACTGTTCCATCACCTTCTAGTTACTAAGTCCCTAGCAAGTTTCAGTGACAGCTGTGGGCCATGGCAGATTCTTTTTGTCACTTTCACTTATCTTAAGGAGTCCTTTTCTCAGTTTATTTCTTTACCCAACCTCTGTTATAGAAAGGCCCCAAAGTTTCTGATGCTAAGGACTCCTTGGTGGCAATAGAAAACACCAGCTTCCCTGTCTGTCTGGGTTTGGGATCCAAGTCCACAATGCAGAACCCCCCAGCTGTGGCCTCTCCTACTTTCAGCATTCAACTTGCATTTTATTAAGCACATGCTATGTGCTAAGCACTGGGGAAGTACAGATGCAAAGTGGAGGGGTGGGGTACTCCAAAGAACTCACAGTCAAATGGAGATAATGACTTGTAATAGCTATATTGTAGTTCAGTTGTGTCTAGCTCTTCGTGATCCTATTTGGGATTTTCTTGGCAAAGAGACTTCTCCAGCTCATTTTACAGATGAGGAAACTGAGGCAGACAGGGTGAAATGATTTGACCAGGTCACAGAATCAGTAAACTTCTGACACTGGATTTGAACTTGGGTCTTCTTGACTCTAGGTCCAGCATTCTTTCATTGCACCACCTAGACACCCAGAAAGAACTTTGTACAAACAAGATTTATGCAGGATAAATTGAGATCATCTCAGAGGAAATGCATTGAGATTGAAGAGGGCTGGGAAAGGCTAATTTGTAGACAGTGGAAACCCTGCAATGTTGGAAAATAAAGCTAAATCCAAGGCAGCATGCCTGTCCTCAGGGAGCTTATAGTCTAGCTGGGAAGAAATATAAGGAGGCAGAGAACAATACAGGGCTAAACTCGAGGAGTGGAAGGAATTCCTTGTTTATCATCTGATAGAGTAGAAGAGTGATAGATTTGGAGCCAGAAGGCCTGGATTCAAATTCTAGCACACTAATGTCTCTAAACCTCAGTTTTCTTATAAAATGGAAACAATAATACTTTTACTACTGGGTTGTTGTGAATAGAAAAATACCAGGTAAACCTGAAAGTGGGCAGTTAGGTGTCACAATGGGTAGAGCGCCAGGCTTGGAATCAGCAGGGTTCATCTTCATGAGTTCAAGTCTGGCCTTAGACATGTAAGTAGTTGTGTGACCCTGGACAAGTCACTTAACCCTCAGTTTCCTCATCTGTAAAAATGAGCTAGAGAAGGAAATGGCAAACCATTCCAGTATCTTTGCCAAGAAAACCCCCAAAATGCGGTCATGGAGAGTTGGACATGGCTAGAATGACTCAACAACCACAAATCTCAAAGCCTTATATAAAGATGAGGTGTGAAACCCGATCTGGGCTTTTAAAGGAAGTAGAATTTGGGATAATTTCCAATTTTTTGCTTAAGGCATCAGTATCAGTTGCAATGGATTCCTGCAGGAGACAGTGAGGATGAGAGTGACCTGCTTGGAGCCCCATGGACGCCCTCCTATTCACTGTGGATCTAAAGGAGACCCAGGAGCAAGAAGGGAGGAGTTCCGGTGTGGGCTCATGCCAGGGATGCATCTCTAGTGAGACTCCCATCCTCACAAAGCCTCTCCCATTATAAGGAGAATGCTAAATGAGTCTCAGTTCGGTCTGTTGTGCTATTACTCATCCACTCTTAAAATACTTCCCTCTCGGTGTGATAGGAAGACGCCAGCACTCAGCCTGACCAACATTAACTTCTCACATTTAACTGCTGCTCTGCAACAAGAAAATCTGCCAGCAAGCGCAAACTACATTCATTCTCCTCTAGAAGCTTAAAGGGGAATTTTAAAAAGTCCAACGTCACAGGGACGTCACTGCTCCCCTTTAACACAGACAAAGGGAACATGGATCAAGGTGACCTGAACTCTCTGTGGGTGGAGATCCTGTTCTCAGAAAACTGCCTCTTCCCCCCTGACCCTGCCCTCTACCTTGGGTTCAAATTTGCTGGTCTGTGGAATAGTGATGGAGAGGACAGAGCACAGGGCTAATAGTAGGGACTTAGGCCCTGCCCTAAATTAACCTGGACGTCACTTTCCTCATCTGTCAACCCTATCTGCCTCACTAAATAATTGTGAGAATTAAAAAAGAGATCTGTGAAAAGTGTAAAACACTATTTCAATGAGACATGCTTACTGTTTATTAGTAAATTAGGAGACAGGAGAAGGAGGTTATCCTGATTTTTGGCAGTATCGGTAGGATTTTGGCAGTACACACAATTGGAAGGGATGTTTGGGATATAACGAATGAGGCTTAGTTTGACCAGAAGGGACTAACAGGAAGTATTTTTAAGTAATTCAGTTTAATTCAGTTCACCTGACATTTATTAAACTTCATCCTAGGGCAGAAGCCTGTGCTAGGAAAGATACAGAGATAAGTAATGCCAAGTGGAAGCCTTTGAGAGGATGCTGGGATTCAGACATTTGGAGATGACTAGATGAGGCAGCAGGATGGTCGCCTCTGTGTTAAATGTGTGTGCTTGGCTTTGGTCTGAGTCAGATCCTAAAGGAGATGGTTTAAAGCCAGCACTGGGCCTAAAAATAGTGGTAGGGTTTAAATGAGTTTCTTTCAATGAAGCCTTTCTAGCCCCCTGCTGCCCTCAGGGATTTCTACCCTTCTCTGAATATCTGTAATCCTTAGTCATGGGGCTTCCATGTTGTATGATGACATCACTGGTGTTATTGTCTCATATATATAAATATATATATTATTGTCTCTCTTTTCATGTATTTATACTATACTTTCCAATTTTATATTTATGCCTCTTTCCTTTAATAATAGCAATAATAAAGTTGTTCAGTTGGGTTTGACTCTTGGTGACTTCATGGAACGTAGCATGTCAATACCGTCCGGGAGGATTTCTTAGCAAAGATACTGGAGTGGTTTGCCATTTCCTTCCCTAGTAGATTAAGACAAACTGAGGTTAAGTGAATTGCTCAGGGTCACATAGTAAGCCTCTGAGACTGGATTTTGGAACTTGGGTCTTCCTGACTCCACGTCCAATGATCTATCCACTAAGCCACCTAACTGCCTCCGATAATAGTAGCTAACATTAACGTAACCCTTTGCAAACCTTAAAGTGCTACACTAATAATATTAATAGTTTGTGGTTATTCAGTCGTGTTAGACTCTTCATGACCCCATTTGGGGTTTTCTTGGCAAGGACACTGGAGTGGTTTGCCATTTCCTTCTCCAGCTCATTTTACAGATGGGGAAACTGAGGCAAATAGGGTGAAGTGACTTGCTGAGGGTCATACAACTAGTGCCTGAGGTCAGATGCGAATTCAGGAAGATAAGTGAGTCTTCCTGACTCTAGGCCCCCCACTCTATCCACTGTGCCACCTAGCTGCCTGTAATGTAATAACAGCTAACATTGATATAGCACTTTAAGGTTTGCAAAGTGATCCATTTAAAAAGAACAAAATAAGCATTTACTGCCATTTGCCAGGCACTCTACTAAGCACGTTTACGAATATTATCTCATGTAGTCCTCACAGCCACCCTGGGAAGTGGGTACTATTGTTGGCTCCATTTTACAGCTGAGAAAATTGGGGCAAACTGAGTCAGGTCTTCTAACTCCAGGCCTTCCACTTCATCCACTATGCCATCTAATTGACTCTTTATGGTATAAGGCCAATAATAGCTCCCACCATGCCCTAGGCATTGGGCTAAGCCCTTTACAAATATTATACCATTGAATCTCGTAAGGACCCTGGGAGAGAAGGGTTTATTAGGATCCCTATTTACAGGTGAGGAAACAGAGACTCATAGAGGTAATTGACTTGGCCCGGGTAGGCACAGCTAATGAGTGCCTGAGGCAGAATCTCTCCTTGATTCTACCCCTAGCAGTTCGCTGAGCTCAGGAAAGGAGGTCAGTAAATATCTGTTGATTGATTTTACTTCCTGTGTGTGCTGCTTCCTGACTCTGGGATGTTCTTATGGTCTCCTCTGGACTTGGAGAGTCAATTTCCCACCTCTCTTAATAGTAATGGTCATTGTATTGTCCCTCAATGAATGTGTACAAAAGGCATGGGAGACTGATTTATAGGATCATAGGATTTAGGGTGCTTAGCGACCATCTCACCCAGCCTGCTCATTTAACAGATGAAAAACCTGAGAGAGAGAGAGAGAGAGAGAGAGAGAGAGAGAGAGAGAGAGAGAGAGAAACAGATGGATGGAGGGACAGACAAAGAGAAAGAGAGACAGATAAATAGACATAGGGATAGACAAAAACAGATGGACAGACAGAGAGAGAGAGACAGGCACACAGAGACAGAGCGGCAGAGAGAGACAGGCAAATGGAAGAGACAGACACAATGAACAAAGAGATTTTACTGGAGTAACTTTAAATAGTAAGGTGCAGAGTCAGATTGAACCCTGGCCTTCTGACTTCAAATGCAATGCCTTCTGCACCAGCATGTGTTGGGTTGTCCTTCATTGAATTTTCTAAGCTTGACTTCATCAGCTTTCTAATTCTCCAGAGCTCCAAAGGCTCTATGAGCCCTAGTATGAGGAAAAAAGAGGGTTGGAGCAGTCTCTGATAGGACTGGCATGTACCTAGCCCTTGGCAGTTTCCAGTGAGTGGCAGGTGTAAAAGCTACTTCTTCTACCCCTCTGCTTCCTTGTAAAATGATAATGAGAAAGACTTCCCAGATGCCTCTGTTCTCTTGGGATAGCCATATCCCAGAGAACAGAGAACAGAAGGGAAGCCAGCCCACCTGGGAGGTGGGAAGCCCAGGGCTCCCAGCATAAGTAATTTTCTTTGCTCTTACTGGCTATGGGTGTTTTACCATGAACCACTTCTCCTTTTCATCTTGCATCTTCATCATCATCATCATGTTAAGATGTTCCACCAGAGTCCCACAACTCATGACCTAACCTGAAATAGCTCTCTCCCTCTGAAAGTCACTTTGGCTTTCTCAGCCTGTTTCCTCATCTGTCAAACAAAGGGTGTTGTACTGAATGACTTTGTTGGTCCCTTTCAACCCTAAATCTATTATTCTATTACAATAATTACTAGGTTTGCCAACTTCTCCCTTTGTTCTGATCTTGAGGTAGCTTGGTTTAGGAATCCCAAGTCCTGGGACCTAGCCCTGGCCCAGCTATTAACCAGTTCATTGTGTGTCCTTACCCTGCCCTTACCCTCTCTTACCCTCTCAGTTTCCTTCTTTTTTACTGAGAGTAAATAGGATAGATGCCCTTCCCTATCTCATAGGGAACCTAATGGAAATTCTGACATGAAAGGATATTAATGGTGATAAAGGTGTTGTTGGCGTCCAGGCTCGTATTACAACTTCTTATTATCCAAATGACTTAGAAAATCTGATTTTGCACATGTTCATAGCTGTTGGCTATTTTCATTGTTACTACCGTTAGGATTATACATCAGTGTTCCAGTGTGGATTTGTGTTTCTGCAGTGGCCAGTTTGCCATAGTGAAGAAATGCCGGGAGAAGAGCACCGGGGCCGAGTATGCTGCCAAATTCATCAAGAAACGGCAGAGCCGGGCGAGCCGTCGAGGGGTACAGCGGGAGGAGATTGAGAGGGAGGTGCACATTCTGCAGCAGATCCTACACCCCAATGTCATCAAACTTCATGATGTCTATGAGAACCGAACAGATGTGGTCCTCATCCTTGAGCTGTGAGTGGAAGTTTCTCCTTTTGTGTATATGCTGACTAGCTGGGGACATCAAGGACAGGAAGACACTTGGTGGGGTGAGGGGGGAGAAGTGAAAAGAGAAGGGCTAAGGGCAGGCATGCGTGGATCCATCAATAAGCACTTATTAAGTGCCTACTGGGTGTCACACACTGGCCTGAGGATATAAAGACAAAAATGAGATAGTCTGCCCTCAAGGACCTTACATTTCACTGGACAGATACATGTTCACGGATAGATAAATACGTTATCTATGACTCCCCTACAACACTAGTCAGTGGCTAAATCTCTCCTTCCTGCCTTTAAGACATTTCTTGCATCTGACTCTTTTCTGCTCACACAGCTTATACCCTACTTCAGGTTTCCATCCTCTCCCACCTAGGTTATTGTAACCAAATAATTAGTCTTCCTGTTTCCAGTCTCCCTCCACTCTCTGATGCCTCCCGTGTCCTGTGCCAAGTGATCCCTTAAGCCTAGATCTGACCAAATCAGGCCCTGTTCAGTCAATCCCAGTGGCCTTCTATTGTCATTGGGATAAAATGCCAACACCTCTATTTGAATTTTAAAACCCCTCACCACCTTGCCTGAACCTAACTTTCCAGTTGTATTGGACACTGCTCTGCATCTCTGTGCTCTGCATCTCTTAACTCCATGTCTTTACATGGACCATGCACCATGCTGGAATGCTCTCTCCCCTGACCTCTGCCTCATAGAATACGGCTCTTTCTTGAAGAATCATCCCTTTCTATATCAAGCCAGTCCTGATCCTCTCAACCTCTAGGACCCTCCCTCTCAGATTACCTTGTATTTAAGTTGTTCAGTTAGACCCTTTGTGACCCCATTTGGGATTTTCTTGGCAAAGATACTGGAGTGGTTTGCCATTTCCTTTTCCAGCCCATTTTCTAGATGAGGAAACTGAGGCAAACAAGGTTAAATGACTTGCCAGGGTCACACAGCTAGGAAGTGTCTGAGACCACATTTGAACTCAGGAAGATGAGTCTTCCTGACTCTAGACCCAGTACTCTATCCAATGCTCCATATAGCTGCCTGTATTTAGCTATCTTGTATTTATTCTTTTTACATTTATTCTGTATATGATACATATATGTTGTGTCCCCTCTTAGTAGTAAGTTCCTTGAGATAAGGGATTGCTTCATTCTTCATATCCCCAGCAGTCAGTGGTAGCAGGGACATAGTTGGTGCTTAATAAATGTTTGGTGATTGATTGATAAAACAAACACACAGCAACTGATGAGGGGAGTCCTAACACCTGGAGAACTCAGGAAGGGTCTCCTGAAGGACACAGGAAACATCAGATGTGTAGAACTGGGAAGGTTTGGCAGAGAGAGGGAGATGAGGTCAGCTGCCAGCCGCTTCCCTTTGCAATTCATCACTCCAGTCCAGCATTCAGAAACACAGACTGAGCAAGGGGGAGGGGGAGCTGTCCAGGACAGAATGTCTTTCTATTAGAAGAGACAAGGAGTCACAGGGGTCTCACTTGGTCTACGTCTGGACCAAGGAACCTGAAGGGGAAAAACCCCCCAGAATACTTTACTGAAAATGATTGTTGACCTAGATGTGAAATATGGCAAAAGGAGAGTGTGAGATGGGGGTGGAAATAGGAATGATGAAGGAAGATGGTAAGGAGAAAGAGAAAGGTTGGTGATTAGGGGGAAATAACCATACACTGTCTTCTAACTCTCTAATAACACATATGTATAAGCAGCATAGTTTTGGGGATCAGAAAACCTATATCCTTGATACAGCACTTACTAGTTGTGTGATCTTGGATCAGTCATTAACTGGCTTGAGCCTTAATTTCCCCCCGCCTCTAAAATGGGGATAATCTTATACTGTCTACATGATTGAGTTTTTTGGGGGCTTATGTTGAATTATATATGAGAAGATGGTTTATAAACCATCTGAAGTGCTATACAAGTTTGTGTTATTAAAAATAATTTGCTATTGTTTAGTTGTTTTAGTTGGATCTGACTCTTGGTGACCCTATTTGGGTTTTTCTTTGCAAAGATACTGGAATAGTTTTGCCATTTCTTTCTGCAGCTTATTTTACAGATGACAAAAGGCAAGCAAGGCTAAGTGACTTATCCAAGGTCACATAGCTAGTAAGTGTCTGAGGCCAGATTTGAACCCTGGACTTCCTGTACTCTACTGAATCACCTAAAAAATAATTAAAATATAATTAATTTAATAAAATTGGCATAGTTATACCATTAAGATATAATTTAATTAATCAACTAAAATTTATTTAATTAAAGAGCAATAAAATTAGTTGTCAGAGGCCTGACTTAGAGAGGTAGCTAAATGTCTCACTGTGTAATAATTTGGGAGTGAGGAAGACTTGAGCTCCTCTTCTTCTTCTGTTTAATAGCTGAATAACCAACCCTAGGGAAGTAACTTAACCCACTCTCAGCCTCAGTGTCTTTATCTGTAAAATGGGCATAATAGTAGCACCCACCTCAGAATATTATTGTAAGGAACAAATGAGATAAGGTGTAAAACACTTTGACAGTCTAGCCGTCAACAATCATTTATTAAGTACTTAATAAGTGACCTACTTAGAGATACAAAGAAAGGTGAAAAAAAAACCCCTACTGACTCCAAAACCAGTTTGTGATCTCCAGGAGCTCAGAGCCTAAGGGAGAGATAACAGTCAGCTCTCTGCCAAAAAGATGCTAAATCCGAGATAATTAAGAGAGGGAAGGCATTAGAATTAAGGCAGATTGGGAAAAGCCTTGCAAACCTGAAAGAGCTATTCAGTCTCCTCCCTCTCCATATGAATGTTTGCTCTGTGCCCATCTTGGTGCTAGAGTCGTAAAAAAGAAACCATTAGAGAACGCAGTATTATTAATAGTTAAAGACAGATTGTGTGGCACAGACTATAAATCCTGTAAAAATTCAGGGAAGGGTGAGATCACTTTGGACTTCAGTAGTCAAGGAAGGAAGGAAGGAAGGAAGACAGAAATGGGTCTCCATATGGACCAAGGTTTGGATGGAGGGGAGGAAAGACATGTAATTTTCATTACTGGTATGCACATTCATCTCTGTTTCTCTTGCCTCTCTGACAGTTAGCAGGCTTTTTGAGCTCCATTTGCCCTGTGGAGGGATCACCATGTGCTTGGCAAATTGGAAAAAGCATTCCAATGTTCCCTAGTCTGCTTATCTCTCTGATGCCTGCGCTCACTCTGGAGCTATAGCCCAAGTACACTTCCCCTAATGCTGTCATTTACTAGGAATACTTCTCCCATAAGTGGAGTCTAGGTAGGTCAAAATTTTAAAATACATAGAATTTTAGAAAATAAGAATAGCTAGCACTTACATAATACCTTAAAATATGCAAATTGCTTTACATATGGTGTTTCATTTGATCCTTAACAGCAGTCCTGTGAGGTAGGTGCTATTCTTACAGGAGATTAAGTAACCTTTCCTGGGCCACACAGTTTACAGTAAGTAAGGCTAGATTTGAACTCTGGTCTTCTTGATTTCAAGTCCATCATTCTCAACCCTAAAGATCATAAGATTTTAGGGCTGGAGGGGATCTTAGATATCTCTAGTCTACTCACCCTCACCTCCACTCATTTTACAGCTATGAAAACAAGAGGAACTTCCTTAGGTCCACATAGCTTCCTAAGTTCATTTCTTCAGTATCTACTATGTGTAAGACATTGCTCCAGATGCTGTGGAAATAAAAAAAAATTTAGCTTGACACCTCCCTCCACCATTTAAAGAATAGGAATTTTCAATCTAGTAGAAGAGACAAGACCTACATGTATGAAAAGTTAACAATCAGTAAAAAAAATTAAATGGCAGCTCAAGATATTAGTGAGCAGAAATCCTAATAATAGCTGAAATCAATCAACCACCAAGTAGTTATTAAGCATGTATTTTGTACCAAGCACTGTGCTGAGGAATGGGTATACAAGTACAAATAAAGGGTTCAGGTTTCAGGAACAAATAAGGACCTTAAATGTTGTAGCATTTCAAAGAATGAAAACTGCTATCTCTATAGTAACTCATCTGAACTTTATAACAATTTTGTGAGATATGTCCATTTTACAAATAAGAAACTCCATTATTTGGAGATCAAATTTCTCTGAAAAAATTCAACATTTTAATTTATATTACTGCCGTCATTGTCTATATTTATATTTATCTGTATTTTCTCTTCGTTCTACTAATTTTCCTTGACTCATACAAACTTATCCATATTTGTTCCATATTTCTCTGAATTCCTGATATTTGTCATTTCTTACTGTACAATAATATTTTACTGTATTCATCCTACCATTTTCTTCCCACTCCCCCCGTCATTCTCTGATCAGGGAATGCTCACTTTGTTTCCAGCTCTTTTCCAACACAAAGACACCATCCCTGGCTTCTCCTTTCAACCTTACCTTTGCTCTCAGGGCCTTCTAGCAGCTACTGAATCAGGTTGGGCTGCTTAGTCTGGTCACATAATTGATGGGACTCCAAGGGCATGCACACTCAACGCTGCATGAATGATGATGCTCTACAAGGCCAAAGTTGTAGGAGGCATGACAGTTTATAGCAGAATTCAAAGATAGGAAAGGGAAAAGGATATGATGAGGATGCTGTTGACCTGGGGTTTATTGTTGTTGTTTAATTAAAATTGTTTTATTCTGAACTTGAAGTATATAAAAAAAGAAAGAGTATTGCCATATATACTGCAGAGCACAAAAGAGGATTGTATATGAAACCGTAAGTCTTCATTTTGTACTAGCTCTTTTAAAAAAATCTACATAATCATTTTAAAAAGTTATTTTTTTTTACTTTAAAAAAGATAATTTTCGTTGAGATAATGAAACATACTTTTTTCCTAGGTGAGATAGGACTAGTGATGCAGAATGTTGTCAAGCCTGCTCTCTGTAACCAGTAAAATTTATTTATTAAAAAGGGATTATTTACCAGTTTTTCTTCTAAATAATATAGTTTCTCTCAATTCTTTCCTCCAGAGTTTTTATTTAAAATTTTAATTTCTTGCTTTTTTTTTTAGGCATTTATTTAGTCCTTATGTAAAATCCAATCTTTTTCTTCAAGTTCTCTGCTTTTGCAGTTGTTTTGAAATTAGCCTCCTTCAAGCTGATTCTTGGGCATTGCTAGATCTAGGACAATTCTGTTTAAATTTATGTTAATATCTTTTGTCTTTACATTGTCCATGTTTTTCCCTATGGCCCTCTCTCTCTTCCCACTCAGAAAAGAGGGAGAATTTTTCTAAAGGAAAAATTTTAAAGAAAAAGTAAAAAGAGGAAGGAGAGGGGAAAAAAAAAAGTAAAAACTGATCTATATAGTTATCTCTTTCACATTGCCAGCTTGGGGCACAGCACCTCCAAGACCTGGAAAATTCATGTAAAATTTTTTGGCCTTCCAGTCATTACCAGAGAAATCTCTTTTTTTCTTTTTCTTTTATGGGGGGGTTTACAGTACTATACATATATTTTATGTATTTTTGAATTTCTAAACTTTTTCTGTGTTGTCTGTTGGCCTCCAAGTATCATCTGCAGCTTCCACAAAATTCCCCCAAAATTCCCATTTAATTTTCTTATGCTGATCTGCAAGATGTCCAAACCAAGGTGGGGAAAGTTTTGATGTGGAAGTACATTGAAAAGACCTGATAATAGATGCAGTGCCCTACACTGGGGGAACACTCCACCTCTGGAAAGGAGTGAGTGGGCAGGGGTATCTACAGTTATTTCTTATATTGGGTTAGTACCTTCTTTGTTATTTACATGAACTATCAGACCTATAAGATGTTAAGAAGAGGGAAAACTCTCTTTGAGCCAGAGTGGGCCAAAAAGCCACAGGAAGAGGTTATGGGATATGAATTTGGCCTGGAAGGACCAAGAGAAGGGAAGGGAGCATTCCAGTTAGTTTATGTGCCAGAGTTGAAAACATGCTTGGCATGTTAAGAGTATACAACTCATAGAACTAAGTTTCCTTCTATGTGAAATGAAGTTCCATGTTGCTGGGCAGAAGCACCTCTTAGAGGTATTTGTTGTTTGCTTGAAGGATGAAATTGTGCATCCAGACTTTGGCCAAGCCAGTCACAAGCCATGAGAAACTCCCAACAAGGCAGGCAAGTAGCTGGCCTAGGTTTGCTGTTTGGAGGAAAGTTATATTGGGGTGTCATTGCATCCTGGGCCATCTCCAGTCATCCTGATGAATATCTGGCCACTGCACTCAGATGGCTCAGGAGGAGCAAGTGAGGCTGGTGACCTGCACAGCCCTCCCTCACTTGAAACAAAGTCAGGTGCAAGTCATGTCATCATTTCTCTGGCGTCATGGTCTTCTTCAGCAACGAAGGACAAACACAATCAACCTATGTGGGGAACAATATTTATTAAGCACCTAGACCCTGTGCTAAGTCCGGGGGATATAAGTTCAAAGAAAGAAACATTTCCACCCTTTAAGATGTTATATTCTGATAGGGGAGACAACAAATATTTAATAAATGTATGCAAAGTAAAATAAAACAAATACAAATATACATAAATTTGAACGCAAGTTAGGGAGAAAGGACTTCATGCAGAAACTGGTCTTGGTCTCAGCACAATTTTCAGTCTAAAGAGACGAAGAAATCACTGCCCACCAGCGTATGGGGCATAAGGAAATTAAACTCAACACAGATCCAAGGCTAGGCCTTCAATCTTTTATTTTCTTGAGCCTTTGGCAGGACCTTCTGTCTGTAGTCTTCATTAACCCCATTCACCTGTTCATTTATTCACTCAATCACTTAGCAAATATTTAATGAACACCTAATGCACACCCAAAATAGTACGAGGCACTCTGGGCAGGCTAAGATGAAAAAACTAAAAGTGGAAGACCCAATATCACTGGGTTCCTTTTACCATTTAGAAAACACTAATTGCTCCCAGGCCTCTTCCCATCCTGGCCCAACCACGTGATATGACCAAGCACAGAGGACAAGAACATTCTGCCCACCTTCATCAGAAAAACTGTCAGGTGAAGGAAATGACCCTTTCACCCACTTTGCTTCATACATTATTGACTATTGCAAATTGGGAACCACTGTATTTTTCTATATAAATTCCTTTTCTATCTTTTCTTCTTTTTCTTGCTTTGTGTGTTTGTGTATGAAAACAGTTCTTGATTCCACTTACAAATGACATGTCTAAATGAAAAAATGAATATTTTCTTCAAGGCTAATTTATTCCTTTATCAAACTTTTTAAAAATGACTGTTGCATACAGAACATTGCACTTAGTGCTCAAGGCCACCCTGGATGAGTACAGTGCCTTTAAAGGCATTGATGCATCTGCCATGGGAAAGTTGAGCAGTTAATTGCCATTTCTGGGTCCGGCTTAAATCCAAGCAAATGAAAAATGGTGGCCCAGTGACTTCCTACCATACGAGTGCCTGCCAGAGCTCTCCTGAGAGGCAGAATATGTAGCAGAGAAAGCCCAACTCAACCCCTCACTCAGCCTGGAATGCAGTTTATTGGACCTCCAAAGGTGTAGATAAAAGACCTCCAAAAAGTATAGTCTTCATCCACATGGGCTATAAACTAAAGTGGAGAAAGAGGCAAAGGCCATGTTGGCCCAGAGCTGATTGAACTCCAAGCCATCGGGAAGCTTAGGAGAAGATGTTGGCCTTTATTTTTCTTTTCAGTTTTTAAGCTTTCAGAGGTTTGTGAATTGAAAATGCAGGTATGAAACAGCAAGGAAGTATCAGTGCCAAGAGGTCCAAGTTTATATCCTCAGGTAGTGAAGTGGCACAGTGAATAGATTCTTGGGCCTGGTATCAAGAAGACCTGAGTACAAATTCAAACTCAAATATTTACTAGCTATTTGACCCCAGGCAAGTCACTTTCTACTGTCTGCCTCAATGTCCTCATCTGTAAAATAGGAATAACAGTTTCTAGGGTTGTGCAAATGAGAATGTTTGTAAAAGTTGCTTAGCCCAGGCCATGGCATAGAGTAGATGCTTAATAACTGCTTGTTTACCTTCTTTATATCCTAACTTTGACACCACCTGAATGAACCTAGATGAATTACTTTAGCTCTCTAAACCTCAGTTTCTGTGTTAGTATTTTTTAAAATGGGCAAATAATTTCACTATCTCTTTCATGCAAAAAATATTGTTAAGAATGCATTTTGTAAACCTTAAAGTGCTATGCAAACTTGAGTCACATGTAGAAAGAGTGCTGGACTTGGAAACAGGAAGACCTGAAGTCAAATCAAACATTTTCCAGCTTTGTGATCCTGAGCAAGTCAGTTAATGTCTAAGAACTTCAATTTTCTTATTGGTGAAATATAAGTCATAGCACCTATTTACAGGGCTATTATGAGAATCATAGGAGATCTTGTATGTAAAATGCTTCAAGAAACTTAAGGCATCTATACATTTCAGCTCTAGTCTTCATAAGCATCAAACAATGCTAGCCCCGTTATATTTCACTTATCCTGAGAATAAATATGTCACTGTTATTTGTC
This sequence comes from Potorous gilbertii, assembly GCA_028658325.1. Lineage (NCBI taxonomy): Eukaryota > Metazoa > Chordata > Mammalia > Diprotodontia > Potoroidae > Potorous > Potorous gilbertii. Next base: position 577,946,373 of record CM053769.1, on the reverse strand, counting down.
AGCTCCATTTTTCAGAGGAAAAATAGAGGCCCAAGATCACATGTGGAGTCTTGGGAAAGTGGGTTCCGATCCTTAGTTCTGTGTCCTAGGCTCAAGTACCTGCTTGCTCCTTCAGTGGCTTAAGACAGCTCCCTGCCCATGCACCTGCTCTTTCTGGGGTGGAGGAGGGGAAAGATTGAATATGCATCTATTTGGATGATCTCAATGGGCAGATATGTCTAGAAAATAGCACACCAGCTTCTGCCCCCAACACAAAGCCAGTGACTTCAGGCCTACACAGGCTAATTCTGCTATTTTGTTATAGACCTGGGAGTTTAGTTGTATGACCTTGAGGAATTCCTCCCCATTATCTTTGGAGAATTATAGGCTGCATGGTATCTCCAAGGTAAAGCTGCTTTGGCCTCACCTGTGTGTGAAGGCCAAATGCCAAGTTCTGTGAACTTCCTCTCCCTTAACTGCAGGAACAAAGTTTCCAGATCTGATTGTATACCTTGCAATTTCAGGGGCAAAGCCCTGCCCAAAATGGCTCCCCCTTGCCACACACACACACACCCCTTTGCAGCCAGTGGAAATGTACCTCCTCATCGGGAGGCTGGGTGGCTGCCTGCTGTCCCTACTTCTCTTGGCTTATCCTCAGCCCTCAGCTTTTGCCCATGTTTACATAGAGGGTTACTCTCCCTCCCTCTCCCTTCTAAAGCCTATCCATCTTCCACAGCTCAGATTCTGTTTCCTCCTTGATACTGTTTCTGCCTGCCTTCTCTCACATTAACCAAATCAAATTGAACATTTCTGTCTTCTCTAAACTCCTCTTGTATTGGTAGTTTGTGCCATACAAATGATAGCTTTATGAATCACTTTCCATTCATCTTGTAGCTAGGTGGCACAGTGGATAGAGTACTGGACCTGGAGTCAGGAAGTCTCATCTTCCTCAATTCAAATCCTGTCCCAGACACTTATTAGCTATGTGACCCTGGGCAAATCACTTAACCCTATTTGCCTCAGTTTCCTCATCTGTAAAATGAATTGGAGAAGAAAATGTCAAACAACTCCAGTATCTTTGCCAAGAAAACCCCAAGTGGGATCAATGGAGAGTCAGATACAACTGAAATGATTGAAAAATCAACAGTTAAGGGAGATGAGTTGACTGAGGTAAATGGGATTTTGGCTGAAGGAAGCTAGAAGATAAGAAGGAATAACATTCTAGGAATAGGGGACAGCTCATAAAAAGACTTGGGGTCAGGAGATTTTTATAGTTTGCTCCTTCCATTTCCCCAGTGGGCCATCTGAACTTGTTGATACCAAGACCAACACTCTTTCCTCTTATAACTCACATTTGTATAGCATTTTAAGATTTATAAAATGCTTTCCTTACAACATCCTTGTATTCTCTCTCTTTTAAAAATACAGATGGGGAAACTGAGACTCGTAGGGGTTCATTCAACCAGTAGGTGTCAAAGCTAAGGATGTTGCTTGATGGAGCTATGATCTTTATCATTTTATTGGTGTGGGTGTCCTCTACACTGATCATAGATCACAAGCCTTGCACGCCTTCTTCCCTTGGGTGATTCTTGTTTGTTTCCATAGATTCCCCCAAAGAGGATCTGTGAGGTTCTTTGGGAGGTTTCCTCTGCTTCTTAGGGGAGACAGTGTCCATCACCAATACTGGGCTGGCTGTCTGCTGCCTTGTCCTGGCTACAAGGACTGGTTCCCTTCCTTTTCTCAGTTATGCTTGTTCTCAGTGTTTGGTTTTTTTTTTTTTTGTCACTTCTCTTTGATGGCCGCGTCATCTTTGGTAGCTCATTGCTGCCTACACCCACCCACCAGGCCTCTTTCTTTTTTGCTCTTTGAGTTGCTTGTTAAATTTGAGTCTTCTGAGTTTGCAGCGTTCCATGAGTCACAATCATATACTGTCATCTTTGTACTCAGAATATTAGAGCTAACTCTGGAGCTGGGGATCTCAACTCTGTGTGTGCACGCGTGTGCGTGCGTGTGCATGCATTCATGTGTGATGGACAACCCCATTGGCAATATGGGGAAGCCTGTAGACCCTCAGAATGATGATTCCACATGCATAAAATAAAGTATAAGGTATTCCAAAAGGGTTAGTGCTATTTAATGCAATTAAAGCTATTGAAACTTAAAACCACTGAGACTTGGACACTGTAGATAAGATTACAAAGGAAGTCAGTTATATTGAAAAGCAGTTATATCAAAACAGCTTTTAAAAAACTACAATCAAATTGACAGTCCTGAGGTTAACATCCCAGATCTAGAGGTCCTAGATGGTAGTGATGGGTCAGGAGAGGTTCGGGAGTGAGAAATCCCAACTGCTCAGACTATGATAATTGACCCAGACTTTACAGTAGACCTTCTGTCTTGCCTGCTATCCCACAGCATCCTGCCTCTTTCTCTACCCTGTCTCCAGCTTAGCAGCATCCACTCATTTTTCTCCTCTCCCCACCCAACTGAGCACATGTGATTGAGTAATTGACATTTATATAGAACTTGCTAGTTTTCAGAGTACTTTAAATATTGAAAATAAATATATAAATATCAGATTATCTCATTTGACCTTCTGAATAACCCCTTCAGAGTTTTTGCAGCCCCAGGATATTTAGTGACTTGCTCAAGGTCACACGCAAAGTCGGTATCAGAGCTGGGCTTCGGTCCCAGTCTTCTGCCTTTGGACCCAGGGACCTTTCCATGACAGCTCAGCTGCTTCTGTCAGTGAGCCATCACCGTGACGACTTCGGGGAGAAAGCTGGGAGTTTAGCCAACAGGGTCATTTTTTGCTGGACCATTCCCACCATGCCTCCCACTTGTAGACATTTTGATGGCCCCCAAGTTAGGTTAGAAATGACAAAGGCATCCTTGGAGGAAAAGAGAAGCCACCAAAAGGAAGTATACATCCTGAGGAAGGGGGAATAAATGTCCATCTGCTTGACTAATGACAAAGAGGAGGCTGTATTGTTACCCGGCTAACAGTTCTCCGGTATTTATTTTAAAAGCAATCCATGAAGATTTAGAAGAGAGGCTGGTATGAAAAATCTTTATTTAAATAAGAAAGATTTCTCCACCACCGCATTCCCCAACATTATTTGCTAAAGCATGTGTCTGTCTCTCCTGTGCTCCAAAAGCTCCAGCGGTTCCCCTTTGTGTCCAGGATAGAAAAACAAGCTCCTTTGTCTGGCATCTAAATCTCTTCACAATCTGGCTTTCCACAATGATTTCATATTATCTCCCCCAACCCCAATTGTAATCTCTGTCCTAGACAAATTGGTCTATTGCATTTTCTTGTTTTTATGGCATTCCATTTCTTGACTTGGTGAGGAGACGTAAATTGTTTCTTTCCCAAGCATGGAATTCTCTATCTCCATATTTTGATAATTGTTAGCCTTCTTCAAGGCTCAGCTCAAGTGTTATACCTGAGTTCTTTCCAGATTCCTCAGTTTTTAGTGACCCGTCTCATTATTTAATATTTATTATATATATAGTTTATATCTGTTTATTCAGGAACATGTCATTTTTCCACCGAAGAATGGAGGTTCCTTGAGGTCAGGGACAACTGTTGTTTTTGTCTTTCTATCTGCAGACCTCAGCACACAATAAGAGCTTAATAAGCGCTTACTTCTTTCCTTGTTCCCTTCCTAGCACCTAGAAGAATATAGTAGGTATATTGTAGAGTATAGTTGGTATATAGTAGGTCTTTAATAAATGCTTGTTAAATTATTGAACTTAATGACTACCAGCCACACTGGCCTCTGGAATGACTCTAAGTTTGGGGAATACCCAAAGTAGGAATGGGGAGTAGGTGGGGTAGAGGGCATCATCTCCCCACTATGGAGGAATCAGTAGGGCTCTTTTAAAGCTAATAGTTTAGTCTAGACCAGTAGTGTCAACCTCCCATAGAAACCAGGCCCACTAAACTGGTTCCTTTGGACTGCACTCCACTATGGAGGAATCAGTAGGGCTCTTTTAAAGCTAATAGTTTAGTCTAGACCAGTAGTGTCAAACTCCCATAGAAACCAGGCCCACTAAACTGGTTCCTTTGGACTGCACTCCACTATGGAGGAATCAGTAGAGCTCTTTTAAAGCTAATAGTTTAGTCTAGACCAGTAGTGTCAACCTCCCATAGAAACCAGGCCCACTAAACCAGTTCCTTTGGACTGCATATTGACTTAGAAAACCACATATTAACATTATCTATGTTTTAATTTTTTTAAAATTTATTTTGTTAAATATTTTCCAATTATGTTTTAATGGGGTGGGGGAAGATGGGCCTATATTTGATATCTCTATTCTAGACAATAGGAAGAACTTACAGTGATGAAAATTAACTGATGAGTAACTGAAGGAGAATAGGAAAACTATTTCCTTAATGGCCTTTTAAAGAAAGGAAAGTGATGGGTATAGTACTTTAGGCTTCTGTCTCTTCCTGGAGATAGGGGAGTAATTTAACCCTTGGTCCAGAATTCTATGATAAATTCAAAAAACACAATAGTTCCTAGGCACGCACACCAGACAAGTGTTAATAGCCTCACAGAGTATTTATACCATGAATCTCCCACATCCTTTTTTCTACAATCCATCAATGACACCGGAACACAGCTGTTGGGCTGTTGAGTACAAGAAAAGGTTGTCCACTATGATACATCCTGAGCAGAAGGAAGGCTCCTAAGTATTTTAAGGATAAGGAGTAATGGGGAGAAAATCTCAGCAGAAAATCTCAAGCAGTCAACCAACAAACCAGTCACCACTGAAAGCAAAATATTTATCGGCGGCAAAGCAATTTTCATGGTATCTAGCATTAGAAAGCAGACAGTAATCTAGGTGTATAAAATTTGACCAAAACAAATCTTGTTCCTGGGTTTCAATTAATATTTTATGTAATTCTTAATTATTGGAGGGCCCAAGCAAGCTTTTGGTCAATTAAGAAACATTAATTAAGTTCTCAGTAGGGGCCATCTGTACACACTGTGCTAGCCTCTGGGGGTACAAAGACAGAAATGAAAATCTCTTCCCTCAAATAGCTTACATTCTATCAAAGGAAACAATCTATCATCCCTTTCTCTCTCAACCTCTCCCCAATTTCCAATTTATGTGTCTTCTATGTGCTTTTCTATCCACTTGCCTGCTCCCAATAGAATGTAAGTTTCTTAAGAGCAGGGGATGTTTAATTTTTGTTTTTATATCACTAACACTTGGAATAGTTCCTAGCACATGGTAGGTCGTTAATAAGTACTTGTTGATTGGTTGATGTACACACATATAAATGACACAAAATTTGCTCAAAGTTAGTGCCAGTTAATTTTGTACAGGAGGTATTAGTAGTTGGATATGTCTGGAAAGGCCTCATGGCAAGAGGAATCATTTGAACCATTCCCTGAAGGCAAGCTAGGGATTCTAAAAGGTGGATCTTATAGAATGCATTGAGTAGGGGGAAGGGATGGGGGAGTCATGCAGAGGCCCAGAGATGGAGATGAAATGGCTGGTGTAAGCAATAGAAGGGAGGCCAGTTTGGTTGGATCATGATGTAAGGCAGGCAAGATTGGAGCCAGATACAATAAAGGAATTCCTGTTCACAGGAAGAGGCAATAGGGATCCACAGCAGGTTATTGAGCCAGAGAGTGACATGAGTCCAACCTATGTTTTAGGAGTATTACTTTGGCACTGGGTGGAGGATGGATTGGGGCAAGGAGAGACTTGAGTTGGAGGCCCTTTAGAAGCTACTACAATAGTCCAAGTGAAAGGTGATAAGGACTTGAACTAGGAGGGATGGCCATTGGAGTAGAGAGAAGAGGGTAGATATGAGAAATATTGTAGAGGTTAACAAAAAAGGACTAGATTTGGCAATGGAATGAATATGTGGGTTGAATGAGAGTGAAGAGTCCTTGAACCTAAACCAGGATTTTTAAATTCTTGTCTTTGATATTTGACCTAGTTAAATGATCTTGGGGCTCTGGACCTATGACCCTCTGGTCCTCTTCTTTCCTCCTGCTTCTTTGGTCCCCATTTGTCACTCAAACCAGTTACATGGACCCAGTTCTTCAGGGGGCCTAGTGTGGGTCTGAATTTACAATCCAAAGAACCAACATATGACAGACAAGGAAGAAAAACAGAAGCAAGGAGGACTTCTGATGACAGCTCAAGATGTACAGACCAAAGGGGATGTTATAATGTACATGTGCATTGTTCAGTCATTTCAGTTGTTTCTTTGTGACCCCATTTGGAGTTTTCTTGGCAGATACTGGAATGGTTTGCCATTTCCTTCTCTAGTTCATTTTACAGATGGGGAAATTGAGGCAAGTAGGGTTAAGTAACTTTCCCAGGGTCACATAGCCAGTAAGTGTCTGAGGCTAGATTTGAACTTAGGTCTTCTTGTCTCCAGACCTTGCAGTCTATCCACTGTGCCCCCTCTGTATACATACATACATACACACAATTATATATACATACACATAGATATACACGTGTGTGTGTGTGTGTGTGTGTGTGTGTGTGTGTGTGTGTGTGTGTGTACTATGAGGCAGCTAGGTGAAGTAGTAGATACAATAGTGAACCTAGAGTCAAGAAGATCTGAGTTCAAATCCTACCTAAGATGTGACCCTGGATAAGTCATTTAATTGTTGTGTACCTCAATTTCCAAATCTTTAAAATGGATATAATAACAGCACCTACCCCCCCCCCCCAGGTTTGTGGCTAGACTTAAATGAGATAATATTTGTAAAGTATTTTGCAAATTGTAAAGTGCAATATAAATAATAGCTATGTGGATGATGGTGATGATAGTGATTCACAGGGTGTTGTAATATAGAGGAGGTATCTCAGGAGGGAATGAATTTTACTGAATTTGAGTCCAGATAGCAGGGAACAAGGGGTGTCAAGATTCAGAGAAAGTAAAGAGTTCCTCTGGAGGTGGAGGAGGGTCAGCTTTGGGTGGGCATCTTACCTAACTAAGTGTCCCGTTGGCCAGAGCTGTCTGAGTGCCAGCTTCCGTCTTTATCTTCCAGAGTTTCTGGGGGAGAGCTCTTTGATTTCCTGGCACAGAAAGAGTCTTTGAGTGAGGAGGAAGCCACCAGTTTCATTAAGCAAATCCTGGAAGGTGTGAATTACCTGCATGCCAAGAAAATTGCACACTTTGACCTCAAGGTAAGTGAAATAGATGGAGGGAGGTTTGCTACGTTAACATTTATGGAATCATAAAAATGTTCAGAGTTGGAAAAGACCTAAGAGACCACATAATTCAGTCCCTCCATTTTATTATTTTGGTTTAGGTTTTATCAATGCCTTTTGTTTTTCATAAGATAGTAGATTTTAGAGCTGGAAGGACCCTTATTCACTCCAAGGAAACTGAGGCTTAGAGAAGTGGGGGGAGATGACTTGCCCAAGATGTTTAACTACAGGTTTCCTTTGTACCGTTCATGTAGCTATGTAGGGAACTGTAGGAAGAGTTCCATATAAACTCTGAACAAGCCATTCTGCAATAAATAAGTATGTTTAGATAGTCAAGAAGTAACCTTAAATAGCCAAATTCACACCATGGATGAAGGGCTGCAAAAGATTGGCTGGTTCTCTGGGTTCATTCTCAGTTCTGTCTCTGTTGCTTCTTTTTTCAAAGGATATAAACCCACCAGCTAAGTGACCAGCTATCCCACTTCCCTAAACCATATAAAATATTAAATAGGAGTAATATATTCATATATAAGAAAGCTCATTCTATAACCAAAGGCCTCCAGTAAATGAATGAAAATAATTAGGTTCTTACTTCATGCCAGTTACTGTGCTAAGCCTTAGTCATACAGATAAATATTCTACTTGGGAGAAGGTGTACTACTTATACATACATATTATATGTGTATATATGTATATGTGCATATATATGTACACATACATAATTATCAAAATATACATATTACTATCAAACATATAAATAAAACTATCAAATATAATAACTATCATACATATATAAAAAACTATACATATATGCTTATGTGTATATATGTGTATGTATACATAAAGAGTGCTAGCCAGAGAAGGGTGTGTCTTGGGAGTCACAGAGATGATGAGTTCATCCATAGGGCTGACCATTGGCATACTTTTTCCAGAAATAATGGTTAGCATGGCAATATTGATTGATTGATTGATTGATTGATTGAATTATTGAGTCCAAAAGAAGGGGAGGGGAGACACTGCAACAACAGGGCAAAACCATAAAATGAGAGTGTGGCATAAGAGAAGAGTTAAACATTAAATTAGTTAAGCTTTAAAATTAAGCCTTTCCTGAATTGGCTTAACAGTGAAGGGACTGAGATTTATGTGTGGAATCATAGAACATTAGAGTTGGAAAGAACCTTAGAGATTACTTGATCCCATTTCACTGATGGAAAAAGAGAAAGCCAAAGAAATTAAATTATTTGGTCAAAGCAGAGTTGAGAATAGCCAGGTTTCTGGCTACCTCTTTTCTGCCTTTCCTAGGCAACCAGTCATAAACTACCTCATGACTAGACAACCTTTGCCTCTGCCAATTGTTTATGAAGCCTTGGGAAGTTCTCAGAAGATGTTGCAGGAGGTTTTGTGGAGTACTGTTCATCAGATCATAGATTCAAATCTGGTTTATTTTATAGATGTGTTACATTTGTAACACAATTTTCCCAGCATCCCACAAGTATTTAGTGGCACAGCCAGAATTCAATCCCACATCCTCCAAATCCAAATCAAGCATTCTTTCCATTGCTTCGCGCTTCATGGAAGAATGATGTCTCCTAGAGAATCAGTAGATTGAATAGACCTCTGAATCTAATGCAATAGTAAAAGTAGGAAATAAATTATCTGAATTGGACCAGCCTCTGCCTTTCTGGTAAATACTATGCACAATCAACTTGTTTTTATGTCTGTGCTGGCTCCAAGATGCCTACCTTCAAACAGGCTTCTTTTGTCATTCTTCCAGCAGAGCAACCTGGCAAGGGTCAAAGTAAAGATTGCATGACATTAGACTTAAGCAGCTGCCAACAAGTGTGTTATTGGTTAACCTCTAATTTACTCATTTTATCTCCCGGAAGCTAATGATTTGCATAAATGAAAGCACCTTTTCCCCACCCTAGAAGTGAATGAAATGAAAGCATTTGTTTAGGAGTTTTGGCTCCTGACCGAGTAGAAAAACAATCCTGTCATAGCTTGTTAGATAAGCTAGGGGATTTTACAGTCCTGTACCGCTGCTCTGTATAAGACTGGTCACATAGTAGGTGCTCAATAAATACTTGGTGATTGCTGGGGGAAAGCCCACACTGGGTTGAATGTGGTTTGTGAGCTCACTTGTCTACCTGGTCACCATCACCACCACCACCAAGGTTTCATCTGGATATAGCTGAAGAATGAGAAAGCTAGTGACTTCTCAGAGATTTCCACTTAGGAGTTGTATGGGCAACAGAACTTTCTAGCTCCTTACCTTGGGAAGAGTCCTTTAGGTCATGACCTTGGTCTTCCACAGAGAGAAAAATGGTAGGAATTCAAAGGATTGTGCAGTTGTGTGGTTAATTAAGGGGCAAATTGTATATATGAGTACCTCTCAACTGAAACTTTCTACTCACAGATGAATCATACTCAAGAGTTAGCTTGTAGGTAGAGGTTTCTTCTATAGTCAGAATAATAAATAGGTATTTTTAGGCCTGGGAGAAATCAGTTGACGAGGTAGGATAGTGGGAGAAAATGGACCCTAGGAGAAAGGCACCATTGTGTGAGACTCTAGAGGTGATAGTCCTAGTCTGGGTGAAGGAGTACAAGTGACTTCATTTCACAGAGAAAGAAGTATGTTCCTTCTGAAAAAGCTCCACTGACCCCATCCTAGTTAAGGCCCTGTCTGTAATACAACTTCACTTTATGTGAAGAATCATGATCAGACATAACTTAGCATTTCTCCTTCCCTTTTCTACTTTACCTGTTCCTAGTTCTCTTTTTATTAAGTGTTTGAGTGTAGAAGCTTCTACATTCGGAGCTTCTACTGTACCTTCTTCTGTATAGAACATCTTCTCTTTGTGGAGCAGTTTTGCCCACGTATAAGAATGTTGAAGGTTATTCAGAAACATTAGTCATATTCAGACTTGAAATAAACAGAATTACCCATTTTCCATAAACTTTCAGAGTCTTCACAAGTTCTCAAAATTTGGATGTTTCCCCAGAATCTTGGTATGGGCTCTTAGTTTCATTTATTCTGTTAGCACAGGTCGTAGGCAACCTAGTTTTTGTCTTTCAGAGATTGTTAGCACTTCCATAAATGTTGAGATTCCCTAAATACTGATCAATTCAATTCAAAAAGCATTTATTAAGCACCTGCTTTGTGCCGGACACTGTGATGAGCAGGGATAAAAAGACACAGAACATGAAGTGGCCTCAGCCTTCAAGCACTTTGTATCCCACCAAGGGTAGGTGGCATCCAAGTTCAAACAGAACTGAATTGACTTTTCCCCTATACAGCCCCATTACTAAGAGTTCTAAATAAAGGGTCTTTTATTGAGTTGGTGGGCAAAATAGCTTACCTGGTCTTTTCATGCAGGATAGCCCTTATTTTGAGTCCCTTGAAATAAGTCATCAAAACTCAAAGGTTAATTCCCTACAAATGATTCCCAAATGGAGGCCTATTTAGCTGGGAAAGCAAGCATTTTTATAAATCATTTGATTGCTCAATAAACATTTATGAAGTAACTACTACATGCCAGGCACTGTGCTAAATGCTGGATGTACAAAAAGAGGCAAAAGACAGTCTCTGCCCACAGGAAGTTTACAATCATATTGGGGAGATATTATGCAAACAAATATATACAAGGCAAGCTATATAGAGAGAATAAATGTGAAATAATTTCAAGTGGGAAAACAACTGGAATTAAGAGGGGCTGGATGAAGGATTCTGTAGAAGATAGGATTTTAGTTGGGACTTGGAAGTTAACGGGAGTTCAGTAGGCAGAATGGAAGAGGGAAAGTGTTGTGGGCATGAGGGAATGCCCATAGTTGGGAGATGGAATGTCTGTTATCCATGGATCAGCCAAGAGGCAAGTGTTATTGGATCAAAGAGTATTATTTGGGGAGTAAGATGTAAAGAGGCTAGAAAGGTGTTACGAAGGTCTATGTTATGAAGTGCTTTGGATATCAAACAGAGCATTTTCCATTTGCTCCTGGAGGCAGTAGGAAGCCTCTGGAGTTTATCCAGTAGAAGAGTAACATGACCAGACCTGTGTTTTAGGAATATTACTTGAGTTGCTGAATGGAGAATGAATTGGAATAGGGAAAGACTTGAGGCAGGCAGACCTACTAGTAGGCTATTGCAATAGTCCAGACCATTACCAAGCTATTATTCATAGATGGGAAAGCCTTTTTCAGAGTTCCCACCCAGAAGGGGAAGAAGACACAAGGGGTATGGACAGCTGACACCAAGCAGGGTTGGATGAAAAGAGAAGTAATTTCACCAAACTGATAATTGGTGGTTTTCCTAATCCTTGTGATGTTCCATCAGCCAAAGAAAATTCAAATATCCTTTCCTAGGCTATGAAATTATCCCTGATATAGTCACTTCAATCCTTTCTTGAGAACATGTACAATCTCATACCCTACACCCCTTCCACATTGCCTTTTCTCTCTTCTCAATAAACAAAGTGCTCCTAATTACCTTGACATATTTCTGTTGGAAGAATTTGTGTGTTCTCAACAACCCAGCAGATTACTTCACTATCGAAAGCTCCTATAGTTTTTGCTACATTCCATCTAGGATTAAGATACTGCTGATGGGTGCACAGGAGCTTAGGGCACTGCGCCACTCCCTGCGCTGACCTGATTCAGCTCTAGGGAGCCAGTAGCACTAACTCAGGGAAAGGTGTAAATACTGGTCCCAGGGCATATCTGTCATCATTTATATGTTCATGCACTCAACAAGCATTTATTAAATATTTACTACATGTTAGGCACCGTACTAGGTGATAGAAATACAAAGATGAAAACAAAACAGTTTGTGTCCTTGATTCTTTTAGGGAGGAACAACATATATAAGTAAATACAAAATAAATACAAAGTTTTCAGGGGAGGAGACACTAATAACTAGAAGAATCAGGTCGGGTCTGCCTTGGAAAGGCCATTTAAGATGTTGTTGCAGTAGCTTAAGCAAGAGTTGACAAAGTCCTGAGCTAAGAAGAGAAGGGAATGTGTTTTAGGAGATAAAGTCAAATGGACTAGACATGGTAAGTAATTGAATGTAGGGGTGAGGTGATAAAGATGAAAGAGTTCAAGATGCCTCCAAGATGGTGAACACGAATGACTGATGAGATACTTGTACCCTCAAGGGGGGAGGAACATTAGGAAGAGGGGAGGGTTTGGATTGTAAGATAATAAGTTCTGTTTCGTCCATGTCATCGCTGAGCCTTTGTGCCTTATGGTTGGAAATGTCCAATTAGTGATTGGTGATGAAAAACTGGAATTCATGAAAGAGACTAAGGCTGGATGCCTGGATTTGATAATCATGTACATAAAGATGATAATCTAATCCATGAGAATTGATGAGATCACAGGAAGGAAAAGAGGATCAGGTCAGAGCTTTGGGGGATACCCATGGCTAACAGCAGCAGCTAACATTTATACGGGGCTTTAAGGTTTGTGAAGCACTTTACAAATCTTATTTTCTTTTTCCAGTAACCATAGGAGGCAGGTGCCATTATATCCCCTTTAGAGATGAGGAGACAGAGGTTAAGTGACTTGGCCAGGGCCACTCAGCCGGTAAGTGAGGCTGGATTTGGAACACGTCTCCCTGACTTCAAGTGCAGTGCTCTATGTGCCGTCATCCAGCTTCCCAGTGGTTAGGCCGTGAGTAATGATCCCACGAAGGGGGATGAAGATCGGCCTTAGAGAAGGAGAGCCGAGAGAGAGCTTTGCCAGGAAAGTGAACCATGTGGCTCGGCCCTAGGCTAGGCCAAGGTGCCATGAGAGAAATACAAATAAGAATGCTGAGTTTTGAGTCAGAAGCCCCGAGTCCAAGGGCCAGCTCTTCCACTCAACTACTTTGTGATCCTGGAGAAGAGGCTTTCATTTCTCTGGGCCCAAGTTTTCCCATCTGTGAAAGAAGGGAGTAAAATACATGGCCTCTGAATCACATTTTAGCTTTCAGTCCGTGCTCCATGTTCTCTATCCACTTGATAGTCATGTGTGTAGAGATGAATGAGAGTTAACAACCCATGAGAGTTGATGAGGAAAGAAAAGGAGATCCCGGTCAGACCTTGGGTATATATACCCACAATTAACCACAATATTAGCTAGCGTAATAATAGAATGAACAAATGAATGAGACATTTTAAACGAGTCAAGAGGCATTTATTAAGTGCCTACTATACACTAGGCACTGTGCTAAATATTGAGGATATGGAGAATAGTGTAAAACAATGCATTGAAGAAGCCCATACTCCAATGGAGATGCCATAGGTATAATGAAGTGTAGTCAAGATGCATTCTGAGCTCCTGCTCAAGATGCAAATACAGAAGTGAACCCGTTATGTCTCCCAAGGAGCTTGATTCTAGCAGCGGAGACAGTACATATTGGGTATCATGGGGGTGGCTATTTTGTTTTGGGAAGTCACAGGGATGGTGAATGGAGCCTCAAGGAAGTGGATTGATATATCTTTCTCAATGGCAATAGCGGTATTGATTTTGACTATGGTTCCAAGAGAAAGAAATAGAAAGGGGTAGGGCTGGGGGTGTGACAATAGGGTAGATAATAGAATAATAGCTAGTATTTAGATAGTACTTTAATGTTTACAAAGTGCTCTCTTCATGTTATCTCTTCTGGTCCTCTCAACAACCCTGCAAGGTAGATGCTGCTATTATCATTCCCATTTTATGGATGAGGAAAGTAAGTCTAAAATAGGGTAAGTGACTTTCCCAAGGTCCTGCAGCTAGTAAGTATCTGAGACAGGATTTGAACTCAGGTCTTCCTGACTCTAAGTTTAGCATTCTATACACTGTTCCACCTCAATGTCCACATAACAAAAAGATGTCCAAGGTAGAATGCAATTTCTATCAGCTATATACGATGGACTGTATGAGTTTTGTGCTTTTGAACCCCCCAATCTGGACAGTCCCAGGGTAGGTGTTCCAAAATGGAGAGGGTTATGAGAAAGCTAATTTTTACCTTAGGGTAAAACCAACCTAATTTGTGCCCAGGGAGTATGGTGGACTGGTGACCCTTATACAGAGATGAGTGAGGAAGGAGAAGGGAGGACAGGGATAAACAGTGGGAAGGTTTAGCACCTGACCTAGAGAATTGGAAGCTACAGAGACATCATTCAGATTCTGTCCTGGGTCTGGGATAGGCAGAAGAGAATGAAAGAGGAAAGGAAGAAATGCTGTTTCCGGCTTCCCAGGGCTGTTTCTTCATATTGTTTTATCCTTTACTACCCAAGAGAAGCTTCCCAATTTGTCTTGAAGGAAAACTGAGTGGAACTGGGCTTATAACCATCTGGAAGAGGCAGAATTGGATGTAAAAATGTGTAAAGTTGTTAGATAAGGCTGATCTGATGTGTATGCCTTGAAATAGGGTAGGAAGGACCCAGGCTGGTGGTTCTTATAAGTCACCCCATTTCCTCCTTTATCTCTTCCACATCCTTCCAAAAGGAAATTGAATTCACCATTTCAATGCATGCCCGGATTTGGAATGATGCCTTGAGACATCATTCTATAAATGACGCATCTGGTTTCACAGAATAAAAGCCCAGTTTTTCCAGGCTTCTACAAAATGCTAGTCAGACACATATTTTTAAAAGATAACCAAGCTAACAAAAATGTCCCCTTGATTCTGTCACTGATGTATGAAATCTTGCTTTAGGGTAATAAGGACCAGACATCAGAAAGAAAAAAATGGAAGAAGGTATCCAAAGTGTGATAGAAATTAATTAGATGAAATGACATTTGGAGAATTTTTACTTGTATGGTGAAAAGAAACATAAATGCAGTAACAGAGATTATTTGTTTCTCTATCACCATTGGGGAATATGGGAGGCGGGGAGGTGATATTCCACATAAGTGAATTTTCCATATAATTGAGGCATAACCTTTCAAATGTCAAGGAAGTAGCATTTGAGTTGGGGAGGTCACATATTGCAGTGGGAAGAATCCCCTAGAATTAGGGGACCAGGAATCTGTTCCCCACTCTTATTAATGTGACTTTGGACATGTCTTTATGCCTCAGTATCCTCATCTGTAAACTATAAATAGATGCTCTCTGAAATCCCTTCCAGGTCTAAGTCTGTGACTCTATGACTAGATGGATCCCCAAGGTTCCTTGTTGTTCTTCAGTCATTTTAAGACTCTTGGAGATTCTATTTGGAGTTTTCTTGGCAAAGATAGTAGAGAAACTTGCCATTTCCTTCTTTACCCCATTTTGCAGACAAGGAAACTGAGGCAAATAAGGTTAAGTGACTCACATAGCTAATAAATATCAGAAGTCAGATTTAAACTCAGGGAGATGAGAATTCCTGAGTCTAGGCCCTGCACTCTATCCACTGTGCCACCTTGGTGTCCTCAGGACCCTAATAGCTTCACAACTATGACTGTGAATGAAGGGATTTGAGCTCTGTCAGATCCAACCCTTACAATGAAAGAAGTCCAGAGTTGGGCATTAAAGGCTGGATTGGAAAGACTGGTTGTTAAATGACGTCTGGTGTCAGCTTAAAGGTCAAAGGAAGAGTATACATTATACTGCTCTGTCCCCTCTCCACTTCTGTGGCCTTGCCTTGCCTCTCCCACTTACCAGAAGCCCTGGAGATCATATGTTAAAACCTGAAGGCACAAATAGACATGTGACTTAGTGCTGTTAAAGGCCCAGGGGGGAAGTTTACAGAACCTTATACCAATGCAAATTAGAAAATCAGATACTGCAGTTTTATGCCAACTAGACCTTTAAATGGACCCCTTGAAGTGTGGGTGGTCAGTGGGTCAGTCAGTCCGTCAGCCAGTGTTTATTAAGCATCTACATGCTTGGTGCTTTGCTAAGTACTGGAGATACAAAGAAAGGAAAAAAGACTATCCCAGTACAAGGCCTAAAAGCTTTGTGTCTCAGTCTGGGGCCAAATCAGTTTCTTTGACTCCCCCATCTACTAAATTTACCACCCCCTCCAAGGAAGGGAATCTTTCTTGTTGCTCACAATTTTCCTGAGTTGCTGCTCTGGTGTCTCCTTAACTCTTCTCACGTAGGGGAAACATTCCTATTGCTGGGAGAACTCTTAAAGAGTCGTAACTGTGACTCTCCACTTGTCGTACTGTACCGTTAATACACAGAGGCCCTCAGTGCTGTGGAACTGGGTCATGCTTTTTGCCCCCAACTAAAAGGCTCCAAGCTACTGTGCATTTGGAAGGTCTGTGTTCTGACTTTTTGTAGATTTTCTGTCTCCTCAACCACCGTCAGGTGTTAGTTTCCGGTCATCAGTGTGCCTTGTCGAAAGCAGTCCTTCATCCTTCCTCCTTTTAATTACCAGGATCATAGACTTAGAGTTGGAAGGGAGGTTGGAGGCTAACTAGGTGAACTGCCTTGTTTTACAGTTAAATAAACTGAGACATTAAATGACCAAAATCCCACGGGTAGTAGCATAGCCGGGATTTGAACACAGCTTCTTTGACTCCCAAATTGGCCGGCCAGGAGGCATCTGTGTTAAGTTATAGGGTTACAAAACGGGGCAAAAATACAGCGCCTGTCCTCAGGGAGCCCCCATTCTAGCCAACATGCAACTGCAAACAGTAGACAGCATGTGCATCTTAAATAGAAGGTGATCTCAGACAGAAGGCACCAGCAGAGGGAGGGACCTGGAAAAGTCTCGTGCAGAAGGTAGGCTTTGAGCCGAGTCCCAGAGGAGGCCAAGAGGCCCCTGGGGAAGAGGGAGAGCATTCTAGGTGTGGGGGATAGCCCGTGAAAAGTCAGAGATGGGAAATGAGATCCAGCATTCATGTGCCATGCTGCTGCTTCTGATATGTTGTTACCCAGGAAACCAGATAACAAGGCTTGTTAGACCAGTGTCTCAAAGATGAGGAAAACATCATCCCAGCATTCCCATCATCCCCATTAGGACTGTTATATCTGTTGTACTGGTCATCCTCTGAAGGGTCTTGTCCTAAGCTTATAGACAAAGGTACAAGGTGTGCCCTCTGCCCTTCAGGGGGTTAGATTTTGGTAGAAAAGAGGATAATGGTTTTTTTTTTTATAAAAAATATGATGTACATTTAATGAAAGGCAGCTAGATGGCACAGTGATAGAGCTCTGGGCCTGGAGTCAGGAAGATTTGTCGTCCTGATTTCAAATCTGGACTAGCTATGTGACCCTGGGTAAGTCATTTAACCCTGTTTGTCTCAGTTTCCTCATCTGGAAAATGAGCTAGAGAAGGAAATGGCAAACCACTCCAGTATCTTTGCCAAGAAAACTCCAAAAAGGATTCACAAAGAGTGAAACTAAAAAACACATTTAATAATCATCATTAAAGAATATAAAAGAAACATTCCAAATTAGGAGCAAAATCTCATCCCGGACCCTTAGCCTTTAATATGTTGGATGGGGCCAAATGACTTAGTAAACAACCAATAAACAAAGAAAATTATTTTGTTTTTCCTTTCAGGTCTACCTAGAATTCTATCACCTTGGACACTGTTTATCCTCTTTCATCTTTCTTGATAATACAGTTGTCATCAGTGCGTATAGAGTTCTGATGGTTTCACACTGCATCAACTCATGTTGGCTTTTCCATATTTACGTTCATGTTTTATGCTTATTATATTTATATTCTGGTATAATTTTATTCTATTATAATATTCTATTCTAATCATCATTAATTGTAATATGTTCAAGGCAGCCAGGTGGCTCAGCGGATAGAGCGCTGGGCCTGAAGTCAGGAAGACCTGAGTTCAATCCTGACCTCAGATCCTTACTAGCTGTGGGGTCTTGGACAAGTCATTTAGCTTCTATTTGTCTTAATCTACTGGAAAAGGAAATGGAAAGCTGCTTCAGTATCTTTGCCAAGAAAGTGCTATGGACAGTATGGTCCACAGAGTCACAAAGAGTCAAACATAAATGAACAGCTACAACAATAATCTGTTCATAATATGTCCCACTTATGGGACTTGAGTTGTTTCTGATTTTTCTCTGGGATAAATAGAAGCTCCATGACACTTTCTGTAAAGATTGGTTCTTCTTTATGACATTTCTGGGATAAAATCCTAGCAGTGGGATGGCTGGGTCAAGAAGTATGAGGATGTTTGTGACCATATGGTTCTCCAAAATGT
Organism: Potorous gilbertii; assembly: GCA_028658325.1. NCBI lineage: Eukaryota > Metazoa > Chordata > Mammalia > Diprotodontia > Potoroidae > Potorous > Potorous gilbertii. Next base: position 577,928,082 of record CM053769.1, on the reverse strand, counting down.
TTGCCATCCTACTGACAGGGTGCCTATTGCCCCGCAACCCAGCCACCGTCACATCCTTTTGAGTGAAGGCATTTTTAACAGAGACAAGTCTCAAAAATTTGATCACCTCAAACACATTTGAGTGTGTCAAGGCATAAAAATTTGATTGTCTGAATTTCCATATGGGCCAGAACAGTACAAGATAGCAAATGTATGAATAAAAAATATGATTATTAGTCTACAACGAAGATGAAAAAGTCTAAAAAATCATCCATAGCATTTCTTTTTCACTATTAAAAAGAAAATATCTGTGTTTTATTCTACCTCTTGCCAGTTCTTGGGAAAATTGTCACATCTTTAGGGGTAATTTTGATTCCCATGGTTTGGAGAAACAGAGTATGTGTAAGTGATGCAGCCTGGTATCATTGACGGAATGGTGAACTCAAGGTGTGGATTCTATTACTTAGTTGTGTGACTATAGATAAATCCCACTGGGTCTAAAATAAGAGTGATAATGGGGCAACCTGTCTTGTCATGTTGTTATGAGGAAAACACTTTATAAAGTGCTCTATAAATATGCATTATTAAATTCAGTTTGGTAAGCACAAATTAACTACTGTATGCAAGATATTTTACCTGGTCCCAAGGACACTAAGGCAAGAATTTTTAAAAAGCCAGTCCTTGACACTTAGAAGCTGAGTCTTCCAGTGGAGCTACAGTATATGCACAGATGAGTAAAAGGATCTGTGATTTCATTGGTATAGAGATTTCCTGGTTGAGGAGACTCCCTGTAAGTCATCATCAGTGCCATCTTTGCAGTTTATAATCTTAGAGTTACCTAGAGCACTGAGAGGTCATACCTTGCCAAGATGTGTCGGTGGCAGCACTTGAACCAGGGTCTTCATAACTAGCTCTCTATCCACTAGAGATAGACAGTCTTTCTTTTTGTTTTTCTTTTAGACGATTGGGGTTAAATGACTTGCCCAGGATCATATGGCTAGTATCGAGGGCTGGATTTGAGCCCAGGTCTGCCTTTCTCCAGGGTCAGTGCTCTATCCATTGCACCACCTAGCTGTCCCTTGGCTCCCTTTCTAAAGACAGAATGAATGCAAAACAATTTCTGGAAAAGATTAGTTCGACAATTGGGAAAAAGCCCCTTACAGAGTGTGGCACTGGTGCTGAGACTGGAAGGAATCTAGGAATTTTTCCAGCAGGCGGATGTGAGGAAGGAATTCATGCCCGCTCAGGAGAGGGTCTATGCAAGGGCAGGGAGATAGGAGGGAAGATGTATTCAGGAATAGTTTAAGCTACTTGAGAATAGGGTCTTTGTTGTATCTGTATTTTTATGGGAGGTTCAGGAGGATTAGCTCTGCTGATGGGGGGCTGCTGAGCTGTAGTAAGGGCTGCTCATCCACCTTGGGTGTGTCTACCTCTCACTCACCTCTCACTTGTGGCTGCAAGCAACAACCACACCCTAGTAAATTGCCTTGGCAGATGGGCTAAACCAGGTTGAGGGTAGCGGACAGATCTAAAACCCACCAGTAAGTCAAGGGGATGTCTACCCCAAGCATGTGAAGACTTCTCCCAGTAGTATGAAAACAGTTTGTTCCAAGGGACATGAAGGTGGCTGAAGCAGGTGCTGTAGAGTGCTTAGAGTTTGGTCGGACATTGAAGACCCCCAAGATCATCCACTGCATCCCCAGCCAACACCAGTTTTCCTGACTTTTGTCCTGCCACTGGACTTTGATGACTCAGGAAGACAGAATGAGTCTGATGACTTTGTGCAATTCTATCTTTCTTAAATCCAATTCATGTGAAAGTTGAGACATCACCCCATGATGTCATTGAGGAATAGCCACCTAGCACCTCATCTTTTGCATTTGTTGTTTTTTGTCCAGACCTAGGAATTCATCAACGTAGAGAGCTCCTCCCATCCACCCAAACCCACTCATAACCTCTAGTCTTAAAGAGGTGCCTGGGGGTCACTAAGAAATAAATGAAGTGACTTACCCAAGATGCATTGCCTCCTACCAGAGGCAGCACTTGAACCAGGATCTTTCTCATTCCAAGGCCATCCCTTTATTCACCAAGCCAGTTTAATATAATACAATATGAGAGATATTTATTAAGCCCTTACTATGTTCGAGGCACTGTGTACTAGAAGTACAAATATGGAGAAAGAAAGAGCATACAGTCTAATGAGGGAAGATAACACATAAAAGGAAGCTGTATGGGGGTAGGGGAAGATGAAGAGTGCTGGAGGTTAACCGCACTGGATCAAGATGATGATGGGCTTCAAAACCAGCAGAGCAGCTGGTGATAAATAAAGAGATGGCTGCCATTTTGAGCCCTCTATAAAGGGAGGTTAGGAGAGGAGGTTTTTGCTCAGCTTTGCAGTTCTCCAATCAGAGAGGCAGAAACAATTGAGGGTACTGATGGGAAATAAGTAGCAAGCTGAAGCAGTGTCCATCATGTTGATGGAGTGTATCTGATGATGATGTGCATATCTGGTGATGAATTTATCCTGGGCAGAATATAATGAAGATGTTGATGGAGTTGAAACCAAGCGGAGCAGCTGGTGGCAAATGAAGAGAATTATTAACACATAGTAAGGATTTAATAGATGTTTATTAAATTGAATCCTTTTCACTAGAGCCCTGAGCTAGAAAAGTGTTTTGTCTTTACCACCTTTCCACATGTCTTTTTCTGCCTAGGTCATCAATCTAGTGGAAAGATGACCCAGATTCACAGTGCTATTATGTGACCTTTGGATAAGTCAAATCACTTCTCTGGGTCTCAGTATTTTTATGTGTAAAATGGGCTAGATAACCACTAACGATCCCATCCACCTCTAAATCTTATAAGATGATGATTTACCCATAGAAACTCATGTGGTATTCTGGTTGTCCAAGCTCTCATCCTGCAGCCTCCTACTGGGTCTGTTCTCTTCCAAAGTACCACATGCTGCAAAATTACTTTCAACTTGCATTTTCTCAGTTTGGTGGCTCTCAACTAGGAGAAAGATAATTAGATTCTTTGATTGAAGTAATTTTCATTATGAGAATGACCAATAGGAAGAGTTTTCCTTCTGTAGGCTATATGCTGAGCTGTGACTAGGGAGGCACTGGGAAAGGAACATCTAGCTATCATTGAAAAAAATGCCTGAGGCTTACAAAGCTTGGCATCTTAAATGCTTTGGTTAGCTGTCTTTTGAATTAGTCTCTTAGAGTACATTTTCTTTATTTCTATGAATATATAAAATATAATCATATAACAACAGTATAATGTATTACATATTCTTTTTCTCTGTGTGTAATAGTGACTCCCTATCATTTCCAGGATCAAATATAAAACCTCATTTGGCATTCAAACCCCTTTATATCCTGTATTTCAGCCTCACCACCACCACCTTTCCAGTATTTTTATACTTTATAACCCACCAGGTCCTCGGGGATCCAGTGTCACTGGCCTCCTTACTGTCCCTTGGACAAGACTCTTCATCACCTAATTCCCCATGTCTAGAATGAGGGAGTTGCATCAGATGGTCCCTTCTAGTTATTCCTTCCAGTTCTAAATCTGTGATCTCCAGTCAGCAGCCCAACATTCTGCATCTGAAAGGTTATATATGATCAGCTTACTTGTAATGTCCTTGTTTTGTTTTCTTTGGGTATCTCTTCCAGTCTTGACATGATATCATTCTAGAAATAACCAGTCCTTCTTTCCACTTTTTGGGCCTTTCTTTCTTTCTCTTCTTATTTATTTCCATCACTTTCATTGGCCAAGAAGCCTTTCTTTCTCTCTTGGCATTCTCATTCCATCTAGAGTATATTTTGTTCTTTTGAGATTTCTTTTCCACATTAAAAATGGCCCCTGTTTATTGTCGCCATTTTCATCTGTTCCCAGAGAGCAGCATGATTCCACCCGAGTATCCAATTCACTCTGGGAAATGAGTAGGTTGGACTCAGGATGATTCTGAGGGCCATACAACCCCTATCCAAGATTTAATTTTTTCAGAATAAGAAACCAAACAATAATGAGATGAAGTGAGTTGCCCAGTGGTTTACATTTATATAACATTTTAAGGTTTACAAAATTCTTTATATACAGATTCTTTATATACAATTGGATCTTCTCTGCAACTCTGTGAGGTAGGTACTATTATTATTGTTTATTTTTTCTCAAGTGAAGAAGCCAAGGGGAGCAGTAAGTGACTCTCTCAAGATCCTACAGCTTGTTAGTAGAGGCTAGGGTAGGATTCAAACCCAGGTCTTCTTGACTCCACAACACTTCATCCCTTCACCACTTTGCTTCTTATATCCTGACATCAGGAGGAATCTTCCCAAGGAGTGTTTGTATTTGTTTGTATAAATTAAAAATAAAAATATTAAAAAATAAATAAATATAAAAAGTGTTTGTATAAAGTTATGAGCTGCATGCCCCATATGGTGGTACATGCATGTAGTCCTTGCCACTGTACAGGATTGGCAGCTCTGAGATTCAGGAGGGCAAAAGGTAATTTGATGTCTATACACTGTCTGGTTCCAGTATGGTGAACCTCTGGGAGCAGAAGAAGCCCCAGGCCACCTTGTGAGGGATGAATTCTCCTAGGTCAGAAATTAATGACGTCAGAGCTCCCATACTGATCAGAAACTGTGAACAGCCACTACTATTTCAGCCTAGATGAGATAAATTCTCAAAAGCAGCAAAAATTGAACTGCTTGATAACCTAAATTAATCTCTAATTGGTGATACTTACGAGAAGATCCTTCACTGGAGTCATACTCTGCCACGGTTTGGCCATGACCTTGATTTTGCCTGCTGTCCTAGCCCGAGGATGGACTCAGTCTATTGTTTGAGACTAGCTAAGCTTAGCAAAATTTGTCTGCAGGAGGTTGGTCATGATGTGATGGATTTTGTCACAGCAATTCAGGAAGATCATCAACTACACGGTAGAGGGTTTACCCTCTTTGGGACCTTCAGAAGTATTGAAATAGAGAAAACTTTTTGACCAGGACCCTTCCAGGAGTAATATAGTGACACCTCCTGCAAATCATCTTTCCTTACCTCCAACCCATACTAGACTTCCAGAGATGTGTAATAAAGTTGGAGAAACTCTTGGATAGTTCACTTCCCTTTCCTGATTCTTAGGTTCTATATCTATCAATATGGAAGCTGGACCAGATGACCCCTAGGTTCCTTCCAAAGCTAGATTTACAATCCCAGTTCAGCAACATGATACCCCTACTTCTGAAGGGATAGAAATGATCTATTAGTTTGTGCCATATCTGCTATGTCTTCCTTCACCCCACACTTCCATGGCCTTCCAAGGAGATTCCTTGAGGCTAGGTGTAGCATTTATCTCTGCTTCACATGTTGAGATGATGAAGAGTAGGCTTTTTATTCATTTATTGCACTTTGTTCATCTTAAAAAAGGCATCCCTACCACTTTTCCCCATCCTCCGCCCCCCCAAAGAAACTACTGCTGTTTTTGGAGACTGTTTTAACCAGCATAGTTGGCCCTGAACTGACATCATATGATGTATTAAGGGCTGTGGGAAAAAAATGAATTTTTCATGTTTTTTCTGACATCCCTTATATATGGTACCCAGGGATAGGGTAGGTTTCTTTGGGTTGTCATCTTTGCTTTCCCTGGTTGGACTGTATGAGCCCTCAGAGACCTCTTAGCAGCAACCAAAGACTGAGCCTCCTAGGCAGCTGGCCAGAGGCTGTGGTTTAGAAGTTCAGGCTCTTCACCAAGCCACAGCTGTGGCCATTGGACTTTCTGGGAAAACACAGAGATAGAACATCAAAGATGGGTGTCTAACTGAAGAACACCATAGCTGGAAATACCCAGACAGCATTGCAGTGACCAGGCTCCAATGACCTGAGAAGGCAGCAAAAACTTATAATCAGCAAATACAAATTACTCATACTAACTTAAAATCTGAGAGATTCAGAATGTTGTCCTTAGTCAGTTAGTTCATGGGTGAAAACCCATCTTGGTCCTCAGATATCTTACCTTCTTTTTAAAAAGTAGTTTTATTGTTCTCTTTTGTTTTATGTCTCTTAGATTTCTACCAGTATCCCCTCTTTGATTTTTTCCAAAAGAGCCATCCCTGTTAACAATGATTTTTTTTAAAAAGAAAAATAAAAAAATTATAGTTCAGCAAAACTAATAAATACAGTGATAAAAATCTGACCTTATATTTAATGTTCTGCTCCAGCGCACCCTCAATACTTCTTCAAAGGAGTATCTTCCCATATCTCTTCTTTGGGGCTGAGTTTATTCTCTATAATTTTGCAGCATTCTTTTTTTTTTATTTTGTGACTCTTTTCCATTTATATGTATATAATCATTGCATATAGTGCTTCTTTTTGTTTTTTTGGGGCGGGCTCTGTCAACTTTATTTTGATTTAGTCATGTCTTTCCATGCCTCTCTGTATCTTATCATGTTCCACAGTTTGTTTAGCCATCCCCCAGTTGATTATCATATATTTTCTTTCCAGCTGTTGGCTATCACAAAAAGTGCTGCTATAAATATTTTCATGTACATAAAACCTTTTTTTTTAAATTGGGGCATGTGCCTAACAGTAGACTCTCTTGGTCTCTTAGGCTAATTTACTTGTATGATTGGTTTTACTGATGGTTTTACTAATTCACAATCAAATCAACAATGTACTAGTGCGCCTATCTTTCCACAGCCCCTCCAAAATTGACTATTTTTATATTTTGTCATTGTTGCCAATTTACTGAATGTGGGGTGAAACTTCTCAGGGTTGTTTTGATTTGCATTTTTCTTATTATTAGTGATTTAGAGCATTCTTTCATATGATTGTTAACAATTCTTTTGAGAATTATTTGTTTTTCTCCTTCAACCACTTATCAGTTAGGGAATGGTTTTAGTCTGATACATTTCTGTTGTCATTATCAGAGATATTTGATACAAAGATTTTCCCCAGTTACCACTTCCCTCTTTTTATGCCAAATGTATTAATTTTGTTTGTGCATGAACTTTTGAATTTCGTGTGATCAAAATTATCTATCTTATCTTTTGAAATTGCCTCTATCTCTTGTTTGGTTAAAAACTTTCCTCCTAACCACAGCTTATTAGTTATTTATTTTGGTGAGGCAGTTAGGGTTAAGTGACTTGCCCAGTGTCACACAGCTAGTGTTGGAGACCAGTTTTGAACTCAGGTACTGCTGACTCTAGGGCTTGTGCCCTATTCTCTGTACCACCTAGCTGCCCCTACTGCTTACTTTTTAACAAGGGAGGCACTGAAACAGTAACTCCATCCCAGGTATCTCCTGACTCCAAATTCACACATTCTATTATAGCATGCTACTTGATTATTGATTTGTGTAAAACAGACAAGTATGACATATGCCTTGCCCTTAGGGAGTTTCCAGTCTAGGTATGAAAACTAGAGTAATATACATGAAGCAGGAAGAATCACCTAATAGAGTGTATTGATAAAAGCTTACTAGTATGGATGGTAACTGTGATAGGAATTCAGAAGAGGGAGAGATCACTGTGGCCTAGAGTACTTTGGGGAGGCTTCCTGGGAGAGCTAAGGTTTAGCCCAAGTCCTGACTATATTTAAGTTCAATCCAATAACTTTAATTAAAGCACCTATTCCTTTATGTGAAAGGCATGGGGCTAAGTGCTGGGAATAGATACAGACTAAAACAAAACACCCCAAACCCTACTAGTATCTGCACTCAGAGAGTTTGCATTCTGTTAGGAGGGGAGAGATGTAACATTTATATAGATAATTATGTGCCAGTCACATAAGAAGGGACTTAAGGATTGTTTGGGGGACTCTGAAGACACTGGTATGACTAGAATGAAAGGAGTATTGATAAATAAGGCTGAAAAGGAACCTAAGATCGTATTTGGAGGCCTTGAGAGTCAACATAAAAAATGTAGATTTTTATGCAGTTATGCTAGTGGGAGTGTTACTTAACTAACATATACTTTGCGAGGTATTTAGGAAGTACCCATTGTATCCAAACAAAATGTGCCAATTTTTCAAAAAAGAAAATATAGTTTTATTAGCAGAGGAGTGACATGAAGACAGTGACATTCTTGGCCCTACATTAACTTGAACTTTTCAGGAGGAAAAGGAGGAAACTAGGTCTCTGAAATCCTTCCCCAATAGCCTGATATCCTGGCAATATGTACTATGAAGGTGTTCCACCTTGCCTTAGCCCACTGCTTCATTGGATTCTAGCTTCACTTTGTCTGGGGCCTCCATCTCTACTGACCAGCATGGCCTTTCCTTGTCATGAAGTTTACAGCAAAAGGTAGGGTAGCTAGGTGGTGCAGTAGATAGAGTACAAGTCAGGAGGACCTGAGTTCAAATCTCACCTCAGACACTTGACACTCACTAGCTGTGTGACCTTGGGAAAGTCACTTAACCCCAATGCCTTATCCTGGCTCATCTCCAGTCATCCTGATGAAATCTGGTCACTGGATACAGATGGCTCTGGAGGAGAAGTGAGGCTGGTGACCTGCACAGCCCTCCCTCACTCAAAACAAAGTCAAGTGCAAGTCATGTCATCATTTCTCTGATGGCATGGTCTTCTTCGGCAACGAAGGACAAACACACAGCAAAAGGTGGGAATGAAAGCAGGGCTCAGCAGAGAAAACCTTTGGACAGCTCAGTGTCCATCACCATGCAGGTGAATCGATAGAAACCCAGTCAGGCTTCCTGGTATCAACCATTCTAATTTTTCCACTCAACCTGAGAGGAGTTTCCCCCAACCTGTCAAGAACTTGGCAGAAAGATCATCCCCTCTATTTTTATGCATTAGAAGCAAGGACTTACTACATCTGAGTGTGCATATATCAGTTGACAAATATCACACCCTTTGGAACCTACTTCCTACTGACAAGCCAGAGCGGCACCTCTGAACCAAAAACTCATCAGGATGCGAATGGACATGTTGGCTTCTCCAGGCTGTGCTTGGGGTACACGATTGTTATGACAGGCAGGGTGTAGTTCTACCTAATCCTGACAACTCCTTGGGGCCCAAAGGACTGCTGACTGAAGGTAGAGAGAACCTCTGTAATGTGAGCCCTCACCTTCTACAGGGAAGGCAGAAACGTTTTTTGGAGATGATGGCCAGGTGAGGGAATTAATTTGCTGAGGTTAAGTAAAATCAGTATGCCTAGGGAAAATCCTTCTAGTCTAGGGATAGTGTCTGGTCGCTGAAAAAGACAGTCAGGCATAGGGTCAGAAGCCTATGGGTTAAGCCATACATTTTCTGTGTCTCCTGGGACGGGAAGGATGAAGAAATAGTGGTCTGAGTCCCTGGAAATTCTGCCTGATGACCCAACCTTGTGGGAATTTGCTCAGCCTACTGGGGGAGGTGGGCCCATTCTGTCTGCAGGGCTTCCCAGGGAAAGCTGAGTCAAAGCAGATTGCCTCACAGCCACTGAGAAAAGTCATTGTTCAAATAATATTTTCTTTTCTTTGCTCCCAGTTACACATAAAGACAATTTTTAAACTTTCATTTAAAAAATGTTTCGAGTTCCAAATTTTCTCTCCCCCTCCCTGAGAGAGTAAGCAATTTAATAAATGTCATGCATGTTCAATCATGAAAAACATAGTGTCCTAAGAGAGAGATAATTGTTAGAGGTCCTCTTTTCTCTCCCTCTCTAGGACCTCTTTTTCCCTTGATGTTCCAGGGAACATAGAATTTTTTTCCTTAAGGCATTTGGTTATGGTGTCCCTGGTGGTGATAAAGATGGCCATCCTCTGGGATGGCCTCTGAGGTCTCACTCCTTGGACAATGTTGAGGTCTGTCCCCTGTCGTACGATGAGAGTCTAAGGTGGGATCCAAACTCACCCAGGGTCACCCAGCTAATAAGTTTCCAAGGAGGGATTCAGACCTCAGGGTGTCCTGACTTTAGGGCTAGTGCAGCACCATGATGCCTTTGTAATACTTCAGATGGTGTATGCCCCAGGTCAACCCAGAACTCCCCATTGGAGCAATTGTTGCAAGCTGTTACTCTCTTCTTGTATTTCTACCAGTATTCCCACCTCCTGGCTGAATTCTGCCCCCCCCAAAAAAAATTCTCACCCCTACAAAAGGAAACCCAGAATTCCTGCACCATTCAGGCATTCAGACCCCCTTGCCGCCTTCCTAGTTCAGTAACCTAGCACCCCACTTAGGAAAGGTTATAGAGTATCAGCTTGCTTTGGGCCTTATTTTATTTTATTCTCTCTTATTAATGATAATTAATGATGTTATTATGTAATGTTGATATACATCACTAAAATATATAATAATATATTATATATTATAATATATATAATATAATATATAATAATAATATATACTAATTATTCTAATAATGGTTAATGATAATCCCTTGGATAAACAGGAGTCATTAGCTAAGGTCCCTTCAGTAAGCTGGAGGACCAGCGTGCCTCACCATCTTACTTTCTGCCCTGCTGCTTTACTCATCAGACCTCCAGACACTGAGTCTTGTCATTTGCCCTTTCCTTGCACCCTTAGGACTTGCAGGCATTTCTGTTCACCCTTCACCATGTCATTTGTGTTGTCTTCTTGTATCACCAATGCTCAGAAGAAGGGTTGGCACATGGTCAGCACCTAAATGCATTTTCATTCATTCATTCGGAGCACTCTCTTTGAAACAATTCTGTGAGGAAGATAGAGTCATCAGAGGACAAACTTAAGCTAAGGTGGCTTGGCCAGGTTGGCAGAGCTGGTGAGAGGTAGAGTTGGTACTGAAATGTCTGGTCTATCTACACCTCACCACTGAGCTCTCTGAGATTATGATCTTACGAGGGAGAGACAGAGAGCCTATACAGTAACCCTTCTTCATTTTGGGGGGTTGGGGATGAGTGGAAGGGCAGGTGGTAGGAGAGAAAATAGATTTTTGTTCATTGGAAAGATAAAATAATTTCTTTTAAAAACTTAACAACCACATGAACTGGTAACTCCCTCTTAAAGACAACAACCTGGTTTGACTTTGCTTTCCCTGGAAATTCCTGGTTTTTGTATTTGTGGTGGTGAGACATATTCCTGGCTAGGTCTATATAGTATGAACCAAAAGTCTTCATGAAGCTTTAAATTTTATTAGCTTTAAAGTGTACTAAGACTTTTAGGACTTCCTGTAAGTATGTGTACACATACATACATACCTCATATTTGTATATGTTTAAGATATCCCATATATATGCACATACCCTCACATATATACACACAATCCATATATGTGCCATATGTGTGTTACACATATGTATTTGTATGTATATGACATACCTTTCACATATATCTCCTATATACATGTCTCATATATAGATATATTTATATGTATTTGCACACACACAGCCAGGCACCATTCTTACGAGCACACAGACCTGAGGCTTTTTGTATCCCATAGATGGGCACCTAACTTGGGTTCAAATGGAATGATGCACAAAGCTGAGGCTGGAGAAGGCTGATTTGGCTTTGCTGCCCTTTCCCTCCTTCTCTCCCACCTCCTTCCTGGAAAAAGATACCAAGTCTTTGGCCATTTAACCCAGGTGAAGATCCACAGCTGTCTTAGGAAAATGTTTCTGTGTATTTTGAAAATCTAATTGGAAGGAGGCTCCCAGATAAAGGGTAAACAAGCTTTAAAAATTCCAAAAGGGAAACATGTGATATGTTTTTTAAGTAAAAGAAGTTGAGATGTAATCTACTTCCTTAAGTGAAAGTTCCAGCAGCTCTTGGGGGGTCAGAGGGAATCTAGGGAGACTGGAAACTTCCTGTCTGATTTTTTAGGAGCAAAGGGCATGAAGTAACAAAATTGGGCTGGGGAACCTTCAGGGGAAAGAGAAACTAGAGTTTGTGCTCTGGGTTTTGTGACGCACCAAGACAACTATGAACATAGGATCCACAAGCAAGGGTCCTGAGCTGGCCCATTCTGGTTGGTGTAGCTGTAATTGGGCTTACCCTAGTTGGTGTAGAACTGAAGTTCCACAGCTGTTTACAGAACTGGAAATAGCCCTAGCAGCTGGCATTTACCCTGGAAATCAGGTGTATTCTTTTCTGTGTCCTGCTGGGAGCCAGCATTAGTTAAACAAACACAAAACGTATGGGCAGCTACAGGCAGGAGGAACCGGGAGCTGTCAACAGGAAGCCGAGTGGATGGAGAAAGATGTAGCCAGGAAGGACCAGACCAGATAAGAGAGGGAAACCATCGATGAGCAGAGGTTTTATTCAGATCTCTTCCTCCTCCTCCCCCTGCTGTTGCAGATTCGCACTTAGCCAGAAGGGACTAGCTTTAAAACAAACAGGAAATGCTTGAAGCATTTCTCAGTCCCCATTTGACAGACTGTAAAACTGAACCAACAATGTCAGTTTGTGTTGATGAAGCACTTTCCTCCTAACCACATGAAGTGAGCTGTGTAAGTCCTCTCATCCCATTTGAGAGTGGGAGAAACTGAGGTTAGGAAAGAATTACCTGACTTGTCAGTCCCAAGGTTTAGAGGAGGTAGGGTGGCCCAGGGCCGGTCTCTGTCCTTACTGGCTTGCTTTTCTCTCTCTCACTTTCAGTCTTACCATCAGTCAGGGAGGACAATGAGGTGTTTAAAGCCCTTTCTGTTTACTTCAGGAAACAGATCTAAGTGTGAAATACCACTAAAGCAGTGACAGGAAGACCGACTGTCAATGCTCCGTGCAGGAAACCTCTGACCTTTGCCTCTAGACCCAGTGCTTTTTCTATAGAGCAGGGTGGTTAAATGACGTATCTGTTTACCAGATGTAGGATTTGAACCCAGGCTCATAGAACTATAGATTTAGAACTGGAAGCAAGCAATGTACGCTTATTTTTTAAAAATATATTTATTTTTAGTTTTCAACATTCACTTCCATTAGTTTTAAATTTTCTCCTCCCCCTCCCCAAGACAGCATGTAATCTGATATAGGCTGTACATATACATTCCTATTAAACATATTTTCACATTATTCATGTTGTACAGAAGAATTAGAATCAATGGGGAGGAACCATGAAAATGAAAAAAGCAGAACAGAAAAAGAAAACAGTCTGCTTTTCTTTGCATTCCGACTTCATAGTTTTTCTCTGGATGTGGATGGCATCCTCCATCATGAGTCCTTTGGAATCGTTCTAGGTCTTTGCATTACTGAGAAGGGCTGTGATGTATGCTTATCAAGTGCCTGTTATGTATTAACAGACTGACTCTCATAGAGGTTTGGTGACTTATCCAGAATCACCCAGCTACTAAATATCTAACAAGGGATTTGAACTCAGGTCTACCTGACACCAAGTCCAGCGCACTTATCCACCAAGGCAGTGCTCTTCCTGACACCGACTGGTCCTTTTTCAATTATGTCATATTTCTTCTTGACCTTAAACATTTGTTGTTGTTGTTGTCCAGTCGTGTCCAACTCTGGACTTTATCCATGGGCTTTTCTTGACAAAGTGACTGGAGTGGTTTGCCATTTTCTTCTCCTAATGTGTCCCCACTTTATAGATGAAGAATTGAGACAAATAGGAATTAAATGACTTGCCCAGTGTCTGAGGGTGGATTTGAACTCAGATCTTGCTGACTCTGGGTCTGGTGCTCTACTTAGTTACCACCTAGTTACCCCCGGCTTTAAACATAGTAAGCACTTAATAGGTGCTTGTCTAATTGAGTCACGTGGCCTCCATGTCTAATTTTGATTCCATTATACTCTACAGCTCCCTTCCCAAGAAAGAAAATTGGCCTGATAGAGACCCCCTAGTCTACCCAGTCTCTTGTCATTCGCAGCAGTTGGGTAAAGTCCAAGGCTTGGGATATTTATACTCTCTTAGGCCTGTTTTGAGTTCATAGAGGATGGTTAAGGATACAAAAACAAGCTAGATTTTTTTTGTTTCAGTAGCTTAAAAAAGGACACAAATCCTTAACTAAAAACACAGACCAGAGTCTTAATTATCGTCTTTTTTTCCCCCTTTTGTTCTGTAGCCAGAGAACATTATGCTGCTGGATAAGAATATTCCCATTCCACACATCAAGTTGATTGACTTTGGCCTGGCTCATGAAATTGAAGATGGAGTGGAGTTTAAAAACATTTTTGGGACCCCAGAATTTGTAGGTAAGTTTAGTTTCTGTGACCTGACAGAGGATAAGGTTCAGGCAGGAGAAAAGTTTTCCTCTTGAGCTAAGGCTATGACCTCTCCAAAGCATCCTTTCTTTCCTCCATTGTGCACCTCCTAGGTGGGATGCTCATGAGTGGTATCCCCTCAGGACACCTGTACCTAAAGTTGGGGTGGGTTTGGGGAAAAAAGAAAGGCCTTTCTGGGCTTTTTCTTGGAGAACTAAATTTCCTTGCTTTAGGGAACAAGTGCAAGAAGGGGAGAGCACAGAAATAGGGTGAGGTGAGGTTTCCTCCCTTTCCCATGATGCTTCCACCACCTCTGAATTGTAGGTCTTGAGCTAACTCTCCTTAGTTTCTCTGAAGAGAAGTTTCTTTCTCTTTCTCCTTCCCCCCCAACCTTTATTCTCACTGGGGCTTATTTTCCAGATTTCAAGTAGCCTCACCCTCTTGAATTCCAGTAAACTCAGCCTTCTGGAATAGCTTTTGATCTTCTAAAAGAAAAAAAAAATAACCATCTACCAGATGCCAGATCCACCCACTCACCTACTTACCTCCCAGTTCTTTATTCCCATTCCTTTCTTTAGGCAGAGGGAGAATTGAGCTGGTGGGAGGGCTCCATACCCCTCTTTTTCTCTGATACACGCCTTATCCCTCTCCCCTGAAGAACAAGCCATCTGCATCCAAAGCCACCTCCGGGATCTCCCTCTGCTCCAGATACAGGGCAGAAATTTTGATGTTATAATGTGCTTTTGAATTGATTTTCTCATGTGAGACTTAGAATGGCCATGTGGGCTGGTAGCACACATCGTTATTCCCATTTCTAAAGAGGGAGAGTCTTGGGGGGGTAAGAGTAATTTGTTCAGGTTCATATGACTAGTAAGCCACTCGAACATAGGCCTTCTGCCTCCAAGATCAGTGCTGTTAAGGTAGAGAGATGAAAAGGAAGTTCAATGAGAAAGGGGGATTCACAAGAAGCCTAGATTCTACAAGAGAAAACACACAAGTTGAGGGTCATTTACTTTCTGTTTGGGGTGTTAGATTTAGCACTGAAGATCCAAGCAGTAGCTGCCTCTGGAACCCTGAGCTAGAAAAAAGGAAGGAGAAAAGGGAGGAAAAAGGGGGGACTGACCATAGTCTTACAGTGAGAGAAGGCAGAATGTTCCAGACAGTTCACTGAGATAGGTGGCAAGATAAATTTTTTTCCCTCAGTCAGTACAAAGAGCTAATATTGTAGACCCACTATGATCAAAACACAGTGCTAGGTTGTGTGAGAGATTCAAAGGAGTCCCAAAGGGAAAGGATTTGTCTTTGGGTCTTGTAGGTGCTTAGCAAATACTTGATTGACTGACAAGAGGGTCAGCCCTTGGGGGGTGGGGTTCAGAGACTGCTCAGATACCTCACATGTGGGATATCTTCTGGATGTGGCAATGAGGCATTAGTCAACAGGTGATTTAGCTGAGCACCCACTAACAGGTGCTGTGTTAGTCACTGAGGATACAAGTACAAAGAATGAAATGGCCCCTACTTATAAGATGTTTGTTGTTCAGCCATGTCTGACACTTAACGAGTCTGTGGGCCATATCATGGCAATATTGCCCATGGAATTTTCTTGGCAAAGATACTGGAATAGTTTGCCATTTGCTTTCTCCTGTAGGGTTAAGGCAAACAGAGGTTAAGTGACTTGACCAGCATCTCACAATAATTGTCTCAGGTTGGATTTGAACTCAGTTCTTCTTGACTCCTGGGTTCATTGCTCTAGCTGTTCAGTCACCAAGCTACCTCCTACTTATAAGATGCTTACATTATAATAAGGGAAGACAATAAATACCTATACAAATCTATACAGAATAAATGCAAAGTAGTTCCATTCAAGGTAGTTTAGTTTAGAGGTAGGGTCCCAGTAGTTGAGGCTACTAAGGAAGGTTTCCCATAGAAGATGGCTCTTGAGCTGCCCGTTGAAGGCAGAGACTGATTCTGTGAAGCAGGGGTAAGGAGAGAGACATTCGAAGCAAAGCGTGGGAGTCAGCCTGCACAAAGGGAGTTGGTGAGTCACTTGGGAGGAACAGAGAAAATCAGGATTTGTCTGGATCATCCAACAGAAAGGTCTTTTTTCTACCTGCTCTCGAATTCATCCTGTTTTTTCTGCTCCCTGGGAAGAGAGCTGCTTGACAAATGTTGGTTGCCTTTGTTGAACTGTATAGGAGCCTGTCCCTGCCCTTGAGGAGTTTATAATCTATTTGGAAAGTTGAGGCATAATTATGTGAGCAATTAAATAACTATGAAGGGATTAAATAGAGTCCCAAGACTGAGACTCTTAGAGGGAGAAAAAATGATTGATTGTGAAAAAATGGCAAAGGTAGGTGTTCAGGTTAGACTTGTATACACATGCAAAGATAGCTGCCTACAGCTAATAATCTGAGACAGTGTGTGTATGTGCTGTGACTAAGTGCTTGATATAGACTAAATCCTTAAGTGTGGGCCACTAGTGGCCTTAAAGTCACCGGTCCTCACCCCTGGTCTAGACAGTAATACTATGAGGATCCCTTCCACTTACTATAGGAAGGAGAAATGGAGGAATGCAGAAGGCAATCCCAAGAGGAAAAAGTACGTACAAAGATGTGGAAGTAGGAAATCAAGGGGTACAGCAGTTAGACCAGTCTGACTGTCTAGAGCTGAGGATTCCCATAGGGAAATAGTAGGAAATAGGATGAGATAACCTAAGTAGTCTTGTGAATAGAACTGGACCTGAACTCAGGAAGACCTGAGGTAAAATCCTGCCTAGACGCTAGCTGTGTGACCCTGAGCAAGTCATTTAACCTCTGTTTGCCTCAATTTCCTCATCTGAAAAATGGGGCTAATAACAGCATCCAAGTCTCTTGGGGATGTTAGAAGGATCAAATGATATCATAATTTTAAAGTATTTAGCAAAGTGCCTGGCACATAGTAAGCACAATGTAAATTAGACGATGATGATGAATGTGGTCTCAGACGCTAACAAGTCACTTGACCTCTCGCAACCTCGTTTTCTTCTTGGAAATAATAAGTCCTACCTCCCCAAATTGCTGTGACCATCAAATGAGATATTTGTAAAGCCCTTGGCAAACCTTAAATTGCTGTATAAATGCTAGCTATTATTGTTTCTGAGGCCAGGCTATAGAAGATTGTGTATACTGTTGATCAGTAATACGGCTTTTCAGAACTCATATGCTACCTCAATTAAATGTATTAATATTTATTGAATTAATTGATTAATTCATATCTGCTATGTGGAGAGCACTGTGCTTGATGTCGGGAATGCAAAAATGCAAAGCAACAGCTCCTGTTCTCAAGGAACTTTCTTTTATAGTTTTTCAAACTGATTTTTTTTTACATCAAGGTCACTTTCCAGGAGCACATTCACTTTCTCTCTCTTTATCTCTCTGAAACTTCTCTTATGTTAAAAAAAAAACAGTTAAAACCAACCAACCCACCTAGCACCTAGGACAGCATATGCAATAATCTGCACCCGTAGTCTGCACCTCTCTTATTGAGAGAACATACACAGGGTTCACCATCAGACCTCTAGAACCACTATTACATGAAATATAATCTGATTTCTGATGTCAACATTGTTTTCATTTATGTCATTTTAGCCTTTGTGTAGACTGTTCTGATCTGCTTTCTTTGCTGTGCATTAGTTCAGACAGGTCTTTCAAGGTTTCCCTGAATTCTTCAAGGTATTTATAATCTAATGAGGGGGATAAGACATGTACACAAGTAAGGACAATATAAGGTAGAATATGATCAAAGCAAAGATCCAGACAAAATCCTATAAAGTGATATTGAAATGAAAACAATAAAAACACAAAATTCAATTCTATGAAATTATAATGACTGAGAAATTTTAGTTCTGGAAAGAGTTGAGAAAATGCATCTTCCTTGGTTCTTTGTAGAGGTGGGGAACCGTAGGGTGGAATATTGCATAAATGGAGAGATGGAATTGATATGTTGGCTGAACTGCTGAACTGCTTTTTTTTTTCTTTTTAAATTTTTCTTTTTAAATTCTTTGTTACCAAGAGATGGCTCATTAGGTAGGGGTATATACAGAGATAAAGGTGATATAAAAACAAAAGATTATCAATGCAAATTTTAAAAAATGAATGAGTGGGAGAGATTGTTTTTTAAATGAATTGATTCTCTACCTTCACTGAAAAGGTGGCATCTGGGCTGTGCCTCTAAATAAGAAAAAGATTTTAGCAGTAGAAGGAGGGCATTCCAAGCTGAGGTCAGGAATTCTTAACCTCTCGTGTCATAGTCAGTCCAGTGGAACTTATGGACCCCTTCTTAAAATTCTTGTTATTATTTTGTTTAGTCATGTCCAACTTTTTGTGACCTCATTTGGGGTTTTCTTAGCAAAATACTGGAGTGGTTTGCCATTTCCTTCTCCAGCTCATTTCATAGATGAGGAAACTGAGGCAAAGAAGATTAAGTGACTTGCCCAGGGTCACCCAGTTAGTGTCTGGGACCAGATTGGAACTCCAGACCCAGCTTTCATCTACAGCATTTCTTAGAATACTCTGCATAAAATTTATAGAAACGCAAAGAAAACCCATTATTGAAAGAAAAATGTCATTTCCACCCCCCAAGTTAAGAACCCCTGATCTAGTCCAATCTAACACCGTCATTTTAGAGATGAGACTCAGAGGGACTTATATAATTGCCCAAAGTTGCACAGTTAGTTCATTCAAGAGTTAAATCTAGTCTATTCTCTGGTGGCAACTCAGCATTCTAGCCCATGCCCTGATTGAGGCAGCTAACAGAAGAAAAGTAGTGAATACAAGGCAGCTTTCATGTGGGAATTTATTCTTAACTCTTGACCCTGTGACCACAGTGGGAGGAAGACCCTTTGATCCAGAGGTGTGAATGGAAGGGATGACACACCCCAGGATTCTTTGCAAAAAGGAAGTCCTCCTTCTGAAGGAGTAACCTTCTCTTTCCTCATCTCTCCCCCATCCCCTTTCCTCTCCCTTCCTGTCCTCCTCCACAGGCTCCATCCTCTGATAAACCAGTCAGCTAACAAGTCTTTATTGAGTAACAACTCAGCCTTGTGCCAGGATCTATGGAGAATAGACATTTCAGATTAGTAGAAGGAAACACTTCCAAACAATTATAACTGACCGGAAATGAAATAGAATGTACCAGGGAGATCATGCTGTCTATTACTCTAGGTATTTAAGCAGAGACTGATGACCACTTGTCAAGTATGTTGTAGGCCAGATTCATGATTAGGATAGGAATTGAATTAGAAGAGCTATGAAGTCTCTTCCAGTCCTATTGTCTGAGATCCCACTAAAGTGGTCCCTACCTTTATTACAATCTGTCAAGAATCTCTAACTTAGAATACTAACAATAAAAATGATGGTTGATTTGCATGGCATTTTAAGGTTTTCAAAGCCCTTCACATATTATTTCCTTCCATCCTCACAACAATTCTGTGAAGCAGGTGCTGCTATTATCCCTATTTTGCAGATGAGGAAACTGAGTCTTAGGGACTTTAAGTAACATGCCCAGGGTCACAAAGCTAGAATCCAACCCCATACCACCTCTCAGTTTCCTTATTATGACTTTCATTGCTGAGGTGATCTCACCTTCTCCATGACTTAGTAGATGCTCTTTGAAAGTTGCTTTGGGGGAAAAAAATCACACGTGTCTCAGCTAATGATGGGAGGCTCTTCTCTCTAGGGTTGATCAGGTAACTGGAAAGAGAAGTTACACAAAACAATAGGGAACCGTAAAGATTTCATAGTCAGGAGGGGCTCCCTAGAGGAGGTAGAACCTGAGGTGGAGCCCAGAGGATAGCTAAAAATGAAGACCAAGTGAGTAGCCATCACAGAAGTGCAGAATTGGAAGAGACTTTAGATACCATCTAATCTAGCCTGTACCCAAATAGTATGTGCTTCATAAATGCTTTTTGATTAATTGATACTTGACCAGTGATCTTCTGTCTTCTGTCTATAACCTCACCCACTACCCAAGACAGCTCATTCTGCTATGGAATACCTCTAGTTGTTAGGACATTGGTGGTGGGGAGAGGAGTGTGTTTTAAAATTTGCTTCCACTCATTTCTCCGTGGCCTGCTTACGAGGCCAACCCTAACAAGTTTCATCCCTGTTGCATATGGCGGTCTTTCATATCCTTGAAGGTAGCCATCATTTCGTAGACTCTAAGTCTTCTCATTCTCAGGTTAACTATCCCTAGTTTCTTCACCTAGTCCTTACATGGCAAGGACTCAAGGCCTTTCACCATCCTCCCCCCCCAGGACAGTCTCTGTTTTATCAATGTCCTTGATAAATGTGGTAGTAATATTTACATTGGACTCTTAAAAGATTCATAGAAATTTCAAGAGGTTTCTAGTACCCTGTCCTCCCTAAACTCTTCCAGCCTCCTGGTCTCCTGCTTAATATAGTGGAAAGAAGGTAGGATCTGGAGGCAGAGGACCCAAGTTCTAAGTATGGCTCTTTAGTTACTAACTTTGTGATTCTGGGCAAATCATTTAATTTCTTCACTTTTAAAATAAGGTTAGATTAGGTGACTTTGAAAAGGGCTCAGAGTCAGGAAGGCCTGAGGTCAAATTTGATCTTGTACACTTAACTAGCTAAGTGACTCTGGACAAGTCATTGAGACCTCTCCCAATCTCAGTTTCCTCATCTGTAAAATGGTGATATACAGTAGCATCTATTTCACAGTATTTTTTTGAGGATCAAAGGAGAGCATATATGTAAAGTGCTTTGCAAACATTAAATCACCCTATTAATGTAATTATTTCAATCTATGACTTTATCTTCTGAAATATGAAGGTCTTCCACAACTGGTCAGATTTTCATCAGTGAGGAGGGGGAGAAGACCATGTAGTCTCTGATATGTGATGGGGTACAGGTTCTGGGAACTCCCTTAAACCACTTGATCTGGCTTTCATTATCACTTTGGCCAATTGCCTCTGGCTGCTTCCCATCCTTGCTTCTATCAAGATACCCTTAACCTAGCCTAACCCTCCATTGCCTATTGCCTCCCTTGATCACATCAAAATCTCGCTCTTTTGATTCTGATCTCTAGTCACTCCAGTTCCATCAAGATCCTCCTTAGACTCCTCCTCAAGACCCTCCCTAAATCCTTCCTCCCATCACCCCAGATTACTAGACCACCTCTAGATCCCTCTCACAGTCTTTCTGTATATAAGATCCTTCTTGTCTCCATGAAGGTGCTCAGATTCAATCTAGCTCAGATTTTATCTGGTTGACTTGTCAATACAAGTATCACAAATGGTGAGGCTCTTAAGAGTCAATCCAATATGGCAAATCCTAAATAAACTTTGTTTTTCTTTGGCTTAAAGAAGGCTTGAGTTGAATTCATTCGGACAGGACCTAGGGTGTCGGCATTTTGGGGTTCCAAGCATGCCAAACCTCAACAATATGCGCTTCAGTGTCACCTCATACTTTATTGATTCTTTAACATTGGCTTCTTTCAGCTCCAGAAATTGTGAATTACGAACCCCTTGGGCTGGAGGCTGACATGTGGTAAGTTTTCCAATGAGATCTCTTCCAGGTCAGGGTTTGCTCATTCTTCCTTTATACCCTGCCTTCTTAGCTCAGGAATGCCCTCCCAAGATGCATGATTCTCTTGACCTTTTTGGGGAGTGGTCATCTATATCAGCAATCCAGTTCTCTAAGTCCTCATGTCTTGGGGCACTCTCCTTCCCAGGTCCCTTCTGTATATACCCATAAGCGACTCAGAGTAGGGATCATGAACATTGAGTCCTCCTTAGGCTGTGATGATGTTGCCACTTTGATGAAAGTTAAGAGGAGAAGGAAATATCAAATTTGCCTCTGGGCTTTAGATAAATGACCTGGAATAGGGGTGCAGAGCCCCTGTACCTAGCTCAGAATAATTTATCCTCCATCTCCCAAAGGTGACTAACTTCCTTAAAGATGGCTGGTGGGGCCACAAGGGGATGTCCCATGGTCCTGTGAGCACCCTATGGAAGTCTGGGATTCCCAACTTAGGAAACCACTGATTACATTGCTTTTGTCTTGCAGGAGCATAGGGGTCATCACCTACATACTGTAAGTATCTCAGTGGAGCTCTCAGCCCTGGCTCAGGTCTCCAGGTGGGGTGGGAAAGTGGGTGCCCCTAACTGTCCCTACCCAGAGTCAGTGGGAGCCATAAGAAGAGAATGAGTCTCAGCATCTTACCCAGTCACCCCATGGAGGCCACTTCGTCCAAGAAAAAGAGCATTGATTAGAGTCAGATCTGAGTTCAGATCCTTCCTTCGATGCTTCCTTTCACTGTGATCTTAGGCCATTTAATCTACATGGGCCTTAGTTTCCTCATCTGTAAAATTAGACAGTTGATCTCTGAGGTCCCTTCCAGCCCTGGACCTATGGGCCTATACCTTCCTTAGGATCAACAATACTTATCCCTTTAGGCCTTGGTTACCCAGGCTTCAGGAAGCCAGGTTCAGTCGATAGAGCACCAGGCCTGGAGTAGGGAAGACCTGAGTTCAAATGTGACCTCAGACACTTACTAACTATGTGACCCTGGTCAAGTCATTTAACCCTGTTTGCCTCAGTTTCCTCATCTGTAAAAAGAACTGGAGAAGGAAATGGAAGATCAGTCCAGTAGCTCTGTCAAGAAAACCCCAACTGGCATCACAAAGAGTTGGGCACACAATCAAAATTTCCATTTTGCGGGCAGCTAGGTGGCCTAGTAGATAGAGTGCCAGTCCTGCAATCAAGAAGACTCATCTTCCTGAGTTTAAATCTGGCCTCAGACATTTACTATCTGTGTGACCCTGGGTAAGTCACTTAACCCTGTTTGCTGAAGTTTCCTCATGTATTAAAAGATCTAGTGAAGGAAATGGCAAACCATTTTAGTATCTTTGCCAATAAAATCCCAGATTGGGTCACAAAGAGTCGGACACAACTGAAAATAACTAAACAGCCACAATTCCTAGGGGGAGGGACTGAAGGTAAAAACTCAGGTTCGATTGAACGGTTGCTCCCCATCCCCAGCTGTGAGGGGGGAGTGGAAGAAGAGCATTCAGCTCAGCCATCCCACAGTACTTCTCCCCCAGCCAGGTCATAGGTCTCACTGCTCGCAAGATTGATTACTTACTGTTATTAATGACAATTAATATTCTGCAGTGGGCTTCTGCAGTTCCTCCAGTGCCCCTGAGAGCCTACTAATCAGCCTCCCTGACCGTCTCCAGTTCTTTCTTTAGTTACCGTCAGAATCTAAACCATGAAAGAGGGCCCCAGCACTGTAGGCTGCAAGGCCATCATGCGTTAAGGACATTGGATTGTTCTGGTCTTTACTTCAGCCTCATTCTCCCCCTTCCACCTCCTCAGCTTCCTTCCTCTCTCCTTACCTCCAATCTTGTCTCTTTCCCCTCCTTTCCTGTATCTCCTGTCTCTCTTCTCCTGTCTCTCTCCACTTTATTTTTCTCTTTTCCCTTCCTGTCTTGGAGTTACAAGGTACTAGATAGACATAGTTTTTTTTTTTAATCTAGGATATTCAAATTGGAGCAGTAATAGTGTGTGTGTGTGTGTGTGTGTCTGCATGTACATGTGCACACACATGCATCTGATTCTGCCATGTTTATCCTTTAGCTCTTTGTGAACTCTGTTTCCTGTATTAGGATTATAACTCCCCAAGGCAGACAGCAATCCTGTGGTTCTTTTGCTTAATAGTGGTCACAGATGACTACCAGGTCAATCACCGGGCATTTATTAAATGCTTACCACGTGCCAGGTACTGTGTTAGGAACGTGAGCTACAACAACAAAAATGAAACAGCTGCCCCTGTGCCTTCAAAGAGTTTACAGTTTATTGAGAGAGATAACACACATACTCAGTTAGAATCACTGATCTGTAGAAAGACCCTGAGTCCCTATTTAAAGTAACACCGTGCTGACTGAGGTTCCCCTCTGTCTCTAAGTACGATCACATGAATTTGTCCTTGTCTTTTTCCTTTCTATCTCACTTTTTCTCCCTTTATGTAAGGTACTGTATCTAGGCATCTTAGAGAAATTCCTAGGAATCATCTGATGGAAATGAACACAGATATTACCCTCTTTTTACAACTGAAGCCTGAATTCAATCAATCAGCAAATGTTTAGCTATTATCTCTGTGTCAGAGATCTCCAGGTGGAATGGGAAAGTGTTCATTCCTAACCTTCCCTGCCCACAGCCAACTGGGAGCAACTGGAAGAGGACTGAGCCCAGAGACTCACCTAGTCACCCTAGGGAGGCAGTTTTGTGTAGAAGGAGCACACGTGTGCATGCACACGTGTACACATACATGCATACATATGTGCACACATTCCCCAAAGCCATGGGGGAATTCAGCTAAGGTACTAGGCAGAGCACCCAGAAAACCTTGCAAAAACCCTGGGATCCCCTGTTGCCAGAGTCTGTAACCCACACTTCTCAGCTGGTTTTAATTCAGTAAACATTTCTATGAAATACCCAATAGGTGCAGGGCGCTGTGCCAAGGGCTAGGTCTACAAAGAGGAAAACAAAACATCCCTGCAGCAGTTCCCAAGCTCCAGTGGGGATAAAACGTGTGCTGAGATATTTAAGAAATTCAAGGTTATTTGAGGAGAGAGAGAGAACAGTGATGACTGGGAGGGATGGGGGCAGGCTCAAGGAGGGAGGCTAGGCCTTAAAGGACATGGAAAGGTGGAAGTGATGAGGGAGCACTTTCCAGCCTTGGGGAATGACTTATGTAAATACACAGAGGATGAAGATATGAGGCTGAGTTCAGGGAACAGCTGGTCTCTTAGTTTGACTGATGTATAAGAGATGTGAGAAATAAGGCTGGAAAGGTAACTTGGAGTCCTTTTAGAGCAGGCCTTAGAAGCTCATATTCTATTGGGGAAGGCAAAGTGTAGATGCGTGGACATACACAAGATACATAAGGAGGAAATGCTGGGTAATCTCAGAGGTAAACCACTAGCAGATAGCATTGGGGGTAGGGGGTTGTCCAAGAAAAACTTCCTGCAAAAAGTAAGATTTAAACTGAGTCTTGAAGGGCAGCCTGACCATTTTAGGTCACTCCTTTGCAATTCTGGAAAGACAAAAATGTGTGTAGGAAAACACATTGGATTTGGAGCAAGAGTTTGTTTGGTCGTGACCCCATTTGCGTTTTGGTTTTTTTTGGCAAAGATACTGAAGTGGTTTGCTATTTTCTTTACCAGCTCATTTTACAGATGAGGAAACTGAGACAAACAGGGTTAAGTGACTTGCCCAGGGTCATACAACTGGTAAGTGTCTGAGGCTGGATTTTAACTCAGATTTTCCTAACTCTAGGCACAGGGGACCAGTGTTCAAATTCTGTTTGTTAATGCCAATGTGACCTTGGGGCAAATCATTTAACTTCTCTGGGTTTTGGTTTCCTCATGCATAAGAAGAGGGTGTTAAACCATATAGTTATCTCTTCTACATCTCAAGGGTTAGGAGCAAGTCACCCCTGTGATCTGGAAAATCCATGTAAAAATTTTTGGCCTTCCCTTTGTTCCAGAGAAGGTTGGAATTATTATGGTATTAAAAGATAAAATTTGTTGATATTATTTAACACTGTACATATATTTTATGTATTTCTGAGTTTCTAAACTTTTTCTGTGTCGTTTGTTGGCCTTTGAGTGTCATTTGAGGCTTTCACAAAACTCGCCCAAAATTCCCATTGAATTTCTTATGCTGACCCATGATATATGGAAACCGCGACTGGGAAAAGTCACAATGTGAAGAAGATAACTGTATAGTCCCTAAGGATCCTTCCAACTCTAAACCTTTGATCCTGTTGAAATTATATACTACACATAAGACACAAGTTAACATTTCATGCCTCTAATTATTTGAATTATTTCATGTATTTCCTCTACTAGACTATAATGTAAGCTCTTTGCAGGCAGAGGCTATATTTTATGCTCCATATTGTCTCCTGAGTTACCTAGCATAGGGATGAATCCATGGTAAGTGTTCAGTTAAGAGTTAAGGATTGATTGAATGGGGTGGGAAGACTGTGCAGTTTGTGATCATGGGAGGGACAAGAGTGAGAGGATGAAGGCATTTATGCTGATAGGACAGAGAAAACTACATTCATTTCTAGTTTAACTCAATTCAGAATGTCTGAATGATTTCTAGTTTAATTGAGAATCTCTGAGCCTCAGTTTCCTCATCTGTAAAATGACCTCCTTCTCTCACATGTTTGTTGTTAGGAAAGTGGTTTACAAATTGTAAAGGACTATGTAAATATGAATTAAATACCTGAGGCACTAAGTGGGATACCTGCCCTCAGGGAGCCTATAATCTATTGAGGAGAAGTATATATACAGATAAGTGCAATACAGTATAAAAGTGTGTTTTTCAGTGGTTCCACTTTTCACTTTTCATCCTCTTTGACTTTCCAGTGGGACTGGTTTCTTTTGGATGACCTTTTTTCTCTTGTGTGAAAATGCATGAGAACTAAAAAAAAGAGGTATGAAAATTCCAAGGGAGAGATTTATATCACTTTTCTCACACTTCATGCTTGGTTCTCTCTTTCTTTCTCTGTTTTTCGTGTTCAGGTTAAGTGGTGCTTCACCTTTCCTTGGAGACACAAAGCAGGAGACATTGGCAAACATCACAGCAGTGAGTTATGATTTTGATGAGGAATTTTTCAGCCAGACCAGCGAGTTAGCCAAAGACTTCATTCGGAAGCTTCTGGTTAAAGAAACAAGGTGAGATTTTAAAAGAATTGTCAGGCAGCTACGCCCTCCTTTTCATGGTACCTACTCTCCTAATTTCTGAAGAGGTGTTGATTTATCCACCTGCATGGGACCCATTGAGCACAGAAGTCTGTCATCGCAGCATGATGGCTGTTTTGGCAGGTGCTGGAAAATGTGTTCAAGGCTGAGACTTGTCATTCAACCTGTTTACTCAAGGCTTTTTGCTGTTATTCTTTTCATATTGAAATGTACATAATTGTGTATGGGTTTTGGATGCCAGCCTGGTTTTTTCAAATGCTCGTTGGTGCTGAATATATCTCGCAGTCTGTCTCAAGGTGTGTTTGGGGTTTGAACAGTTTAAGATCAAGTGGCAATATTATCAACCAGCAAATTTAGGAAAGGGAGGTGGGGTTGGGTGATGGAGGGTTTGGAGCCAAGGTGCAGACAGGATGGGAGAAAGTGAGAGGCCCCATTCTTCAGAAACCGCTCCCCTCACCTCACCCCAAGCTCAGTCTGTGCTTGTTAGGGAGTGGATGGGAGATTTCTGACTGAGGAAGGGCAGGACTTAGCCTTTCCTAGTCCATCCTTGGAGTCCCTTTCATCATAGAGTGCCCTTTCTCCAGCCAACTTATTAGTCAAAGAGAGGGTAATGTGTATCTAACCAGTCAACCTTTAAGGTTTATAGAATGATTTAGAGGTGTCCTTTCCTTATCGGATCAGAGCTGTAGGAAAACTCTTGAGCACAATATATCATTCTGCGAACTGTAACATAACCAGCATAGCTTAGAAATACCCTCAGAGCAACCTCAGCTGAACTTAATGGTTTGTCCATAGCTGTAATCAGGAAGACAGCCCAACTGGTTCAAGAGCCTATTGTTAAATTTCCAGCATGAGCTTGGAATCAGCAAAAGCTACAAATGAGGGCTTGAGCTATATTGTTTTTGTTGATAGTCTAGCCTTAAAGAAAGTAATGGAGAATTGTTAATAATGTTGATTGAATTTAAAACTGTTGCTTGAGCACTTTTTTCCCTTTCAAGTTAAACATTTCTTAAAAAATTTTTTGGAGGTAATGGGGTTAAGTGACTTTCCCAGGGTCACACAGCTAACAAGTGTCTGATGCCATATTTAAACTCAGGTTCTCCTGATTCCAGAACCAATGCTCTATTCACTGCACCACCTAGCTGACCTTCAGTTGTTAAAACATTTACTACCATATCCCTGGCTGTGGTCGTAGAGGAGAATATTGCCTGGTCTCTTTTTTGGATCTCTCTCTATCTATTCAGCACAAGCTATCAAAGTCAGATCTGTATTGGTGTCTTGAAACTTTGGG
Organism: Potorous gilbertii; assembly: GCA_028658325.1. NCBI lineage: Eukaryota > Metazoa > Chordata > Mammalia > Diprotodontia > Potoroidae > Potorous > Potorous gilbertii. The sequence continues at coordinate 577,899,915 of CM053769.1, read as the reverse complement.
TTGAGGCATAGTCCAAGGGTTAAATTACAACCACTACTCTGGTTCTGAATAAGCAGCTGTGACTTGGCAGAGACTCCTCCCAGTCATGTAGAAAGATGTGGGAATGGAGCCATCCTAAAAGTAGCTAGTTTCTGATTCATTAACTCACCACTGAGTTGGAATTGGGAACATTGATTAATTAATCAACAAATATTTATTAAGTGCCAAGTTCATTCCAGATACTGGGGCTACAACAACAAAAGTGAATAGTTCCTGTCCTCATGGTGCTTACATTTTATCACAGGAATTTGAATTCTGGCAGATGTGTTAGAAGAAGCATTTGGAGTTAGAGACATTGGGGTCAAATCCCAGATCTGCTACCTATTATTTATTTGTTACCGTGAGTGAGTCACCTGTGCTCTATAAGCCTTAGCTCCCCCATTTGTAAAGTGAGGGGATGGAACCCAGTAATGTCTAGGTCCCTTCTCATTCTATATCACATGATACTAGTTTTAATACCCATTCTTACAGTCTTGTTCTTTGTTTTCTTGACTTGTGGTGGAGCAGATGTGTTAAAAGCTACTGTGGATACTTCTCCAGTAGGGAAAATGTTTAATAGAAAGAGCACTGGAGCTCTGAACCAGGAAGCCTGGGTTCAAATGCTTCTATCCAGTATGACCAAGGTGAAAATGTATTTAATAAGAATGTATATGTAGAACCTATATAATATTGCACACCATCTTGGGGGAGGGAATGGGAGAGAGGGAGGAAAAAGGGGAAAGGAGGAGAAAAAAATCTAAGATATATGGAAGTGAATGTAGAAAACTGAAAACAAATAAAATAATTTTTAAAAAAAGAATAAACAACAATAGTTGAAAGGGACAAAATTTAATTCTTGTAAACATTAGGAGGGGGACATGTAAACAGATACTTTCCTCATGAAGTTTTTTTGTCCCTTCTTCAGGAAACGGCTTACAATCCAGGAAGCGCTCAATCATCCCTGGATCACGGTAAGGACAGATGTGGTGCATAAGTGCAGGAGATGCTTTTTTTTCAGTGTGTGAACTTGAATTCGTCTCGCTCAGTCACCAGAATCATGGTGTGGCCCAAGATTAAGAAAAACTCTTTCCCTCATTCACAATCTGCTGCTTTCTTGCCTGACGTACCCTCCAACACCAAACTTGTCTGTGTTGTCCTCAACCCTAGTGAATGTTAGATGCTAGCTAACAAGACTGCCATAATTTAATTGAATGAACTGATGCTGATTTAAACGACTTTGCTGATTCATTGAAGGTTATGAAGCTCATTTGGAAGGAAAAGTACAAAACAAATGCAAATGAGAACTTGCTGGTTTGGGGCCACTGCATAGAGTTCTTGGACAAGAAGAGATTAGGATCATCTTTCTTAAAGTAAAAAAATCAATGTTCCATCCTAATACCAACTCCAATTTTTAAAAAACGATCTGCATTTCATACCTCATCCCAGGGGTTTGACATATTTGAAACCAATAGCATGCTTCTTTTCCTTTACCCTCTTCATCTTGACCCAGATGGGCTGCTCTGGCCTCCTTCAGGTAGTGAAAGTCATGTACCTGCAAGTGTGTATGAGAGAAGAAACAGGAAACAGTGTTTCTGAACTGAAGGTTGAAAGAGGAAACCCAGACAGGCCTTGGCCAATGCAGAAACAGCTTGACCCATTGTCATTCCTTTCTCTCCCTTTTCTTATTCTACCTCCAAAGATGCTGGCCCTTTGTGTGAGGGGGATTCCTACATTACATTAACTTTGTGGTCACCCTTCCAACTACTTTTTATTCAAAATGTAGCAAAGTAGAAAAAGAAGTGAGTTGGGAGTGTTGAGGAAGTCCTTATCTTTGACATAGATTAAGTGTGTGCTAGAAAGCTAGTTGCTCACCTCTGTAGAATTCATTTTTCTCATCTCTAAGATGAGATGGTTTCCAAGCTCCCTTGTAGCTGTAACATTCTGAGATGCTGGGATTAGGGGTTATGCTGGCATCTAGCAACCATGGTGAGTTACTCAGTTCCTATGTCCAAAACCTACCTAGCCTCATACTTAGATCCCTAGAAAGCATCCAGGCTTATACTTAAGGTCTAGAGTAGAATGAAAATATGGCCCAGGGTAAGGGTATCTCAGTACTCAAGATGGCAGGTCAGATCAAAATTGTTTCTAAGTTTCTCTGAGCCCCAGAGTAGTAGCACACCTTGTGAATTTTTGGGGGCACATCCTGTCTACCTCTTTCATTATGTCCTTCCTTCAGAGCTGTCCCTTAAAGTTTAGGGACTGGAGGGGAGGCTAGAGAGGACACCATAATGGAAAGAGAATTAGTCTTAGAGTCACATGTTTATTTAGCACTTGAGACAGAGTTCTGACCCTTTCTCGCTGTAAGGTCTTGCACATTTTCTTCAATTCTGAGTCTCACTTTTTTCATCTTGAGAATAATACTTGTATTATCTGTCTCACAGGGCTATTGTAGGAAAAGCACTTTATATTCTGAAGCCCCATATAAATATAATAAGAATTGTGAAGGATATAAAGTATAGTTTGTATCTTCAAGAGCTTGTAATATAATGGTAGGGTGTCCTGGGCCGGGCCTGACTCAGGTTCATCCCCTAGGAGTTTATTTTTGATATCGGAACGAAATGAGGCCCAGTATAGGTCATTCAACAGTTAACAAAAAGAGATTTTACTTGGCTACATAGCAAGAGAAGAATATTCAACAAGGAAAGGACTGGAGATGCCTGTAGCTGCTTCAGCTTTAGCTCCCTTAACTGAGTTACTCATTCTGCACCCAGGCAATGAGGAAATTATGTCAATCATCTTAGTTCCCTAGGTTAACTAAGTCTTAAGGAAGGTCTTAATACCTTTTAAGGAAAACTTAATTTAACTTGCATAGGGGGAAAGGTTAGGATATTGTTCCTATCTCATGGAGGAAAAAGACATACACATTCAAGTATGAGATTTCTTCAGTACTTCACAGCTCTATATTTTCACTGTTGTGGGTACTCCTTTCAAATAAAAGCAGGGGCTACTAAAACAGTGCATAAGGATTCTTAGAAATACATATTGATTTAGAAAACCAAATATTAATCTTACCTATGTTTTATTGTATTTTTACTTATTTTGTTAAATATTTTCCTCTTACATTTTAATCTGGTTCAGGCTGCATACGGCCACAGTGTTTTTGACACCCTGATGTAGATTGCAGCTCCTCTAGGCTTTTGTAAAATGGATGATCTTTGACAGAAACCAGAAAAAAGAAATCATCACCTACAGGTCAGACCTCAATATGACCCAGAGGCCAAATTCAGATTAGCTGGTTTTTAGATTGCACTGACCCGTATTTGGAATCTTTTCATCCTGGAAAGTTCTGTCAAAGCTTGTACCTTATTGGCATGTCCTTCAGTTCTCCAGATTCACCTGCACACCTCACTGAAACATTGGAGTAAAACTATAGTTGTTATTGTTGAGTCATTTCAGTCACATCCAGTTCTTTGTGACCCCATCTGGGGTTTTCTTGGAAAAAATATTAGAGTGGTTTGCCATTTCTTTCTCCAACTCTTTTTGCAGATGAGAAAAATGAGGTAAACTGGGTTAAGTGACTTGCCCAGGACCACATAGCTAGTAAGTGTCTGCGGCTAGATTTGAACACAGGAAGATGAGTCTTCATGACTCCAGTATAGACACTCTCTCCACTGTGCCACCTAGCTGCCCCTGGAATATGAGTAGTCAGCAATAATATAAGGCAGTATATGTGCCAAATGGGTAACAAAGGTTATGGGAGTTTGTGGGAGCCAAAATAGGACAAGTTTCATGGCAGAGGTAGTTTTGGAGCTGGTCCTTAAAGGATAGAGGTAAGATTTTGAAAAGTTATGGAAAAATAGAGCATTCTAGATAGGGCAGATTGTTTTGAGGCAGTCATCTTTCCCATCCAGCAAGCTGCCTTGTTTTTGCTGCATGGATATGCTTGTACAAGGTGCCACCAAGAGTCCCTCATAGTTACAGCCCAAATCTGACTATTCATTTTATGATTCAATTCCATACAATCAACATTTATTAAATGCCTACTGAATACAAGTTCAAGGCATGAGGTGATATAATGGATGGAGAACCTGTCCCCACACTGGGAACACCTCCATTTAAGCCCTGACACTAACACCTCCAATGCTGAGGCAGAACTCTTAACATAAATTTCAGAGGAAGTGCCAACCTGCAGAGTAAAAGGAGTTTCCTCCCCCTGGCATTCCCTATGCTAATTATCCCTAAGTACCAAGTATTAGGCATTAGGTATTCAGGGAGAAAATGAAAGCAAAATAGGCCCCTGCCCTTAAGGAACTTCCATTCTCCTGGATAACCTTTGAAAGAACTGTGTTTGCCCTGGTCCTTTAATGGGTTGTTGCCTTCTAACTGCAGCTTTTTGCTTGTGTGAGCCTTTCATGATCAAGTTTGCCAATCTTTGCATGACCATAAGAACTGACCAGTCCTGGGACCACATGTGAAACTGAGCCCCTGATAGTAGAGGCACCATTTTGTGTGTGCCTAGGGGAGGGTCCTGCTTACTCTCAATGATCTTCCTTTCCCTGAAATCAACATGCAGGGCTTGCCCTCCCTCTCCCCCTCCTCCAATACACTCTTTATTCCTTTCCATTTGGTCTTGGGGTACTCCCAGTGCTTCCCACTCCCCCTTCCTTTCTCAGAGTCTGTTGCATGCAGGAAATGCTGAGGAGTGTGAGTCCTTGGTCTGCCTTGTGCAACAATCTTCCTGCATGTGCCCAATTAATACTTTGGTTCTTCTGTCCAAATGCTCACCAGTTGACAGGGGAGGCCAAAGCCCCTGAACAAAGGAAGACAGAGCCCCCCCAGGTGAAGACCAAGCGCTTGAGAGAATACACCATCAAGTGCCACTCCAGCATGCCCCGCAACAATACCTATGTCAACTTTGAGCGCTTTGCCCGTGTGGTGGAAGATGTGGCCGAGGCTGAGCGTAGCTGCAGCAAGCTGGCTTCGGTCTATGACTCTCTCCAGGATGACGTGGAGGCTCTGGTGTCCATCTATAATGAGAAGGAGGCCTGGTACAGAGGGGAGAGTGAAAACACTCGCTACAACCTTTCCCAGCTCAAGTACGAGTATCGCAAAGTGGAGGCCATGAAGAAGGCCCTCCAGGAAGACATCCAGACTGTGGCATCTGACCTGGGGAGTGTTGCTGGAAAGTATGCTCAGCTTGGGAATCAGTATGAGTCTCTAAGGCAGGAACTTTCTGAGGACCTAAAGTGGATCCAAGACCTCATGAGTGATTTCCAGCAAGAGAAGGGCAGTGAAGGCAGTCTTGGCTCCGTTTTCAACAGAGATGTGAATGAGTCACTAATGGAACTGTTAAATAGGTCTTGCAGCGAAGACTTCCTTGCAGGTTTAAAGCTCAGCCTGTAATGGGGCCTGATTGGTTTGCCAAAGCACGTTCTCAATTGTCTTGCTGCTGGGATCCTCACTGCGGTAGAAATGAATTGTTCCAGTCAGTCTGCCATCTCCTCCCCTCCTCCTGCCCCTCAGCCCCTGCAGGCTGGCCTTCTCCCCCTAGCATGGAATCAGAAATTGCGGGTCCTAATTAGTGATGCAGATTATGTTCCCCCCACCCCCACCCCAGCACATGTTCCACTCCTTTTCAGCATCCACTGGAAGCACAATATTTCATTTGGGTGTTGGTGTTGCACCTTCAAAAGGATGAGAGAGAGTGTACATCCCTCAATGCAAAGCCATGAGCGATGACACGTCCTTGGCCATGTTATGTTTATCTCAGAGTGTCTAGATGTTAGTCTGTGTGCCAATACAGTACATGGTGCTTACTTACTTTCTGCGGGAGCTCAGTAGGAAGTAGACTGGAGAAAAGAATGCCACCCCGTATTTGGATAGCATTCCTAACTTTTGTGAACCCCCTTTTTTGGAATCCTCCCTCAGTTCTCACAACAACTCTGTGAAGCAGGAAAAAGAACGGCTGTTACTATGCCTTTGGGACAGATGAGGTCAGCCCAGGGTTTCTGAGCCCCAGCATCCTACAAGTCAGTCAGTAAACAGACATTTATTAAGTGCTTACTGTGTGTCAGGCATTATGGGGGGTACAGGATGGGGGCATATAGAAGAGGAGAATGCAAAGAAAGGCAAAAAGCAGTCTCTGCCATTAAGGAGATTGTATATTCTAATGGGGGAAGTAATGCTTATTTAATCTGGAAGTCAGTAAACCTTTATCCTGTCTCTGTGTACCAAGCACTATACTAAGTTGGAGAGGGAGGTGGAATAGAAATGCAAAGAAAGGCAAAACACAGTCTCTGGGAGCTTGTATATTCTGATTGGGGAGGTAACATTCATTTAAATAGGTGCCTAGAAACGGCAAATCAGCTAACAGATATTTATTAAGTACTCACTAGCTAAGGAATAAGGATATCAAAAAAGGGGGAAAAATCGTCATCTCCCCCAAAGAACATACAGCCAGAATATTGGCATATATTTTCCCAGGGGAATTTGAATGTTTTGAAAGATGCATCATCTCTATAGATCACAGTGCCTAAGAATTGTTCATGGTAAATTCATTGCTACCACTCTATGCACTGAAGCAACAAGGCAAGTCAATAAGTATTTATTAAGCGCTTACTGTGTTTGATGATGCTAGTCTGGAGATACAAAGAAAGGCAAAACAACAGTCCCCGCTCTCAAGGAGCTCACCTTCTAATGGAGGACACATACATATGCATACAAGATGTATATATAGTGTAGATTTCAGATGACCTTAGAAGGAAGACACCGGGCGGGTAGGAACGTAGAAGGACTTCTTGCAAAAGGTAGAAATTGAGATAGCAATCAGAGTCCTGAGGGAAGCCAGGAGGTGGACATGAGGAGGGACATTTCAAATGTGGGGGAACCAGCTTAGAAAAGACCCAGGGACAGAAAGAAGGTGGAAGAACTAGCCAGAAGGCCAATGTGTCACTGAATTTTAGAAATCAAGGTGGGAAGTAAAGTGCAGGTCTCCATATTACTGATCTGTAAAATAAGATTAGAAAGGAAATAGTGGGTTAAGTAATATTTGACCCCTATCTTTTCCTTCATACTAGGTCCTTGAGCTAGCTCATAGCCCCAAAGTTCCATTGAGGACCAGACCTAAGAAGGTAAAGGACCCTTCTCCTTGCACATAGGGACTTGTAGTTCTTTCTGATCTGAGAATCTCACAGTGAGTTTTATACTCCACCACTCTGGAAACCTTGGGAATCATTGTAATGAATGATACCTTGAGACAAGTGTTTACTGGAGCTAGGGGAAGATGAATCCAGAGGCAGGAGAGTTGGATTCCAATCCTGACCAGGGCAAATCACTTCTCTCTAGGATCTTTGTCTGTGAAATGGGACAGTAATTCCACCATTACCTACTTCACAGCTCTGTATTTGAGGAAAGTATCTTATAAACTTTAAGGTTCAATATAGCTACTTAATAACTATTTGTTGATTGATTATCTAAATGTGAGCTATTGGGATTTTTACCTTCATGACCTGATATAAAGACCATAGCACCTAAAGGTCTGATGCCCTTACGTCCCAGATAGAGTTAATTTTTCAACCAGCCGTTCATTAGGTGCTCAATATACATAAGGCACTTTGTAGCATAGATTACTGAGGAAATAAAACTTACACATTGGGAACACTGGCATCAGTGCAAGGCAGTAGCTAAATGAAAACTACCAAATGAGTCAGACAGTAAGTGCCAGAATAGGATTAATTCACCTGACAGAATTTTCATCCTGCTAAGTCCAATGTGGCTAACCACAAACCAAAAAAAAAATCTCCTAAGGAATCGAATCTCAAACTTGGAAGAGGGGACAAAGTCCAACCCGTACTGAACAGGAATCACCTCGGACCATCCCTAGTGGTCATCCTGCCTTTATTTTGGGACTTCAACTAACAGGGAACCTGCTACTTCTGGAAACAAGCCATTCTACCTTTGGATGATGCTCATGTTCGAGAAAATTATCCTTACACTCAATATATCCCTCTAGAACCTCTGTTCATCTCTCTAGACTTGCCCTCTGGGGCCATGTGGGAAAGAATCTACAGTAATCTCTTCTGTGGGACAGAACTTCAAAGACTTATCTTGATGATTATGGTAGCAGATTATATATGACATATTAAGGTTTGCAGAGGGCTGTACAGATTCAGGGCTTAAAATTATACCAAGACTTTGGGGACGCTTTGTGCCATTGCATTTGACCTTCCCAGCAGACCGGTGAGCTCTGCTCTTCCTCCTACTCAGCCCTCCCCCAGGTTGTCTTTTCCCAGGCTAAACATCCCTCCTTTTTTCATCCAGTCTTCATATGGCATGATGTTGAGATCTTCACTATCCTGGACACCTTCCTCTGATGCTCTTGAATTTATCAATGCCCTTCCTAAAACATGGTGCCCAGAACTTCCCATAACACTCTAGGTGTGATTTGACGAGGTGGCAGCACAATCTTGTTGTTGTTAGTCATTTCAGTCATAACCCCATTTGGCATTTTCTTGGGAGAGATCCTGGAGTGGTTCACCGTTTTCTCCTCCAGCTCACTTTACACATGGGGAAACTGAGGCAAACAGGGTTAAATGACTTGCCAAGAGTCGCATAGCTAGTAAGTGTCTGAGGGTAGATTTGAACTTAGAAAGATAAGTCTCTCCACTCCAGATCCTCTATCTCAAAATCCAGAGTTCTTTCTACTACATTGTGCTGCTCTGAGAGACAATGAGATCTTATGGAAAGAGTCCTGTTCTTGGAGACAACAAATCATGCCTCTGAAAGTTACTACTTTGGGTAACCTTGGGCAAGTTACTTAACTCCACTGAACCACAGCGACTCATCTGTCAAATGGAGATAATCCCAGTCACATCCTTAGCTCATAGGGTTGTGTAAGGTAATGTATGTATGAATCAGTTACTCTCTAGCATCTCATTTTTAAAAGGAGGAAACCAAGGCGCAGAAAGTTGGAATTATTTTTCTAGGGTCACACAACTGGTTAACTTTCTCTTGAGTCCCAGTCAATGGTATGCTAGTAAATATTAAACACCTGTCTCTGAAAAAAAATTGTAGTTAAGACACACTTCTAAGATTAATTTCCATTAACATTTTCTCCATCACTTTCTTAAGTCTACACAATCAACAAAATAGTCAGTCAAACCTTGATTTGTAGTGTTTTCCATTTTCTAAGGCATAAATTCTCACACTGAAAATTCAGCAGTTGGTTTTGGGGACTGGTACAAGTTGGCTTCAGTTCCTAGACAAGTTTGGATTGAAGTTTGGTTTGGTTTGGTTTTTCATCAGTGGAATTGCCCCACCTTTGTGCTCGCATCAAAGTACTAGTAACAACTTCACCGTTTCACAAAGGAATAACCTTCCTCATCTAATGACCATGATTTTGGACAAAATGATCCTGAGCTTCATAGCACATAGGGACTTGGAGCAGATTGCTGTGTTTCAGGAAACTCAGCAGAAATAGGACGGACATCTTCTTGACTCATTGGTTATCAAGTAGCTTCCAACTGGGTGAGCTAAAGAAGGTCTCTGCCTGAAGCCTGAAGGATTCAGAGAACAAGGTGGAAAGAGTGAATAGAAAAATCTGCTTGTAAGTGTGTTCTCAGTACATCTGGCAAGTAGCAACTGCAGCTGAATCAAGGGCAAAGATTATAGGACAGAAAGATGGAGTGTTCAGATTAGAAAACTTCTCGCTGTCGTTCTTGAGATGTAACAGACTATTTAGAGTTTGGTTGATAGCTGTCGGAAGGCTGCTTCCCTCTCCAAAATCACTGAAGACTTGTCACTTTCAAAAATATTAAGAAAGAGCCCGTCCAAGTGTTGTTTGGTATGTCAACACCCTTGTAAAGAATTTTATTTTTTAACTAGGACTCCTCAGTGTGTCTGCTGTATAAATTCTAATTTTCACAAAGAGTCTTGTGTTATCTTTTCTTAAAGATAGACACATCTGTGAAATTCCAAATCTTATCTTAGCCATGAGTTTCAGCTCCCTCTCCCTTTTCCAAGGACTGTTAACAAGTTTGAGTGGTCTGGTTTGAGTTTCTGCTTTCCTCCCTGAGCCCTGTTCGAGGTCCTAATGAGGGATGACAAGACCCTACAACACAGAATTGACTGAGTAGTGGGACACATAGGAAGAGAGAGGAAGTAAACTTTCAAACCCTAGAACTGAAGTGGTTAGTACTACACCATTTCTAAGGACAGCTTTCATTGCTGTGTTCTGATCTATATTGCAAGGCAAAAATATTTGCAAAGTTAGCACTTGAGGATTTAAAAACAGGGATGAGCAATTGACTGGAAGAGGGCAAGAAGTCACTACTCTCTCTCTCTCTCTCTCTCTCTCTCTCTCTCTCTCTTTCTTCCCTTCCCTCCCTCCCTTTCTCTCTGTTTCTCCCTCTCTCTCTGTCTCTCCCTCTCTCCTTCTTTCTCTCCTTTTCCCTCTCCCTCTTCTCTTTTCTCTCTCCCTCCCTCCACTATCCCCCTCTCCCAACTCAGCAGATATCCCTTCATTGAAAATAATTTAGTGATACCCTGATTCCTCTCTTAAGTGAAAAATTCCCACAATGGGGGCAGAATGTCCTTACTACCTTACATGGTAGTATGAGTGCCAGTCCTTTTATAGTGAGGATTCATTGGAATTTTGCAGATCAAGCAGGGATTTAGAGTACAGAACCTCTCAGAATGGAGGGGCCAAGATGCTGGCTCTCATTCTTGCAAAGAAAGAAATAAAAGAAGGAAAATAGGAAGGTTTCTCCATTCACACCATTCCCTCCACTCCTACCAAAATTTCTCCCAGAACCCCTTCCCCCACTAATCAGAGATTTATTTGGTTTCATATGCTTCCCTAGTAAGGTACAAATATCCCATAATCAGGACAAAAGGGACATGGGTGACTAAGGCAGAGACTGTCACAGATTTCCCTCATTGTGCTTTTTAAAAACTATATTGATACAATTTAACTAGCTAGCATTTATATATCACTTTTAAGGTTTGCAAAATTCTTCACAATATTATCTCATATGGTCTTTACATTAACCTTGGCTGTTATTGAATTGTTTCAATCATTGCCAACTCTTCATGATCAATGAGGGTTTTCTTAGCAAAGATAATAGAGTGGTTGGCCATTTCCTTCTCCGGTTCATTTTATAGATGAGGAAATTGAGGTAAAGAGGGTTAAGTGTCCAGGGTCACACAGCTAGTAAGTGTCTGAGGCAGGATTTGAACTCAAGTCCTCCTCACACCAGCACCATCATTCTATCCACTATACCCCCTAGCTGCCCCATCAACCCTGGGATGTAGGTACTATTATTATTTCTATTTTATAGCTGAGGAAACAGAGGCAAACACGTTAAGCGACTAGTCCAAGGTCACACAGCTAGTACGTATCTGAGACAGGATTCTAACTCAGATCTTCCTGCCTGAAGGCCCAGTACCTATGTACTATGTGCCAAGCATTGGGGATACAAAGGCAAAGCCTGGTACTGCCAGGTTAGGACCTTACAGTCTAAAGCTCCAGTTCCTCAAGGTGCTCAGAAGCCATCAGATCTCTTGGTGTCCTCATTTGCCAGAAGAGTGGAGGACAGTGGTTCTGTCATTGGCCAGAAACAGTGGGCAGGACAGGCTCTTTATTCTTGTGGTAGAATTTTGACCTCCAGGTCAATGAACTTTTATTGAATGGCTGCCTTGTGCCCAGAATGTGCTAGGCCCTCTAGAGGGTAATAAAAGAGGTAGTGATAGTCCCCATCCTTAAGGAGGCTATTTTATTTGTCCTGGCTCAGTCTAGAATGAAGCTGACCAGGGGTTTAGACTGATGCTGTCTGAGCTCCCTTTGTACAGTGTAAGTGGGACTGGCCAAGCCAGAGGAGGAAAGTCCTAGTGGGTAAGTCCCAATGGATGAGGTAGGTTATACAGAGCAAAAAAAGATCAGTTAGTGGAATAATAAACACAGAATACAAATCAAATGGGGGTCTATGACAGGAGGGACATCTGGGGAATAGACAAGTAGGTGGGTGACATTGATAATGAGATTAGCGGTAAGCAGGAGACAGTCTGAGTTTTGGAATAAACAGCCTGCAGGTCCCTTCCAGCTCTAAGGTCTATGATTCAATGAGCCTGAGGTCAGGGCTTGAGCAGAGATGATGACCACAATATGTCGGTGCTGAAGTGGGCACACACACTCCTTTTAATCCTGGTGCTGTGGTCATGCTAACCTTTACTTTCTGTTCTGACAAATGATCTTCAGGTGTGAACAGCTCCCAACCACGAGAGACATTTCCTTCAACTAAACAGTCAACAAGGATTTTTTTAAAGGCGGGGCTGCCAAAGGGGTCCAGGGTACAAAGAAAGATTAAGAAATCCTAATTATTGAGTAGACAAAGATGAAAATAGAATAATTCCTGCCCTCAAGAAGTTTCCATTGCTTTATGGGAAACAACTGTGCATGAGCTGCCATTGCCTGTAAGAGTTTGGACTAGACTCAGTTATAGGTGGTAAGACAGTACATAATGCGATACTAAATGCAGTAATCCAGATATGGGCAAGGCTTTCTGGAAGGGTAAAACATGAGTCAGAATGTAAAGAGTGTCGTTTCAGGTGGGAGATCTGAGCATGGCCTGTGTGGAAGGCAGGGGATTGATTGGTCTTTCCTTTCCCTGAATGCTCCTTGGTTTATTGCCTTGTCTTCCTTGGATTTCTATTTCCCTTTCTCCACTAAACTTTCTATCATGGAATCTTAAAAGTTAGAAGGGAGCTCAGAAGTCATCCGGTCTAATTAATGCCTCATTATATCCATGATGAGTTCAGTCTTAACTTGAAGGAGTTTAGAAATGGACAACTCACCACCTCTCAAGACGACCCATTTCACAACTAATTAATTATTGGGCAGTGTTTTTTTTCTTATATCAATCTAAAAATGCATCTCTTCAAGTCTATTCCTTATTCTTAATTACATAATCTGATGAAACAAATCTGATTCCTTTTCCACATCAAATCCTTAGTTATTATATCCGCTCTACTCTCCATCCCCCAAATTTTGATGTTTTTTTCTGGCCAGTCTACATGTCCCCATGTCCTGCAACCAGTCCTCATATGCCATGGTTTTGAGTTCCCTTACCATTTTGGCACTCTCCTCTGGAAATGTTCCATTTTACAATTTCTGTTATAGATCTCATTGACTCAGACTTGTGATCTCATCCATGCAGAAAGCTCCTGGTGAAGAACGTCTAAGCATCTGTGCAGTCCAGTAATAGTGCTGAACCTAGAGTCAGGAAGACCTGAGTTCAAATCCCACCTCAGAAATTTACCTAGCTGTGTGACCCTGGGCAATTCGCATCATTTCCTGTCTGCCTCATTTTCCTTAACTGTAAAATGGGGACAGTAACTTAAGCGCTTAGGTCTCAGGGTTGTTGCAAAGATTAAATGAGAAGATGCTGTGAAGTTCTTGGCAAGCCTTAAAGCACTATATAGATGTGTGCTGTTATTACCAGTGCAGATGGGCACTTTCTTCAAAATTGGTATCCTTAGTTGCCTGGGGGCCCTGGAAAGCTAGGTGACTTGCCCAGGGTCTCACAGATAATATGTATGAAGCAGAACTTTGCACCTCGGTTCTCCCTATTGACTGTCACTTTTCTGTTGTTTGGTCATTTTCCATAAGGTCAGACTTTTTACCCATTTGGAGTTTTATTGGCAAAGAGACTGGAGTGGTTTGCTGCTTCCTTCCGCGACTTATTTTACAAATGAGGAAACTGAGACAAACACGGTTAAGTGACTTGCCCAGGGTCGCACAGCTAGTGAGTGTTTGAGGCTGGATTTGAGCTCACAAAGATGAGTCTTCCTGACCTCAGGCCCAGTGCTCTATGCTCTCTGTCTGCACCCCCTCAGTCCTCACCTGGCACATAGTAGGTACTTAATAAATGCTTGTTGACCAATTATAAACTCTATAAGCCTGAGGCGTTATTGTTATTAGTAATTTGCTATTATTTTTTCCCAGGAATATTCATGCTTTTTTATCTCCAGTTTTTCCGACTAACCACATTATAGAGAAAGATATTTAGGGTGAACATTGAAAGTTCTCCTCTGTTCTCTTCAGCGTCTCTATAAAGGAAAATCTAATAGATGAATGAATAATGAAAAAACATTTATTAAGCACTTCCTATATGCTCAAATAGGTGATGCAGTGGATAAAGTTCTTGGTTTGGAGTCAGGAAGACTCATCTTCGTGAATTCAAATCCTGCCTCAGACACTAGCTGTGTGACCCTGGGCAAGTCACTTAACTTTGTTTGCCTCAGTTTCCTCATTTGAAAAATAAGTTGCCGAAGAAAATGACAAACCACTTCAGTCTCTTTGCCAAGAAAACCCCAAATAGGGTCGCGAAGAGTTGAACTTGACTGAAACGACTGAACAAGCTCTCCCATCTTCGCTGGAGATATAAAGACAGACCCTGCTGTCAAGGAGCTCACATGCCAACTGGGTCATGCATGCAGATCACGTTGTATTCTGTTGTGGAAGGGATCTTAGAGGTCACTTAGATCAGCCACCTCATTTGAAAAATTAGGAACTGAGGCCCAGAAAAGTTAAAACCAAGGTATTAAGTAGAAGAACCAGGATTTTAATCCAGATCCTCTGGCCCCAAATTTGTGGCATGATGTTTCTCCACCACTCCTCTCTTATTGGCTCTCCAAAAGACAGCAACACTTAGATTTCTTCCCTGTCCACACCCCCACTTGCCAGTGAAGTCTAACATTAGAGAAACTTACATACCAAGCAACTGTGGCGGCTCACTGAGAAGGAGAGTGTGACCTCTAAAGCACAGCTGAGGAAGTCTCAGAGTTATGTGTTTTCATTACAGTTGGCCCACCAGCCAGATTGTCCACAGTATCAAGGGCCTCCCCAAAGCACCGTTCAGAGTACGTGTCAGGTCTGCCTGCGAAATGAGGCCAATCTGTCATTCTGATAGTTTCTCTGCTGTGTACCCAGAACTATGCAGAGTTGAGGGGGAACAGGAACAGGCAAGAAGAGAGGTGAAAGAAGCAATAGCCTCTGACCTTGAAGGGCTTGTAAACTAGAAAGAGAGATAAGACTCATCCCTACGAAATAAGCAGAAAGCTGCACCGAAAAATATATTGTATTGAACTTAGTTGCAGGCTAGTATAGTTTATGACATCATAGAGTTGAGACTTTAAGGGTCTTTAAAAATTAATTAGATCAAGGGTTCTTACAATTTAGGATCCATAGACTTCTAAAATACTGGTGAATAGATTTGAGGAGGTACTTGAACTTGGATAGGGGAAAAATACATCTTTACCTCAATATAATTGGTTTGCTTTATAATCCTATGAGTTTTATTTCATGAATTTAAACCTGTTATTCTGAGAAGAGGTTCAGAGGCTTCTCCAGACTGCCAAAGGGGTAAATGACACACAAAAATGATTAAGGACCCCTGGTCTAAACTAACCCCTCTCACTTTACAGATGAGTATAATATATAACCTGAAATACTCAGGGCTGGAGAACATGATGAGATTTAAAACATCACAGGATTATAAATTTAGAGTTGGAAAGGACCTAAGAGGCCTACTAGGTCAATATTCCTTTTGTGAGATAAAGAAACTGAGACCCAGAGAAGCTTAAGTTCATGCTATGGGCAGAACCAAGATTCGTTCCAAATATTTGTGCTTTAATTTTTAGCAGTGTGTTTTGAAAGACAGCCAAAACACCCTAGGCTTGAGCTCCATCCCTGTTTCCTTCAGATGGTACCCAGATTACATTTGAATATTGAGAGACAACACCCCTCTGCCTTTGTGGTCATATTTTTCTTCCCTTACCCTGCTACAGATCGGGTGCCGTTATGTAAATCCAATCAACTAACCCTTGCCATGCACTGTGATGTTGAAATTTCACTCCACTATCCTACCCATAACCCCAAGAGCAGCTGGGACTTTGCCAGCCCCAGTGGAGCCTGGAGCAGAGAGGCTCTGTCTGCATTTTCTTCCACTATGGTAATAATAGATCAGCCGGAGGAGCAAGGACATGCCACCTTCACAGTTGACAAATTTGAAATTGGATTGCTTCACCATCAAGCTCTTGCTCTGAGCCCCTGGTAAACCTAGGAAATATAAGACTTGGGCAATGCAGCTTTCCTGTGCAACCCCAGCACAAATCAGTGCCTCTTAGTTCTAGAGATCTGGAGGGCAGGGAAAGAGAACCATGAAAAATGCCCAGAAATAACCACAGTTTGTTTTTGTCTCATAGCCAGTAGATAATCGGCAAGCCATGGTCCGGAGGGAATCGGTTGTCAACTTGGAAAATTTCAAAAAGCAGTACGTCCGAAGGCGGTGGAAGGTATGCAGGCTAGTGGGCTCCATCAGTTTTGGTGGCAAAAAATGGGTAGCATCTGAGATGTTTTTCTTGGGCTCTAAACTACTTTCTCTTCACAGTTTGTTTTTATGTGTGTTTTCTCTTTTGGCCCCAGCTTTCATTTAGCATCGTCTCACTGTGTAACCATCTTACCCGTTCCCTGATGAAAAAGGTTCATTTGAAGCAAGAAAACGATTTGGTACGTATTCGTTCCCTACATTCAGCAGACTTTTTATTGAGTATCTACTCTGCTAGGCCTAGAGTATAGACGGATAAAGAGAAAAACAGCTCATACCTTCAAGGAGTCTGCATTTGGGGAAAGACGGAGAACAGGTGAGCACCAGCATTGAAACAGACAAGTAAATAAATACACAGTATAAAATAAGGAAAAGGAAAGCATTAACTATTCAAAGGAATCATGAAAGGCTTCCAGGGGAGAAGGAGTTGCACCTTGGAAAAATTCGAGTCTTCTAAGAATCATTGAGTGGAGGAGAGAGTTGATTCTAGGCATATGGAATGAATGGCCTGAGCAGAAGCAGACGGTAGAGTGCCAGATTCAGGGAAGTTCATTAGCAGACAAAGTTGGTCAACAGATGATTGAAGGTTTTATTTTGGCCAAAGTCAGGTTCGTGAGGAGAGGGTAAGATAACCAGAAAGGATTGTGTACCATAGCTAGAGATTTTGAAGTATTTTTACCATTTGTCATTTTCTTTTTCATTATTCCTTGGACTTGTGCTAACCTGAGGGGTGGGGTGGAGCAAGGAAAGGGGACATATCCCATAAACATCCCAGGTATCTAAAGGAAGAAATCCTAGGATTAAAAATTCCCCCATAGAACAACTAGATACTCTGATGTTTATTTTACATCAGATTGATAAATGTTGGGATGGTCAATAGTATTAAGTAACCACATTTAAAAGGTAAAAAAATTGATTTATCCAGATGGTTTTAATCTTTTTTTTTTAGGTTATAATCTCCTTTGGGAGTCTGGTGAAACCTATAGATCTGTTCTCAGATATTTTTAAGTGCATAAAATAACCTACATAGGAATATAAAGGAAACCAATTATATTGAAATGGAATTATCAATTTTTTTTAAAAAAAGCTCACAGATTCCAGTTTAAGACCCCTGACTTAAATTGTTCAGTCATTTCTCAGTCATATCTGATTCTTCGTGACACCATTTGGGGTTTTCTTGGCAAGGATGATGCAGTGATTTGCCATTTCCTTCTCCAGCTCATTTTACAGATGAGGAACCTGAGGCAAATGGGGTTAAGTGACTTGCCCAGTGCCACACAGCTAGGAAGTGTCTAAGGTCAGATTTGAACTCAGGAAGATGAGTCTTCCTGATTTCAAGCCCAATGCTTCAGCCACTGCACCACCTAGCTACACTGACTTAATTAGAAGGACCTTTTAAGAGAAATCATCCCCATCTTACCCAGTCTTATGTTATTGGCCTAACAGTTCACATTTGTAAATTTGACTTGGCTATGTGGTAAATTTCCAGGACATTACATCTAAATGACCTTCAGTGATTCATTTCAGCTTCTGAGGTCTCATTTTCCTCTGCTGTAAAGATATGATTTCTAAGATCCATTCCAGTTTTAATTCACATTTGTTGGAGATGTTTTACAGGGAATTTTAGGTCAGGGTCAAGTTATATTAGATGGTCTTGAAAGTGATTTCCTACTCATAGATTTTTGATAAATTTTATTTTAGGATAATTACATTTTGCCCAAGCTTTCATTTTTACTCTTTGTTCAATGTGTATTAGAAATAGGCTATTAAGCAAAGTTGGATCTTTTCAGTTGCCTCATTATCTTATTTTATATTCAATATTTGACATACAAAAAATAACATTTCCATATATAAAATAGAATAGTAAAAGGAATTATATGTGAGAATATGAATGTCTATTATGAATGACTTCTTAAAAATAAAATAAATTCAAAATGTTACTTTCAAAGCTATCTTGCTGTTTCCTATAATCTGTGCATTAAAAAAAATGCTTCAGTGGCCCTCTTTTCCTTTTTTTGTTTGCTACCTCTGTACTTCCTCTCTAACTTTCCTCCCACCACATAAAAAAAAAATGAAAGACATATGAATTGTTTTAAAATTGTTGTTGTATGACTTGAGTCTTAGGATCAGATATTTAAAAGACCTTAGAGTGTCAGCATTCACTTAGCTCAAATTGATCATAAACCTAGATTTCCATTTGGCCCAGTTCAGGGACAAGACTATATGAATATATCTGCCCTGCATGGCAGGGCAGATCGTAAGCCACATTTGACTTCGCCGGTCCCACAGATTCAATTACCATCTCCATGCTTATGATTTGAAGATCTACTTTTCTAGCTTTAACCTCTCTGTTAACATCTTGAACTGGAGGTCTTATAGATATCTTAAACTCAATATGTAAAAACTAAACTTATTTCTCCCCTCCCTCTCTTCTTTACTTTCTTACATGAGAACACCACTATCCTCCTAGCACCAGTGCAGGAGTCAGGAATGAGTTCAAATCTCACCTCAGACATTTGACACTCACTAACTGTGTGACCTTGGGCAGGTCACTTAACCCCAATTGCCTCATCCAGGGTCATCTCCAATCATCCTGATGAATATCTGGTCACTGGATTCAGATGGCTCTGGAGGAGAAGTGAAGCTGGTGACCTGCATAGCCCTCCCTCACTCAAAACAAAGTCAAATGCAAGTCACGTCATCATTTCTCTGATGGCATGGTCTTCTTCAGCAACGAAGGACGAACACATGCTACCCTCCTAATCACCAAGTTTTGCAACCTAGATGTCTTCCTCCACTCCTCACTCTCCCTTACTCTCCATATCCAGTCTGTTGCCAAGTCCTACCCATTTTGCCCTTATACCATCTCTGGAATATGACTGCTTTTCTCCCCTGACATTCCCACAAGAAATAGTTCCATGCTTGGATTGTTTCAGTAGCCTGCTGGTTGGTCTCTCTGCCACAAGTCCTGCCCCAACCAGTCCATTCTCCATTCAACTATCAAATTAATCTTCCTAAAGTGCAGGTCTGACCGTGTCATCCCCCTTGTCAATGAACTCAAGTTGTTTACTATCACCTCCAGGATCAAATATAAAATGTCCTGTTTGCTCTTCAAAGCTCTTTAAATCTAGATCCTTCTTATTTTTCCAGCTTTCTTAGGCCTTATACTCCCTCCTCTCTCCCCTGACCATATATTCTTACATCCAATGACACTGCACTCCTTGCTGTTTCTCAGAATACTCTCATCTCCTGAATCTTGGCATTTTTACTGGCTGTCCTTCATGCCTGGAATTCTATCCCTACTCATTTCCACCTCCAGCCTTCCTTGGTTTCTTTCAAGTCCTGGCTAAAATCGCATCTTCTATAATTCTAAGGCCTTCTCTCTGTTGGTTATCTCCAATTTGTCCTGTATATATCTTGTTTGTACATAATTGTTCGTATGTTATCTTCCTTTCATTAGATTGTGAGTTCCTTGACAGCAGGGACTGTCTTTTACTTTTTTAAAAGTTCTATCTCCAGTGCTTGGTATGTAAGAAATGCTTAATAAAGACTCCCTTGTATGCCTATGGTGCTGAGAAATTGCCAGTTTAACTGAAAAAAATTTACACTTTCCTGAATCATTGTCATTCCTCGGCCATTTCTAAACAGTCCTTCTTCCTTTAAAGTCACCCGGCACAATTAGCCTCCGGGACTCCCCATCCACTGAAGATGTTGATGGGTTCTCAGAAATATGTTTATCCAGTTTTTCTAAATTGGATTTTTTTCCCAAATAAATAGAATAGTAATAAACCAATTTGTTTGGAAGCACTACATGAGATCATCTCAACTATTGCTTTCTCATTTCCAGAGTAAAGTTTTCCTGAACTGGTACCTTCTTTTTAAAAACTGCATTATATTAAAATGTATCAGCTTGATATTAATGAGATTAAGTCAGTTTAATCCAAATGGAAATACAATTGGATTTAGGCTCCCATATGGTTCTTCTGTCCCTTGTTCAGTCATTTTGTCATTTTTCAGTCATGCCTGAGTCTTCATGACCCCATTTGGACTTTTCTTGGCAAAGATGCCAGAGTGGTTTACCATTTCCTTCTCTATGTCATTTTTACAGATAAAGAAACTGAGGCAAGCAGAGTTAAGTGACTTCTGCTGGGTTTTACAGCTAGGAACTGTCAGAAACCTCATTTGAACTCAGGTCTTCCTGTCTCCAAGCCCAGCACTCCATCCACTATGCCACCTAGTCATGCAGAAGCCAAAATAAAATATTTTGGTAAACATAATTTTCAAAGAGCTGGATTTTTTTAATGTACTTAAAAAAAAGTTTTAAGGACTCTTTGGGAGAAAAATGCATTGTAACTTTCTTTAAAAAGTTCAGATCTGAGCCCAGTTAAGAAATTATCTATTCTCTAAATTTCTAGCTACACTGGGCTGGGCAATTGGGCTTAATGGTATTCTCAGATCAATATGCTAGTGGATCCCATTCCTACATTGGAGAGGAACCTGTGGCTTGGTCATGGCTCTCTGCCAATTAAGTTGGGAGCAAACTGAGCTTGGCTGTTAAATTTTAGCATCTGATTTTCACTTTAGTATAAGTGAATAACATCAGTCAATAAGCAAGCATTTATTACGCACCTACTGTGTGCCAGGCATTGTATCAGGCCCTGGGGATACAAAAACAGAAATGAGACAGAGCTTGAGAAGGTCAGGAAGATACAACTTGTTCACAGATAAAAAAAATTACAGTTTACATACAAGATAAATACACAATGATAGGGAGGGAATATTAACAGTTAGGAGAATTCACTGTTGAAGGAGGTGGTACCTGAGCAACCTTGAAGCCCAATGGGGTTCTAAGAGGTGGAGAAGGAGAGAGCATTCCAAACATGGTGGACGGTGTATACCAAGGTAGAGAGGCCAGATATATACCTTCTCAAACCATCGTATTGACAATTCAGAAGATGTCCTTTAAATATGTTGCCATTTGAGAGACCCAAAAGACACAAGAGTTGATATGTCTGATGCTTACTGATACAGAGCCAATGGAAAGACAAAAGCAGAAAATAAGACAGGAGGCAAGATACCCCCATTCCAGTCCCAGCTGCTCTGTGGTCTCTGAAAAATGACTGTCTCTGTGCTGTAATTTCCTCATCTGTAAATGGGAAGCTTGGAGGAGCTAGATTCTAAAGGCCTTTCTAGCTCTTTAAAAAAAAAATCTGTGATTCTGTCCAACTCACATCAGAACATATCAAGGTACATGGTCAAAAGGTCATGGTTCCCAACCCCAACCATTTTTACATTTATTCAAGTTGTACTGGCCGTGCATGAGACAGCACCAAACAGCAGTAACTGATAGAACATGGCATTTGTTCACCCCAGTTGTAATTTTCATTTTAAACAGCATTCTGACTTGCCTCAGTTTCTTTAAGGTCTTCCACATACATACCCACACACACACACACACACGCATACACACACGCACATACACACGCACACACATACCCACACACACATACACACGCACACACACATGCACACCCACACACATACATACCACCAGACTCCCTTTAACTTTAGTATCTGTGACCCCACCCTAGTTCTCCATTCCCCTCCTTTCTTCTCTCCTGTCCTCTTTTTTCCCCACTATGTGGGTTCCAGGCAAACTGAGTTGGAAGTCAGGGATCACATCTGTCTGTTGTTTTTGTTGCCAAATGGGTCTCTAGCCTGTCCACTTGGTCTGACCACCTTACAGAACATAGGGCTAAGCAGGATGCCAGCAGCATCCTTCCCTGGGCCCACTTTCCCATTTCCTATCTTTGGCTTAACATCTCTGCCCAAGGAGGAGTAAGTCCAGAGAAACAATATGGTGGATATGAAAGGATACTGGCTTTGAGTTTAATTCTCAGCCTTGTCTCTGTATAATCCTACACAGATCACTACTACACTACTTAGAGCTTCTGTTTAGTCATCTATAAAATGGGGTTAATGGTTCTTGTACTATCTATCCAGTAAATGGTTGCACTGTGTAAATGTGACCTGTTCCTATTATATAACACCTTCTCCTATTCTTTTTTCAGAGAAATTGTGGAAGTGACACAGAGGAAGATATTGCCAAGAGGAAAGTGCTTCACCCCAGGAGGAGAAGCAGCACTTCCTAGTCCAGCCTAGTTTCCCTTCTGGTAGGGAAACCCAGGTTCCACCATCCCAGCGTGGTTTACAATCTGTGGACACTCATAGGCCCCTGACCACAACCAGCACCCTCTGAGCCTTTGAGAGGGATACTTCAAGGTGCTTAATCTCTTAAGAAGCCTTTGGCAGGAAGAAAGACTTCAGAGGTTCTGAAAGTATCCTCCTGTTGAAGCTCTGAGCCAATCAAGGCCTTTACTTAAGAGTCCAGAGCTCTTAATTGTAATTAAGAAGGGCTCATACCAGTTTGCCAACCCTCTGAACCAATGGGTAAGGTCTATGGGCCTTTGTGGGATTTTATTTTTACTTTCTGTTTTTCAAGTTTCAACCTGGTGTTGTTCACATAAAGCACCACAGGTCAAGAGGAGTCTACTGGGCTGCTGAGGGAACTCAGAAGAATTCCAAGGCATTTTTAAGTTCAATTTGTCATCTTTAAAAGTACACACATTCTTCAGTAAAATTGATGGATTCAGAACATTAATGAGAGATGACTGATAGGCAGAAGGAATAATGCAGGTCCAAGGAATCCTGTTCCTGTAAGAGAAGAATTACTGGATTTCTATTTGGTTGTACTGGATGGAGAAAGGCCAATATCATGAGTCAAGAGATCTACGGAGAAATAAGGGAAGAAATCCTGCTTATCCACAGAATTTGGACAAGATTGTGGGGGAAGAGCCCAAACTTAGAAAATTTGTGAGTGGAGGCCTGCTTGAGAAAGGCCTGTAACACAGAAGGAGAGTCCATCCATAAATGGCCATCTTCCTGGACTTTCTTGGTATCAGGTTCACGATAGCAGGTATCTTGGTATCAGAGTGAAATGAGACTTCATTGGGTGGCCTGACTTCTTGTGGGAGGATAACACCTTCTGGCTTTCAAGGATAAGGAAAAAGATTTTTTTAAAAATCTTTTCTTAAATTTGATACATATTATGCTCATGGTCAGCCTGGGGGTGTGAATGATCAATGTAGCAAGCCTTCTCCAAACATCCGGGCCATTCCTTCCAAGGCTGGGATGAGGGACAGAGTGGGCCACACTGAGAGAAGAAAATAAAGGGTGGTGTTAATTTTGCTTTTCACCCTGATGCTTCAGTCCTCATGAGGATGCAGGTAGAGACCTATTGACAACAATAAAAAAAGCAGATAGAGATATTTGGACCCTGCCTTCCAACTCAGCTTGACTGGAACCCAGGTAGGAGAACCTATGAAAGTCTAGAACAAGGAACAAGGGAAAGAAGATGTAAGAGGGATAAAGAAAAAGGAATAAAGAAGTAGGAGAGGAAAGGGAATGGAGTTGGGGGAGGAGGAAAGGGAAGTTTTAGAAAGTGAGTGAGGGAACTGAGGAAGAAGAGAAAGAGGGAGAGGGAGAGAGAGAGAGAAAGAGAGAGAGAGAGAGAGAGAGAGAGAGAGAGAGAGAGAGAGAGAGAGAGAGAGAGAAAGGGAGGAACTGGGAACAGAGAAGGCTCTCTTTTTGTCAGTTGAAGATCTGAGTTCATTAACATATTTTGATGGAAATTATGGCCTGATTACCTCAAATTTCCAATCCTGTCCAAAAAGGCACAGCGTTTTGTTGTTATAAGGGCCTTGAGAAGACCTCTAGTCTAGCTCTTTTCATTTTGCAGACAAGGAACCACGTCAAAAGAGAAAAGGTAATTTGCCTAAAGTTACTCAGTCAGTCAACAACTGAGCAGGGCCCAGAATCCAGGTTTCCTGACTCTTGGCCCAGCGTTCTCTCTGTTCAACCACACTGCCCTCTTAGGAGATCAGATGGTAGCATGTGTTTTTATAATGCTTTGGAAAGCGATGGCTAGCAGGTCCACTGAAAAATGAACAACATCTCCAGTTCCTTCACCTCTAATTTAAAAAAAAAAACAACTTTTTAAAAACCTCTCATCTACTCTTTAGCACTTCCAGGAGAAAACTGAACCAGACTATAATCATTTGTATCCTTATGGGGCCAGTTCCTTCAGAGTAGAGCAAGCTCCTTCTGAGAAACTAACAGCCAGCTAGTCAGTGAAGGATGAAGAAGCTTAAAACTGGTCCAGTAGACAAGAGCTGTCGGAGGTGATGGGGATACAGCAGAAGTCTACCCTAGCCCAGAATAGGTACAAGTTCTGTCCTTATCTTCATTAAGTGGTTTCTTGAGCCCTTCTGCAGTTTTTCAAAAGCCCAAAGAACCCTTTCTTTTCCTTTCCATCACCATCATCACCTTACACCCTAAGGAGGGAAGCCAAATGAAGTCTACTTAGAAAATCCCACAGCCCCGTTGGTCAATCGCTAGATGTGTTAGAAATTCAGGAAAGCCATTATCCATATCTAAGATAGTTACAGAGGCAAGGTATCCTGCTTATCCTAGCCACTCAAGTAAGGGGGTGGAAGAGAGTCCTTCTGTCCTGAGGATCCTGGGACAGTAGAAAGATCTCTGGAACAAGAAGGCCTGCATTAAAAGCCTTCCTGTGCCCTGTCCACCAGCATGACCAGGGGCAATTTATTTAACTTGTCTGGGCTTCAGTTTCCTCCTTTATAAAATGAAAGGTTTGGAAAATAACATCAAAAGGTCTCTTCCAACTCCAAATCTGTGGTCTCCCTACTGGTGTGTAAAGCTGTCTTGGAGATGAGTGGGAACCCAGAAGGGTCCAGGAGAATTGGGTTGATTCTACTGACATTGAAGTGCTGAGGGATGATTCCTTGGCTTTAAAAGGGGTTGGTTTAAGGGACTTAAGCTTTGCTCTAAGGCAAATAGTTCATTTACAGTATTAAAAAAAACACCAGCTTAAACCCAAATGTTGTTTCATAAATAGGTCTAGAAGTACCTCTTCTGCAATATTTGCATCTGTTTTTCCAATGTGCCAAATTATTTTCAGTAGTTCTCTTATGAATAGTTTAGTGTGTTTTATTTAAATGTGAATTCCACTAAGTATTCTTTACTCTAGATCTTGGAATATATACATATATATATTATATATATGTGTTCTCTTTTAATGATATCTTGGAAAATAAACAAAAGACAAATCCCAATGTCCATACCTAAGAAAGTAGACCAGAAAATCTCACCTTAGGGGGAAAAATCACCTTTATGTTTTGTGGGTTATTTAAAAAAAAGACCTTTGGTCTGGACCTGTGATTTCATGGCTGTTGAAACCTCCATCGTCAGTGCAGATGAGTATCTTATAGTTTTAGAGTTGCCTGGGAGGATGGAGTTTGTGCCTTGCTTAGGTTACAGGAGCAACATATATTAGTGTTGAATTTGTATTTCAAAGGGCAATCTTTGGACTGTAGGAAGTGGCCTCCAACTGATACACTCCTTAGCCTAAACCTCCATTTACTTGTGATTCTCTTTTAATTTTCTTCAGGTTTTTTTTTCTGGTTCTTTTTTCGTTTCCTCATTTCTGCCTTGCTCTTTTGAAGTATATATTTTAGTATTTATTGAACTCCCTAAAAAATGTTTCATCCATTTTCTCACCTGCAGAATGAAAGGGATAGTTTCTAAAGGATCTGTTTAATTCTAACAGCCTACAAGCCTCTGTATGATATTCCTATTTCCTAATTTAGAAACAGTTGACTTTCATATTTATAAAGTCTTGAGGGGAACCCACAATCAAAATGGCAAAGTTTCTTTTTTTCAGTCTGACCTTTGATAAATT
Organism: Potorous gilbertii; assembly: GCA_028658325.1. Lineage (NCBI taxonomy): Eukaryota > Metazoa > Chordata > Mammalia > Diprotodontia > Potoroidae > Potorous > Potorous gilbertii. Next base: position 577,873,695 of record CM053769.1, on the reverse strand, counting down.
TTTGTGAGTCAATGACTCTTAACAGGAAAAGATTTCCCCCATGTACTATGAAGCAGCATAGTTGTGTGGAAAGACTGATATATTTGGAGTTAAAAGACTTGAGTTCAAATGCTGCCCTTAATAATTTAGTTTCTGGGCAATCTTAGGCAAATCAGTTAATTTCCCCTCTGATGCCCATGACTGAAATGTTATCTAAGATTCCTTCCAGACCTAAATCTGTAATTCTAGGATGCCATGGCCCCTGTGTTAGAAAAGTAATACAAAGGTGAACTTTCCCAAGGCAAGGTAGCTTTTGGGCTATTGATTGGTTTCTCAGTCAGCAGAAGAAAATATTCCAGAAAAATTTGGTAATTGCTGAGGCTCCCTCTGTGGCTTTGTAGAGAAATTTTGAGGAGAAGATCAGCCCTTTAATTACCAGCAGATCTATAGGGATGTTTCCGAGAACATACAGGAAGTGGTTTGGACTATGGTATAGAATATGGTAGCCCCGATATTAACCATCTGAGCATGAGTGATGCTTCCATAAGGATATCTCTCCAGATCAATAGTAACAATTATTTTCCATCACATTTGGATCTCATTCGATAATTCTGATAAAACTGTGAGATAAGCGTGAAGCATGTATTGTCTCATGGACTATCTTCCCAAGCCTATTCTCCATGGTGACATCACAAAGATCCATACACAAGTTATTGGGATATCTGGAAGTACCATCCTTTCAGAGCCTTTGCCCACCCTAGTGGGGACTTCCCCTACTGTCTGGATGGAGGTTGTCTATTTGTCCCATGCCTCAGTGTTTTCTTTAGTATTAAAGATCTCAGGTATTGTACCTAATAGTCTGTTATACTTTTGATTTAATTAGTAAGGTGTTTAGATTTTTCCCCCATGTTTTGTATGGATAGTACAATCTAGAAATTAAACCAACAACCACAAACACCAGTAGGTGTTTGATATAGGTTCAGTGGAAAGAGTGCCAAATCTGTGCCTTGAGTTTAAATCCAGGCTTTGCCAGTTGCTACCTATTTGACTTTGGAGAGATCACTCAATGGCCTCCCAAGGTCTCTTCCAATCCCAGAGCTGTGATCCCAAGGAAGTATCATTTTCCTTAATATGTTTTGTGACAAGGAATCCTCATCTCTGGATAGCAGGCAGAGTTCTTAGCCTGATTCTCTCCTCCCTAACCACCTATACCCCTGGGAAATGGCAGACACCTACTAGACAGGAGCTGCCCGTTAGCAAGCATTTGGTTTGAGAGAAAGATCAGTGAAATTAGAGCTCTGGGAATTGAGTTCCTGTCGTGAGGATGTTTTTCTTTTCAACCAAGAGCTTTGTCGCCGAATATCTCCAAAACAAGTCATTATGCTCCTTAGAGTATATCTCAGATCTAAAGTTCTAACTCATTTGGGAGCAGACAAGAAAAAATTCACATTTTCCTTATCTGTCTGTGGAGGTATCCTATTCTTTTGTTCAACCTTTAAATAAAGTATTTTATTTTTTAAAAATCCTATTAGCAACTTGGGAAGTGTTAAGAGAAAATAACAGATAAGTAAACTTGGGTCCAAAGAATTTAGGTGACTTGTTCAAGGTTGCACAGGAAGCCTGTAGCAGAATGGAGGCTGGAACTCCGTCAGGGCTTTATTTCTGATTTACAGTCTAATGTGTCAGCTACTGGACCCCTCTCCATAAAGTTAAATTTTTAAACCAGCAAAAAAAAGGCCCTGGTCAAAGTATAGTGTTAAGGCAAATATTATGTATACACACACACATATATATATATATATATATATATAAGTTGGGATAATATTCATGTGTTATGGTTTGCATATTAAGTGGGCCTCCCCACTATTTTTATTAAGGGAAATAGTCTAATTTTTATTGCATATCTGAAAAAAATATGTTCAGACAAAAAAAAATCTATTGTACTTGAGAGTTATAAATAAAATTTTTAAACCCAACGCTAAGATTTGCATTCGTTTCTTTATTCTATCCAGTTCTTGGTACCACATTTTAGAAGGCACACTGGCAGGTGAGTATACCTTCTGCGCAGGGTAGCAAAGATAAAAAGGTAAAACCACATCAAAAGACCTGAGGATGTTTAACAGCTTGAGGAAGAAAGGATGAGGGGAAAGACATGCTCATGGTCTTCAGATATTTAAAGGACTCTCATGTGAAAGAGAGAGACTTATTCCATTTGGGCCTTAAGGACAAAAACTAGGGACAGTGAATAGACTTGGAAGATTTCAATGTAACATAAGGAAAAAGTTAAGTTACAGATGTTCAAAAGTGTAAAGGGCATAGTTGAGTTCTCTGTCCCTGGAATTAAGTAGATGCTGGATTATCATCTCCGAAACAAGTAAACATGTTAGGATTTCAATGTCTGACAAATTTGGGAATGGAGAAGAGAACATTCACATTTTCATTGTTTGTCAGAGTTCTGTTCAACATTAAAATAAAGTGGGCAAGTTGAAAAATGGGAACAGTTAGACTTATACCATCTATGTCAGTCATTCAGCGTTTATTAAGCTTCTACTATAATGCAAGGCACCCTGCTAGATGCTAACAATACAAAGACAAAAAAAAAATCCCTACCCTTAAGGACCTTATAGTGTGTTGGAGGAAACAATATATACATATAAGTACACACACACACACACCCACACACACACACACACTACACCCAAAGGGAGAGTGCAGGAAGCAAAATAACCTCAGAAAGCCCTTAGGAAGAAAGTACTTTATGAATCTTGTAGTACTGGATGCATGAGTTAATATTACTTGGAAACTAATGGCTGTTCATAAGATTATAGATTTAGAGTTGGTTAGGGATCTTAGAGTCTACCTCCCCTCATTTTAAAGATAAGGAAATTGAAATCTAGAGGGACCAACGGGCTTGCCCAAGTCCTTATAATAGTAACAATAACAGCTAGCTTTTATAAAGCACTTAAAGGTGTGCAAAATACTTTACCTATGTTATCTCATTTGGTGTCCTGTGAGGTTAGTGCCGTTATCATCCCCATTTGGCAGGTGAAGATACTGAGACTAGGAAAAGTTAAGTGGCTTGATGGATTCTAAGATCCCTACCTACATTTGATGTTCCTTGTACCAGGAGTTTGTAATCCAAAGAACAAACACACATGACTGACAGGGAAAGAACACAGAAACAAGGAGGACTTCTGATGATAGCTGGAGAGATGTGCAGACTACAGGGGATGTTATAATGTACCCGTGTCTTGTTCAATCATTTCAGTTGTGTCCGACTCTTTGTGACCCCTTTTGGAATTTTCTTAGTAAAAATATGGAGTGTTTTACCTTCAACTCATTTTACAGATGAGGAAACTGAGGCAAACAGGGTTAAGTGACTTGCTCAGAGTCACACACAGCTAGTGTCTAAGACAGGATTTGAACTCAAGTTTTCCCATCTCCAACACTTGATCTATTATGCCACCTAATTGCCTTCTGATTAATAAAATATAAGGAATTCATCATCAGCATACAAAAAATAAATCTTCCTGAGACTCATATCTGACCTTTATTACAGCTGACATTTATCTAGTAACTTGTAGGTTTGCAGCTAGAGGGTACAGTGGATAGAGTGCCAGGCCTGGAGTCAGGAAGGCCTGAGTTCAAATCCAGGTTCAGACATTAGCTGTGTGACTCTGGGCAAGTCACTTAATCCGTTTGCCTCAGTTTCCTCATCTGTAAAGTGAGCTGAAGAAGGAAATGGCAAACCACTCCAGCAACTTTGTCAAGAAAACCCCAAATGGAGCTGTGAAGTCAGACACACAACTGAACAATAGCAACACTTTACATGTGTTTTTGCCTTCGTTTTCTTAGTTCTCTTTCCCTCAATCTTCTCTTAGGTTTTTATCTCCCCAACGATTGTAGAACTGTGCCTTTGTCTCTCCATCTTCTGAGGATGTAACACAGTGCAAGAGGGTACTTAATACACTGTCTTTGTTTTTCAATATAATGAATTCTCAGAAACACTTCATGAAGAAGATGGTTATAAACAGGTCATATGTAGCCGTGGGAACAATTTTATCTTTCACATAATATTCCCAAATGAAGAGGATTTGATATCAAATAAATCCCAGCCATGGCCAATAAGAAATATAGATACAACTGTAAACCTCTATTGTAAGTTACTTCATTTTTAATCAATTTCACTTTTTTTCAGTTATCAAGTGCGTATTTTTTCTCTTTCCCCTTCCATTAAGAAAGAAAAAAACCCTTGTGACAAATATGCATAATCAAAGAAAACAGATTCTCACATCAGTCATGTCCAAAAGTATGTCTCAGACTGTACCCTGAATCCATCACATCTCTAGTAGGAGGTGGGTAGCGTTCTTCATCATTTGTCCTTCAGAATCACGGTGGGTCATTGCAATGATCAAGGATATTAAATCTTACAAAGTTATTTGTTTTTACAGTGTTGTTATAGAAACTGTCCTACTTCTACTCAGTTCATAGAAGTCTTTCCAGTTTTCTCTGAAATCATTCACTTTATCATTAATTCTTATAGCACAATAGTATTTCGTCATATTCATAAACCATGACTTGGTCAGTCGTTCCTGAATGGATAATTTCCAATTCTTAGCCACCACAAAAAGAATTGCTATGAAAATTTTTGTACATATGGGTCCTTTTCCTCTTTTGGGGGAGGATACAGATCTCATTAGGGCCATCCATTATTTAAGTTGTTTTAGTGATCCTGTGTGAATGTTCCCTCCAATAATACAGATTACAACCATCCATGCCTGTTTTTTCTGGGTGACTCTTGTTTATTTCCTTCCATAAATCCAGTGTTATGGAGGCTATCTTTAAAGCTCTTGATGTTGCACAGATACCAATGGAGAAACACAATCGTTATCTTATTCCTAACTTTCACCATTTAGATATACTTTTTTAAAAAACAGCAAGGGTTCTTACTTGATTTGTTATCAAAATTTACTTTTGTACTTGATTGGAAAGCCATAAAAACAATGTAACAGATATTCTCAACTCTTCAAAAGTAGTTTGAAAACCAGAGCTATACCTATGGAAGAATCACTGGAACTTTGCCACAGGAGATATCTAGAAGAGAAAACAACATTTGTCAATGGCATGCTTTCTCCCCAAACCCACATGAGAAGCAACAGACCCCTTCTTTCCCTGCCCTCGACATGTTTCCTCTTCCCAATAACTGTACTGTTCCTTCTCCATCCCCTACAACAATAGCATTGAAATCTCCTGATAGTCCGAAATGGGATTTCCCCCCACTCCATTTGTACTCAAAGTGAGCCTCTCCCTTTTCCCCCGACCCTAGTCAATGCCTAAGCAGTAGGTAAACTTTGTGATGCCCAGGATTGATCTTCCCCTCTCCCAGGTGCAAAAATTGTCCATGAGGGTTCAGTTTAAAATAACTCTCAATGAATTGCTAAGACAGGCACAAATTCATATCCTGTAATTCTCAGTATTTGATAAAAACATAATGAAATGGAGAATGTGGGTGTTAATCCAGTGGCCTGGCCAGGAAAAAGTAGAGCTCATTCCTTTCCTTCAACTCAGAGCCTAAGCACCATGCCAATTATCCCATCACCCTAAAGCATAATCGTTATTCACCTGGATGTAGGCCAAATTCAAATTCAGGTTTCAAAAGGCATGCCCTCTTGAATCTGCTGCCTCCCTGTGATATCCATCTGACATTTGAATGCTACTTTGGAGGAGCCAGAAATGTCTGAACAGTCTCCAGAGAGAAGTCATTGGAACAGCTGGGAATGGATGGGGGGAGGAGGAAGAGGGGAGTACAGGAAGGAGAATCTATTTTCTTTCAAGCCAGAAACCACCAACTAGGGCCTTATGCCTTCCCAGGAGCTTGGTGGCTTCTGTTTGATTTGGGTTTTTTTTCCCCTTTCAATCCAAGTAGATTTCTGGAGAAAAATACTTTTTGGGTAGCATCTGTTTCCAATCTACTTAGACCACTCAATTTGGACAGCTTGAAAACTGAGTGGGCATTGGGGAGGATAGAGGAGAGCCACATATGCTGAATCATAGGTAATTAAACTTTGTACCTTTTTTTATGAAGCAAAGTTCTTTCAAACCAAAGTCTGAAGAAGTCTTAGACCAAGAGCTCGTGACATTTTCAGTATCATGGACCCCTTTGGCTATTTAATGAAACATATGGATCCTTTCTCAGAATAATATTTTTAAATACATAAAACAAAATACATAGGATTATGAAGGAAAACACATGTTGAAATAGAGTTATCAAAATAATTTTTAAATGAAAATCCCAGGCTTCAGAGGACCAGCTGACCCTCCGTGATTTGGAAAGTTGTGGCCTTAGTCAACACTGGTAAACTAAGGAAATAAGGACACTTGGTGGCCTTGGAATGGCTAAGAAATCAGGATGCAATCAGATCTTTCCCCAGTTGGCTCGTGGTGATGCATTTCTCATTTTATTCCAATAATCAAGTAAGAAGCTTTCCCACTGACAGCACACATCTTGCTTGATTGCAGAGAAAATATGATAGGAATAGATTTCCCAGAAGGAACCAAGCCCTAAATATCTTCAAGGTCACTTTGGTAATCAGGGTTGGCCTTAATAGACACAACTATGTATTGTGGTTCCAGAAACCAGGAAGACCTCCCTATGCCCCCAAATTCCTTCTGTGCCAAATGGATAATATAATGCCTTCTCTTGATGGGAAGGGGAATATCTTGGACTGGCAGAAACTTCTAGGATCTGGGGTTTTTCTGCTCATCCCCTGAGGCAAGGAAATACCACATGGTTTAGGATGAGAATTGCCTGGGGAGGCACCCTGCCCTCTCTCCTTCTGTTATGTCCTTTTTGTGGAGGAGAAGAGGCTCTCCATTTTGTCATACCCCCATTCCAAACCATGGAATATTTTCTTGCTTCAGGAGATGGTCATTAAAAACTCCAAATCCCAGCAGTCTCTATCTTTCCTTTCTGGAGAAAGCATTATATTCATACTTTCTTTTTCTCCTATTAAAAAGCAAAATCCTTGAGAGGTACAGAAGGAGATAGGTTCAGGAATTTAAAAGCCTAATTTCTCATATATACCCTCAATGTGAATGAATTTACTAGATCCTTTTCTCAGAGCAGATTTTGAAAGAGGTGAGGAAGGTTGAGTACACTAAAATACTTGTGGGGGAGGAGTTGGAGGGAAAGAGGGAGGAAAGAGAGAAAGAATATCTAAAGGCTAGGATTATCTTCATTAGAAACTGTCTCATTGTCTCCCTATCAGTCCAATAATTTGGTGCCCATCTCGTTGGGATGGTATGAGGAGCAAATGAAATATATATACATATATATGCATACACACATTATATTTATACAGACACACAGAGATAGCGAGGGAATGCTATTGTGCTATAAGAAATGATGAGCAGGATGGTTAGAAAATTCTGGGAAGATGTAAGTCTTAACTTCTTACTATTAACTGATGCAAAATGAAGTAAGCAGAACCAGAACACAGTGACAACAGTATTGTGAATGACTTGGCTATTCTGATCAATACAGTGATCCAAAACAATTCTGAAAGACTTAGGATGAAAAATACTATTTACCACCAGAGAAAGAACATGACTATTGCTATGTATGGATAAGGCATTATTTTAGATCTGGGGATTTTGTTCAGTCATTTCTGTCACATCTGAGTCTTTATGTCCTCATTTGGGGTTTTCTTGACAGTATGAATATAATGCTTCCTCCAGAAAGGGAAAGCAGAGACTGATGGGATTTGGAGTTTTTATGACCATCTCCTGAAGCAAGAAAATATTCCATGGTTTGGAATGGGGTTAGGACAAAATGGAGAGCCCTTTCTCCCCTACAAAAAGAACATAACAGAAGGAGAGAGGGCAGGGTGCCTCCCCAAGCAGTTCTCATCCTAAACCATGTGGTATTTCCTTGCCTCAGGAGATGAACAGAAAAACCCTCCCTGACTAGTTGAGAGCTAGGACCAGCCCTATTCAAATGAAATCAGTACCCCTAAATGTGGTGTGATTTAAAGGCTTCCAACCCCAATCCCCAACTTGTAGGACCAAAAACATCACTGCCACAGGCCTTTTTGCTAGGGTTCATGACCTTTTCACTATTATTTACTCCCTGTATTTAGGCCTTGAGTGTAATTATTACCTAGGAAGGGGAACACAGTAAAGATTTATTGGCTATTAATAGCTTAGGTAGTATATTAGCTTAGTTAGTCTAACAGAATAACAAGTTTATCAGACTGGGGAGACAAGGACACAGGACTTGTAGGTTTTAGTCAGTAAAAGGGGTCCTGGAAACGTTCAGAACATAAGGTGCTACAGCTCTTTTTTCTCTGCCATCCTCCAAAGGGACTGGGGAGCCCAGGAAGAATTTGAAAGAAAAAGAATATCAATCAATAAACATTTATTGAGTACATACTATGTGTCAGTTACTGTGCTAAATATTAGGGATACAAAAGGAGACAAAAGATAGTCCCTGCCCTCAAGGAGCTTTCTTCTAATGGGAAAGACAACATGCAAATAGGTACAAAGCGATATGCAGGATAAAGAAAAAATAATTAACAGAATGAAGGCACTAGAATTCAGAAGGGATGGGGAAGGCTTGTTAGTTTTTTTATTTTAGTTGACATTTAAAGACAGTTAGGGAGGTCAGTAGGCAGACATGAAGAGAAAATGCCCAAAGTCAGGAGATAGAGCATTTTGTTTGCAGAAAAGCCTCAGGAGGCTGGTGTTACTATATGGAAGAGTATGTGTCCTAGAGGAATACATAAGAAGTCTAGAAAGGTAAGAGGGGGCTAATTTATGAAGAGCTTTGAATATCAAGCAGCTTTTGATGGAGACCATAGGAAGCTCCTGGAGTTTATTGAATAGGGGAATGATATGGTCGGACTTGAGTTTTAGGAATATGATTTTAGTGGTTGGAGAATGGATTGGAATGGGGGAGAGACTTGTGGCAGGCAGACCCAGCAGCAGACTATCACAGTAGTCCAGTTGTGAGGTGATGGGGTCCTGCACGAGAGGAGTGGCAGTGAGAGAAAGGTAAAATCCCAGAAATAAACTGGAAATAAATTAGTGAAACAGAAAGTATTTATCAAGTGCCATGCATCGAAATAATGAGGATGCAAATACAAAAGTATATAAGTAGCACCCACAGCCCATAGATTTCCTGTAAAAAGAACTCCTGACAAATTCTGGAACAGTGGAAGCCGCGCAGCAACACAGTGAAGGAGATTTCCGTTGCAGAGAGCCCTGAAAAACCGACCGCAAAGGTACCCCGGACGGGAACGGAGTCCTGTTCGGCCGAGCGCTCCCCTCCCCCGCCCTGGCCACGCGGCACTGAGAGGAGCGAGCAGAGCCCAGCAGGCGGCAAGGACCTGAATCTCCGGGCGGCCGCGAAGGTCCCTCCACCCACAGACGCACAGGCCAGTGAGAGAGACGGGCTGAGAGGGGAGCGGGGGATCTCCGGGACTCGGACCCCTTGGGAAGTGGCCGCCATGGCAGAGGCTGAGGCAGCTCGGCCAG
>CM053769.1:577765626-577863682 GCA_028658325.1 Potorous gilbertii | reverse complement strand
CATATGTATATGTGTGTGTGTGTGTATATATAGTACATAAGCTTCAAAAAGCTTATATTCTAATAGAGGAAAAGAATATACACAGGAAAGGGCTTCTTTGGTCCAGAAAGGTAAAGATGTTTGTGTTGTGTTCATCCTTGGTTTTTGAAGAAGAATATGCCATCAGAGAAATGATGACATGACTTGTACTTGACTTTATTTTGAGTGAGAGAGGGCTGTGCAAGGTCACCAGTGTCACTTTCTCCTCCTGAGCCATCTGGATCCAGTGACAGATATAATTCTTGTCCCAAAACCTATTTGTATGAGACTCTCTTCCTATTGGTGGAGATAAAGGCCCTGCCCTAGATGGGTGGTAGGCAGAGTTGGTGAGAGGCAAGAATTTCAGTTCCTAGGGTGAGTCCTTTTTAGGACTCTCCAGATGAGAGTTCCCTTTGAGTCTCACTTAGAGACTCTTCAATCAAGAGTCACCAGTCAAGCTTTAAGTTTTCTTTGAGTATGGAGTTGACTTTCAGTATCCAAGACAGAATATGGAAAAGGTCAACCCCACTTCAAGTTACTGAAAGAAAATACTCTGGGAAGACATGAGAAGAGTGGGCAGTCTTCATCATGTCCCTGTCTCCAGCTTAATACTCCAGAGATGGAGAAGAGTTTTCCCACTGAGTGAGATCTAGGGCATTATTTTGGTTGAAAAGTTATCTAGTTCTCAATGGGAGGACTCCTTTATTCTTTATTGTCTTATATATGTTCTCATGTTATACCTTTTCTGATTTCTATTTTGCTACAGTCTGGATGAGTGGGTTTCTTTGCTATTTACTAGATGTATTCATTATGGAACTGGCATTTGGTGGAAAAGGGGTCATGCTTTGGATATAAAACTTGGTCTCCCTCTTCTCTCCTAGAAATCACAAAATAATAATAAGTTAGATGAAACCTGCTCATATCCCCCAGACAAACAATATTTAAGGGAGCAGACAGATATACTTCTAGCCTGGTACCCACTCTCTCTGAGGAAAACAGAGTGACCTCTGGTCCCAACTTCCTGCTTCCCCTCTTGGTAGGGATGAAAGTCTTCCTGGGAGAAGGGTGGAGAAAGAAGGAGCAAGAGATGTCTATATCACCTCCCTTGGAACTACACACAAGGACAGTGTCCTCATCTCAGGTGGAGCCTCGCTATACCTGTAGGGGTTGCTATATTTTTATCACTACACAGTGAATTGGGGCCATCAGAGAGTAAACTGACATACCCATTCCAGGAGCAATGGCAGAGTTGATTTGATCATGATTGCGGAACTGAAAGGGAAGAGAGGGTACTACTGAAGGGTGGCCATCTGGGGCTGTTGAAAGTATACTTGGTATAAGAGGTGATGAGCAGGCAAATTTCAGAAAAACCTGGAAAGACTTATAAGAAAGAATACTGAGTGAAGTGAGCAGAGCCGGAACATTGTACACAGTAACAGCCATAAGTTGCGATGACTGATTTTGATTTTGATAGATTTAGCTCTTCTCAGCAATACAAGGACCTAAAACAATTCCAAAGGACTCATGATGGAAAATGCCATCCACATCCAGAGGAAGAACTGTGGAGTCAGAATGCAGAGTTAAACAGACCATTTTCTTTTTCTTTTCTTTCTCATGGTTTCTCCCATTTGTTATAATTCTTCTATGCAACATAACTAATGTGAAAGTGTGTTTAATAGGAATATATGTGTAGAGCCTAACAAAAAAAAAGGAAAAGAAAATGTGCTTGGAAGAGTGGACACTGGGCATGACTGGGTCCTTAGTGGGCATGAAATAGTGAGTCAGGTGAGGTAGTCACCAATTAGGACACTGGGACTTCAGGGCAGAAGTTCCAGAGATGAAAAGTTAAAACATCCAGGACATAATCTCTGATCCAATTGACAAGGGGAATTGTTAAGACACTACAAAATGCAGTTGAATTGGCAGTTCTATGTGCTGGCCAGTCAGACTCAATTTGGCACTGGCTATCTGGTGCTGGAGACAGATGCAAAAGGAAATCATGGAGGGGCCAAAGCCCAGTTTGTCTTGCTCACCATTTTGTAGAGGGCTGGGCTTATAGTTCTTACAACTTTTAACATGAAAGTTGAGGTTAACTGGATGGTCAGTTTGTTCCCATATGCATGCATTGGAGCTGTTATGAAGTCAACCCCTCAGTGGCAGAATCAAAGGGTACTCCCCTTTCTCCTTCTATCTCACTACCTAGCTTGGGTTTCTCCAAGCGTCCTAAGAGTTGGGGTCCTGTGACCTCCCGTCCAATGCCGGATCAGTCTTCAGTCTACCTGACTCTCCAAAAATAAAGACCTTAAAATGATGAGAAGCAGAAGGAACTTGGGACACTGCAAGGTCTTCACCTTGTCCATGGGTCTGTTATTTATAAAGCTCAGTTGCATGAAATATAATAAGACTGATGCCTGAAAGACAGTGCTGATGCTGCAAGGGGGCTGAAAATAAATCTCAGACCTGGCCCTAACCCAGGCCCATGAGAAGCCTCTAGAGACACTGTCTCAGGATTAAAGAGGGAGGAAGCATGAATGTGAATTGGATCTGTGCCTTTGTCTCCCATGAGCCCAGCCTCCAGAAGAGCTTAGCTGTCCTTCTGAGCAGGGTCTACGGGTCACTGATTGCAGGACACCAGGAAGCTTCCTGCCCCATGTCAAATGGGTCTCCTACTTACTTAGGGGTGTTTGGTATTCCTTTAATTTCTCACTTAGAAAGAAGGTTTAAAATTCATTCAAACATCCCACTGATCTATTTGTCTACACTGAAATGTAGATGACTAATACTGGATTCTTTATTGGGAGATAATTTTGAAAGGGAAAAAAGTTTTGGTCACCAGAAAAGGATGGAAAGGCATGGGGGAGGCAGGAAAGGAAAAGAGAAGAGGAAAAGTCTGTGTCTACCTACATTAGAGTTATACTCCCTCCCCAAAAGCAAGATGATGCCAAGGAAGGAAGGGATGGGAAAGTAGTAAGTTTATTTCTGATAGACCTTCATGACAAAGTCTGCAAGGATGGGTTGAGAAAAATTGCCTCCATAATGTGATGTGGTGGGACAGGAAAACCCTGTCCTATTGTCCATTTCTTCCTCCTCTACCAGGTGGTTCATACCTGAAAATGTACTGCCAAAGTCTGAACCTTTTAGTTTAAGACTTTGATCCCCAGGGAACGGAGCCAAGATGGGGAAGTAGAAGGACAGACCTGCTCTAGCTCTACCCCCATAGCCCATAAAATACCTATAAAAATGACTCTAAACAAATTCTAGAGCATCAGAAGCCACAAAACAACAGAGTGAAAGAGATTTACAGCCCAAGACAGCCTGGAATGCCAACAGGAAAGGTCTATTGCACTGGACTCAGAGCAGAGTGCAGCCCAGACTGGACTGCGAGGCATGGATAGGACTAGAGCTGGCTTCAGGGCAGAGAATCACAGATAGCAGCTGTGGTTCCCAGATTTCTCAACCCACAAATGCCAAAGACCACTTCAAAGGTCAGTAAGAAAGCTCTTTCACCTGGGTGAGAAGGGAGTAGGGTCTAGTCCTAGCCCCCACTCCAGGGCAGCTGTAGCCATTGTGGCAGCAGTATCCACTTTTGGAGCCCCCAGCCTAAAGACCCTAGAGGAATTGAGCCACTGATCTGGGTCTCAGTTCTGAATGGCAGTCCTGGGGTAAGGAGAAGCACTGGTGTGGTGGAGCTGGTGGAGGTTCTGAAGAGGGAATCCTTCTCACAGATCAGAGTGCAGGCCAGGAGAGGAGTAAACTCCTCTCCCTTGATTGTGCCACTTTGGAGGAACTGTGAACTTACAGGTCCCTAGAATATACCCTCCACTGGACAAAGGATTCAAAAATCAAGTAACTGGCTGGGAAAATGCCCCAAAAAGGGGAAAAATGAGATTATAGAACATTATTTTCTTGGTGAACAGGCATTTTCTTCTATCCTTTCGAAATGGAGTAGAACAAAGCATATCACCAGAGAAAGACATAATTCAAAGCTTCTATATCCAAAATCTCCAAAAAATATATGCAATGCTCTCAGGACACAGAAGAGCTCAAAAAAGATTTTGAAAATCAAGTAAGAGAGATGGAGGAAAAATTGGGAAGAGAAATGAGAGCGATGCAATAAAATCATGAAAAGTGAGTCAACAGCTTGGTAAAGGAGACCCAAAGAAATGCTGAAGAAAATAACGCCTTTAAAAATAGACTAACCCAAATGGCAAAAGAAGTCCAAAAAGCCCATAAGGTGAAGAATTCTTTAAGAAGCAGAATGGGTCAAATGGAACGGAGATTCAAAAGCTCACTGAACAAAATAGTTCTTTAAAAATCAGAATGGAGCAGATAGAAGGTAATGACTTTATGAGAAACCAAGAAATTATAAAACAAAACCAAAAGAATGAAAAAATAAAAGACAATGTGAAATATCTTATTAGAAAAACAACTGACCTGGAAAATAGATCCAGGAGAGATAATTTTAAAATTATTGGTCTACCTGAAAACCATGATCAAAAAAAGAGCTTAGACATCATCTTCCAAGAAATTATCAAAGACTGCCCTGATATTCTAGACCCAGAGGGTAAAATAGAAATGGAAAGAATTCACCAATCACCTCCTGAAAGAGATACCAAAAGGAAAACTCCTAGGAATAGTGTAGCCAAATTCCTGAGTTCCTAGGTCAAGGGGAAAATACTACAAGTAGCCAGAAAGAAACAATTCAAGTATTGTGGAAATACAATCAGGATAACACAGGATTTAGCAGCTTCTACACTAGGGGATTGAAAGGCTTGGAATATGATATTCAGAGGTCAAAGGAGATAGGATTAGAACCAAGTATCACCTACCCAGCAAAACTGAGTATAATTCTTCAGGTGAAAAAAATGGTATTTCAATGAAATAGAAGACTTCCAAGCATTCTTGTTGAAAAGACCAAAGCTGAATAGAAAGTTTGACTTTCAAATACAAGAATTAAGAGAAATATGAAAAGGTAAACAGGAAAGATAAGCCTTAAGGAAGTAATTAAAATTGAACAGTTTATATTCCTACATGGAAAGATGTTATTTGTAGCTCATGAGATCTTTTTTAGTATTAGGGTAGTTAGAGGAAATACATATATATGTATATATATATATACATATATATATACATATACATGTGTGTGTGTGTGTAGGTGGGTTTGGGTATGTTTGTATGTGTATATTATATATGTATAGGTATATATATGTACATGTGTACATGGGTATATGGGTATAGAGATAGAGAACACAGGGTGAGCTGAATATGAAGGGAGAATACCTAAAAAAAATAAAATTTACTGTTGAATGAAATGTACAAGGGAGAGGTAGAATGTAGTAAATCATCTCTCATAAAAGAGGGAAGAAAGAGTTTTTACAATGGAGGGGAAGAGGGGGGAGATGAAAGGAAATAATTGAGCCTTACTCTCATGAGATTTGGCTTAAGGAGGGAATAACACACTCAACTGGATATGGAAATCTATTTTTACCCTGCAGAAAGGCAGGCAGAAGGGAATAGGAGAGGGAAGATATTAGAATTGACAGCAAATTGAGGAAAGGTATAAAGAGATGCAAACACTATTGTGGGAGGACAGGTCAAGGAAGAGAGTGGAATAAATGAAGGGCAGGACAAGACAGAGGGAAATGTGGTTAGTCTTTTACAACATAACTATCACGCAAGTGCTTTGCATTGTTACATATGTATGACCTATATTGAATTGCTTTTTTTCTCAATGAGGGTAGGTGGGGAGGGAGGAAGAGAATATGAAACTCAAAGCTTTAAGAATGAACGTTAAAAATTGTTTTAGCATGAACTGGAAATTAAGCTATACAGGTGATGGAGTATAGAAATCTATTTTGCCCTACAGGAAAATAGAGGGGAATGGGGGTGGAAGAAGGGTGGGTAATAGAAGGGAGGACAGAGTAGGGGAAGGAGTGGATGGGGTGCATGCTGTCCTGGGGTGGGGATGGGGAGAAAATTTTGAATTCAAATTATTGTGGAAGTGAATGTTAAGAACTGAAAATAAATAAATTATATATTAAAGAAAAAGACTGATCCCCATTAAAGTGAAAATCCCTCTAGGAGGAGATCACATTCGGAGTATTTGGAAGTCAGTCATACCTTGAATGAAAGATGCAGGATATGTTTTGATAGGAGACTGAAGGAGAGGTTGGATCACTGGAGATTAGTGGAGAGGGGACTTGGTACCATAGGAGTGGTCACAGACAAATAGGCAAAGGAGACTGAAATAACCCTAGGATACAGCAAATGGGATGATGTTTGCTAGGTCTCCATGAAGGGCCAAGGCAAGTGTGTCCTATAAAGGAGTCATGAAGACCTGAATCTTGTTTCACATACTTAGTAGTTGTGTCACCCCAGGCAAATCACCTTACTCTGTTTGCCTCAGTTTCCTCATCTATAAAATAGAGAAAACAATAACACCTACCTCCCAGTGTTGTAAGATCAAATGAGATATGGTTATCCCTTCCACATCACAGGTTTCCCCATCACAATTTCGATATATCACAGTTCAGAATAGAAATTAAATGGGAATTTGTGGGGAGTTTTGTAGAAGCCATAGATGACATGCAAAGGTCAGCAGATGACATAGAAAAAATATTAGAAATTCAAAAATGCATTAATATATTTATAGTATTATATAATATAGCCTATGATCAAATACTTTTTACAGCACCTACCGTGGGTCAAATTTTGCAATAAAGTACTAAAAACACCCTATAAAAGAAAAAAGAAAAAAATCAGACTTCTTCTCTGATATGATAGGAGGGTCAAAAAATTTTCCACAGATTTTCCACATTGCAGTAATGGTACTCGTAATCCCCATGATGTGGAAGTGATAACTGTAATAGATGAAAAAATTTTGCAAATCTTAAAGCATGATGATGATGTTGTTTCTAGAATAAGGTAGCCAGAATGATAATTCAGTAAAATGGCAGGAAAGATTTGTTAGTATCAAAAATAAAATTTGAACTCAAGTTTTCCTGTGGGATCTTTTATCCTCTCTGGACCTCAGTTTCATCATTAAAATGAGAGGATTGGACCAGATGGTCTCTAAGGTCCCTTCTACCTATAAAAATATGGACTCCAAGTCAAGCATCTTATCAGCCACATTACTTCTCATTGTTTTACCAATGAGGGAAATAAAGTTCATTACTGAAGTTAGAAGAGGGTAACGTACTTTTTATAAACTCTGTATAGAATTTACTAAACTCCAAATCTGTTAGACTCAGGTATTCTTCAGATTTTTAGGCAATTGCCTAGAAAATATCAGGAAACTGAAGCCCACTAATTACAGACATAATCTTGCTAGGAGAGATGGAGTGGGTATCTTGTGATTTTTAGACATGAAATATAAAGGGAATTCTTAGCTCAGAAATGAACTGAATAGTTGAGACCTGTCAAGCACAGCTTAACATTTTCTGTTTTACTTAATTTGATCACCAGAAATTATCTGGAGGTTGGAATCTTACCCTTATCTAATCAAGTATAATTTTGAAGATGGACTCAAGGCTACTTCTAGAGAGTACTTACAAAATTCACATTGGGAGTTCTACCACTCTCAGCTCTACATTGCACAGGAAATTCCAGATTGAATTAAAAATACTGGGCTCTGTCACTTGCTGGTCCCACCCACAGAAGGCCCTTTTCACTTCAGTTATGGCCAAGGGAAAACTGTGAAGGGGACAGCTTTTGTGTTTGCATACTTCTACAGTACCAAACCACTGTCTTAGAGCCTTCATACTGCTCCTCCAGGTCTGCTCTTCCTAAACTCCAAGTACCCCGAGTTTCTGGACCTTTCCCAGCCCCCCACACTCAAATACAAACTTCCTTGTCCTATTTTCTGTTCCCTTGGGATCCTTCTCCCTGCTCAGTGATAACTAGTACATTTGATAAATCAATCCTGTACGGGTAGCAGCTAATAGGTTAAGGTGCTGCTCCTCCTAGGAAACACATTTTCATGTTAACAAGAACTCATCATTCCAGGATGACACATCTGGATCTTGGAGATGTGTCCAACCCCGTCATTTCCCCTTCTGGAGAGTGATGCCATTTTTTAAATGGGAGTCTGCTTCTAACCAGTCTTCCTGCCTCTCCTCTTTCCCAGCTCTAATCCCTTGCACAGGGCTGTCAGACTAATTTTCTTTTTTTAGGTAAGGGAGTGAATAGTGCCAGGCATTGTGCTACGTTCTTCCCAAATATTACCTCACTTGATTCTCACTACAAACCTTCAAGATAGGAGCTATTATATCCCCATTTTTGTGGTTGGTCAGTCCTTTTCAGTTGTATTTAACTCTTTGTGATCCCATTTGGGGTTTTCTTGGCAGAGGAACTGGAAGAGTTTTACCATTTCCTTCTCCACCTCATTTTACAGATGAGGAAAATGAGGCAAACAGGGTGAAATGACTTGCTCAGGATCACACATAGCATCTGACGCCAAATTTGATCTCAGGTCTTCCTGACTCCAAGCTCAACACTTTATCTACTATACTACATAGCCACCTCTTTTTATTTTCATTTTTTCTTTATTCTGACTTCAATCACCAAATAAAATGAATGTTTTCATAAATTCATTCGAACAGAAAAAAGATTGTGCATAAAACTCTATTTTGTACAATTTGCTTTTCTTTTTAAGTGTAATATGTAATAAATCATATGTATAATTACTTCATATGTGTAATATAAAATATAATTAATATTATAATATGATGTAATATATTCAAATGCAATTTTCAAATCTGTGCTGTTGCCTAATTAATTTTCCTTATACACTAGCATGAATATATTGCTGGTTTTGCCCTTTATTTTGAAAAGGACCAAGTCAATGGCTTGACTCAATAGTGAATTAGATTTAAGTGAGGCAGAGTCACACAAAGTCATCAACCTCATTCTCTCTTCCAGAGTCATCAAAGACCAATGCCTCCCAAATAAAGTTCAAATCCATTAATATGGTATTCAAGGACCTCCATAATCTGATGCTACTTTACTTTTCCAACCTTATCTCATACGACTGCCCTCTGTGCTCTCTATGCTCTAACCAAACTATTTATTGTATAGTCCTATACACAAATAGTACTTTCCCACCTCTGTGCTTTTGTTCATGCTGTTCTCTGCACCCTGAATTCTCCCTCATCCGGTCCTACCTGTTATAATCCTATCTACCCCTTAAGTCCCAATAATAGCTTTAAGTCCTACAGAAAGCCTTCCCACATTTCTCTACCAGTTAATAATCCTTTTGCCTCTTAGACTTCAATAGCATTTCACTAATATTTCTTATGCATTTTTGACATGGAAATGATTTTATTAAGAAAGATGTTAAAATGTGTGCATACCAATTTAAGTACAAAACACTTTTAACTTCAGCAATTACACTAATATGCATTCTTAATATTTAGTATTATAATTATTGAAGTGTATGTTGTATCATGCTATGAGATGGGGAGCTTTGAGAGGGCAGATATTAAGAAATAAGGCATACAGGAGACAGAACAGACCTGCCCTATACCAGAGATGAATTTCTTTTGCTTATGAGCCAGAGAAAACAAAGTATTTTGGTGAGGTCAGCACTATGATCTATGCTGTTGTAACAATGGTCAAGCTGGCTCATCCTTTGTATTAGGTAGTTTCAATACTGACACCCAAGCACTTTCTCTAGGGACAAAGTCAGGAATAAACTCAGCTGACACAATTCAGATAGGCAACGACTTCCTAGATATCACCACTCACTTCCCTAATTCTGGTGCAATCTGTGTTTAGCTTTTACAACAGTAAACCACACCCTTGATCCAAAACAGATAGCCTTGAACAGTCCCACACACCAAAGTAATGGCGCAAGGGCAGGAGGTCCAGGAACAAACCCCTTAGTGCTAGGGCGGCATGGCAAATCTCCACTTCAACTGGTCTCTCTCCAGTGAACATTCCATTGAGTCTTCTCATTGTATTCTAGCACCAAGTACATACCAGCGTGCACCACAATATACCAGAAGTCTTTCCATTACTTGACTCCTTTGGCCTCACCAGTACCTAGCACATAGTAGGTGCTTAATAAATATATTTTTTTAATTGAATGTAAAGGTAGAGGTGAGAAAGGCAAGATGAGATGGGCAACTGCAATAAATCTAGTTTTACTGTAATACAGAGTTAATAAAGGGGAGTAGTGCCAACATGGCCAGCCCATGGTTGGTTGGTTGTGGTCCTTCGTTCTCGAAGAGGACCAAAATGATATCACCATGATAAAGTGAAGTTTCATTGTGTCCGACTGTGACTGATCAGACCATGAGCTCAGAATGCTCTGCCACAAGGTGGGCACAGTAGAAGTCCTCAAAGGCAAAGCTAAGCAGGTTTTCTTTTATTCAGTAAATAATAGGACTCCATTAGAGATTTTCTAATTTCACAATTCCTATTTTATGGATGAAAAACTGTAACTGAGAGAGATTTAAACTTTTCGGGCCAAAGTCACACAACTATAAGTGCCAGAACCAGCAATCAAACCCCTGAGGTCTCTTTTAGATCAATTCCATTCAATTCAATAATAATTTATTAATTACTTGCCTAGTTCCAAGTTATCTTTGCCCTTGAGGAGTGTTTTCACAATATCATGACATAGATTAGAAGTCATTATGACTCACTTTTTTTTATTCCTGGGATCAGGATTAATCAAAAGGACTGTTTCATTCTTATGATCATAGATGTAGAGCTAGCAGAGAACTTAGAGGTTTTCTTCAGTCAGTCAATTAACTAGAATTTATTAAGCACCTTAAGTATCTGCTATATGCTAAGTATTGTTCTGTTTGGATACAAAGGAAGAAACACAAAAACTAAAAAATCTCTGCTTTCAAGGAGTTCATATTCTGACTCCTTCATGTAGATGAGGAAACTGGAGACCAAAGAAATTAAATGACTTGTCCAAGGACAGGCAGGTGATAAATGTCAAAGGCAGTATTTGATTCAGATCTCTCTATTCTACATGGAGTCTGTGGTCTTTCCACTGTATCGTATTGCCTCCATACTTTGTCTAAGGTGACAGGAACTCATTTAACTCATGCCACTTATGGCAGTATTTGGAGGTGATATGGGCTGCCTAGAATAGCTATATCTAGCCCTCTGTGTAGGCAGAGCAAGCGGATACTTTCTTGGTTTAATGAGAGCTCCTGAAAGGTTCACAAACCCCTAACTTTCTCCTACAGTGACCAGTCCCAGAGGAATTCTGTTTCAACTATGATATGTATTAAGAGCCTGTTTTGCTCAGAGCCCTGTGCTAGGTGCTGGGAAAAAGTCAAAGATTACATAAAGCCACAGCTCCCTCTTTCATGACTCATTGCCCACTGCCTACTTTCCTTAG
Organism: Potorous gilbertii; assembly: GCA_028658325.1. NCBI lineage: Eukaryota > Metazoa > Chordata > Mammalia > Diprotodontia > Potoroidae > Potorous > Potorous gilbertii. Next base: position 577,852,305 of record CM053769.1, on the reverse strand, counting down.
GGACAGGGATTGAGCACTGAGCTCAGCCTGAAAGGATCAGATAAACCTCTCCAGGATGAATCTGTGATGCACCACAGGATGTGGCCATGAACTGGCTCTCTGTCTCTCTGTCTGCCTCTCTCCTCTCTTCTCTTCTCTCTGCTTTTTTCTGTCTCTACTCTCTTTCTTTCTTCCTTTCTCTCTCCCTTCTGTCTCTCTTCTTTCCTTCTCTCTCCTTTCTTCCTCTTTCTTCTCTCTTCTCCTCCCCCACAAACCCCAAGGGGAACCCAGGCACACTAAATGAGTTCAGTTTCCTCTCCTGGAGTCTGCAAACAGTCCTGGCCCTCAAGATGCTCACATTCTCCTGGACAGTTCAACATGGGCAGAGATAAGCAAGAAGAGTGTCCTTCTTCGTGCCTTCCTCCATATCTCCCTCTATTGGAATCCTCACCTTGATTTCAAGGCCAGGTCAGGTTCCACTCTACCTGGTCCTCTCAGAGGTGACTCTGTCTTCTCAAAACAGGAAGAAACACAGGGGTAGTATGATCCCTTCAGAGTGTCCTTTATTTATGGCGACATTCTGGGGCATGATTGCCTCTTACCATTAAGTAGAGAATATCAAATCTTCTCTGAAAAGAATGACACTGTAAAAATATGTTCATGCTTTTAAAGAACTTTGGATCCCAAAACAGAAACTATTTTAATATGGAAAAACATACACTTCTCCTTCCTTCTTCATCCCCTATGTAGTAGAAGGAACAATGGACAAAGGGGAGTTACAAAACCTAGGTTCTAGTGCTGTTTGACCATGGCCATGTCACTAAATCTCTCTTGGCCTCAGTTTCTTAACCTTAGAATGATAGGACTGGAGTAGAGGATTGTGAAAGTCACCCAAGTTTACTAATGTTCTATGATTCTTGGAATAACCTATGTCACACGGGAGTAAAAATTCATACCGATTATCCATCGAAATTATTTTCATGATGCTATTGGGGTATTTGATAAAGTGCTCTTCATTTTAGCTTTGTGTGAAGCGAGCCTAACCCCAGAACTCCGGGGGGCTGAGGGGAGGGACAATCTTTATAGTTATTTTGCTCAGGTGGAGATCAGCTCCCTCTGGTGGCTGAGATGGAGCAACCTCTACCTTCAGGTTCCTGAGTGGCCTTTCAAAGTCTTGAGGTCATGGGAGGATAGGCTGAAATCTGCAAGGGACCTTAAAAAACCATCTATTCCAGTTCCCTCATTTTACAAATGAAAATTCATAGAAAATAAATGTCAGAGGCAAGATTTGAACTCAAGTTTTTCTGACTCCAAGCCCAACACACTATCAATTACATCATGTTGTGTCTCACTCTGAAAGATGGTAAGAAAGAGGCTAGATGGTAGAAGACCTTGTATGTCAGGGTGATGAATTTTAATTCTTTCTATATCCATCTGTCTATCTCTCTGTCTCTCTGTCTGTCTGTCTCTCTCTCTCTATCTATCTATCTGTCTGTCTATCTACCGTGTGTGTGTGTGTGTGTGTGTGTGTGTGTGTGTATTACAGAGAGAGAGAGAGAGATTTAGTCATTAGTTCATCCTTGGGGATAAGGATGAGAGGATCCTCTGGCTTTCAGATGAAGCTGAGATGTCAGAGAAGTTAAATTAGCTGACTGGGTACACTGGTATTTATACTTAGGGCTCACCCTTTGCCCTATTTATGCGGAGGAAATAAGACAGATTGCAAATATTAGCCAGAATGTAAGTGCCATTAGAAACATTATAGCAGGTCTAGGCAGATAGGAGTCAAAACTGTTCCATCTTTCTCATCTGTGGGATGCATGGGCAGCCCAAGGGCACATGGAGCCCTGACAAGGGAGACTCTGGTTGGGCGTATGAACTAATTCATAGAAGCCCCTAAGACTGATTCTAGTCTATCACATCAGAGACTAAATAGACAAGTTATGGGTATAAACAAAGATTTGTGAAAGTTCAAAGGATCACCGGCTTTCAGATTTGAAAGGTACTTCTTATGGAGATGGAGTCAGCGGGGAGGATGAAGATGACTTCTGGAAGGAGCTGGCATTTGGTCCGGGCCTTGAATGATGGGCAGAAAATCAGCAGGAAGATAAAGGATATTCTAGATGGAGGAAATAGCATTCACAAGAAAGAGAAGACAGAGAAGTAAGATTTCATTCTTAGAATGAAGAATAGTTATGTTTGACTGTGTCATAAGGGGACAAATGAGAAGTAGCCTCATATTTAAGGTCCTCCAGTATGAGATCTCAATTTCTCTTTCCAGCTTAAGAAATTTATTCAGAAGGTACTCTGTAAGCTACTGAAGTTTTTTGAGCAAGGATTAGCATGATTAGAGCTGTTACACGCTGGTCAGTTTATATATAAAGTTACAACTGTGAATGGAGAAAGTACTTTGAATTGTCTTGAAATCAGAGCTCGATTTGTTTTGGTGAATGTCTATACTGAAGAAAGCGTTTGAGCAAATGTAATATGATGATTAAACTTGGTCAAGAGCACTTCCCCCCCCCTCAGAAACCTGATTGTGACACATTTATTTACTAGAACAGCATTGGAGGAAAATGAGGCTAGAGCCGGGGTAATAGATTGAGAAACAGGGAGGGAGGGGTGAAGCAACAGGAAGTTGCAGTGAATACATTGAATACATTTGTGACTATTAAGGCAAAAGGAGAGAAGAAAGGACATAAAATTGAAAAAGGTTAGGAAGGAAGGGGGTGAAGATTAAGGAGTTTAGAATTCCCTTGGGAGAAATTTGAAAAATCAATCAGTGAAAACACAGAGAGGGGGATTGTGGGAAAATTTTTTTAAAAATGGAAATGGTGGTTTTTAAGACAGAGGAAAGAGAGCCAATAGAGAAGGGAGAAGTGGGAACGTACAAGATGGAGATTATGGATGGGCCAAAGTCCAAAGGAAAATTCTAAAGGAGATAAAGTCAAAAGCACAAGTGAAGAGGTTAGCCTTTGGAAAGAGCTACTTCCTGCTGTATTGTATTTGTCCTTTGTTCTTGAAGAGGACCATGACGTCAGGGAGATGATGACATGACTTACAGTTGACTTTGGTTTGAATGAGAGGAGGTTGTACCAGGTCACTGCCTTACTTTCTCCTCCTGAGCCATCTGAATCCAGTGACCAGATATTCATCAGGATGATTGGAGAAGGCCCAGGATGCAATGGGAGACCCTGGCCCTTTTAAGCTAAGGTCTTTTTAGTTCTCACTTTGAGTGAGGTAATGCCCATTCAGTGAATAGACCTCTTCTAAGACAAGAAGGAAGGAGAAGCTGAGAAGCTTCTGAAGCTGAGAAGATGAGAAGAAATTTTGTTATGAGGAGGGAATTTGAGGAAGCTCATGTCAGATGCTTTCATCTCAGTGAAGTGGGACAGGAGGCCATGTGCTATGCATTAGAAGCCTGAGGAAAAAAGAAAAAGAGCTGGAAAAATCTATTGGTAATTGAGTTTGGAAGTTAAAAAGAGATTAACAATGGGATTTCTTAGCATTAGTGAGGGACCAGTAGAGATTAGATAGCTTTTGTAGTGAGTCACTGAGTCATCCCTTGGGACTCATGACCAGCTGTACTATGCTGAATAGATCACATTCTTGGTTTTCAAAATGAGAGACTGGTGTCACCATGGAAATGAAAGTGATGGAGAGAAGGCTGATACCTCAAAGGGCTTGTTTCTGAGTTTGGTAACAGACAGGAAACAGCCCCTCTTGTCCAACTCTAAGCAACTGAGGTCAAGGTCAGCCTGCATCCGGACCATGAGAAGTTGGGGGAAGGAAGGAAGGAAGGAAATGAATTCTAAAGGAAATCATCTTCAGAGGGCAAAAGGAAAGAGGACCTTCCTTTTGGAAACCACAGTGTCTATCTAGGGCCTCCTGTTTCCCAGAGTGTGGAATGAAGGCTTCCAGCCCAGGAGGGGGTTGAGAGGTTATTCCTTTGCAATACTAATTGACTTCCCCCACCTCCCCAGAGTGGAGGGTTTTTCTCTCCTTCTCAGAAACACATTAACTATTTGGATCTCTTTTTTTGGAAGGACACCAGAGACTACAAAAAGACCAAAAAAAAGGCCAGCAACCAGTAATTTTCTGGGAGTAATAGTGACCAGAAGGAGGTCTCATTCTCCCAGACCACAATCCCCACAATTGGAGTTTGAGTTTGAACACGTTTAGGACAAAAGATAAATGATGAGAGAAAAGCAAAAGGGGAATCTTTTAGTTATTTTCAGCATCCCTCAAAAGCAGAAGAATCCAATTCAGTTCAGCTCAGTGCAACTCAGCAAGACAACTAGGAAGAGTAATAGAAAGAGTGGCGGGCTTAGAATCAGCATAGATCTAAGTTCAAATTCTGCCTCAGACATTTAATGGCTATGTGACCATGGTCAGCCTCTCTTAGCTTCAGTTCCCTCATCTGGAGTTGAATTAATTGGCTTCTAAGATTCTTTCTGAGTCTAAATGTATGACTCTATCACAGCTTATGAATATCCAGCACTGTGTGTGTTGTGTGTGTGTGTGTGTGTGTGTGTGTGTATGTGTGTAAAGTATAAGCTTATAGCCTATCTGTGAGAAGCTGGCGTGCTAATTCATTGTTGGTGGATTGTTTATTGGTCAGGCTGTTCTGGAAAGAAATTTGGAATTATGTGAGAAAAATGACAGAACTGTTTATACCCTTAGACCTACCCCACTGGTCCCACTTCTGAAAGGGTCCATATATTCCTAACAGCACTTTTTGATGTACCAAATAACCTACAACAAAGTGACCATCAATTAGATAAAATATGAACAAATTATGATATGGAATAGGATATTATTGCATTAAATGACCAAAATGATAGATTCAGAGAAGCCAAGGAAGACATATGAACATATGAAGTAAGCAAAACCTAAAGAATGATTTTATATAATGACGGCAACATTGTAAAGGGAAACAACTTTTTGAAGGATTTCAGAATTCTGATGAGTGCAATGACCAAGTGCTACTCTAGAGGACTGATAATGAAACATGCTTCTTAAGCTGTGGTACAGAGATGATGGATTAGAGGTACAGGATGAGACATACATAGCAAGACTCAGACAATATGTGATTTTGTTTTATTTGACTACTGATTTATTACAAGGGAGGGCATTTACTTGGAGGGAATAGAGAAGAAAACTGTGAGAGATAAATTGAAGGGAGGAGAGATATGATGCAAAAAGAGGGAAAAAATATAAAAAAGAAAAACCTATCAATGAAATGTTAAAAAAATAAACAGAATAGAAGGAAGGTCAAAATGGAAACAGACAAGCAAGGCAGTGGTGGTACTATATCATGTTAAATTCAATTTAACATTTATTAATTTAACATTTATAAAACAACCTATACATAATAATAAAGATTCTTGGTTTCATATATAATCCTCTTTTGTGTTTTTCACATATTGAAATATTCATGTTTATTGATATTTGTGAAATTTATAATAAAAAGAAAAGTTTTAAATAAAGTATCATTGTGCCATAAGCAACAAGGAATATGAAGAATTCAGAGAATCATGAGAAAATTCATATGAATCAATGAATCACTACTAGGGCAATGGCAGAACCAAAATAGATAGGTAGGAAATAATAAGACCTAAGTGCCAAGAAGAGCTATCCTAATGACTTTGAAGTTCAAAGAAAACACAGATTACTTGGAACTGGAGTGGTCAAGGAAGGCTTCACAGAGCCTTGAAAAAAAAGGGCAGTATTTTGAAGCTTTCTAGGGAAGAAAGTTCTTTTCCCTTTTCTCTCCCTCCATATGCTAAGAATCTTATATTTAGAAGAAAAAATAATAATGTTTTCTACTGACTAACACCCAGCTCCCTATTTCTAGAGAGATCACAGAGACTGACCTCAGGTCAGATCAGAGCTATTTGCAATGGTTTGGTGGTGTGTGGGAAATGAGCCAGCACTTCCTATGACAGCAAAGAAAGAAAGTTGATGGACTTGGCAATCTTCCACTCTTGTGGTTAAATTGTTCAGGTCTCATGGGGGATGTGTTGTTCTCTAAATTTTTTTTCATTATTGCTTGATAAATTCCTGAGATGTACTGGGTGCTACATAAAATTTAGACAGTCACAGTCACTGTTCTTGAGAAACTTAATGTCTATTAAATGAACCTAAATGTTCCTAATTGCATACATGCTGAGACTATGGAGGATGACATGAAAATCTCCTAACCTTGCAAAAAATTGCGTGTCTGAAATGTCACAACTAAAGATTCACTCCTTTGAATTAAGGTAATATCTCTCATGGGTGGTGCAGTGGATGGATGGAATGTCATGCCAAGTGTCAAATCTGACCTCAGACACTTTCTAGTTGTATATCCTCAAAGAAAATAAGTTATTATTCATATATATATATATATATAGTTATAGATAACTAGGTGACATTGTGGAAAGAGCGGTGGACTTGGAATCAGGAAGACTCATCTTCATGATTTTAAATCCAGGTTCAGACATTAACTATCTAGGTGATTCACCCTGTTTGCCTCAGTTTCCACATCTGTAAAATGAACCGGAGAAGGAAATGGCAAACCACTCCAGTGTCTTAGCCAAGAAAACCCCAAATAGAGTCACAATGAGTCAGACACAACTGAAATGACTGAACAACAATATCTTAACTTCGGTGGATTGTCAGTAACACATGGTTACTTTCCCCTCTTTCAGCAAATAAATGGTGGATTGTAGGGTATCAAATAAGGCATACATTTCAGCCACGGCCAATGTATTTTGTTTTGTTTGATTGTGTGTGTGTTGGTCCTTCGTTGCCAAAGAAGACCATGCCATCAAAGAAATAATGACATGACTTGCACTTGACTTTGTTTTGAGTGAGGGAGGGCTGTGCAGGTCACCAGCCTCACTTCTCCTCCAGAGCTATCTAAATCCAGTGACCAGATATTCATCAGGATGACTGGAGATGACCCAGGATGAGGCAATTGGGGTTAAGTGACTTGCCCAAGGTCACACAGCTAGTGAGCGTCAAGTGTCTGAGGTGAGATTTGAACTCAGGTTCTCCTGACTCCAGCACTGGTGCTCTATCCACTAAACCACCTAGCTGCCCCTTTGTTTGATTACTGTGTTATAAAGGCAGGCTCTTTTGGGGGTCAGAAAGTCACTAGGAAAAGACAGTGATGTAAAAAAGAAAAAAGCATAAATTTTTTTAATGATATGAAATAAAATCGAAACACACCTGAGTATTTAACACTGAAAAGTTATGCATCATTAACACCTTTCTATGCTTTAACTGCCATCTTAGCAAGTACTACCTCTACACCTATAGATATTAACCCTTTCTTATCCTCGGCAAGTCTTTTCTATGCTCTTCTATAAATCCTTTAAAGAAGAAACATCAAATATTTATAGGTACCAGTACAGGATTTGAGTTATCTATCAGTTATCTATCTCTTATCATTCATTCACAATACATGACCCATTAACTTCCTTTTCTGGTCATACATGTATTTTATATCAGACCTTAATGGTAGGGCCATGAAAATGTAGTCTGGGGTAGAAAACTGTCTATGAAACTCTTGCATATTTCCTTCTCCTATTTCCTTTTGTTGGTGAGTTATTTCAGTCATAACTGATTCTCTGTCTCCTCATTTAGGGCTTTCTTCACAAAGCTATTTCCTTCTCTAGCTCATTTTATAGATGAGAAAACTGAGGCAGAGTTAAGTGTCTTTGCCAGGGTCATATAGTTAGTGTCTGAAGCTGGATTTGAACTCATGAAGATGACTCTTCCTTATTCTAAGCCATTGTGCCACCTACATATCTCTTATTTTACTCAAGGACACCTTTGATTCATGCATCAAAAACATTTAGCACTTACCTTGTGCCAAGTAAGTACTAGGGTTACAAAGGAAACGTGAAAACAACCTCTGCCTTCAAGGAGCTAACCTTTGAATGGAGGAGACAATATGTATATAAATAAACACAAAGTAGACGGAAGGAAATCTTAGACAGGAGGCTACCAGCATCAAGGGAATGCAGAAGGTGGCTTTTGAGAGGAATGTTGAAGGAAATGAAGGCTTCTAATAGTGTACAATGACTGACTTTGATAGACTTAGCCCTTCCAAGGAGCTAAGCAATGCAAGTTCCTAAAACAATTCCAAAGGACTCCTGATGGAAAATGCCATCCATATCCAGAAAATAGAGTCTGAATGCAGAGTGAAGCAGACTGTTTTCTTTTTGTTTTGTTTTGTTTTCTTTCTCATGGGTCCTCCCACTCATTCTAATTCTTCCATACAACATGACTAATGTGAAAATATGTTTAATAGGAATGTATATGTAGTGCCTATATCAGATTGCACTCCATCTTGGGGAGGGAGGAGGAGAAGGAGGGGGAAAAAATTGAAAACTTATGGAAGTGAATGTTGAAAACTAAAAATAAATAAATTTAAAAAAGAAAAAAAGAAATGAAGGCATCAGAGGTGAATATGATCATTTGAATCAATGTGTTCTAGAGATGAGAATGGAGACATTTGCAGGCTAATGCTGATGTCTTCTTGGTTACCTTTTGCAGTAACCTACAATACCTACCTCATTAAAGCTGTTCTGGGGAGCAAATGAGAGCATCTATGCAAAACATTTTATAAACTTTAAAATTCCATGTAATTTTCAGCTATTATTGTAAATGTTTTTAGTACAATCTGGTTCATTTGAGACCTAGGCCACACTTTCTACAGACTCATTTTCCCTTCCAATGTTTTGTAATATTTTGTGAAATCATATAGTTAATAATCTTCTGTCATCTTTCTTTAAATGTCATTTTTTTATAATTTTAAAAATTTATTTTAAGCTTAATTACAAAATGAGAAAAGAAAAGAAATTGCCATGTACACAACAGAATGTAAGAGAAGATTCAACATTCAAGAAAAACTATGTAATAAATAGTATACATTATTTTCAAAGGTGCCCAGCTTTTCCTTGCTTCTTTCTAGGTTTTCTTTTATTCTCTGCTGTGCGTAGAAGTTTATTTTCTTTATAATATCTTTTAAAAAGAGCTTTTACTCTAAATCCATGTTGCCCTTGACCACAAAGAGATCCAGTGTTTGCTTCCTGAGGATCCTTATGGCCTCCCTTTTGTGGTGACTGTTCTGCATTGCTTATGTGAATGAATGAATGAACAAATGAATGAAAACGCATTTGTTAAATGCTTACTCTGTGCTTAGCACTGTGCTAAGAGCTGAGGATACAACAGAGAAAGTTAGTCAGTCGGCTCTCCAAGAGGTCCTACTGTAATTGGGAGAGAAAACACATACAAGAAAATTCCACTGCAGGGCAGATGGAAAGACCTGGAAGTCCTAAGGATTCTTCAATGAAGCACATGGCAAGTCCCAGAGATCCTTAGGTTTCTAAAGTAGTTAAGATGATAGTACCCAGTAGCCTGCAAGAAGTAAAGGCAGGGCAGCTGGAAAAGTTTGGAACATGATGTGGCAGGGCAAATAGTTAGGCCTGGTGGTCCTCCATCTCATTGGAAAGAATGATGTTACTGACTTCTATCTCATTCACATCCTGTGTACTGTCAAGCAGCCAAGGCCAGGAAGAAGGCAAGGGAGGAGAGCATCTCCAGTGGTGGTAATTCTTCCCACCAGCCATCAATATCTTTACTTCTGTCCATTTCCCCCTTTTTATATAGAACCCAGAACACTTTCGTAGTAAGCTCCAGAAAATTCTATGGTCAGCACTCACTCAAAATCATAGCTTACAAGCCTCTACTTATGTGTTAATTTTACCAGATGACCAGAGTATACTGTTCAAAACAAAAGATAAACTGCATACAATTTAAGTGGCAAGAAAAAAATCACCCTCCTATATACATGGGTTACATTGCCTCACATGCACCTTCAATGGGATAAGATACACATACTAGAACATATATGATCATACACTCAGAGGGCAACACATGAAAACACATGGGGCCAGGACACTCATACCTCTGATTCTGCAGATCACCTAATGTTCTCTTATAATGTCAACAACTTTGCTCTCTGCTGACAAGATGTCTGCACTCTTTTCTGGGAGGGTCATCTCTGGTGTGCATTGGGTCTGTCTAAACATTCTTCTTTATATGACCAATCACCATAAAATGGGCATCAGCTATATTCAGTCTCTTGATTATGGACTATTTACTGTTTTCTGCTACTATATATTGGGATGCAATGACTAAAAAAGCTCTCTTTGACAAAATCAGTCTTGACTTTCTTTTAATGCCTAACAAAGGGCTACAAGTGAGAAAATCAGCAAAATCTAAAAGAAATATCCAGGATGAGATAAGATCTATTCTTTTGACCAGTCTTGTGATACAAGCTTCATGTTCTTGTTTCTAGTCAACTGTCTGGTTTGGGGTAAGAAAATCCATGATTGTGTAGCCTCATTTTGTAAGCTATTATTAACATCCTTACACTACAGTTGGGAAAAATGAAACAGACAGTGTTTAAATGACTAAGACAAGATCTGAATACAGGTTTTCCTGACTCCAGGCTCAGCACACCATCTTCTGTGCCACCTGGCTGCCTTGGTTAGAAGCCAAGTTCCATATCCTATCCTTTTCCTTCTTGCTAATAGCTGGGAACTGAGGACTCAAGGAAATAGGGAAGCAAGGGAGAAGATTAATTCTGAAGCACTGGCCATTGCCATAAGAGGTCATGTCTAGGGAATGGGGTACCAGGAAGTGAAGACACACAGACAAGGGAGGTGGGAAGATGCTAAAAATAAACTTCACCTTCCTAATTTTACAGAAGGTCAATCCTTCTTAATTTCACACAACTTGACTATGAGTTTGCAGATATCCGTGACGGTATTTCCCTCCGGATGATTTTCTTGTTTGTTTTTAGGGGTCAAAGGAGGTGAGGAGAAGGGAGCACTTCCCTTTTGCATTCCAATGGATGCCACACCTCAAGTGGAATGAAGGCCAATCTCTATAGATACTCCTTGCCTACCCAGTCATTCATGGTCAAACACAACATTCTGCATCTAGCCCCTGACTTGAGGTTAAAGCGAGATCAGGGAACTGGGGAGGAATGGAAAGAAATAGAGAGGGATTTCTTAAAGAATGTCAAAGCCCCATGTCTGGAATGTTTGCTCTTCTCTTTTTTGACCAACACATAAGGGGAGTGTTCTTTTGTCTTGGGGGCAGATGCGACCGATGATCCCTATGTTGGTACTGACAAAGTCTTTGGCAAGTGAACCATGATCTCACAGGACAACATGAGCAGTTAGGCAAAGCTCAGGTACAGAATAAATGAAATGGAGTAGTTTAGGTTGGCAGGTGAGCAGGCTTCCAAAGCTTCCCATTTCTATGTCTCCATGGGAATTGGACTGTTTATCTCAGGGCAAGTCAAGTATGTCCTAGAGTCTGGGTGCAATAGAAAATACCCTTTGAGAAAATGCTACCTTAGTAAAAAACAAACAAAAAAATTACACCTCAGTTTCTCCAAATAACTCAACAATGAAACCATTTTTCTTTTTTCCTTGAACTTTAAATCTTCTAAGTGGCAAATAACCAGGGAATAAGTTAGTTTTAATTTGCTGATGATATCACCCTTTATTTCTAAATCTTGTGCTCATTTTGATCTTAGGTTGTATGTATGTATGTATACCGTATGAGATGCTGGTCTAAATCTAGTTTTTGCCAAACTGCTTTGCAGTTTTCTCAGCAGGTTTTGTCAAATAGTGGGTTCTGCTCCCCAAAGCTTGGATCTTTGTATTTATCAAACACTAGATAACTATAATCATTTCCTATTGTGTTTTATGTACCTAATCTATTCTATTGATCCACAACTATTTCTTAGCCAACACTAGACTCTTTTGCAATACCATAAAATAATGTTTTTTAAAACAAGCATAATTGAAAGAAATGCTAAATTTCAGTTAGAGGTTAGTGAAAATAAAGATGTAATTTTGTTCCCCTCCAAGTGCATGGACACCTGAAATCCATAGACCACAAGTTAAAAATCCATGTTGTAGAGAAAGGCGGCTTGGCCTCCATAACTAAAGGAAGGAAGGAAATAACCACTTATTAGGTGTTCATTTTGTGCCTGGCTCTCTGTTAAGCACTGGGGATATAAACAAAAGAGACTGCCCTTATCTTCTAGGATCTTTCATTGTAATAGGAGAAGACACACACAAAAGGGAGCTAAAAAGTGGGGGGCAAAGGGAAAGTTACCCATTGTGAGGGCATGATTCTGAAGTCCAGAAAGTGATGGAGCAAGGGCCAGACAAGAAGAAAGGAAGTCTGACCTACACAAAGGAAGCTCTAGGGGGAGCTCACCGAATGAAGGGGTACAAGGTAGGATATTCTAAGCCTTTGATTGAACCCAAACTTTACAGAACAAATCCTTTTATTAAGGGGATTTGTTCTGGGAAGTATGGATTCAGCCAAAGGGCAGTATTTGAGGACCCAGAGGGCCGCATGGGGTCTCAAGGCTGTGGGTTCCCCACCCCTGCTTACGCACTTAGCATTCTTCCCCTGACCATCCACCATGATTTTGTGGGGAAACTCATCACGCATAAGAAATGGTCAGAATGAAGAATTCAGAAAAACTTGGGAAAACTTTCTTGAACTATCGCAGAGTACAATAAGTAGAACCAGGAGAACAATTTATGAAATGATGACAGCAATGGAAAGGAAAATAACATTGAAAGAACTCCCATCAGTGGAGTGGTCACATGAATCCAAATGGCAATGGTGAGGATTGTCATCTTTACAGAGAGGTAGTGGACTACAGGTACTGAATAAAGCAAAGCTTTTTAGACTATGCCAATATGTTTTTGTTTTGCTTGATTGCACTTATTTGTTACAAATGGAAGTTCTACTGGGGTGTGAGTGGGCGAGAGCCATTGGCAAATGACAGAAAGAAAGTAAGAAAGAAAGAAAGAAAGAAAGAAAGAAAAAGAGAGAGAAAGAAAGGAAGGAAGGAGAGAAAAAAGAAAGAGAGGAAGGAGAGAGAAAGAAAAAGAGAAAGAAAGGAAGGAAGAAAGAAAGAGAGAAAGAAAAAGAGAAAGAAAGAAAGGAAGGAAGGAGAGAAAGAGAGGAAGGAGAGAGAGAAAGAAGGAAAGAAAGAGAGAGAAAGAAAGAAGGAAAGAACATTAGGAGGAAAAAAGAAAAACAGTTAAGCTATTGGAAGTTGCTGGGCTTCTGGTGTTCCTTATAGATAATTGCAGAAATCTTAGCTACTCCCCATTCCTGGCTCCCCACAGCTGACTTCTATTAGCTATTTTCTAAGACTGATACAACGAGCTATTATGTGGTGCTCACCATCCTTTCTCCTAACTCTTTTTCTCTCTCATTCTCTTCAGCTTCGTGAAACCTTCCCCAGCCTTTACAAGAATTCCCATACTTGTAGATGCCTTAGACTAAATTCATTCACAGTCTTCCAGGGAATCTAGTTCCAAGACGAACAGAGTGCCTGGGCACAGCTCTTTATACAATGTGTTATTAACGAGTAATTTTCCACAAGAACAGTTAACATCCTTGGGTTTATTTGTTCTAAGAAAATAATTCTATTCTGTTTTCTTTAAAAATAAGCAAAATAAATTGAAATTCTCTCAAGCAAACATATCTTGTTACTATTCAGTCCTGTCCTGATTCATTTTGTCCATTAGATTTTCTTGGCAAAAATATTGGAGTAGTTGGCCATTTCCTTCTCCAATGAATCCCCTTTTATAGATGAGGACCTGAAGCAAATAGGAGTTCAGTGACTTGCCCAGGAAGACACTACTATAAAATAGTAACTTTCCCCATCTTTCCCTCATCTTACTACCCCTGTCAATAACAAACACTGAGCAAGTTTTGTTTGGAGTCATTTTTAGATCTGAGGTCTTGAATTATTGCTACCAACAAGGTTGATCCAAAGTAAAACTATGAAATAGACAGGTTTATCCCTCCTTTTCTCCTTCTAGGCTCTTTCTCTGTGTCAAAATATTCTCCCTTGTTTTCCCACTCCTTTCTATCAGAATCCTTACTAAGGTTTAGGTGCACATAAATGAAGACACTTCTCCCTTTCAAGGAGATTTGCTTTTTTAAACAGGGATCAAAGCCTTAAACAAAGGAATGAGACTCTGACAAAGAATTTCAGACTTTAGCCAAGGACTAGCAATGATGATAGGGATGGATATTTTTTTTTTTTTTTTGGAATCTGACAGCCAGCCCTCCCCCACTCCTACTGCTGAGAGAGAGAAAAAAATTCACACCAGGGCAGGTCCTGCTGTGATAAAAATTTCCATCAGTACCAGATCCACTAGATAGTGTTTCTCAGCTTCCTGTTCATGGCAAATTATTTTTATTATCAAAGGTCCTGACTTCCTAAAACTTATAAATTTTTTTTAATTATTTCAAATCTGGTCTTCTTTCTCTTCCTTTTTCCTCTTTTCTCTTTCCTTTTCCTCTTCCTACTCTCAGCTCCTTTCTTCTCCTAAGAAGGTCCTAAGACTTATTTGTCATTAACTCTCCTCTCTCCCCTCAACACAAACACCTCACCCTCAGTCAAGCAATCCAGGGTAGATAACTTAGTTATTCTGCTGGTTAAAAGAAAAATTGTACTGGTTTTTGTTGGGACACGTTATACTAGCTTCTTCTCAGAGTCTAAAAAGACACTTGTTCTTCCTCTATTCCCTGTAAAGTAGGAAAAAAAAGTAGGTTTCCCTCATTCCCCCTTAATTCTCTGCAGCAATCTGATCCTGCCTATGCTGTGCCCACGGGGCAGGAAGGAGTAAGTGGCTGCCAGGTATCCCAGTTAATATTTTCCAGGGTTTCAGTAGGTCACTTAATCTTAGTTTCTCTTGAGCCATAGCCTCATTGGCAAATGGAAGTGGGTCCTTTTGCCAGGGCAACTGGATCACCAAGGTCTTTCTCTCCTCAAACAGTTCAGCTGGGTCATAATCCTTTTCAAACATGAAGTCCCAGCCTTCCCATTCATAGTATATTTCCCTTGTTGTGGGATGGGTCTATGCCTGTCTTTAGATGGTCCTTCTTGGCACCTTTTATTTTACTTAATTTTTTTTAAAGCCAGATGCTAGTTTTTTGCTTTTTTTGGTATAAGCCTCTCTAGCACTTTCATTGTATTCAGAGCCAACTTTGTACACAAAGTAAGTTCTCCTCTTTGAGCTTATCTGTAAAAAGGGGAGTTTGAGCTAGTTGATCCCTAAGGTATTTTCCAGCTCAAAATATAGATAAAATAAGTCTTACAGAATGGGACTACAGGGCTCCTCCTTCTTTCCCTAAATGCCTCTTTCACTAATACCTGAATATCTATAGTGAGAAATTAATACCATCACCATTCCAGGTATCTTTTCTATTCCATTGGGGCATCTAGGTGGTGCAGTGGATAGAGCACCAGTGCAAGAGTCAGGAGGACCTGAGTTCAAATCTCATCTCAGACATTTGACACTTACTAGCTGTGTGACCTTGGGCAAGTCACTTAACCCCAATTGCCTCATCCTGGGTCATCTCCAGTCATCCTGAGGAATATCAGGTCATTGGATTCAGATGGCTCTGGAGGAGAAAGTGAGGTTGGTGACCTGCATAGCCCTCCCTCACTCAAAACAAAGTCAAATGCAAGTCATGTCATCATTTCTCTGATGGCATGGTCTTCTTCAGCACCGAAGGACAAACACAATCTCTTCCATTAGGATGCAAACTGCTTGAGGGTAGTGATTGTAATCCTAGATGCTTAGCACTAATTAAAGTAAAAAAGAAAATGCTTAATATATGCTTTAAAAATAATCAATAAGTTAATTAAAGGGAAAATTTCAATGGGAGCAAACCTTTTTACAAAAATGACTGATACGGATATAAAATGCATCAATAAAATATTTTAAAGTGAAATTAAAATTTTAAAGAAACTTGGCCAAGGAGCAAGTGTCTCAGATTCATCACTAGGGAAAGGAACAATCCTCCATATCTTTTTAAAATCTTTACTTAACATTCATTCAATATCTAAAACTAAATAACCTGAAAAATAGCAGTATTGATCTCTTAAATAACAGTTAGAGTCTTTTTCTCCAGTAAATATTTTATAAGTATTGAATGAATGAATGAAAAACTGCTAATCATATTTCATGATTTGAACAAACAGATAAGCCAAGTACAAAGCATCCTGAACATGGACAGAGAAATAGTTGAATCAGAATAAAAGAATTCCCTTTCCCTTTGTCTCAAAGTCATGGTCCATAGAAAGTGGGTGCATTGATGCTTATAGCTCAGAGACCAGAGCCAATATCCTGCTACGAATGTCTAAAGGTTACATCCTGTAGGACTGGTTCCTATAAAGCTCCACACAAGGAACAGATATTTATTTTTCATTAGGTTCTTCTCATCTGAGGTTCTCCAAACACTTACCATTCCAAGCCTCCAAGCACCTTTGAGAGAGATGTATTTCTAGGCTTAGAGCAGGGGTCCTTCATCTATTTTGTATCATGAACCCCTTTGGCAGTCTTGGGTGAAACCTACAGATCTCTTCTTAGAATAATGTTTTTAAAAAATTGAAGAAAATACTAAACTTCAGTTAGAGGTTCCATGTAGTTTTTTCCTTACCATTCAAGTTCCCAGATTCCCCCAAATCTATCCAAAGACCTTAGGTTAACAACCGTCCTAAAGAAACTGAGGTGTAGAGGAGGAAGTGACTTATCTAAAGTCAGGAGCTAATGACAAATAAGGCTCCTAATCCCAACCCACTGCTTTAACTAGAAGGCAATAATCCTAGAAGATTTTACAAAGTATAAATTAAAATAGGATAGAATTCAGTATTAGTGCTGCAAGGGACCTTATATAATAATAAATGCATGGTTGAACTGGATGATCTCTAAGATTATCTAGTTCAACCATGCATTTACTATTATATTATTAATGATAAGTTATTATAACAGTATTATACTGTATAGGGCAGGGAAGTCATTTTATTTACATAACCATCCTTGTCATTTCCTAGCTGTAGACCTTGACAATCTAAAGGGGAAGCTCAAGAGAGTGAAACAGGGTTAATCCTAGGGAAAAAAGGGGACTTTCAGGGTCAAGGATTATCTCTTCAAATATGGGAGGATTTGCCCTCTGGAATATCTGCATACAAATGAACATTCATTGTAGACTTACACGTGGTAGACACTTAATAGATGTTTGTTGAATAAATTGACAAAAAAGGAAGCTTGAAAAGGCCTGAACTCTTCTCACTTCAATCTCTTCGAATCCCTCTCCTCAATGCCCCGCTCCTTTTCATGGCTAGGTTCAAGTTCCATATAGGTATTTAACGCCTCTCCTGATTGCTCCGTTAATATTCCCCCGAGCTGCCCTCCTTCCCACCTCCCCATCCACTCCCCAGCAGTCCCACCTAAATTACTTGATATTTGTTTGCTACATATTTTATATTTTGACTATGAGCCTCTTGGCATTTAACTAGGCTTATTCTTGGAAAGCAGACTTGGATGATTTGTTGAGCCCATATGTCACTCTGAGGGCATAATCTTCAAGAACCGGTGGTGATCCTCACACCATTATAATGGTCTACCTTTGTTGCTGTTTTTCATTTTGTTTTTTATTTGTAACCCAAGAACACACATCTTACATATTTATCAACATCTTCTGGTTTTGTCTTTGTATTCTCAGCATTTAACATAGTGGCTTGACATAGAGGAGGTGCTTAGTAAATATGTAACACCCCCTTTGAACTACTCCTGAAATTTTCATTAAAACTCATAGATTGGATTCCCAGAGGAATGGCTTCCTTCAAGTTCTAGGGGTAACCCTGTGGGTTTGTACTCTAAACATTTATTAGCCCCTCCTGGTGGGCTTTCCATCAATAATCAGCCAATAAACTTAGCTTTTACCAAACAAAGGCATTTACTAAGATGGCACAGTAAGAACGGTTGGTACAAAATATTCGTGCTGTAAATCTGGGGCGCATTCTCCCACAAATACACATAGGACCAGTGGAAAAGAGTGTATTCACAATTATAATATGACAGTTATGAGAAACATGTGTTTCTGACAAAGGAGATTCCTAAGTTTTGGTAATTCAGGACCTAGAAGTTCTTTCTGTCTTCATAAAGTCCTCATGTTGGATTCCTAGGGTCTTCTTTCCCTGTATGTGTCTATCTGGAGCATTTCTCAGTTCCCCTCTACATCTGAGGTACCCCCCAGTACCTCTGATGATATGAGGGATTCCCATCTTTGCTGCCCTTTCATATGGGCACAACTCTGAAATTTTAAAAGAGCTAGCCATTTAAATCATGGCCAACTTTCTTGGTTAACCCATAACTATTTTTTTCTTGGCTCAATCCGAGAATTGATTACACTCCATAAAAGAATGAGGAGTGTATTTATTTTACTTACATATTGTTTTTACATCAAATGAGAGGAGGAAACCCTATTCTTAGGAATACTTGTTAAAGTACTAAATTGAGAGTCTTGGGCAATTTTTGAAATTCTAAACTAGGTAACCATCAACAAAAACAAACTTTCAAATAAAATAAAAACATATTTACACATAAAGATAAAATGCCAAATTATTTCCAATTTATTTTATTAAAATGTGTGCTTTATAAGATTTGTTTTTAGCAGCAGCTGCCAATCCCTTTTCAGTCAGTCAACAAGCATTTATTAAGTGGCTACCATTTGTAAGTTAAAAAGATTAAAATGCAATAGCCCTTATCCTCAAGTATCTTACATTCTATTTGTGGAGACAATATCTATAGGAACAGATATTTATGAAATAAATTCTCCCCCGTGGGGAGAATTTCCCTGAGAAGCTGCTTAGTTGACTTGGTTCCTGTCTCAAATAATACCTGATTTTAACCTTTGCTATGGCCTGAGAGAATGAGTTTATTTCCTGTTAGGTCCTTTTTGATCCCTCCGAAGTTAGGTCATAGTAAGTACAAAGAGTGATTCCTGATAATGAACTTGCTGACATCGGCAAGGTCTGGGGTCAATCGAAGATGTTCAATATCCTCACTTTCACTCAAGGCCAAACTCCTGTAACCCACTTGGAGTTCAACCGCAGGGCACTTTGGGGGATTTCTTTAAGCTCCTGAGACCTGGAAAATTGCTGATTGCTCATCCTGGGGCTAGCTTGACTTGGCCACTGTCCCCTTGCTCTCCTAGTTGCACATTAGCTTAATTTTAAGGCAGGAGAAGTTTGTCTTGAGCATCTGATCTACAGGTTCATTGCCTTCCCTTTCTCCCCCTACTCCCACCATCTCTCAAACTTTCTCTCCCTTTATCCCTCAGAATAGTGTTTTGGAACTCACTCCCTTTCAAATTCATCTCCCAGGGAAAGATCAGAAACTTGCTGACTCTAAACTGTCAATAGCTTTATTTACATTTCTACAAGGATAAAAGCTCTCACAATCCTGACTTCCTTTGAGGCACAAGCTCAAGTGGGATCTCCAACCCATCATCCTCTCCTTCTTTCCTTCTTAAAACCCCCTCCTCCTATTACTTATCATTTATTTTGTATTTACTTCTCTACATAGTGTTGATTCCCTCTGTTAAAATTTGAACTTCCTTCGACTTCCTTTGTTTTTGTAGTCTCAGAACCTAGCTCAACACCTAGTCCAGACAAGGTGGACTTAATCTTGTTGAATTAAATTAAATTTTAATTCATTAAGCTTCAGGATCAAAGTTCCTAGGCAAAAGTTAAAGAATCTGGAACTCAATAACGAAGATTTTGCCAAGAATAGGGGACTTCGACTACATCTCTATAAATTCACAAGATCTAAACCTCAGATGAAGAGGTTCTCTTTTCTTCCAAGCCCTGTCTCCTCCCCAAGGATGACCTGGCTTCATTAGAGAAGAGTTTCTTAAAACAGGCCTCCATGAATTTGTTTTAGAAAATATTTTGATCACCACATTTCAACATGTTTCCTTGGTAACCCTTAGTATTTTGTTTTAGGCACTTAAAAACATTCTAGGGGAGAGGGGGCCTACCATCTTTACCACAATGCCAAAGGGATCCAGGGACACTGAAAAAGTTAAGAACCACTGTAAATTTAAGCAGAATCCTCATGAGGAAAGTCTTAACACATACTTAGGAAGGTTCAGAAAACCAAATACCAGGTAGTAAAAAAAAACTAGTTTTATTGAGGGAGGATGCCCACAAAATAAAAGAAAGATATAGGACAGTCTGCTGAGGTACTGGTTGGTCTTAGGTTTCCCATCCTCAGGGCCCCAGAGGAAATGAGTTACCTTCTACCCCACCAGTAGAGTCTGATGGGATTTTTAGTAGAGTTCTTATCTGGGTCTAGCAGGACCAGGCAGGCATAGGGGGAGGGAAGGAGGAGACTGTACCTGGAGACTGCTGCTGAGTCATTCAAACTGGGGGGGTGAGGGGGAGGTAAGATTCTTGACAAACTGGAGGCCAGTTGTTAATAAAATTCCTGGGCGACTCTGTGGTTTTGAGCTTCCTTATAGGGTGGGGAGGTTAATAGAGATCCCTCATTAACTCCTTCCTCTTATTCTTATTCAGGAAATTTCCTACTAGTCAGTCTTTATTTTAAAGGAGATAACAGGCTAAATTAAAGGTCTTATTATGAGCTCTACCTATCCCTAATCACAGAGCCTAGATTTTAACTAAATGGTCTGAAATTAAAGCAGATAACTTTTTTGTTTTGAAAAGCAGTGTGGCATAACGAATAAAGAATATATACCTTAAAAGTTTTAGGAACAACTGTTGAGTATTGTTCTTGCTACTAGGAAATAAGAAATACAGGTAATGGGGAATAGAAAGTTATCTGGCCCTACAGGACAAAAGAGAAGATGGGGACAAGGGAATGGAGGGATGATAGAAGAGAGGGCAGATTGGTGATAGAGGAAATTAGAATGCTCGGTGTATTGGGGTGGGGGGAGGGGACAAATAGGGAAAAAATTTGGAACCCAAAATTTTGTGAAAATGAATGTAAAAAGTTAAATAAATAAATTCATATATAAAAAAAACCAAACCAAACCAAAACAAAAAAGAATATATACCTTAGAGTGAGGAACACCAGTGTTCAAGTTCCACCTTTGATACAGTACATGCTGGCTTTGTGACTCTGGATAAATTTTGTAATCTTTCTGTGCTCTAGATCACTAAGACTATAACTGATGATGATACACAATTTGTAGAGAAGGTGCCAACCTGCATGAAAGAATTTACTTATCTATAAATTCCCTATGTTGATGAAGTCACAGATTCAGTCCCTAACTTAATTTTATGGTTTTTTTTAAAATATCTTTTGCTTTTACACAGTCATATTTCCTAGACATTTCTGGATATAATCACTAGATTGTAAATTCCTTGAGGACAAAAACTGTCTTTTGCCTCTTTTTGTATCTTCAGTGCTTAGCACAATGCTTGGCACATAGCAGTCCTTGAACAAATGTTGATTGATTGATCTATTGATATACTCCACCCCCAAGTCTTCCTTTGTAACAAAGGGGGAAAAAAGTTAAGATAAACCAATCACCATTCAAGCAATGCCTGTCAGTCAAGGCAATATTCCAGGCCAATAGTCTCTCACCTCAACTAGAGTAAGAAGGTGTATTTCCCTACCACCATTCTGAGGCCAAGACTGGTAATTTCAATTACACGACAGTTACACAACATTTTGTTATTGTTGTCCTAGTCTTTGTGTATAGAATTTTCCTGGTTCTACTTACTTCATTCTACATCAGTTTATGTAAGTCTTGCCATGTTTCTTCGAATTCCTCATATTGCCTATTCCTTACAGTGCAATATATACCATTACCTTTGTCTACCCATAATCTCTTTATTCATTCTCCAACTGATGGGCATCTACTTTGCTTCCAATTCTTTGCTACCACAAAAAGTGCTGCTGGCCATATTTTAGTGTAGCTGGGACCTTTCTTTCTGTCTTTGACTTCCTTTGATATACACAGTTGGATCACTGGGTCAATGGGTATGAACAGTTTAGTCACTTTCCTTACATGATTTCAAATTATTTTCAAAAATGATTGGAAATTAGTTCTTTCTGACCGCAAGACCAGCATTGTACCACCTAGGGGGACCATTTAAAAAATGTATTGAATTACAGAATGTTCAGAATTATGCTTATACTATAGGTTTATAGATTTAAAACTGGTGGGGACCTTAGAAATCATCTAGGCAAAACCCCTAATTTTATAGATGTGGAAACTGAGGTCCAGCGAGATGAAGGGTTTTGCCTTGTCATCAAGATGACATAGGGAGTGACAGAAACAGAGCACTAACTCAGGTCTTCTAACTCTGATCTGGTGCTCTTGTCATCAAACTACTTTACCTCTAATTCTATTTTACTCCTCCAACCAGGAACCCTACAAGACAATCTTGATTTTATTGCTTTAATGAATTCAATTCAAATATTTATCAATCACCTCCCTTGTGAAGAGCACTGTTCTAGGCACAGAGAAATAGTCAAAGTTGAAGAGAATGTTTATTATCCTGTTCCCATGGAGTTTCTGTATGGGTATGACAACACAAATAACTACTTCATAAAATATAGTAATATTATAAGGTTAATGACCTCCCTACAAATCTTCTCTATTACAAGTCACTTTTTTTTAAAAATAGCTGTTGTTTTTCCTACCACACTCTAATCACATAATTAACACTGACAGTAGTTTTTTCAATGAACAGATCCATCTCTTTAAAAACTCACTGCCAGGCATTTCAGTCATGATTAAATACCCTACAGAGTATTTGACCCAAGTAGCTATGGGAACGAGCCACTTCTTTGAAGTGGGACAAACCTTGAAGGGGATGAGTTCACTACAGATTGACTAAATACCAATATGACTAAACTCTATACATTATTATTTCTTATTCTTGTTCCACACTCTCAGTTTGCCTGGGGATATGGGGAGTCAGTAACTGATTTTAACAATGCTATTAGCCACCAAAGCCTCAATCCTGTCTCCCTAGTTACCAGTTAGGCTTTCTGAATGACAAATTTTGAACTCAGATTCATTAGAATACATCTGTGGGAACCATATTCAAAATTGATTCTGTATATGATCCAAGTTACACACTCAGTTATATCTTCAAATAGCAGTTTGCTTTTTTTATGTGGGAAAAGCTTCACAAAGTATGACTTGGTTTATTCAAGTCCTGTCCCTCCGAACATAGCAGTTATGAAGCCAAGGGAAATAAATATTATAACTTCAACATTTTAATTTTTTTTAAATTATAAAAACCAGAAAATGAAGCTTAGAAGTGCATACTTTGAGTCTTTCTCTTCCACTTTGATCTGCCTGCCCTCTGTTGATTACCTCCAAATTTACTTTGTATGTAACTTGTTTGTACATAGCTGTTTGTATGTTATCTTCCCATTAGATTGTAAACTCCTTGAGGGTAGAGGCTGTCTTTTGCCTCTTTTTGTATCCCTAGGACTAAGCATAGTACTTGGTACATAGTAGATGATTAACAAATGTTTATTATTGACTGTTTATATGACTGAGATCTGCAGTTGAGCTCAATACATTCAAGTCTTAAGGCAGTTTTCTTTGTGTTCTGTGCTGTGTGTGCATGTATGCGAAAACTGGCTTTATTTCACCACCATAACCACTCTGCTTCTGGTACGAATACATTTTCCTCTTTTTTCCCTGAACATAATGGGCAAGAATTCTTAACCTTGGGTCTGTGAACTCCTGGGAAAAAAAATTCTGACAACTAAATTTCAATATAACTGAGTTTCTTTGTCATTTTATGCATCTTATTTTTATAAACATGATTCTGAGAAAGGGTCCATAGGCTTCATCAGACTGTCAAAGGGGGCCATGATGCAAAAAAAGAGGTTTAGAAACCCTGGTAGAGGAGGGTTCTTACCCTTTTTTAATATTATGCCACTGGTACTTGCTGTACTTCTTGCAGTAAAATCTTTAGGTTTATATAACTGACTGTGACTGGGATCAGCCAGACAACCTTCAGAGTCCTTTCAAGTGATGCTACTCAGAGTTCTACTTCAGCTGTCTTGACAAAGGGATGTTAAACCTTTGGTTTTGAAGATCCTGTGGTCTTGAGTACAGCAGAGTCAAGGAAACAGGAAGAAACCTCCCTGATTATGCCATAGAAACAGGGCATTCAGAAAAAAAATCCTGAACTTCTCTACTGTAGAGTTGGAGAACTTGGCAAGGCTTTTCCAGATTGCTCTCCCTAGACTGGAGAGGCTTTGATGAGGCACTCAGCAATTTTATTGATTCTCCTCTAGCTAGCTTAACTAGTTTTAGTGCCTAGAGTATTATTAGAGGATTGTTGATGGCATTAATAATAGCTCTCGGGTCAGGAAAGACGTCCTAGCAGACATGTTTCCAAATAAGAAAAAAGTGCTGTTAAAAAATAATAGTTTTTGTCTCTGTAAGCCTTCTCAGATTTCAGCCAGAAACAGGTTGGGTCAATGAAATGAGTTGTGAACTCATAAAAATTTCCAGGGTTTAGCCTTTCAAAACTTGATTTTTTTCCTTATACTATTTTTCCTGTTAAAATTGACTCCTTTCCCCCAATTTGTAAGCCCTTGGTAATTTTTATAGTAGAGCAGTTGGGCCTAGAGTCATGAGGACCTGAGTGAAAATCCAGCCTCAGATACTTGTTAGTTGTATGACTACTTACCACTGTTTGCCTCAGTTCCTTATCTGTAAAATGAGCTGGAGAAGGAAATAGAAAACCACTCTAGTATCTTTGCCAAGAAAATCTCAAATGGGGTCATGGAGAGTTGGACATGACTAAAACACCTAGGCAACAATATTTTCATAGCATAGCCTAAAGAACACTGGATTTGGAGTCAAGAAATCTGGATTCCAATCCCAGCTCTCCTCACTTTCAGGATGACGTTGGGTAAGTCACTAAACCCTTTTGGGCTTAAAATCCTTCATCTGTAAAATGAGAAGGTTGGATTAGATGTTCCTCAAGGTTCCTTTTATCTCTAATTCCTATTATACCATCTCATTTTCCCTCTATCAAAACCTCCCTATCCAGAAGATACATTTACACCTGCATGTAAATCATCACTGTTCCTTTTCCCAGAGTTATTTGCTCATTAAACCTGATATCTGTAGAATGAAAGCTGCTATCTGGAGAGATATTTTAATTATTTCAAACTGAAAGTAATGAAAAGAATACTGATTTGGGAGTCTGAGGACCTGTGTTCAAATCCTATCTCTGACCTTACTTGAATAACCTTGGGCAAGGCAATTCAACTCTGTAGGACTCAGTTTCCTTATCTGTGAAATGAAGAGACTGACTTAGATGGCCCTAGGCCCTAGATAGCCCTATTAGCTCTAATAATAGCCCTATGACTATGAAAATGGGAGAAGTAACAAAGGATGTCTTAGTGGACTGAGGGGAAACAAGCGTTGGACAATTTTATCTAGGTTTTGTCACTGATATGATATTGAGCAGGAATTTAAGTCACCTGCCATACATTTTCCCACCTCCATTGCTGAAACAGGAATGACAAGTAATGTTTCTTCTGCTTGTTACTCATGGATGTAGTAATACAAGTTTGACTGTATGTAGTAACAGCTAATGATAGATAACTTTTCCATGTTGCTTTAAGGTTGGCAAAATGCTTTACACACACACACACTTATGTGTGTATTCTCATTTGATAACAATAGCCTTGGGAGGAGCCAAGATGGCAGAGTAGAAAGACACACATATGCTAGCTCCGAAACCACAGCCTATAAAATATCTGTAAAGAAGAACTCCTAACAAATTCTGATAATAGCCTTGTGAGGTAGGTGGTATCATTATCTTCATTTTGCCAGTAAGGAAACTGAGGCTAAAGAAGTTAAACTACTTGTCTAGGAACAGACTGATAGTATCAGCAGAAATATTTGAACTCAAGACTTTCTAAAAAACCAATATTGTCATATAAACAAAATGGGACTATTTTTGAAGACAAATCATATTTGTCTCAAGGAGATACATGGATACATTGATGCTTAAAAAGTTTGAGAGATCTAGTTTCTGGGTAATTTAATAATTTTATTAATAAATCTTACCCTGGGAAGAATCTAAATTTCACAGAACAGATCCCTTTAATAAAAGGATTTGTTCTGTAAAACAAAAACAAAAAGTCACACTCAAGGACTTAGAAGACCACATGTGGTCTTGAGGCTGCAGGTTCCCCACCCCTATGCTAGCATATTTATTAATAAAAAGAGGTCATTGGCACTGTGACCTCTCATGGTGGTGGGTTCACAGTTTATATGCTCTTGGAAGAATAAGTGTTCCTGAGAGTGAGAATCAATTCTGATTGGTTAACAATGAGAGAATGAATATTATAATGGGAGGTGTGCAATATTGCAGTGAAGGTCTTGGGGTACCTGAACTGGATCACTCAAGTCTTGGTCAAAGAGACTTTATCAATTTCCACATCACCTGTCTGACAAAAGGGAGAATCAATATATTCCCAGACTGTCTGAGTAGACACAATAAGCAGGAATTTACCAGTTCTCTCAACCTGGTTGGGTATGTTTTTGTCCATGATTTCCATGATTTTTGGATAAGGAAGTAGAAAAGGGGAAAAACTTTGGTCCTGATTTGAATAATTATTTATTAAATACAAGAGAGAAATAATCATTTCTCTCATAGATGTGACCTGTACATTTTTTGAGGGATTCAACATAATGTACTGCCTTATTTCACCTAGGTTTATTTGTTCTAGAATTCTGACAAGCAGAACCAGTTATCCAACCTATACCAGGAAAAACCCTTTTCAGCTGCATCCTAGACAGTTAGGATTATCAGATGTGAAGTCAACAGATTTGGATACATATCCTAATTTATTACTTCCTACCTGTCTGACTTCAGGAAAGTCCCTCTTAGAGGCCTCTGTGTCTTCAGCTATTCAAAGACTGAATCATTGAATTGAGAAACTGAATCAGATGACCTCTAAGGTTCTTTTTCAGGTCTAAGTTATATGATCCCAGGAACTTAAAGAGGATGCCTGCATAGATAGTTTAAAATCACACTGACCTAGGCAAGGGGAAAGAGCCAGGAACTAAATCCTGTAGGGTAGTTCTGTCATAGGGTTTACCTTATATGTTTGCAGTCTGGGAGATAGCTGTCTGTTTTAAAGAAACTCAGTCTGTAAGACAGTGACCAAAGAAAGCATTGGTGGTGTGTGTGTTGAGGTGGTTGGGAAAAGGGGGGATCAACCTTGAAATTAAGTGAGCTGAAACTGTCTCTTCCCCCTCCTTCAGGGATTTCTTACTAGTTAACCCTGTGGAATGTTCAAGCAGATAAAAGTTTCTTTCAGACCAGTTTTAAAAATTAGTCTCAACCTGGGGAGAGGCTCTATTTGGGGAAAACTTTGCCTTTCCCCACTGTATCTTTTCCTCTGCCCAGTGGGGCTTTCTCAAAACTTCTCCTACCCTTCATCTCCTCTGAACTTTTGGGATTATGTTGTCAGGAAGGAGGCCACTAGTGTCAACAAAATTTTCCTCTTAGTAAGCCAAAGTCAAGCCACTATGGGTTTTGGTTGCTGTTTTTTCCCTCTCTGGGATGATTGTGTATCCCCAGCTGGGAAGCAGGAGAGGATTAGGGTGGAGAAATTGAGCATGAGCTAAAATGCTCTTCTCTTTTCTCTTTACCTGCCAGAGGGGAGTGAGCATTTGGGGATCGGGGAGCCCCCATCCAGAGACTTGAGTTGGCCTTGAAAGAAACTGACCACAGACACTAGAATTTGTTTATGAGACCATCCCAGGCCCAGGGATAGGATGGGCAGGATCCTGAACTTAAAAGAAAGAGGGGAATGGGAAGGAGGAAAATCCAGGTTTGGGGGCCAGGAGGAAATGATCCATGATTTTTGGGCAGCTAGGTGGTGCTGTGGAGAGCACCAGGCCTGGAGTCAAGAAGGTCTGAGTTCAAATCTAGCCACAGACACTTACTAGCTATGTGAACCTGGGCAAGTCACTTAACCTTCATCTGTCCCAGTTCCTCATCTGTCAAATGAACTGGAAAAGGAAATGGCAAACCATTCCAGTATCTTTGCCAAGAAAACCCCAAATGGGGTCGGGAAGAGTCGCACATGCCAGAACAACAACAAACTGGTTGTAAGAGTCTCTCTTTCTAGGCTGTCCTTGGCTTTCTCCAGGGAAATATGGAGAGTCTTTTAGTATGGAATTGTATGATTAGTCAAGCCCAGCGATCTTCTCCACTTGCCCCAGAGGAAGCTGCCCTTTGAGGATGGAAGCTTTTTAGGATTCTGATGACAGCTGCCAGGTCAGGCTCCAGGGCTCCATTCAGACTCAGCCACCCTCTTTAGTATGCGTCCTCCTCCCTTTAGTTATTCATCTTCAGCTGTCTGGGATATGGAATGTAGTCTGGTTCCCCCCTCCCCCCAGTTCTCTGCTTTGTTTCAGAATCTGAAAAGGACAGCCCTTTCCTGGTAGCATATATCATTCCTTCTCCTTCACTCTTGCTTAGTTACTACGAGAGTGTTTCTAAGGACTCTGTTTCTAAGTTTGATTTTAGGGATGGGGGATGGGAATGGAGTGGGGAGGAAAGTCAGTCACTTTAGTGTCATTCCCTAGATAAAGATTCCTGGAGAACTCGGGGAGAGATTTATTGATGAACACCCTTACCACTTGCACAGGGGGAGGCAGGGGCCCTCTTCCGTTGTGCTCTGGAAGGTGGATTCTATTTGGGCTGCTGTCTTTGGTAACCATTTACTTCACTTCTCTGACTCGTGTGGTTCCGGTGAATGCTCTTAGTCTCCTGTGTAACAGAGCTTTTGAATTATTCCTGTTGTGGGAAGGAAGCCTACTTGGCCAGCTGCCCCCCAAAAACATTCATTGATCCCACTGGATCACTTGGATCCTTTGAGGTTTTCTGAGAAGGATCCATATATGAAACTCCTTTGTAATGACATGGATAGAGGACAGGACTGAGGCCTTCAAGGTAGGCTCTCCCTGTTACAAATAAGCCTACAGGTATTTATTGAGCATCCCCACAGCTTTGGGTGACATAAAAAGAAAAACAGGAGAACCTGTTTCTTACCTCCTGGGAGCTGGGGACTTAGTATTAAGAAGATATGATTTACATAGATGTGTCTGCTAGAAAACAATTTAAAGGCAAATAGATTATTAATGCTATAGAAATTCAGTGTAAGTAAAAGCTAAGAAGTAATATTGTCCGTGGGGCGGGGAAGGTAGGACAAAGAAGGTAGGACCTAAGAAGGGACTTGAAGGAATGGATAGGGTTAAAATAGATGGAGAGAGAGACAAGAAGGAAACATAGGATCAGGAGGCTAAAATGTGTATAATACAGGGAAAGTAAGGTCAAGCTTTTATCATAGTTGTTTGTTTATTGCAGTTATATTTGAGGCAAGGAGACATGATTTTGTCTGGTTGTATATAATAAAATCCTTCTAATGAGGCTTTGCATCATAATAGAGTCTATTGCACTTAATATCCAATCAGCTTCTCAAGAACACTGCCATCTTAGCATCATCTGCTGTAGGGTGGGTCAGGAAGGGCCCTTAAAAGCCATGTAATCCAACAGTCTCATTTTATAGTTGAGGACATGGAGATACAGAGAGGGGAAGTAGGTGGCAGAGGTCACACAAGTAGCTGAGCTAGGATTCAAACCCATAGCGTCTGCCTCCAAATGCAGCCTCCTTTCTATTGAAACTGTATGGAGTACGTGTCTTTTTCTAAGTGAGGTATTTCTTTTGGATTCCTTGCCAAAACGGGCAATGAATTAAATTTATTCCATAAGATGTAAGCAGCATGATGTCATGAAAAGATGGTTAGATTTAGAATCAAATTGTCCTGTTCTGGTTTTAGTTTGACCATTGGATATCAGTTCCCTTTTCTAAAACTTAATTTTTCTTTATTCATAAAATGAAGGAATGGGGCTGAACTAGAATATAGACTTAAGAGCTAGAGGGGATCTCAGGAGTTTTAGTCCAGGAGTTCTTAACTTGGAGTCCGTGAACTTTTCTTTAAAATATTTTGATAAATGTGTGTGGATAGAATTGGTTTCTCTCATAATCTTACTTATTTTATTATTTCATTTAAAAAAAAGTTATCCTGAGAAGGGGTCAGTTATACCAAAAGGAATTAACGCAAATGAGATTCAAGCCTTATTCCAGTCCAACCTCTTAGTAAGGGGAAAACTGAAGCCCAGAAATGGAAACTCGGTTGCTCTTGAGTGATTTGTAACCTGGGAGGTCCCATGTGGTTCTAAAATCCTATAGTTCTGTTTAATGGCGTCATAGGAAGCTACCCAAAGGTTGCTTTACCTGTCCAGTTCTTTCCACCACACATGCAGCTCCATTGGCTCATCCAAGTAAGCTTGAGATAATGACACAGACTTATGATTCTATTTGTATATGATATCTTTCAGCATTATGAGTCTCCCAAATTGTTAGGGAAAGCTCTCTTCTATTTAATTAAATGTGTAGCCTTTGAAAGATGTGGATAAAGTGATTGTTGCATTTGAATAAGGGTATGAAAAAAGAAAAGAGTATTAAAAAAATAAGTGTATGAACACAGAACAACAAAGCCCTATTTATCTTCATTCACCAGAAGGGAGTAGGCCCCTGTATATTAGCCAGTCAGGTAGGCTTCTGTATTTGTTTTTTATTCATGCTTAAAGTTATTGTTGTTTTTAAAAATCTAACTTAGTGTTATATAGCTCGAAAAATACTTCCACTGCTTCTTGCCTTAAGTCTATTGAGCTTTCAAAGATATTGAATCTCCCAAACTACATTTTGATTATGTGAATAGTATCCAGTGAAGAAACAAAAGGATCCAAGCAGATTATATTTTCTCCTTTCCTTAAAGTACTGGTTGATGTGGCCCTATGTAGCTAGGTGGTGTAGTTACAGTGCTGGACCTGGAATCAGAAGACTCATCTTTGAGTTCAACTCTGGCCTCAGACACTTACTAGCTGTGTGATCCTGGGCAAGTCATTTAACCTTATTTGCCTCAGTTTTCTCATCTGTAAAATGAGTTGGAGAAGGAAAATGGCAAACTGCTCTAGTATCTTTGCCAACAAAACCCATATGGGATCATGAAGAGTAAGATATGACTGAAAAATTCAAGAACAACAGAAATCTTCCCTAGTTCACAGTATTCTGTATACAGTAAGTGCTTAACATCCTATGATCACAGAATCATAGGATTGGATCTAGATGGAATCTTTGAGGTGATCTGGTCCAATCCTCCTTTATTTTACAGATGAAGAAACTGAGCATGAGAAAGGGGATGAACTTGCCACAGGTCACATCTTTGTGACCTGGATTTAAACCCAAGTCTTCTTACTCCAAATCTAGCCCTCTTTCCATAGCACCATGACCATGACATTTGTTGATTGAACATTACTCTACATACCTACTTAGTACTTTTCAACATTTATATTTTTTGTTAGACTGTTCTTGCCACCTAGAATTCCCTCCCTAACCTATCCACTTACCAACACCTTTCCCATGAAGTTTTACCCACCTATCCCAGTTGGAAAGTGACCTCTCCCTCTTCTCTAAGCTCCCACGACATTTGTCTTTATTACCCTTTTGCCTCTCAAGGTATACACACTCATAAAAAAATAACTAATTATGCTTGATGATAACTCATGTCATCCAGCTAGCTCTTACATCCTTTAGAGTAGATGCCATGGGGGAGATGGAGTAACCTAATACAATGTCTTTTGCATCATATTCCAATGAAAATATAGTCTCCTTGGTGACTTGTCTTTCAAAGACTAAATGTTGGTTGATTTGCTCTAGGGTAGTTGGATAATTCCAACTGAAAACAAAGTTTTTTCTTCTATTACCCAGATAATTCAGTTAAAAGCATATTTAGGGTTTTAATTTTAATTGTCTAATTTAAGCTATGTTGGTCAGACTTCCATTTCCCTCCCTCTGAAACTTACAAGCAGCTCATGCTTCTACCCATAGGACTAGTGGAAGGGCAGAGTCAACTCCAGAAAAAGCTCGTGGTTAACATTCTAACTCTGAAGAACAGTCATTGGTTATGACCAGATGGAGGTGAGAAACCTTTGGAATTTAGCTAGGCTGAGAAATAGTCATGATAAAAACAGAATTTAGAGGACTTAGAAGTCATTGCTGGGTTTCAAACTAAATGTTAAAGGAGAAATTTTTTTTTGAGGTCAAGTATCTCTGGCCCAGAATAAGAACAAAGTGGTAGCTTTCTGTTAAGAAGAGAGTAGTGTTGATTCTTACAAAAGGGAGAAAAATGCCAACAACAAAAAAATAGAAGGCTATTTGTGGATGATTCTTCCTGACTTTTAAGCTCCAGTATGGGTGTGCCTCAAATGACACAAGACTGTGATATTGCAAGACAGGTGCTGGATATAGAAGCTGTAGGACAAAATTCAGTCATTTTGAAGCAGTGTTTACTCACCTGCGTTTTATAGTAACTATTAAAGATGCTTCCCTTATGTTTGTATTATTATTAAGCCGGATTGCAATGATTTTTTATAGTTGTAGTTGCCCTTGACTAGTTAAACAAATGATTTTTTTCTTTAATAAACTAAGCCAACTGAATTAATCAGCTTCTTAAAAATGCATCTTCATATCATGAGCTAAGGCATGTCAATGTCTTCTCTTTTCTCCATCACTTTATGTAAATTTTCCAGATATAGACCCTCCCTACAGGCCTATCTTAGCACACGATAGAAGATAGAAATATAGTAGAAAGAAGGTCAGATTTGAATTCAGGTAACCCAGGTTTAACCCCAACTCTGATATTCATTACCTGTGTGGCCTCAGGCAAATCACTCTATCTCCTGGGAGTACAACCCCAAGGACAATGAACCCTGATTAGTGAGTATTCACTTTGGGCTATCCCACCCCTCCCAGGCCTATTCCATGCCACATTGCCATCTCCATGTACACTTTTCTTTCCTCAGTCTTTTAATACTAGCCCTGAGAACAGTAATCAAATCAGCACTTTTATTCCTGGAAAAAACATGACATTCAGTTACCCTATGAGTCCAATTGCCATTACCTCTGATTTATTTCCTCTCTGTCAGCCACTCCCCTATGGATGTTGTCTTCTCCAAATGGAATGTAAATATCTTGAGAACAGTGACTGTTGTTATTTTGCTTATATTTTATCCCTGATATTTAAATAGTATGAGCTTAGTATATATTTTTTATTTATTCATCCCATTTCCTCATTTGTAAAATGAAGGGATTGGATTATATGGAATTTAGGTGACTTTTTACACTCTAAATCTATGATACTATGATGCTGGTTATGTGTAGCCTAATTTTTCCTCTTCCCTCACTTTGATTTATATGGATGATGATGAAACAGTAGGCATTAGAGGATATTTTAAAAATTATTTTAAAAACCCTTAAGCTTTTTACTGGCCTGCGAAGGCTGTGATCTACATTGTTGGAGAGAGTATGTTCATCAGTGAGATCAAAGAGTTATGGAATTATTAGAGTAGAATTTGTATTGGCTTTTTCTGATATTTTGGGGGACGACCTCAGCCCTCCCAGTTACTCCCTGTTCTTTTCTTCTGCTCCCCACACGAGTAGGTCAAAGGATCATATATTGTCTTCCATCCATGATTACGTTCAGAGTCCTCCATGAATGTTCTTTTTAGTTTTGGGTGAATCTTGTAAGGAAGTAATAGGAAAGAAGAGATTCAAGAGGGAGATTATTTTTGCTCAGGGTAGGTATTGGAAGTAGAAAAGAGTAATTTTGTTTTTATTTCTGTCTCTGGATTTCCATTAGTATACATTAACTGTATACCGCCTACTGCTGAATAAACATGGGGCAACAAGAGCTCAAGATAACCATGGAAGAGTTATGGACAAAAAATGAGAAATATTAGATTGAGGCTGTCTAACTACATCTCAGCCTAATTCTGAGTTGAATAATGCATTCTCTTTCCTCCTATCTTAGCTTCCTTTAAAAAATAATCATATTAAATTTCCCTGCTTGATGACCCCAGTGGAACAATTGGCTTAAAAGCACAGATCAATTGACTTCAAGATGTGTTTCTAGAGGAAGAAAAAAATGACACTTTTTGCAGTTATTTAAATTTTTGTTATTAGACGTATGCCTCAATTCTAAGAAGATAACATCCTTGAATATCTGAACTTATAAAACAGAGGCTCATAATATCCTGCTTGAAAAAAACTTTGCTTTTATAAAAGAATTCCCAGCAGTGTTCATTTAGTGAACCTTCTTCTAACCCATTCCATTAGGTGAATTTTGAAATTTATTCAATTCACAGATGCAATTTTTTGACAGGTTTTCAGGAACATTTTTTTTTTCAGAAATAGAAATCTAGCTGTATCATGATTATTTCATGATTCATTTTTTCAGGCAGCAATCCTTGAATATGTACTATTTTCATTTGATAGGGCAACCGTTTTGATCTTTGTTGAAAATAAACCCAGAATTAGGAGGCATCTAAAGAAATGATTTGATGCCAGTTTGAAGAGGGAAATAAACCTTTCCCTATTAAACAATGCACAGACTTTCTTTGCCATTGAAAATGCTGGTGAAAACTCAAAATGAGAAGCATTCAGGCACATAATGTTCTCTGCTATAATGAAATCAGCCAGTCACTCCTTCCACTGGAAGAAAAAAAAAGCTGAAGTGGGAGAGGAGAGCTAATGAGCCCAATAATGTGCATGCTAAAAAGAAAAATTAACCAGTCCCACTTCACTTGTTTTCTGATGTTTTTTGGCTCTCATCTGCCTTTCAGAGTCTGAATCCAGTGCTGCTCACTCCTTCCCTGCTAGTCTTTCCATTAGTTATAATTGTGTGTTAAAAGCTTGTACATTACATATGCACATCCTTTCATGTAGAGATATTGCCCATTGCCAACCATTATTGTCCATCTGTATAAGTGTGACTACGGAATTAGGTTGAATTCAGAGAAGTCCATTGATTACTGATTGTGCGCCTCCCTCTATGTTAAAGTGTTTGGTTGGGACTGGATAAAATAGAGAGTGGTTTACAGGTCAAGATGTAGTGTAATGATTTGTGAATTGCGTAGTATGGGATCAAGAGGCAGATCATAAAGCATAAACTCTGATTAGTGCTAGAAGAGTTGAGAAAAGGGAAATGTCTTTAACTGTGTGGGCTACAAAACAGGCAGCATCATAGAGCAAATGGGACTTGGAGCCAAATCTAAAAGGATGATCTCCTTGAAACAAAGGCCTATCATTTGAACAACCTCCTTCCAGCGATGTTGTCTGGCTATGGATCATGGAGTGACAAAGTCTCCAAAGAATTTAAATTGAGGGTTATCCAAAGGGCAATTAAGAGGCACACAGTGGATGTGAGTAGGCAGCCACACATTACCAACCAAGAAATGTGAAGATGCATAAAGGGCATCTTTAGAGATATCAATGATCAGAAAAGGTGACATCGTGTTATATGAATGACAGATGACACACAGCTTATATACTCACTTGGTAAGTATTGCAGTATCACAAGATGAAAGAAAACCTCTAAGATGCTGGATGGCTTCTCTGCAGAGGATGAGATGACACTGGCAAGAATCCCACAAGATGAGGGCATGCATGAAGCAAACAAGTATTTACAAACATGCTATATACAGGATTAAACAGTAAATAATTAACAGAGAGAAGGCACTAGAATGAAGAAGGCTTGGGAACAGCTTCCTATAGAAGGTAAGATTTTAGCTGGGGCTTGAAGAAGCTAGGGAAATCAGAAGGCAGAGATGAGGAGAGAGAGCATTTTCAGGCATGGGAGACAGGGAGGGAAAACGCTAAAAGCAGAGAACTGGACTGCCTCATTCAAAGAACAGCAAGGAGGGCAATGTTGCTGGATCGAAGAATGTGGGGTCAGTTTGATATGGTTTTTTCCACAGCATCTTGCTTGTTCCCTAAAAAACGACTTTCTAGCCTCAATCTCGATTGTGCCTGGTGCTTAACGTATGAAGCACTACTTTGTGTCTCCTCTTCTGGTTCTTTCTAGTTGGACAGCTCCCTTGGCAAGAGAAACCAGCCTGGAATAGAAGGATGCTATACAGCTCTCCTAAAGCGTGTCTAAACCTGAACAACATCTTCTGTGGGTGGTGTTTGAATGGGAGCTTTTCTGGGCTAAAAAATATTCATGAGTTAAAAGGCTTATGGGAGAAAACAAAGAGTAAAGTAAAACAAACAATCAGATACGTCACAGAGAGATTCTTATGAGACTTGATGGTGCAGAAGCTAATTATTAAGTGGTGAGGGCAAGAGATGACAGCAAGTATTTAGCCCTATAATGAGGTTCTCTAGAAGAATGATCCTTTTAAAATTTTACTGAAATTTTTTTAAGATCATAGTGATATCTCCTCCTTTCCTTTTTTTCCCCAAAAGTCATCCACTCAGTCAACGAAGTTTATTTAGCACTTACCTTGTGCTAGGCAACATACCAAGCACTGAGGATACCAGGAAAGGCAAAAAACCAGTGCTATCCTCAAGGAGCTCACATTTTAATGAAAGAGACAATTTGCAAACAACAATGTACACACAAAATATATATAGGGTTGATAGAAGGTAGGTAATCTCAGAAGGAAGGCAAGAACATTAAGAGAGATTGAGAAAGGCTTAATGCAGAAGGGGGATATTGAGCTGAGTCTTGAATGAAGCTAGGAGATGGAGGTGAGAAAGAAGAGCATTCCAACTAAGTTGAACAGCTAGTGATAATGCACTGAATCAAGAGGTGCAATGTTTGTTCAATAAAAGGAAAGGATCATAGAGTACCTGGAGGGGAATAAAGTGTGAGAAGACTGGAAAGTAGTAAGGAGCTAGGTTACCAGGGGCTTTAAGAGCCAAACCGAGGTTTTGATCCTGGAGGTAATCCTGGAATTTATCAAATGGGGGAGAGTAGAATTGGTCAGATCAATACTGTGGGAAGATCCCTTTGTTGGCTAAGTAAGGGATGGGTGAGTGGGGGGGGGGCAGGTCTTGAGGCAGGCTATTGTACTGGTGTGGGAGGGGAGGTGATGAAGGTCTGTACCTGGATGGTGGTAGTGTCAGAGGAGAGAAAACAGTGTAATGAAATATGCCTTGAAAATAGAATCAAAAGGTCTTGGCAACAGCTAAGATATGGTGAGGGGAGGAGGGGATGAGAGAGAGTGAGGAGCCTAGGATGATACATAGATGGTAAGAGTGACTGGGTGGATGGTGGTGCTTTTCACAGTAATAAGGAAGTTTGAATAAGGGAAAATTTGGAGATAAAAGAAATTCCATTTTGACCTGTTGAGTTTATGATATACAGTTCAAAGTGACCAAGGAGATGCAAGACTAGAGGCCAGGAGAGAGATTAGGGTTGGGTAAATAGATCTGAGAATCATATGAAAAGAGATGATTGAATCCATGGGAGCTAGTGAGATCACTAAATAAAACAGTGTGGAGGAGAGGAGAAGAGGGCTTAGGGTGGACCTTTGGAGGACATTCACAGTTAGTGGTTAAGACCTAGATGAAGATCCAGTGAAGGAGACTGAGAAGGACCACTCAGACAGATAGAAACAAAATTAGGAGAAAGCAGTGTCGAGAATTGAAAGAGAAAAGAGTTTCAAGCAGAGGAGGGTTAACAAAGCAAAATCTGACAGCTCATACAACAGTTCAGTCCTATAGAGGGAGATGAGTTTTTTCAACTGTTTTTCCTATATAAAGTGTAACAAATCACCATCCTCTGTAAGCCTCAGTTTTCCCATCTATGAAATAACCTTTAAGCTCTCTTCTATTTTCTATTTGATCCTATCAAAATTCTAATAGCTGATAAGGAATTTTCTTATTTGTGTTTTTATTAGTTAATGAAAACTTGCTTGAATCGTATTTACATCTTTCATTTACATCGAATTTATATCTTAGTGTTTAGTTTATGCTTTACTACAAATGACAAAGCTTCATTTCTTTTGAGATATTCTATAATCCAAATTTTTCATTCTGACTGACTTGAACTATCTATCACCTTTTTCTTCTCTTCTCCCATTATTTTGAGTAAATGAGATTTTATGCTATTTTGTGTACTTTTTACAATATTACTCCAAACAGCATTTACTGCCTAGTATGAACGTTATCTAGAAGTGCTAGCTTGATGTTGACCTGTGAAGCGGTTGACCAGATCCATTTGTTAATTTATTCTTTCCATAAATATTTCAATTTCTGCTTTATACAAGGTTATGTTAGGCATTCTGAGGGATAAAAAGATTCAATTAAACAATAGTGATGAGAAATGTGGTCCCAGTTATATAACTGAGTACTAATCAATTAGCTAAATCATTTATTATTAACCCATCAATTAGGCAAAAAGCATTTATTAAGCACTAGGATAGCCCAGTGGGTAGAACACTAAAGCTGGAGTCAAGATTCATCATCCTGAGTTCAAATCCATCCTCAGACGCTTTGTGACTCTGGGCAAGTTATATAACCCTGTTTGCTTCAGTTTCCTCATCTGTAAAATGAGCTAGAGAAGGGAATGGTAAACCATTCCTGTAGCCCTGCCAAGAAAACTCCAAATAGGTTCACAGAGAATCAGAGAGGACTGAAAAAAAAAATTAATCAACAACACTGTAAGATACTCTGAAAGGTGCTGACTATATACAAATACAAAAAAGGAGTCAATGAACTTGTCTTCTACTGGTTAGGGAGATAAGATGTACACAGATAAAAAAATATAAAATATATGTAAATTTATTTAAATGAATTTAAAGAAGGAGCACGTACTGTCTAATGGGGAAATAAAAAAATTGTTGGGAACTTTAGGAACTGTCACTTAAGAGAGCTTGTGAAGGAAGCAACCTAGTCCTAAAGGTGGAGGAGACCTGGGGGACAGACCATAAAGGTTGAAGATGGAATATTATGTATGGGGAATAGTTAATAGGCCAATTTAACAAAAATAGAATGTATGAACGGAGGTAATATAAAAGAAGAATGGACAGGTAAATGGGAACCTTAAATACAGGCTGAGGATTTTGTAAAGCCATTAGGGAACCTCTGAAGATTTTTGCATATCTCATACCTAGCTATGCAAAGCAGATTTTTTTTTTTATAGCTAATAGCTAAACAAGTGACATCTATGTCTTAGAAATATTAGCTTGGGCATTTATTTTAAGGATGGATTGAAAAAAGGGAAAACTGGAAGTAAGGAGCCCAATTAGGAGGCTATTGTGATTACCCAGAAGAGAAGGGAAGAGCCCAGAGTAGAGATCATATGAGTAGAATGCTGGAGATTTGAGAGGATATTGTGGAGGTAAAAATTGAAAAGACTTCATAGCCGACTAGATATGGGAGGTGAAGGAGAGGGAGAAGTTGAGGATATCCTGGAGGTGGTAAACCTAGGTGCCTGGAATATGATGATGCCCTTAACAGAAATGGAGAAATTCCAGAAAAGTGTGGATTTTAGGGAAAAGATCATGAGTTATGTTTTGGACATGTAAAGTTTGAGATACCTATAGTCACATCTAGAGAGAAATGTCACTAGAAGGCTAAACTGGAACTCAGGAGAAAGGCAAGAACTGGAGATGCAGACCTCAGAGGCACCTACATACAGTTAATAATTGAAACCACATAAGCTCATTAGGTCATCAAGGGAGAAAACCTAGAGGAAAGAGCAGAGGTCCCAGGACAGAAACTTCATGTCCATCTACATTTAGGGATCAAGATGTGACTAATGTTCTAGAAAAGAAGACTGAGTGGAAGAGGTCAGACAGGTAAGAGGAAAGTCTGGAGTATGTATCCTGAAAAAACATAAAGGAGGAAGAATCAAGGAGAAGGTCTTTAACCATGTCAAATGCCATAAAGAAAGGTTGAGGAAAAGGAGGGCTGAGGAATTGTTACTGGATTTGGCAATGAAGAGATCACTGGTAACTTTGGAAAGAGCACTCTCATTTGAATGGAAAGGCCAGAAGCCAGATTATGAGGAGCTGAAAATTGAATAAGAGGAAAGAAAATGAATTCAACAAATGTAGCTTTTTTTTTTAAAGGAGTTTGACTATAAAAAAGACACAGGATGATAACTTGAGGGGATAGCAGGGACTTGTGAGAGTACTTTTACATTTTTTTCCTTCTTTTTTTGGGGGGGGAGGAGAAGCAATTGGGGTTAAGTGACTTGCCCAGGGTCATACAGATAATAAGTATCTGAGGTTCAGATTTAAATTTAGGTCCTCCTGACTTCAGGACCAGTGCTCTATCCACCATGCCACCTGCCTGCCCCTAAATGTCTTTCTTGTTTTTTAAAAAAATATTTATTTTCTTTTTAATTTATAGAATAAAACAAGTATTTCCATAACATAGTATAATAAAAAAAAGATGATTGCACATGAAATTGCAAAATGCTTGTAAAGAATGTTTGCAGGTAGTAGATTATGGAAAGATAGAAGATCCATAGAGAGGAAAGATGATTGTGAGGACAGCCTTCTGGTGAAGATGGAAGAAAACTAGTATGAAAGGTGTATACAGAGGTATCAGCTTTAGTGAGGAGAGGGGCTTCTTTATCAGATACTGAAGTAAAGGAGGAGAGGATGTGGAATAATATAAAGGAATTGTGAGATGTAGAGAAGGGGAGAAGTAAGGATTGAAGGGCATGGCTTCTATTGTTTGGTAAAGTAAGAGTCAAGGTACTCAGATATGGGAGTCTGAGGAAGAGAGAGATGTGGGAGGCTTGAGGAGAGAGGAGAAATTTTGGAATATGGGAAAAGAAAG
The DNA here is from genome assembly GCA_028658325.1 of Potorous gilbertii. NCBI lineage: Eukaryota > Metazoa > Chordata > Mammalia > Diprotodontia > Potoroidae > Potorous > Potorous gilbertii. The sequence goes on along the minus strand of CM053769.1, from coordinate 577,811,683 downwards.
GGAGAGTATTAGGGGAGAGTAAAAATATTAACTGTCTTTTAAATTGCTCAACAAATGAGAAAATTCATCTTAGTCCTTCTTGCATCTATATTACTATCAATTCAGCAGTTATTAAAGGTCACAGCACCATTAAGGTAGAAGGTTCTGCCTGTCACCCCTGACCTTTTCCCCTTGACCTTCAGTACTATATCACCAAATTCATTTTGGACATTTTGAATTGGATGTCCCAGGAATATTTCAAATTGGAGATGTCCAAAAGTCCAAACTTGCCCATCACTGTTAAAAGCACCACCAAACTTCTAGTCTCCCACATTCAGAGCCTTAGGCATCACCCTCATCTCCTCTTTCTTGGTACCACATGTCCAATCAGTTACCAGTCTTGTCATTTTAATTTCCACAACCCCTCCTTTCAAATCACGCAGCTACACTCATTAGGCCCTCATTGCCTCTTTCCTAGATAATCGGAACAACCTCCTAATTACCTCTGCTTCAAGTCTCTCCCCATCCTAATCTATTCTGCACACAGATGCCAAAGTGATTTTTCTTAAGCACAGATCTGTCATCTTCCTACTCAGTCAATTCTTGTGGCTCCTTATTGCATCTGGAATAAAACATAAATTCCTCAGTTTAACTTTCAAAGTCCTTCGTAAGTTGGCCCCAACCCATCTTTCCAGGTTCATTATATATTATAGCCCTTCCAGCACACTGTGATCCAGCCAAACTGGCCTTCTCTCTATCACCCATGATACTCTGCCTCCTGTTCCTGTGACTTTGCACTGTCTGGAATGCCTCCTTACCCCCACCTCATACAGTCCCTCTCTTGAATTCCCTCTAGATACAGAAAGATGCCACCTTCTTCATAAAGTCTTTCTGATCTTCTCAACTCTTAGTGTGTGTACTTTCTCAAACTACCTTGTATTCATTGTGTATGTATATAATTACATAGGTCTATACACTTAGATATGTATATATGTGGTCCATTATAATTTATGTAGGAAATGTTTCATTGTTTGTATCCTCAGTACCTAGGATAGTGTTTGCACATAGTTGGTGCTTGATAAATGCTTGTTGGTCAATTATATCTCCAAGTACTTGGGTCTGCTATGCATACCTCTTCTTTCTGATATTTCTGAAAAGAGAAGGTTGCATGTTGATTATCAGGGTAGAGAGACTATTCATACCCTGGGACAAATCAATCATTTTAAGGGGACTGGGAGAGTGGTGAAAATGGCACCTAGTACAATATCATGGACTTTATGGGACACCTACAACTAAAGAATTGAATGAAGAAATGAATCTTGCATTGATAGTTAGATTAAAAAGAACCCTATCATGAGACAGAGGAAGCAGCAGTAACAGAGAAGCAAAATGACAAATTGTTGTTTTGTTTGTTTTTTAAATCAGATGTTAGTCTGTTTCATGCAGGGTGGGATTAGGCTGCAGGTGAGAGTCCCACTTCGTCAATTTTGTTGACTCTTGGCAGCTTTGGCGAGGAGAGGAGTCACAGTGCTTTTGATAGAACTGTGTGCATATCTGCTGGATTCCCAAGGTCAGCCCAAGTGTACCTTTTGATAACAGTCTAAGGCTTATATTTGTAAGAACTCTTCTACTGCAGAGTGGGCATTAGATGGAGGGCATTCATCTAGCACAAAAGACTATAATAGAGTTCCAGACTTCCTTTTTTCTAATAGCAAAAATTGTAATCAAAATCAGATCAGTGAATGAAAGAACATTTTGTGGCTGTAGACGGCCTCTTCCGTTCAGCAGACCAAATCCTCTCCTCTTATTTCAGAGTCAAGCTGTTTTTATAATAAGTAGTTAGAGGGCTACAAGTTCTCTGAAGTAAGTTATATCACTCAATGAGGATAACGAAAAGGTATCTCAATTGTAATGAATGACATTAAAGAACTGCAGAAATGCTCCCCATAGTGAACTAGTTCGAGATAAGGTTTGTAAATGTGCTGCTGACTAAATACTATATAAATGGAAGCCTAAGGGCTGTAGAGTCTCAAGAAAGGAGCTAGAGAATAAAAATTTATCAGCTGATCTCTCACTCTCTCTGAGATACACACACACACACACACACACACACACACACAGTATCTGGTCCTCTCCAGATACTGGAATAGGATATGTAGAAGGCACCAGTGGGAGGGAAAAACATACTCTTAAGAGACTGGAAATGACTGACAAAAATAATGATGCTTCACCTGAATGAGAGAAGGTTAAGGGAGCATATTGTTTACCTGAAGGTTTGTCAGGTAGAAGAAATTAAGGTTGTACTGTGTTCCCCAAACTGGGAACAAGGGGTAGAAGTCACAGCAAGGCAGATTTAAAAACAGCAGCAAACATTTACACAGTGCTCTAAAGTATGCCAAATGCCCTAAATAATTTCATTTAAACCTCAAAACAGCTCCAGGATGTAGGCATTTTTGAATTATCACCCCCATTTTATAGTTCAGGAAACTGAGGCTTGGAGGTTGAGACCCAGCTATGATCGCACAGCTAGTGAAGGTAAAAAGCAGAAGTAGAGTTCAGGTCTGCTGGACTTTAAGTTAGTACTCTATCCAATCTATTTATATAAATTCTCAGAGGGATTTCAGGGATGACCAAGGAATCTGGCTATAGATCCAAAGATACCATGGAAGAAAATTCTTGCATTGGTAGAAAGTTAACTTCTAAGATGTCTTCTAAGTCTAAAATTGTATCAAAATAATTCATTTTAAAAAAATCAGGTACCCACCCAATTAATTTTATGGTTACTTGATTTCCTAGGTACCTTGATAGTCGAAAGGGCCTACCCTGGATTACAGAAACAAGTATTCTGATCCTTGGAAAGGTACAATCTTTATTTTAAATTTATAGATTAGCATTCTGTTTTGTTCTTTGTTTTCTTGTGAATTTGATTGACTATAATCAATTACTTATGGGTTACATTTCTTCATTGCCAATCCTAAACATTGGATTTGGGGAAGAATGTTTTGGCAGCAGTGTGGGTGGCTAGGTGGCAAAAGTGAACAGAGTTCTGGGTCTGGCATCAAGGACACTAATCTTGAGTTCAACTCTGGCCTCAGACGCCTATTCACTGTATGACCCTGGGCAAGTTATCTCACCCCGTTGGCCTCAGTTTTCTCATCTGTAAAACGAGCTGGAGAAGGAAATGGCAAAGTATTCCAGTGTTTTTGCCAAGAAAACCCCAAATGGGATCACAAAGAGACAGGACTAGAAAATGACTGAACAACATCTATGGAAGACAAGGGTGAAGTGACTGGAAGCAGGGAGACCAGTTAGTAGTTCATGCAAAGGTAATAAAGGCCTTTTGAATGGAGAGAAGACAGGAGAGGAAGCAAAGCTTAGCACAATGCATGGCACATAGTAGGTACTTAAAATGTCTACTAACCAATGTTTATTGACTAACACATGAGATTTGCTAAATCCTAAAACTTTGAACTTAATAAGAATGATATTTGTGGCTCTGGGCATACCCTTCTCTTGATGAGTATACACGTAGAGGATAAAGGAAGTTAGATTGTTCAAGAACAGAAGACTGGGAATGGTCAGAGAGCCAGAGGAGAGTGGGGTTATTGAAGCACAGGGAGGACAGAATATCTAGGAGGGGAGAGTGGTCAGCACAGTTCAACTTCAGAAAGGTCAAAGAAAAAAATAATCATAAATTTAGAGTTAGAATGGACATAAGTCATCTGGTCCAAACCCCTCATTTTACAGATGACAAAATTGAGGCTGAGAGAGATTAAACGGCTTGTCTAAAGTCATGCAGATGGAGAATGGCAGGGAGAGAATTTGAATAAAAGCCCTTGTGACTCCAACTTCACTGTGCTAGTCTTTCCACTGTGCCATGATGGATGAGAACTGAGGAAAAAGTCATGGGGTTTGACAATTAAGGGGCCATAAGAGACCTTGGAGAAACCACGCTAGGAAATGGGTATTGGCCAAAAGGGAAAGTACAGAGCCTGCAATTTGCATGCTTTTTCTATTATGTGCCACCCTCCCCTTTGTTATTTTTTCATGAGGCTACAAGGGGGAGATGAAGAGGGAACTGGAGTTCTGGTTCTGAAAGGTTCCATTTTAGCGCTATTGAACACTACTACCAAGAAGAGTTCTGTAGCAGCCATTTATTTTTCATTGGTGTAGGGAGTATGTCTGGTTAGGAATTTCTCCTCCTAGCAAAGACCAGCACCTATTCTGCAACTTATAGTCTTGGAGAGTTGACTGGGGCATAGAGAAGATATGTGACTTGTTCAGGTTCACGCCACTTCTAGAATATTTTGAGTCTTTTCCAATGTGACTGTAATCTACCATCTGGGAAACAAGCTTCTAATGTCATGACTATTTAAACTAGAGTTGAGACTGAGCATGTTGATGATGGGACCATGGCCAATCAGGGAAGCTTGACATTGGCAGTGGTAGTATAGAGTGGGGCTGAGTGGAGCTTGTTATATTGCTAAACTGGATGGCTTTTCTCAGTCCTCATCATCTCTGACCTCCAAGGCTTCTGACATCCAACCATTCCCTCCTCCTGGAACGCTCCTCTTCTTCAGTCTCCATGACAATGTCTATTCCTAGTTCTCCTCCTTCTATTCTCAATCTCCTTTACTAGATCATCACCCATCTCCTGGCTCCTAATTGTGGATGATTTTGAAGACACTGGAGTCTCCTTTTTCTACTCTTTCTCTTGAGGGTTTATGATCTCTTCTTTGATGATACCCAAATTTAGATATTAAGCTTTAATCTGTTTCCTAAACTCTACTTCTGTATCACCAACTACCTGTTGGAAACCTCAACCTGATGTTCCATTAAGCATCTTCCTAAACAGATAAAATTTCTCATTTCTGTTAAGAGCACCCCCATCCTTCTAACCATCTAGATTTTTAACCTTGTAGTCATCTTTCACTTTTCCCATTCTGTTACTGCCTCCCAATCCAATCAGTGGCTAAATTTTGTCAATCATACCTCAAAAGCATTTCTCATATGGTAGTTAATAAGTATTTTAAAGTAGCTACTGTTTACCAGGAACTACACCAAGCACTGTCTCCTGTCCTATCTTCTCTCCACTCAAAAGGTCCTTATCACCCTTGCATAGGCTACTTCAGTAGCCTCCCAGTTGTTCTTCCTACATCTAGTTACTTTTCCCTTGAATAATGTCTTCTACTCAACTGCCAAAATATTCTTCCCAGATCACAAATTTGATTGTGTCATTTCTTTGATTAAAAGTCTTCAGTGGCCTCCAGAATAAAAGCTAAAATCTTCAGCTTGGCATTTGTGATAGAAGCAGTATCCTAACCTCTTCCCCTGTGTAATTTAGGTTAGCTTTTCCTTAACAGATATTGACACATTCCTAGAGACTTGGTTGGTTTAGGGAACTTGAAAGGTTCAAAATGTTGATGTCACTTCCTCTTTGATTAAGTAAAAAGTATCCATGAGGAGCTCTAGAACGATTCAGAGGCTTGGCTGGTGAATTATGATGGGTAAAGCAGGCAAGGTAGTTTATCTCAGATGAAGAGATATCCCCAATGTCTCTCCTTGTTGAATATCCTTCTCCTGCTATGATTAAGTATATATCCCTCATTTTTTCTAACTGTTAAATGATTTATGAGTGTCTCAATTTGTTCCAATGTCAAACCTAAACTATAGAGGGACCAGCCTGAGTCAGGCCCAGCCCAGAACAGTATTTAAAGCCCTAGACATTCTGACTCCAATTTACTTTTCTAGATTTTTCTAGACCTATTTCATATTGTCCTCCTTTGCCCATTGGTGTTCTGGCCAAACTGGCATACCAGCTGTTACATAAACTCAATATTCCATCTCCATTCTCCCAGCCTTCCTATAGCTCTGTCTCCATATCTGGAATATTCTTCCTCTTCACCTCTCCACCTTAGGATCTTTATCTCTTTTCAAGGTTCAGCTTTGGTACCATGTCCTATTCAAAAACCTTTCCTGATCTCATAGTTTGTTAGTTTCTCTCTTCCCTGCTCCCGCTTCTCTTTGTCTCCTCAAATGATCTCATATCTACTTGAATGTATCCAAGTTGTATTTCCCTAGAATATAAGAACTTTGGGATTTCTGTCCATTTTTTCCCCACCAATCCTCTGCATAAGGTAAAATCAATGTGCTAGAGGTCTTCATGGTCAGCACTCACACTTTCTATATATATTATCTGTTCTTTACTCTTGCCTGCTTCAAGTCTCTCCCCATACCAATTCTGTGATTTTTTCCTAAAGTGAAGGTGTGATCATATCACACACAATCTATCCCCCACTCAATAAACTCCAGAGGCTCCCTATGGTCTCCAGGATCAAATATAAAGCCTTGCAGTGAGTGGCATTCAAAACTCTTCACAACTTGGTCCCCTCCTACTTTTCCGGTCTACTTATACCATACTCCTAACCACATATTCTGCAATCCAGAGACACTGGCCTTTTTGATTTTCTTCCGATAAGACACTCGCCATCTCTACACTCTAGGCAATTTCATTGCCTAGAATAGTCTCCCTCCTGAATTCTCTTATGTCCTTTAAAGTTCCAGCAAAAAAATCTATCTTCTACAGGATAGTCGTGGAGCTTGTTCCTTTGTCCCCTCCATGCTAGTACCTTCTCTCTAAGATTATTTCCAATTTATCCTCTTTCTCCTCCTCTCCCATTTCTTTCTTTTTCTCCTCTCTTTTCTCCTTCTCTCTTCTCTTTTCTTTCTTTCTCTCCTCTCTTTTCTCTCTCTGCCATTCTCTTCTTTCTCTCTCTCTCCCCTCTTTACTCCCTTCCTCTCTTTATTTTCATGTTATCTCCTCATTGGATCTTGACCTTGAAAGCAAGGTCTTTTTTGCCTTTCTTTGTATCCTCAGTGCTTAGCACAATGTGTGGTGTGTAGTAGTAGGTGCCTAATAAATGCTTATCAACTGATTGCCTCTGAAACTTATAGTCTTACAGATTTTCCTAGAGCACTAAGAGTTTAAGTGACTTGAGCTACACAGCCAGTATGTGGCAGAAGCTTGGACCTAAACCCAGGTCCTTCTAGCCTTGGGTCCAACTCTCTACCATACATGTTGCCTCTCACAAAATCAATACAAGGTAAATTCTTGTACAGAAGGCATCAAGAGCTGGAGGAATTAGGAAATGATTCACATATAAGAAGGTTCTTAAGCTGACTCCAGGGAAATGAAGCCTCTTAAGAGGCAGAGACTCCTCTTATCTTTTAAAATTTAATAGTGAAACATGACTAATATGGAAATAGGTTTTACGTGACTGCACATATATAATGTATATCAAATTGCTTACTGTCTCAGGGAGGGGGGAGGGAAAAGAGAGAGGAAGGGAGAAAATTCAGAACTCAAAATTTTATTTAAGAAAAGAATGTTAAAAATTGTCATTACATGTAATTGGAAAAAATAAATACTTTTAAGAAAAAAACTTAATGGTGAAAGACAGTCTAAAAGACTCATGATGAAAAATGTCCTCTACTTCCAGAGAGAAAATTGATGAACTCAAGTGCAGATGGAAGCAGACTTTTAAATTTTTTCTTTATTTTTCTTGTTTGTGTGCATGTTTTCTTTTACAACATGGCTAATATAAATATATTTTGCATGGCTTCACATGTATAACTGATATGTTGCTTTCCTTCTCAAGGGGTGAGGAAGAGATGCAAGGAAGAGAGAGAATTTGGAACTCAAATTTTTTTAAATGAATTTAAAATTTTTTTACATGTAATTTGGAAGTATTTAACAAAATAAAAATATATTAAAAAACTTAATGGTGAGAAATTGAAACTGAAAATAAAATTGAATTGAATTTTAAAAAACACACTTAGTGGGCATTTGGGCTATCTGTTATCCCTTACTTTTGCTACATGGGCAAGGAATTCCATGGAGATATTAGTATCTTCTAGATCTATATGATCTTATTTGTAGATAATATTGTCCTGGTTAAATCCTAGAATACCAAAGGTTTTCTCAGTGAGCTTCACGGCTACTCCAAAGTGATCAAACAACTAACAAAGAGAAAATGAAACAAATGAAGAGTGTCTATTGTTATGACATGCTGTTGAAAAGGTAGATCACTAACAAAGAGAAAACCAAATGGATGAAGTGTCTATTGTCCAGTATATGACATGCTGCTGGATATGACATGCTGCTCAGATCACTGAGTTAGTACAATAGTATGTACATATTGGACACTGCAGATGGATAATGAGTTGGATTCAAAATTTAATGGAAGGAAGCAAACATGTTACATTGCAAAAAAAACCCAAAACTGTACATGCTTTCATTGATTTTAAACTGCTGCATGACAAACCCATATTTTAATATGAATATTCCCCTGGTAGTGCCAGAATATCATAGTCTCTGAAGAAACAAAATTGGGATGCTCATAGAGCAATGGAAATATTAGTAGCATCTTACCTTTGAAGAAACCTCACAAAAGATTAACATCTTAGCCTGCATTCAAGATTAGGAGACTGAATAGATAGGAAAGATGGTAATTGGAAAATATCTGGAGTTCTATATAGCTCAGTTTCCTCCCCTATTGTAAAATCTGACTTTGGACTAGGTTATCTGTAAGGTTCTTTGCATCCCCAAGTTCTATGAGCAGGAAAGCATTGGATGCTAAAGGGGAGTATGCTGAAAGTAAGTGAATGGGTGCTAAAAAAGGATGTAAAAGTCATTAAAAGATGACCTTAAAGATTTGCCAAGGGTGGGCCTTGTGTCTCTCACAGATTAGAAAATTGGGTTTATTTTATTGCTTGAGGTATCTAATTTATGTAACTATCCAATCCCAGTTAACTTGGGAAAAGAAAAATCTCTGGAGGGTGTGTGTTAGTGAATATGACTTTGGTGAATAGAGAAAGAAAGGCAGGTTATACTTCCTAAAACTGATACTAGTTTTCTCTCATTTAAATTAAAAAAAAATAAAGCATTAATCCAATTCAATATTGCCGTATACTTATTAAAGTTCTAATATCAAAGTGACCAAATGAGTTATCACTTGAATGTGGGGAATTCTAACTTTCCCTTAGCTGTTTCTATACCGTACCTTGCTCAACACCATATCCAGTTTCACTAATGCCTCACTTTCAGCTTCTAGGCTTGGAGTGTAGAAGTGGGGAGGTGTTGCTATGGCAGGATGACAATAAAGACAGACATGGTCATTGTAGTGTTCAGGAAATCCAGGCTCAGTTGCCCAAGTCTTCATTTGTAGTGAGTTCTTCCTTGTTGGAGGTCTTTAGGATAATGGTGGATGACTCCAGGGTTGAATATATTGTAGCAGTTGTTCCTTTTTGGTTATGGATCACATTAGATGGAGTACTTCTAACTAGAACTAGAAATTTCCATCTAACTCTAAAATTACGAACTCATACTTTCTTTTTCCAATTTCCAGATCTAAACTTCAGCTCCAGCTGGTGGATAGGCTGGTCTGACAACTCCAGTTAAATGGGGGCATTATGATGAAACAAGACAACAAAATTATCAAGATGAAGAATTCTGCTCCTGTTGAATAGTGAGGCAGGTTGGAAGGAGGGACAGAAATATATTTGGGTTAGGACTGAGATTGTTAATCTTGTTTTAGTGGGTGCCTTTCTCAGATATTTGGGATGTTTTCTCCAGGAAGAAGGTTTGGGGGATCATCTTAAATAAGAAATTTGCAAGACTTGTGAGGCGGTGGCTGTGGCAGAAGGAATTGACTACTCCAGGTCCAAAAATCCTGCTTCTAATTTTGTGACTCTATTTTTAGTATGTCTCTTTCTCTTCTAGTCTTTCTGGTAGATCAGTTGGTTTTTAGTAAGAAGTGAGGTCCTTAATTAGTCTCATACAGAGATACTACAGCTACATTTCCAGATAGTTTCAAGAGTAGAGGAGGTTAGCATTTTAAAAAATGGACTATTTTTTAGTAATTGAGGTTTTTCTATTTTCAGCTACTTGGGCCACTTTTTAAAATTAATTAATTAAAAATTAATTTTTAAAAACTATTAATCATTTACTGTTTCTTCCTTTTATCCCACATATGTTATTTTTTTGGGGGGGAAGGAAGGATAGGAAAACTCTTGTAACAAAAAAGCATAGTCAAGCAAAATAAATTCCCATATAGGTCATATCCAAAAAAATATGGATCCTCTGCAAAACGTCAATGGTCCTTTGGAATCATGGTCGATTATCGCCACTCTGTGATCTTAAGTCTTTTAAAACTATTCATTTTTACAATGTTGATATGGTAATAGAAATGGTTCTCCTGATTTTCATCATTTTACTCTGCACTGGTACAATCAAATCTTCCCAGATTTCTCTGAAACCGTCTCAGCTAATTTCTTACACTACAATAATATTCCATTTATTGTACAGTAAAAGAAACTGACACCCGGTGAGGTCAAGTGATTTTCAAGGTTAGTTAGTAGTTGTGCTACATTGTATCCAGATCTTCCCACTCCAAATCTAGCACCCTTTCCATGGTCCCACATTCTAAAGCCTTCCTAGATACAGTAGGAGAAAGTAGAAGGGCTTGTAATTCATTTCTCAGCTGTCATTAAATGTGTAAGCAGCTCTCCTTCATAAAGAAGGTAGGTAGGAAAGTCAAAAGACTACCCAAAAGAAATCATATTCTTTGGGTCAGAACAATGGATTAGGAAAAAAAGGGTCCTGTGTTCATTATCCAGCTTGGGTGTTGGTTTCTGGACTTCTCTGGTATTCGTCTGCTTTTGCATATAATGAGAAATTATTCTCTGTCCTTTCCAGACTCATTATTAACACTCTCTTCAGACTGATTAAATTTACACCTAAACTATTTCAATAGCTTCTCTTCAGTTTTTTTTAATAAGCAAAACCCTATTTTCATTCCCATCTCTTCCACCCCATTAGGAAAAGAAAAAAGAAAAACAGAACCCCAGTTAGAAACATGCATAGTTGAATGAGACTAATTCTCACATTGGCCATATCTAAAAAACGTTCATCTCATTCTAATTGCTCCAGCTTCTTAATATGATGAAGTAGAAAGAGTGACTTAGGAATCAGTCCCTGGGTTAAATTCCCAGCACTGTTTCTTACTACCTTGTGTAAAATTGAGCTATTAATGAGCATTGGTTAAGTATTTACCCTGTGCCTGGCACTGTATTTTTACCCCCACAAAACTTGCTCTCAAGAAGCTTACTAATTATATCAGGGGAAATAATTTGTACACATATAAGTAAATACAAAATACATACAAGCTAAGTATAAGGTAATGGTCGGGAGGCACTAGCAGCTCCTGAAATCTGAAAAGGCCTTGTGTAGGAGGTGGCATTTGAGCTAATTTTTGAAGGAAGATGGGAATTCTAAGAGACAGAAGGCAGGAAGGAGTAAATTCCATGCATGGGAGGCAGATTGTGCAAATTGTTCTGGAGAACAAAGGTGGAATGTCAGGTGTAAGGGAAGGCAAGGAGGTTGGTTTAGCTGGATGACAGATACTGTGTAATTAGTCTGAAAAAATAGGGTAGGATCAGATCAAATGGAGGAGATTGTATTTGTTGGGAGAGGCAAGAAGGATCCACCAGAGTTTTCTGAGCCAGAGTGAGATCATTAAAGCTGTGCTTTAGGAAGAGAGAGAGAGAGAGAGAGAGAGAGAGAGAGAGAGAGAGAGAGAGAGACAAAGAGAGAGAGACAGAGACAGAGAGACAGAGACAGAGAGAGACACAGAGAGAGAACAACTAGGGGGCAACTGTAAGATGGTCAGAGCGAGGCATGATGAGGACGAATTAGAGTGGTTATGATGAATGGAGAGAGGATTAGATGCAAAAGAAATGAAGGCAGAATCAACAAGATTTGGCAAATGATGTGGGGTGAGGTTGAGGAGTTGAGGATGACTCTGAGGTTGTCATGTTGGATTACTAGGGTGATGGCAGTGCCCTTGATAGAAACAGGAGAATGAGAAAGAAATTAGGTTTGGAGGGAAGAATGAGTTCTATCTGGATGTGTTGAATTTGACATGTCTACCGGGCATCCAGATGGAAGTCAACAACAAGGACTTGGGAATGCACGCCTGGAGTTCAGGAAGGAGATTAAGGCTAGTTATACGGATTAAGGCAGAGAACCAATGAAAAGTGATGAGAAATGTAGAGAAAGAACAGAAAAAGGCCCAGAAGAGACCCCAGAGGAATGCATTTAATGTTAGGGTGTATGCGTTCCTCTTTCCTTCCTGAAGAAGACCATGCCATCATAGAAATAATGACATGACTTACACTTGACTTTGTTTTGAGTGAGGGAGGGCTGTGCAGGTCACTAGCCTCTCTGGAGATGACCCAGGATGAGGCAATTGGGGTTAAGTGACTTGCCCAAGGTCACACAGCTAGTGAGTGTCAAGTGTCTGAGGTGAGATTTGAACTCAGGTCCTCCTGACTCCTGCTCTTTCCACTGCACCACCTAGCTGCCCTTTAAAGTTAGGGGGCACGGGACCTCAAAGATTTTTCAGGCAATTAGGAAGAAAACTGAGAAACTGTCACAAAAATCCAGAGAGAAGAAAGCATTCTGGAGGAGGGGCAAAACACTTAACTTTCTTTGGACCCCAATTTCCTCATCTGCAAAATCAGTAGACTAGATGACCAGTGGTTCTTCATTTTGACAGAATAAATTATCTTGACATTTAATAAACAGTAATGATGATAACCCCTACTATGTGTCAGGCACTGTGCTAAGCTCTACAAATATTTTCATTTGTTCCTCAAAATCATTTATTTAAAGTCCTTCGTAATCTTGCCTCAGTCTACCTTTCAGTCCTATGTCTAGTCTGACTGTCCTGTAAACATATCACCTTAGCATCTCTTTGGGCCTTTGTTCAGGTTCCTCTCATGATATTGAATCATCCTCTGTTTCCTTTCTTCTCCAGCCTATCAAAATCAATTAAGATTGAGCTCAAATTCTAACCTCTCTAGAGAATACACTGTGATCCAGCTGGCTATGGTAGTAACTACTTTCTCTGAATTCTGCTAGCACTCACACTCTGCGATACTCATTTTGCACTTAGCATACACTCATATATTTTTAGTATATGATGAGAGTAAGTATAGCAGGAGCAAATAAAGTGCTGGGCCAAGTGTTGGGAAGACCTGGGTTCTGATACCACTTGTAAAAATTAGTAGCACATGTATATCTTATATTAAATTGTTTGCCTTCTTAATGGGGAGGAGGGAGAGAATTTGGAACTCAGTTTTAAAAATGAAGGTTGAAAATTCTTTTTATACATAACTGGGGAAAAATAAAATACTAAATCCACAAAAAAATTAGTAGTTCTATGATCTTGGACACGTCTAGTCACCGAGGGTTGAAATCTGCTTTTGTGGAGGGAGTTCCCACATGTATGTATCAAAGTCATGGATTTAAAGCCAAAAGGGATTTTAGAGGCCATCTACTCCAATCCCTTCATTTTATAATGTGTATATATATATGTATATAAACACACACAAATACACATATTACATACGTGTGTATGCTCGTACTTTGTAGCTGAAGAAGACCATGCCATCAGAAAAATAATGACATGACTTGCACTTGACTTTGTTTTGAGTGAGGGAGGGTTGTGAGGGAGGGTCACCAATCTCACTTCTCCTCCAGAGTCATCTGAATCCAGTGACCAGATATTCATCAGGATGACTGGAGATGACTCAGGACGAGGCAGTTGGGGTTAAGTGACTGGCCCAAGGTCACACAGCTAGTGAGTGTCCAGTATCTGAGGTGAGATTTGAACTCAGGTCCTCCTGACTCCTGCACTGGTGCTCTATCCACTTTAACATCTAGCTGCCCCACATATTATATATATATATATATATATATATATATATATATATATATTAGATGTTTATATACATATATATATACATGCATATTACAAATAGGGATAGAAACTATGATTTCTTTGGCATAAGGAACTCTGGTGAGGAAACACTACTAATACCAGCTAATACCTTCTCTCCAACTAATCATCTTAATTTCTCATAGCAGAGGTATCAAACAAGAGGCCTGCACAGAGGCCACAACATTCCTGGATAGGGCAAAATAAGATTAAAATGTAATTGAGATCTAAGACAATTCTGAAGGACTTATGATGAAAACATGCTGTCCAGAGAAATGATGGAGTCTGAATGCACATTAAAGCATACTTTAAAATATTTTTTTGTCTGCATTTTCTTTTACCACATGGATAATATGGAAATGTTTTGCATGACTTAATATGTAACTTACTAGCTGTGTGACCCTGGGCAAGTCACTTAACGCTGTTTGTCTTAGTTTCCTCATCTATAAAATGAGTTGGAGAAGGAAATGGCAAACAACTCCAGTACCTCTGCCAAGAAAACCCCAAAGAGTCGGACAGGACTGAAAAATGACTAAACAACCACATGTACGTATGTATGCATACATATATATCTGGGGAATGATTCTAAATTGCTTTCTAGAATGACTGGCCCAGTTCATTGTTCCACCAGCATCATTTTAATTTACCTGCTTTTCCACAGCTTCTCCAGAATTTGTCATTTTCCTTTCTTGTCTATTTTGCCAGTCAGATGGTTGTGCTTGGATACTTCAGAGCTGTTTTAATTCGCAGTTCTCTAAATCCATAGTGATTTAGAGCATTCTTGTATGCCTTATCCATATTTAGGATTTCTTCTTCTAAATACTGCCTAGTTATATCCTTTGCCTATTTATCAATTGGGGAATGGCTCCGAATCTTAAAAAAAAATTTGACTCAATTCCCTATATCTTAAAAATGATTTTTTTCTCCCTGCTCTTCTTTAAGTTTGTTTTGCTTCTGACTAATCCCTTCTTTAATCTACCCTCCATCTTATTCCCCATCATTTTTTAACCCCTTATTTTTTTCTGTTTCCCTTTTAGTTGAAAAAGCATTTCTGTGAGCAGCTCTGTGTCTGTGTATTCTTCTTTCTTTGACCACTTTAGATAAGAGGGAGGTTCAAATGTCATGCAGTCCCTTATTCACCTTCTTGCATAGAAATTTTCTTTAGCCCCTCAAACACTGGCTGACCAATTTGTTGAAGCTATTTGTGAATCTTCATGAAATTCGTTTGTGTCATGATTTAATGTATCATTTGTATATTTGAAACATGCAATTATGCTCATTTCTTCTGATAAGACCCATCAAGCAAAGGGGTCCTTTCCCCTGTACAAGAATGTGCTTCCCTTTTTAGCTGTTATGCTCCCATGCAGCTGGACCTTTATAGATTCTTTTCACATCTTTATCTCTGACCTGGCCTTATTTCATAAATAGATAAAAAAGAACTATATCACTTGTTGATTTTTCTTTTCATCTGCTTGGTGCTTCCCTGATAGGGACCATAGACTATATGGGACAGAATACGAGAAGTGATATATGGACTATGTCCAATTTGGTAAAAATTGGAGTTAGAGATTGGAGATGGGTAGCAGATGTAAATCTTTGTTACTGGGACTATTATATCCCCCACAGCAGCTAGGTGGTGCCTAGTGCAGGAGTCAGGAGGATCTGAGTTCAAATCTCACCTCAGACACTTGATACTCACTAGCTGTGTGACCTTGGGCAAGTCAATTAACCCCAGTTGCCTCATCCTGGGTCATCTCCAGTCATCCTAATGAATATCTGGTCATTGGATTCAGATGACTCAGGAGGAGAAAGTGATGTTGGTGACCTGCACAGCCCTCCCTCACTCAAAACAAAGTCAGGTGCAAGTCATATCATCATTTCTCTGATGTCATGGTCTTCAGCAACGAAGGACAAACACATACACAGTTATATCCCCCACCTTCCTGCTTTTACGGTGGCTGTCCATCACACTTGTAATTGTTACCTCCACCTTTCGGAATCCTTAGCTTCCTTCAAAGCTCAGTTCAGATGCTACTGCTATTAAGCCTTTCCTGATTTTCCCTTGTAATTGATAATCTCTCTTTTCTCAGATTATCTTCTATTTACCTGTTTCCATATCACAAAACCCAGTAGAGTGTAAACTCCTTGAGTAAAGAAACTGTTGGGGTTGTTTTTGTATGTGTGTCTTTATATCTTAAGCCCCTAACAGTAACTTGCACATAATAGGCACTTAAGAAAAAGTCTGTTCAAATGAGAAACTCTTGCACCCTAGAAAAGTCTAACTGAGGCAACTCATACTGCCCTAGTAATATTTTTAAAACGTTGAAATCTTGTTAAAATGACAATAGTAGTAGTGTGTGTGTGGGGGGGGCAAGGAGAGAGAGACCTAGGATACTGTGGAAAAGGGAAGGGGATTCTGGGTGCTAATTATATTTACCAACTCTATAATACTATTTTGCTCTTTTACTTCTTTTCCCCTTTCATTTCCCTCCAAACATCTGCTTTTTTGGATAGATCTATACTTACATTTATCCAAAGGGGTACCTTACCTTTTCTCCAAGGAGAATAGATGTAGGTTATAAACTCAAGAAAAGCTACAATGAAATGAATTGTTGTAAGGGTAGTCTGTTAGAGCACAGTGTATTGCCAGCACACATTTTGTAAGCAAATATTTACAGAATGTTCAATGAATTAATAGAGTTACCAACCAAATTATATAGACAATATTATTTACCATATTATATAGACAATGATGGTACTTGTCTCAATGGTCTTACTTTTCCCGTCCTTCCTGTCCTTGCTCTCCATTTTTATCCAGCTGTTTTTTCAGTAGTGTCTGACTCTTTCTGACCCCATCTGGAGTTTTCTTGGCAAAGATACTGGAGTGCTTTGCCATTTCCTTCTCCAACTAATTTTACGGATGAAAAACCTGAAGTCAACAGGCTTAAATGAGTTGCCCACCGTCACACAGCTATTATGTGTCTGAGGCCAAATTTGAACTCAGGAAGATGAGTCTTCCTGACTTTAGTTCTGGCACTTTTATCTACTTCACCATCTAGCTGCCCTCCTCCCATTATATTATCTAAATTACAAAATAATGTAGTACATGCAAAGATGCTAATAATATATACAATATAAACAAAAATACTATTTAAATGTATAAAGGACATATAAATATATATGAAATAATTTATATATAAAATACATAAAGTGATCCAGATATACACATATACTTTCTAGTAGGTGTCTTTCCCTTGAATCTCTATGGCATGTGCTATCTGTACAATATGCTTAATATAGTATCTTTTCCTATAGTTATTGGTTCTACGGTTCCTTTCAACTGATTTTACAAAAGTGCTTTGTAAACCATAAGGTGTCACATCAGTGTAAGCTATTATTACTATTAGATTTCAAGTCTCTGGATGTTGGTGATCTACCACTACTACTACTCCTACTATCTATGATTACTTTGTATATCTCAGTCATGGGCTCAGTGCATGGGAGAGACAGCAAAAGTTAAGTTTCCACAGTAAGTTATTTATTATTAATTGATGAAGTCATCGAGAATAAGGTAGATAACAAGAAGGCTAACAGATCACAGGTAGACTCAACCAATCAAAAGAGAGACAGTGGCCTTCAGAAAATTACAAAGGTTTTGATAAAGGAACCAAATCTACAGCTAGCTGGAACCAGCCAAGAAAAATAACCTAGAGTCATTTTTTTCACTGCATTTGCTTCATGAACCTCATGCAGATAAGCAGACACACCCCGGATAAAATTATTTCTCCATTTTCTGATCATGGGTCCCATGTTAGAGCATGTTTGGGAGGGGAAATAACGCTAAGGGGGGTTATGTAATGGGCATGTAGAGAATATGGTGACCTAATGGAGGATGGACAAATCCATCTCCTGATGGGAGGATATGTCTTGATCTAACGGTATACAGAGTTTGTCTAACTTCTGCGTTTAGTGCTCGCTCCTCTTGAAAAGAGGGTGAGGTCTGCTTTGGCCAAAGTGTTCAATTCCTCTAAACTCTATGGTAATAAATTTTCCTTGATACCTTTTTAGTGTCAAGAGTGTTTCTAAATGTGTTTAATAAGATGGTCGAAGATATTTGTTGAATGAATGAATGAATGGGTAGGGGCAAATAAAATGACAGATATCCGGATGGTTGATGGGTAGAAAGAAGTGAACAGAAAGGAAAGTGGAGAGAGAATGTTATGATTACAGGATGCAAGTTCTTTAAATAGTAATTTGCTAAGTAAATAGAAAGAATTCCGAGAAGGGGCCGGCCCTGTTCTTTAGGTTCCGTCTTCCTTGTGCCTGCCACTGCATTGACCCGATAGAAGTAGGTCAACTGAAACACTTGAAGGTTGCTCAACTTGACCAACCACAGGTTTTTAGCCCTGGGAGAAGGCAGATAGAGAGTTCCAAAGGCTGTGCCGGCAGGTTGGAGATAAAGAGGTGTGGCTCCCGACATTTCTGGCCAGTTGTCAACTTTTTTCTGCTAGAGAGCAAAACACATGTGCCTTGGTTTAGTCTGAAGCACTGCAGTGGGGTTGGTGGCCTCGCGTCTGGCAGCTTTCCCTCCGTCCGGATACAGTGTAGCAAAATGGGGGGCTGATTCCACACCCCTCCCACTGCCCTCCAATTCAAGATCTGCGGACGGAAGGCGATTTGCCGCTGGTGAATATCCTCTCCTTGGCTACATTGTAACAGCCATGACTATGCAACTTTAAGGCAATTGTGACTTAGCGGTGGCGGCGGGGCGGGAAGCAGCTTTTTCTCGGTGAGTTAGGAAAAGTGAGCCGAGGTCTCCCGGATGGCAGATGGAGCGTGCTAAGACATGCGGCTTCCCCAACGACGACAAAGAACAAGGTGGGGGTGCTGGGCGGGCCGCGCGAACTTGGCGCTCTGTCCCCCTCCTCTTCCCAAGTAATTACGTTTCCTTTCACCCTTCCACCTCCAGCCTCTCTCCCAGGCTCTCCACCTCCCTGCCCTCCCCATCTGGACCCGAAGGGCTGGGGTGGGGGGAGGGGAAAGGGGAGGCGAGCTGGGGCTCCGGGCTGCGCGAGAGTTCCGCCCAAGTCCCGCGAGACGCGTGCGCCGCTTCTTACGTCTTTCCCTTTGACAAGTCGCCGCTGCTGCAGCAAAAATAAAGGACGCGGCCGCCGCTGCCGCCGCCGCCGCCGCCGCAGCCGATCCCAAGTCGGAGCCGGAGCCGGAGCCCGAGCCGGAGCCGGAGCCGCGGCCGGCTCCTTCCAGCAGCCCCGCCAGCTCCCGGAGCTGTTCACGGTAACGCCTGCGCCCCCGCTCGGCTCCCCCGCCCGCCTCCCGCGCGTTCGGGAAGGGCTGGCCGGGGCTGTGCCGGTGCCGACCTGCCGCCGACCCGCCGCCGGCGGCTGTGCCCGAGCGTGGGGGTCCGGGCCGGGGGCGAGGCCTGCGGGGGCTCCTCCCTGGGCCCGGCGGCGCGCCTCGGACCCTCTCTGTCAACGCCCCCCCTTCCTTTTCTTCCCGGGGTCGTTCGGAGCCGCATTTGACCCCGAAGCGCCCCGGGTTCGCCGGCGAGGGGACCCCATCCCTCCCCGTTTGGCCTCCGCTGCCGGCGGTGTGGGGGTGTCGCGCCTCCGCTCTCCCCACCCTCCCCCTTTATCCGCTAACGAGTGCCCCTCCCCCCTTGGGTCCTCGGGGAGCCGGAGGAGCGGGAGGGCGGCGGCCCGAGCCTCTCCCCCGGGGCCGAGGCGGGGGCTCCGGCTCCGGCGGGGTGGGGAGTTCTAGGAGTTGGGGATAACGTGCGTGTCACCGGCCCAAACTACGTCTCCTCCCCCACCTCCAGCCCGCAGGTGAAGTTACACGCAGTGTCCAGCCCCGGACGTGGTCGTAGAGGTAGAAATGGAAGGGGCCTTGTAGAGGCCGGTCCAGCGTGACAGGAGGACGGTGCTCCCGAGAGCCCAGTCCCCAGAAACCCTGTGTAGATGGTGCATTTAGGCGTGGGGGGTGGTCGGGCCGGGGGCCCAGGCTACAGGTGGGCTTTGTTTCTTCCTTCCCAGAGGTGATGTCAAAGACAGGTTATTCATTCCAAAATATAACTGAAACATAGGGCAATATTTAAAACAGTTAAAAAAAAGAGATGGCCCTTGATGGTTGATACTACGAAGTCCTCTATTTGATCTTTTGCCATTTAAATATTTGCCCAAAATGCCTTTTTTCCCCCTTTTTAAAAAAAGACTAGACAGAGACTCCCCCACCCATCCTGGTTAAATTTGTGTGTGTGTGTTCACTATCGTGACTGAGCTCTCCCTTTTTTCCCTACCTCTTTATTTCATGCTAACCCTCCTCCCTTCCATTTGATTGTTGGCTGTATGGTTTTTTAAAGTAAAATATTTTTCTGTTCTGTGTTTAGATCTAGTAGGTAAGAGTTTTTTTTTTTTATCCCCCAATTCTGTCTGAGGTATTGAAAATGAATAGGGATTTTTAATAGGATGAACTCTTGATAGATACTATAGGGGAAAACACCTTTTTATCTAAAGAGTTTTTACAAAATTGATTTACCAGCATTTCTCTACTCCAAAGTGTTATGTTGTATTGCTAGTTTAGAAATATTTTTAGGGATTTGGGGGGAATAGAAGGAAGTGAATGTAACAGTGTGATTATGCACAGTATACACGTGTATACACAAACCTTGGGATTTAATAAAGGGTCAAAAAAGTCCCACTAATGTAATATTTCCCCAGTCACATGACAGTCATTTCATATTGGAATGAATTTTTACTAAGGAGGTTGGGACTCTGGAGATTAAAAAATAATTTTTGAATAGTTTCTAATGTCTTGGAAAATTTTGTCAGTGGATGAATTAAATGACCTCCTAAGGTCCTTGAGTTGCTTTCAGTTTTGTGCATTTTGTTATTATCAGTGGTTTGCCTCTTAAGTTTCCAGATGTGTTATTTGTGTATGATGGCTGTAAACTGGTCCTTTCTATCTAGGTATTAATCTGTTTGGTGCCCGCATAATTCTGGTATGTAGAGGAGTAGACAAATACAAAGTATTAATCAAATAGAAAATTATCTTTAAAAATTGAATTGGAGAAAACCTTAGAGAATGTAGTATGGATTTTGCTAGTTTAGAGGATTTATGTTAGTGGTATATTAAAATTCCCTTCTTTTAAACAGTTGTTTGGACAGCAGACAATTCAATGTAGAAGAATAGTCATAATAAATCTCCCAAAATTTAGGTTTTAGAAGGCTTAAATGATAGGAAAACTTCGAATATTTTTGTGGTGGGGAAGAATTTAATGTAGGGATAAAAACGACAATAGCAGACGTCTGTTGTAATATGTTACAAACTTCAATTTCAGAGTTGTGTAACTACATTCTAATTGGGAAGCAGATTCTCCAAAATTATGTTTAGTTTCCTTAAGACAACTTTTGTAGTAAGTAAAGGCAAAATTCCAGTCTCTATTGGTGGAGGGTTTTTTTCACGCTGGAACTTTACTAATGAGATCTACTAACAAAATTATTTAAGACTTTATTTGCCCCAGGATGGAAAAATCGTGGTTGTGAGACTGCATGGA
Organism: Potorous gilbertii; assembly: GCA_028658325.1. Classification (NCBI taxonomy): domain Eukaryota; kingdom Metazoa; phylum Chordata; class Mammalia; order Diprotodontia; family Potoroidae; genus Potorous; species Potorous gilbertii. Next base: position 577,790,293 of record CM053769.1, on the reverse strand, counting down.
ATAGGTGATTTATTCTTCTTGCTCTTGCTAATTTTCCCTGTTAGAGATTAATATTAGAATATAAAAACCACATGCTGAGTCCCTTGAAGTACCAAGAATTTCAATAAAATTCCAGATAAGATATCTGATTTTACTTCTATATTTTCTTTGTTTACATAATTGATTTTAAAGCTTGCCATGTAATAAATGCAGTGATCATAGGTTCCTGTCATTATTTTCATGCTCTTCTATTATAGAAAGAAAATTTCAAAACTTTGTTAACTAACAGTGTCTTAATACACATATGTTACCTATTTTAGTGAAATGATCAGTAAAATATGAATGCAGTTTGTTGGCTAGTTGTGGTTGTTCATTCAGTAAAGTTCAACAAGACTATAACAGTGATGGAGTGTTTTTGTGCTTTAAAATACTTGTGGAGGCTCACCTAGGAAAACTTCAAATTGTTACTGAAACCATTTTCCCTGTGGTTTACATAGTGCCTGTTGTTGTGTTTGTGCTTGGAACAATATGAATTATGACTGTTATCAGAACCCACCATGAAAGAAAGAAGACAATATTCTTGAAGATGAAACTTTAAGAGTTCACAGTTTGGGATTCAGAAAATCATTACATCACATTTTAGTGGCAAAATGAGACAACTCCAACATGAGAAATGATTCCATTTGCTAATGTGGCATAGCAGAAATAATATAGTGCAGTGTTTGAGGACTTAGTTCTACCTTTTATTAGCTCTGTGACTTTGCCTCATTGACAAAATGAGAGTGATAATCCTTTCCAATGAAGACACTGGGCTTAAATTCATTGAACTTTTGAATTATCAATCATATGATAACTCTCTGTCTGATCAATATAACTTAGAACCATATAATTTTCTTCCTGGAAAGGGACTGGTAAATCAAGTAGTGGCTCCCAGCATTTTGGTTTATGAAGAGTAATCCGTATATATGAATCAAATAAATACATGAATCAAATAAAGCAAATATACTTTTAGTACACTTTAAATGTCTTGAAAAAATTCATATCATTTTTCATGTGTATTGATACATTTGAGATCAGTAAAATTCAAATTCATCTAAAAATAGTATTGAATTCATAGAAACTAATATTTTAACTCCTATTTGGGAGGTCTGAGAAATTTTTTGACCTTAAAAAGGAGTCCTCATCATTGAAAAAGGTTGGCAAATACTGAATTGGTTGTCTTTGATCTAGGTTTCCTTGAAAAGGGGTGTTTTAGAAAGATGAATCTGGCTATGTTGTTCAGGACAGATTCTGCTTAAAGGCAGGTGCTGGATATGCTATCTGATAAGTGAATGGGCTGTGGGATCTTGGGGTCCAATGCTGAGCAAATAGAGAAGGCTTTTCCCTCTCCGTACCCCTTAGGTACTTAGGGTCAGCATGTACAGTAGAAAGAGCACTGGCTCTGTAGTAAGAGGACCTGGTCAAAACCTGCTTCTGATACTACCAGTGTGATGGTGGGCTCCTCCCTTAACCTCCCTTGGCCTCACTTCCTCACCTGTAAAATTGAGAGGGAGGTTAGACTAAATAATCTCTGACATTCCTTCCAACTCTAAATCTAAAATCCTGTGATCCTCTGACTTAATGAGGACTTATGAAATTGAATTAAATTTTGGGTTAGTCTACTTTGAAATATGGAGAGAAGAACGAGTACTTTATTCCAATTTAACTACTCTTCACTTAGGAGTCTCATGTGGTCATAGAAATTGTTTTGCTCTACTGTTTCCTTTTCATTGATAGACTTGAATTTGGTGGACATAGCCTGATTGGCTGCTGCTTCACCAGTTCTAGGAGTTTGCATTGGTGGGGAATAGTCAGGAGAGGCTGAGTTGGAAGCTGTCTACTAGTTCTTGTTTGGGTGCAACGACTATACAATTTTTGTTTTTGTATCCAGGCAGTGCCTGGTACATTAGTAGGTACTTTTGTTGATTGAGTAGGGTTCCCTGTTGACTCTCTCTTCTTCATTTTGATTTTTGTTTCCATACCAGCATATTGTGCTTTTTTGTCCACAGTGTTAGTGCTCAGCTTTTCTGGGATCCCTTTCTGGGGTGTAAAAAAGACCCTATAGATGGAAAGACCATTTAGGCATATCAGTGTACAACACGCTGAAAGGGAGATTTATTTAGTTTTTGTAAACTAGGCTTTTTTAATGTTTCAAAACAAACTTGTCACAATCCATAGTGCAATTTTTGGATTGACAGCGTGAAGCGTAAATATGATCATTTAGTCCATTTTAAAGATTCGGAGATAACAGAAGCACACAGAGGTCGTGACATTGTTTATATCCAGCATTTTTAACATAGGATCATTGCTCCAGAGCTGGGAAGTGTTTTTGGTACTTCATTTCATATAGTAATTATGCATTGCAAGGCATGGTAAAAATCACTTTGAATTAAAGTTTGTGTGTTTCATAGTCACCTTTTGTGCCTACCATAGTCCCTGGCATTCTGTAGGCACTTGATAAATACTTGTTAATTGATTGTATATAGACTTTTCCATTAAAATAGTTTGGAATTATATTTGGCATACCCTTTACGCTACTCTGGGGCAGATAGGTAGTGCAGAGACTATATAGAATGCTGGGCCTGGAGTCAGGATGACTTAAGTTCAAATCTGGCCTTAGACACTTACTAGCTGTATGACCCTGAGGAAATCACTTAACCATTTTTGCCTTAGTTTCCTCATCTGTAAAATGAGCTGAAGAACAAAATGGCAAACCACTCTATATCTTTGCCAAGAAAACCCCAGCTGGGGTCATGTAAGAATCAGATGTGACTGAAATGACTGCACGACAAATTATGCCACTGTAACCGGGTTTCCTTTCTCTATCTGAACTCCAGGTAGATTTACCATAAGGTCTGTGACATTCTCTACAAACCCCAACTTGTATTACATTAGATTTGCTATAGAAGAATATGTGTGTATTCTCTGTTTGAGCTATCCTTTATTTCATCACTCCTTGCTTTGTATTATCTTAACCTCTTCTTTTCACCTGAAATTCTTTGATAAAACCCTTTAACAGCATTTTTATCTTTGCATCCTCAGTGCCAGGTCTTTGCACATAGGAGTTATATAAATGTTTCCTGAAATGAAGAGTTTGCTTTTTCTCTGTCAGAAGATGGTTTTGAGTGCTCCAGGGCTTAGGATCCTATAGTTTTACATGGTTCATCTTAAATAAAAAATCTTGCCAATAACTTAAACATTCAAGTGTCTCCTATGCATCATTATCACAACTATTCCCTCTTATAGCCCTCCCTCAACAACTATCTCCCTCTAGAAGTCCTGTCTTGTAAAAAGTAAGCATAATCAAAACAGATTCATATACACTGACGATGTCTGTAAATGATCTGTCTCATTCATTCAATACCTCTAGTTCATCATACTCCTCTGGTTTTCTGTTAGGAAGACTCTGTAGTTGGCCTGTCCAGTTGGGTAGGAATTAGGGACTATATTAGGGCGGTGGTTGTAAGAATAGAGATGAAATTTATTGCATGTAAATTGTACAGGTCTTTGGGGAAAAAAATAGTGATATGGTCAAGTTTTTGAAAAATGGAAGTAATTGAAAAGCTTCCTGAACAGCATTTTATAAGAACATTGACTTTGCAGAGTCTGTGAGCTGAGATTGAATCTTAGCTCAGTGATCCTGAGCAAATCATGAACCTTTCCAAACTTTAGTTTCCTCGTTTGTAAAATTTAACTTGATGCAGAGAGGAAGATTGGAGAGGTAGGAGGAGGCTAGGTTATGAAGAGGTTTGAACTCCAAACAGAGGATTTTGACTTGATGCTGGAGGTGATAGTCTCTGAAGTTTATTGAGCAGTGGGGTGACGTGGTTTGATCTGCCTTTTAGGAAAGTCATTGTAGTTAGTGACTATGGAAAACAGACCTCCTGACAAGCTTTTGCAGTAGCCCAAGTGTCAGACAATGAGTGCCTATACTAGAGTGATGGCAGTGTCAAAAGTGAGAAGTAGCCACTTACTGGAGAGATTTTGTAAAGGTGAAATCGACAGTTGTTAGCAATGCATTGGCTCTGAAGAATGAGAAATAGTAGGGAGGTCAACATTTAGCTTGCTAGTCAGTAACAGAGAGGATGGTGATGCCCTCCACAGTAATAGAGAAAGTAGGAGATGAGGAGAGTTTCGGGGGATAGAAAATGAGTTTTTTGGGGGGCATATTTAGTTCAAAATGTCTGTAGGGATAATCCAGTTTGAGATATCTGAAAGGTAATTAGAGATCTAAGATTGGAGGTCAGCAGAGAATAATGCAAATTTTAAAAATTATTTGAGTTGGAATGGATTTTTGCACTTGTCCGTTCCCAAATAGCAGGGTTAAAATTTGAGAGTTCTTACACTAATTTTCTTAATTATCTACAGGGCAGCTAGGTGGTGCAGTGGATAGAGCACCAGTGCAGGAGTCAGGAGGACCTGAGTTCAAATCTCACCTCAGACATTTCACAGTCACTAGCTGTGTGACCTTGGGCAAGTCACTTAACCCCAGTTGCTTCATTCTGGGTCATCTCAGTCATCCTGATGAATATCTGGTCACTGGATTCAGATGGCTCTGGAGGAGAATTGAGGTTGGTGACCTGCACAGCTCTCCCTCACTCAAAACATAGTCAAGTGCAAGTCATGTCATTGTTTCTCTGATGGCATGGTCTTCTTCCTCAGCGAAGGAGGAACACGCATAATTACCTGCATTGTTGGTAGTTTGTCTCCCTCTGTGAGAGTAGTTTTCTTAATTATATATTCTCTGTTGATATTTGACTTAGCAGTTTCTTTTTCTTCCTTATTTTAAAAGTTTTTCTCGATAGAGTGTCATTTTGAAATTGAAACCCTTATCTGTGGTCCTGGGCAGCTGGGATACAGGTTAGATCTGTTACGCTGGTTCTAGAATACAGCTGTTTATTTCTAGTAAAGAAGAAATTTCAAGGTGGAGGATTCAGGATGAGAGAAAATTTGATACTTTATGTCCTCCTGAAAGTTTTTCATAGTACAGTTTCATTATTTTTTTTGAATTGAATTCTCAGAAAATAATAAATGTCTGTATTCCAGTGTAAATTTGAAAACATAGTCCAAAGCCAAAATACAAGCAAACTTTTGTATTAATTACTTTGGAGTACCCATATCTCTACTCAAGTCTGTTCATTTAGGTAAACAAAAATCGTTTGGATTCTGTGTGGTGGAAAAAAATTAATGATGTTAAAAACTTTACTTTTTATTATTATGAATTTGACAAGAAACCTAAATCTAAACATTTCTCTTTATAAAGAAAGAAGAGTGAAAAAGACTTTATATGAATCATGGAATTGACAACTTTTCAAAAGGGTGCTTTATCAGGGAGTCAGGAAACCAGTATTCTAGCCTCAGTTCTGTAGCTTAGTTATATTACCTTAGGCTACTTATTTCACTTCTTTAGGCTTCATTTTACACATTTTAAATTAGATTAGATGATCTCCAAGATTCCTTGTAGTTCTATTTTATGATTCTGTTTGAAGGGTTGGAAAGCTACTCAAGGTCCTCAGTTCCTCTCTTTTCTTATACTTCAGGCTGTGTATGCTGTGCTGTATATAACTCTAGAAAAATTCAGTGGGAATCCACCCCTTCCCCACTCCCCAACAAAATATAAAAACATGCTGTCTTGACTTATTTTATCTTGTTTATGCTTGTTTTAGTTTAGAGGTCAGGTAATTATTTTAGTTTAGAGGAACAGCTATTAAATCTCTTCTCCCTCTTTCAGAGTAAGAATGTATTTAGAGATGATGCCTATTAAAGGATAGATGATGTCACAAAGAGACAAAAAACCCCAGGTTTTACAGGTATGTGTGTATATGTATGTATACACACACTATAGCAAGTATAATGTTCACAAGAAAACATTAATACAATCATTGAGGAGTTTCTAGTTTGTGACTTTATAGTGAAGGGTAATGATTAGCTTAATTGAAATGTTATGCTTTCAAATGGATTTCTTATCCTTGTGATTCTCTCTTCCAAGGATGTGGATCACAACCTTGACCATGGCCTCCTATCCTGTTGTTAATGTTCTCCTCTCAAGTTGCTGCATTTTACTCAGTGTATTAGGTGCCTTCCTCTATTCTTACCACTGGAATGTGTGACTTGTGTATAGTTTTTCTCTTAATGCTGACTACATGACACCCCCCCCCCCCCCATCTATCTCCTTTCCCTCATACATTTCATTCATGTCATTTTTACACTTTTTTCCTTTTGTAATATCTTGTTAGTAATGTGTTGCACCCTGTGAAACCCAGTGGCTTTCCATTTTCTTTTGGGTGATCCACAATACTGAAGAAGATAATTAGAAGTTGGTCTTTTGCTTCTGGGAGAAGTTCTGGGATCATTAAAATGACTTTGTATTCTTCCATAGGCAGTTGCTTTTCTTCCACTTCCTGTTCAATTCTGATTACAATATTCTTCCTGTCTAAGCATGTCAATAATTGATGTTAGAACCCGTAGGTGACCCTAGGCACAAGCTCCCAGGTTTGTTGTGAAATTATAAATGAGATATTTGTAAAATGTTTTGCAAACCTTAAAGTACTATGTAAATACTATTATCATAAATCCACAAATTGTATAAAATTATATACTTTGCAGAAATTACAAACCTAAATAATTTGGAGAGAGTTGTTCATGTTGAGGTCAAGCCACTGTAAAAAAATGACAATATTACCTAAATCAATTTACTTATTCATTGCAATATCAAATTCTCAAAAGAATATTTTATAGAGCTAGAAAAAAATCACAGTTTATATGAAGGAACCAGAAGGTCAAGAATCTAAAAAGTCGTAATGAAGAAAAATGGGAGGGAACACAACAAACCTGAGAGGTTAGTGCTGTTATTGTCCCCCTTTTAATTATGAGGAAAATGAGTCAGAGGTTAAGTGACATGTCTAGCAGTGCCAAAGAAAGGGAAAGGACCAGCATATACAAAATATTTATGGCACCTCTTTTTGTAGTAGAAAAAAATTGGAAACTAAGGAGTTATGTCCTATTGGGGATTGGTTAAACATTGTATTATATGAATGTAATGAAATATTGTTGTGCCATAGGTGATTACAAAATGACAGTTTAAGAGGAGATTGGGAAGAACTTTGTGAAACTGGTGCAGAATTAGCAGAAAAATTTATGTGATAACAATCTTACAGAGAAAAACAACTTTGAAAGACTTTAAAACTCTGAACATAAAGCCGAGTCCAAAAGAATGAAGATGAAGAATGTCACTTCTTATCAGAGGTGATGAATTTAAAATGCTCTCTGAGATACATTTTTGGACCTGGCCAATGTGGGAATTTGTTTTGCTTTCCTAAGCATCTGTGTATTGAGGGCTTTATATTTTTAAAAATTGCTCAATGGGATGGCAGTGATAAGAGGGACAGATCAACAAAAGAAAAAATAAAATATAAGATAAAGCTCCCAGAGAGGGAAAGGGGAGGCAGTACGGCCGAAATTTGGGTGATGTAAAAACAAAACGTATCAGTGAAAACTTTATTTAAAAAATCCAAATGTGGGGGTTTCGTTGTCCTTGATGGTGACTTTGCTTAAAATCACCTTTGCAGATTTCATCCCATCTTGTGTCTGTTCTCTTTCTGTTTTCATCTTTAAATGATCTGACTTTTTAAAATTTGTTGTCTCAGCAAGTTTTCTGGAAACTTCTTTTTCTGTATTGCTTTTTGATGTTTTAAGATGATATTGCTCCTTATTTTTCAGTACCCTCCATAAATTTTTTCAAACAAGTTTATTTTTACAGACCAATGTAGCTGTTGGCTCCCATATCTGCCCTATTAGTTGGTAAGTCTAGTGTTTTCAGACTAAGGCAGTTTTGAAGTTTTTTAGTCTCCTAGTTATGGCAGGTGGTTTGTATCAGTTAAACTTACCTGGGAAGTTTTAATTTATTTCATTGCTTTTTTCTCATTTAGTTTAATAAATATTTATTAAACACCTTTTATGTACTAGACAGTGTGCTAGGTGCTAAGGATACAATGACAATGAATGAAACAATCTGCACTTACAAGAAGTTTAATTCCTACTGAAGGAAGCAGGTTGGAACGGAATGAATACAAATACATTTTTTGGTTTCAACAACTTGTTTAGATAGGTCAGCTGGGAGTTGTTTTGATTGCATGCCCTATCTTCTCATTTTTATTCTTTTTTTCTAATTTTGTGTTAGTTTTGATCTTTAACAAGTTGGGTGCTTGATTTTACCCAGACTAATGATTCAGCAAAGAGATTGGTTAGAAGGCTATTGCAGAAGTCCAGGCTCAAGGTGATGAGAGACTGAACTAAGGTTGTTGTAGAGGGAAGGGATTGGAACAGGTATTTATCAAGTGCGCCCTGTATACCAAGGTACTGTGCTAAGTACTTTACAGATATTATCTCATTATCAACATTCATGTGAGTAAGGAAAAGAGGATGAATATAAACGATGATATGAAAATAGATATGACAAGATTTGGCAATGATCTAGCATATGGAGAAACTTGCAGAAAGACCAACCAGAAAGCCATTTCAATTAGCATCTATTTTCTATATTAATTTTTTGTTTGTGCTTAAGTGTTTCTGACTTCTTTGACTATATGAGTGAATGCCTGTGTTTTAATTTAGCAATACACTATAAATTTGTCATGTATTTTAAGTAAAAAAAGCAAATACAGTACACATTTTCATCCTACAATTATTATACATCACAAAAACAAAACATTGAAATTAACTATATTTTTAGCAGATGGGAAATGATTCATTTTTTGATGTGGGAAATATGCCTGAATCATTTTTTTCTTTTAAAAATTCCTTTTTTAAAAATGCAGAACTTAAAAGAACATTTTGATACACACAGCAGAATACAAAAAAGAGTTCTATGTGAAACCAGGAAGCTCCATTTTATATTACTTATTTTTAAAAGTACGTAATAAATTCCACAAATTTCTATCAAAAGTACCTCATTTCATTTGTCTGTGCTTCCTTGTGAACTTCCTTTCTGTTCTCATCTGTTCATTTTCAAAATGTTACAGTGGCTTCCTTTTTTTTGGCATGACTATTGCTAATGTGTATATACTATCTATGTATACACACACACACACACACACACACACACACACACAACCTATATGTACTCAGAAAATGAATATAAGGTGGTAACCATTGAGGGAAAACACTGGCAGGTGGATGGATCAGAATGACCTTGTGAAAGAAGTAGTACTTGAGATGAAATTTGAAGGAAACAGGGTAGTCTAAGTGGTTAGAGGAGAGGAGGGGACTGAATTCCAGGCATTAAGGACAGCCTGTGCTAAGCAAAAGTGATGGGAGATGTAGTGTGTGTGTGTGTGTGTGGAATGGTAAGAAAGTTGGGCAGTATTGTAGACTATGTGGAGCTAGGCTATGAAAGCCTTTAAATGTAAGCAAAGAAATTTCTATTTGACCTTACAGGTTAATAGGAAGCCATTGAAATTTAATGGTTAAGGGATTGATAGGGACAGACCTGTGCTTTCAGAATATTGTTTTGACAGCTTTGTGCAGGGTGGATAAAAGAGGCCTACAGGGAGGTCAGGTGATGAGAATTTAAACTAGGCTAGTTGGCTTTTGGAGAGAACTGAAGAGAGGCACGGTTGGAAGAGACATTGTACAGGTATTTGCAACTGATTTGTATATGTATATTGAGGGAGAATAAGTCATCAAGGATGACTTCAGAGGTAGTAAATCGGGTTCCTGGAAGGGTGGTGTGTCTCTGGGCAAGAAATGATGTAGGTCTAAAGGGAGAGATACTCAGTTCTCTTTTAGATCTATTGAGTGTGAGATGTTTTAGGAAGATCCAGTCTGAAATGTTTACTAGGCAGCACTAGAACTAAGGAGAGAGACTAAGGCTTAGATATGGGAATCATCTGTATAGAGATGACAATTGGAACCAGAGAAGTTGATTGGGTCACACAGGGTCTGGGACAGAGCCTTGGGCTACACTCACACTTAGGAACATGTCTTAGGTAGTCCAGTAAAGGAGACTGAGAAAGAATGCTTAGGATGATAAGCAGGAGAGAGCAGTATCTGGAAAACTCAGAGAGGAGAGAAGAATATTTGAGAAGACAAAGCAGTCATTAGAGACTGAGTGTAATGGATTGTAGAGGTCATGCAAGGTTGTAGTGTGTGATAAAACTGGAAATGTAGGTTGGAGTCTGTTTGTGAACTGTCATCTAGTTCCTAATCCAGTCTAATTACCACATCATGTAGATTATTTTTAGGTTAAAAAAGTTAGTTTGCAGACTGGATTGAGGTATTATGTAAATGCTTTTGTTTGTCCTTCATTCTCGAAGAGGACGATGACATCAAGATGATGACACGACTTGCAGTTGACTTTGGTTTGAGTGAGGGAGGGCTGTGCAAGGTTACCAACCTCACTTTCTTCTCCTGAGCCATCAGGGTCCAGGGGCTTGATATTCATCAGGATGACTGGAGATGGCCCAGGATGCAATGGGAGACCCTGACTTTTCAGTCAAAGGTGTTACAGCATTCTCATTTTAAGTGAGATACACCCATCAATGAATAGGCTTCTTTTTAAGTAGTTGTTAAAGGGATGGCTCCCTTTAATTAAAAAAAAAAAATCAAACTGAGAGGAGAAAAGACCCTCAGAGTTCCTGGGTAAAAGAGAAACAATTACTTTAGTATTTAGTATTTAGATGCTTACTGTACCTGGAAAGATGATTTTACCTAGGTTCAGCAGGGCTGAAAGCATGTTGGAAATTTGTAGCTCTTTAAGAAGTGATTTTTGTTATAGAGAAACAGGAGTCACCATATGCTGAAGGATGCTTGTTTATAGCCCACAGGGTAGCATTAAAATTAGTTCTTCTGAAGTGTTTGAGAGGGCGGGCCCCCAGAGGCCATCTAGTCTAACACTCTTACTTTACTGATGAGAAAACTGAGGCATACGATTGGTTAAGAGACTTACTCTTGGTGTCATATAGACAATAAGTTGCTGATCTGGGATTTGAAAAGTGGGTCATCTTTTAACTCCAAAATCCATTGTACCAATTGTATCAATGTACACATTCTAGAAACCATATACAAATTTCTGTAGGTATAGAAAAAAAGATTTTTTTTTGGAATATTTCGTTTCAGTCAAGAAATCATTTGACTGTATCAGGCTATAGTAATATACTTTTTTTGAAAAAAAAAAAGCAAACTATACCTTTTCCTTTCAGTCCATAAATAGGACGGGGAAGGTCAGAAAAATGCTAACTATATCAACTCCTGTTTTAAATTCATATTGACTTCATGGGTATCAGCTTTGTATAGCTTTGTTAAATAAAACAAAAGAATGACAAAGGCTTTCAATTATTTGGTGGTTGACTGATCAACCAACAGTGCTGACAGTGCTCTTTTTCCCTCCTCAGATTACCTTGTATTTAATCATCTGTGTTGGATAATTGTTCATGGAAGGCAGGGACAATTTTTCAAAGTTCTCTTCTCAGTGCCTTGCACAGTATCTCAGTGTAGTTGGTGCTTAAAAGTGCTTGTTGAGCTCATTCTCTTTCCTCCAAAATCCTCTACTTTACCTGACTTCCATCCGAGATCCCTTACTCTCTCTTAACCTACCATATGCAGTCTGTTGGCAAATTCTGCCAACTCTTCCTTATCATTATCTTTTGGAATACTTACTCCTCTCCTCTGACACTGCCATCACACCACAGGGCAGGCCCTCATCTTCCCTGGACCTTCTAGTTTCTCTTCTTAACCTCAGTTTTCTCCCAATTCCACTCAGCTACCAAAGTGATTTTCTGAAGTTGAAGGTCTGACTCATGTCACCTCCCTCAATAAAATTCAGTGGTTTCCTCTTGCCTCAAAGTTTGAATATGAAATCTTGTATTTAGTTTTTAAACCCTTTCATAATCTGGTCTTCTAACTTTCTAATTTTCTAGTGCTTACACAATGCCTGGCCTGTAGGAAATAGGCACTTGAATAAAAGCTTCTTAACTAGTTTTAAAACTTTCTTCCTCTCTGCATTCTATGAAATCCAGTGACTGTGGCTTCTAACGTACTCTTCTTTTGCAGAACAACTCGTCCGGTTCAGCATGTTTTCACTGGTTACCCCCATTCTTGGAATTCTCTCTTTCCCCAGTTCTGTCTTACAGTTTCCCTGGCTTTTTTCAAGTTTCTCTTAATTGTTGCTCCTTATGCCCATGCCCATGCCCATGCTCATGCCTTTCTTCTGATATTTATCTTGTCCATTATCTGTCTATCTTGTTTATACATAGTAGTTTGCATGTGTCTCCACCTAAGTTTCTTGAAGGTAGGGACTTTTTTTTTTCCTTTGTATATCCAGCGCTTAGCATAGTGCCTGACCCGTGATAGTGCTTAATGAATATACCTGTTGCTTTGCCAAATCTATGTTAGCTATAGTGAATACCAGTGATGTACTTTTTGTTGAAAAAAATGAATTAAAGTATGTCTTTCTAAGTAGTTTTAAATAAAATCCGTCCTGGGAATATCCCTAGTTAGACCAGTAATGAAACTATTAAATGTGCTGCTTTTTTGTATAAATTGTGGTTGATTCATGCTGTCCATATGTGTTATTATATAATACTTTAAAGGGTTTGATTTAAGACTTTTGTTATGTATTAGTGTTATTCCGTTTTACTCCCATCACATCCCATTGAGTGAGTAGTCGTTGTGACTACTGGAGTAACTACTTGACTGCTATACTGTCCTTTCCTGGAGATGTAGAAGCTATGTGCAATATTTCTAACATTCCTCTTGGTTAATAAAGATGTTGCAGATATTGTATATTAAACACAGTATCTTTTTTGCATTTGTAATATAGTTTCATTGGTAATCTCTGGATGAGTGAAATTTGTGTAAATTCATGCTTTTTTACTTTGTAAATTTTTTGTTGTTGTTTAAACAGTGTGACCTTTTAAGGATCATTAGTGTTCCTTCCTCTTAGAGTTCAAAGCACTTTTTCTCTCTCAAGATAACTTTGAATGTAGAATCAGTTATACTATGATTTATGATAAAAATGTTCCCTTTAGAGAGAAGTTTTCTTCAAGGAACTTTGTACAGAATCATTTATCACAACAGACGTACATAAAGTGGCTAGGACTTATCAACTATTTGATTGTGCTTGTGCCGTTTATTTCCTTATTTACCTCATTTTGTTATATTTATCGGTACTGCTAGCACTTCAGAAGCACTTCAGTCATGCTTTCAACTCTGTTGTTCCCGGTTCTTAATAACATAGGTTTAAAAAACTCCAACAAGACAAACTATTATTTTTTTGAGATGATTAAAGTAGTTAATGAGGATAATGAAGTAAAACAAACTGGTGGAGAAGGGATATGTCAGCTGGGCCCTTCTCTAAGCAGGGAAGTGAATTTCAGAGCCTAAAGGTATGAAAGAGAGTTATATTATCCTTTCTTTTTTTTAATTTAATTTTTTTATTCTGAATTTAATGAATATCAAAAAGAGATATTCCCCTATGTAGAACAGAACAGACAAAGAAAGTCATATGTGAAACTGAATCTCTAATATGTATAACTTGCTTTTTTAAAGAGTATATAATAAATTCAGTTTGTTACTTTCAAAGTTATCCTGCTTGTCTGTTTCCTTTTGAACTTTGTTTTGTTCTTTCCTGAGCATTTGAAATAAAAATTTCAGTTGCCTTCATTTATTTCTTTTCTTTTGTCTTGTCCTTTCTTAAACAAAGTTTTTCTCTTGATTTATTAAGAGCTGAGACTTTGTTAAATTTGATCATCCTAGCCCTTTTTGTAGAGAATATTTGTGGGCAAAAAAAAAAATTACCATCAGAACTAGATGACGATTTATAGTCACAGTGTGTAAGGATGGAATCTTGTAGGGAAAAAAAATTCCTCAATTCTCTAACTTCTTTTTTATGGCTGCCATTCTGGGAGTGTGTCACTAGAGTGAACTGGACTTAGTTTTCGCAGGTTGTTTATTTTGCTGTGGATTTATCCACTGTGGAGGGAGTGGTGTGAATGATACTAAAATTTTTGGTACTTGTATGTATTTGTAAAATGTAATAACAGCAGTGCAGATGCATTTCATGCTTATTAGCCTTTTAAACTCTTTTAATTTTCTTTTGTTGTAGGATTAATGGCAAAATAGTTAACCATCATGGCGGCTATGGTTCCACCTGTGAAGCTCAAATGGCTTGAACATTTAAACAGCTCTTGGATCACAGAAGACAGTGAATCTATTGCTACAAGAGAAGGAGTTTCTGTCCTATATTCTAAACTGGTCAGTAATAAAGAAGTTGTGCTTCTGCCTCAGCAGGTTTTGTGCCTCAAAGGACCTCAGTTGCCTGATTTTGAACGTGAATCTCTTTCAAGTGATGAACAGGATCATTATTTGGATGCCCTTCTTACCAGTCAGTTGGCTTTGGCTAAGATGGTATGTTCAGATTCCCCATTTGCTGGAGCACTTCGTAAACGACTTCTTGTACTGCAGCGTGTCTTTTATGCACTTTCTAATAAATATCATGATAAAGGCAAAGTGAAGCAGCAGCAGCATTCACCAGAGAGTAGTTCTGGTTCAGCAGATGTTCATTCCGTTAGTGAACGGCCTCGATCAAGCACAGATGCCCTTATAGAAATGGGTGTCCGAACTGGACTGAGTTTATTATTTGCACTACTAAGGCAGAGTTGGATGATGCCTGTTTCAGGACCTGGTCTCAGTCTTTGCAACGATGTCATTCACACTGCAATAGAAGTTGTGAGCTCTTTGCCACCATTATCTCTAGCAAATGAAAGTAAGATTCCACCTATGGGTTTGGACTGTTTATCACAAGTGACTACATTTCTTAAGGGAGTAACTATTCCAAATTCTGGAGCAGATACTTTAGGTCGTAGATTAGCTTCCGAGCTGTTGCTTGGTTTAGCAGCTCAACGGGGTTCTTTAAGGTATCTTCTCGAGTGGATAGAAATGGCTTTGGGTGCATCAGCAGTTGTACATACCATGGAGAAAAACAAACTCCTGCCAAGCCAGGAAGGAATGATCAGCTTTGACTGCTTCATGAACATATTAATGCAGATGAGGCGCTCTTTGGTATGTATTAAATTTTTAAAAAAATTTATTTTAAGATACAAAAGCTGAACATTTTAAAAAAAAATTTAACTTTTGAGATTAAATTAATTTGTTTTCATTGAACCAAATGGCAATGGTAAATTACTTGGTACTTATTTTGATATTATTTCATTGTTTTTATATACTTTGATAAGAGAAAATTTTTTTAGTGCTAGTTGTGAATGATTCTAATGGAGAGAAAATGGGGTATAGTAGAAAGACTGCTGGAGATGCTAGGACATTTGAAGTTCTGGTCTTGGCTTTGCTACTAACTTAACTGCATACTCTTGATCAAAGCATTTAACTTTTCTGTCTGTAAGTTTTATCATTTATAAATTGAAGGGGTTGTCCTTGATCATTTTAAAAGTTCTTCCACAGTCTGGAAATGAATTGTTTTTGTGACATCTAAATTGTTGATTCTCATGAGACAATTTTTTTATATCATATAAAATTCTAAGCCATAATATGATCAGTTCAATAAAAACTGGAGTATCAGGGAGACACAAAAATGAATAAGACTCAGTCTGTGTCCTAGAGATCTAATTGTCAAATAGGGAAAACAGTTTATTATAATAATATATAATTATAAAAAAATATATAAATATATTATATAATATATTACATCATATATAATATATATTATATGTAATATATAAAATATATAATTATTAAAATAATTATGATACTTAAACTTCTATAAGATACCTAGGAGTACAGGAAATGATATACTCTTTTAGGACAGAGGATATGTCTTATCTAAATCTTGTATTTCCCTGTTGCCTAGCACCATAATTTGTATACAGATGCTTAATAAATGCTTGTTGTTTTGCTTTTAGAATATAGTAATTGCACGTGAGATACTGTCTGCCTTTCAGGGTTGTTTCGGGGAAAGTATTTTGTTAACTTTAGAATTTCATATAATGTGAGTTAAGAATAAAAAATAATAATATGCGGTTTTGTGAGTATTTAGAAGAGAGGGTAGGGGTAAAGAAAGCTTTGTATACATGAGCTAACATTTAAGCCAGGCCTTGAAGGATGCATATAATTTAACTAATAGGTGAGGAGGAAGAAGAAGAGGACAGTTGAAATAGTCAGGATCAAGCATGGGCATGAGAGGCTAGAGAGTATGAAAAATGGTTACAGAGATAATTTGGTTTTTAGGCCATGTACATATAACAAGGACTTGTTGGACACTACTAATCTATTACAATAATTTTTTATAAATTAAATGCCTGTGTACATGAAACTGTTTTAAAGTTGTTCTGGATTCAGTTGTAAAACTCTATAAATATAATATGGCCCTTTAAAAAGTTAATTTTAGGAATATTTTAAAATACAGCTTTTTATTCTTCTTTAAAATATTATCAGTCTTTTTTATGGAATGGGGAGGTGTGTGGAAATGATCATGGAAAAAGGTATAGTAATAGGTTCAAGTTGTGGAAGACCTTGAATGCTAAGATCTTGAAAGGCTAAGGAGTTTGGACTCTGTTGAACATTCATTTAGGAACTATTGAAAAGTTTTGATCAGTGATGTAATATGATTAGAACGGTACTTTTGGAAGATTAATCTGGCAATTTATATGTAGTATAAATTAGAGAGGGAAGAGATTAAGAAGTGGGGAGATCATTTAAGAGGTTATCGTAATAGATGAGATAAAAGTTAACGTGGTTGAAGAATTTACATTTCTAACTGATGACTAGATAGATACATTCATTTGGGAGAAAAGTTAGGGCTGAAGTTATGATCGGCAGAGATAACCAAGCCAAAGCAGTAGGTGACATCATTCTATAGAAAGAACAATTGCCTGTGTTCTCACATTATCATTCTATATTATACTATTCCATTTTCAGCCAAACTCCCTGAAAAAACTATCTGTCCTCCCCTGACTTCCCAGGCTTTGCAGTTTGACTTCTTACATTATTACTTGACTAGCTCCTTTCTCCAAAGTTAGTAATGCTTTCTTAACTGCCAAATAGGATGAATCTTTCTCACCACTTCTCCTTTAACTTTGTCATTAGTCACAAGTGACCACTTCTCTCTCTTCTCTGGATTTTTATACTGCTGCTCTTTCTCGGTTCCATGTCCTGACTGTAGGTGGACGCTCAAACTCTGTCTTGGGACCTCTGTGTGCTCTCTTTTGACAGACTCATCAGCTTTCTACTCTCCTGTTCTTGTTCTGAATTGCCAGTTGATTACTGGATCTTCTGACACTCTGAAGGCATCTTAATTTCAGTTGATCTCTACTACAACTCCTTATCTTTACTCACTAAACCCATCCCTTTTCCGAACTTCCTTTTTCTGTTGAAAGTACTACCATCCTACCCATCACACAGCTTCACAGCTTCTCTAATTCCTCATTCTCTCTCAATTCATTTACCAATCAGTTCTTGTTGGCTCTGCCTCCACAATGTCTCCTGCAGGGTCACACAGTGGCTGCCCTAGTTCAGGCTTTCATCGCCACTTGCTTGGACTATGGAGCCAGTCTAATCGCTCTTCCTATCTTAGTTTCCATTTAATATTTAACTCTTTCTTCACAGGGTAGTAAAGCATGTGTTTAATATTTCTGCCTTTTGGCAGTGGTTTTTTAGCATGAGATTTTTATGTCTCAGTACATCTTCAGTTTTTGTAAAAGTGTCATACACAACTGAGAAATCTGCAAACTCTTTTCTCTTTTCATTTGTTAATCATAAGATAATCTGTCGTATATAATTTTCCTAAGGTTATATTCAGTCCTTTAGTTTATTATTTATGTTAGATGTATTTAGTTCACTAAGGGAAATAATGATATCCCTTCACTATTATAATTTTACTGTTTTTTC
Organism: Potorous gilbertii; assembly: GCA_028658325.1. Lineage (NCBI taxonomy): Eukaryota > Metazoa > Chordata > Mammalia > Diprotodontia > Potoroidae > Potorous > Potorous gilbertii. The sequence continues at coordinate 577,772,380 of CM053769.1, read as the reverse complement.
CCTACAATTGATTAACTTTTCCTTTAAATATTTAAATGTTATAGTATAGGCACTAGGTGGAATGCTGCATAGTGCTGGACTTGGAATCAAGAAGACCTGAGTTTGAATCCTGCATCAAACACTATAACTATGTGACCCTAGGCAAGTCATTTAACTCCTCTAGTCTCAGTTTCCCCCTTTGTAAAATGGGGAAAATAATAACCCCTATTTCATAAGGTTGCTTTGAGAATCAATGAGATAACATGTAAAATGCTTTACAAAACTTAAAGCACTATATAAATTCCAATTGTTACTATGTGCATGTATGAGTATCATATTCATTCACTTTCTATAAAGCCTTTCATCACAATGTCATTTTCTTGCTTATCTTTTATTTTGCTTATTTTTACTGTTGCCTCATCTGAAGTGATGATTACTACTTGTACTCTTATGAATTCAACTGAAACTTAGTGTATTTTGCTGTTGCCCTCTGTTTTAACTCTGTGAATATCACTTGTCTTTTGCGTAAGCAGCGTATTATATTGTACTTTCTAATCCATTCTGTGCTATCCTTGTTGTGTAGGTGAGTTTATCCTAGCCAGGTTCATCTCCTGCACATCTATTATGTGAGGCAGTAAAACCCCTCCGCCTCTTTCTTTAATAATCCTGGGTATATATTTCCCTTTCTTCCTATTTCCTGCTCCGGAGACAATCAGAACAGAACAGAACCACTGGAGGTCCTCCACCTGTCTTATTTCATTTTCTTTCCATCCACTGAAGACATTAATGTTTTGAGAATGACATTTGTTTCTTCTCTCCCTGTTCATCATTGTATAATCTCTTCCAATTGTACATCAAAGGCAATAGGAAGCATCACTTTATGGGACATTTGATTTTCTTGCAGTGTTTAAAATAAGACATTTGCATAACTGCCTATTTAATACCAATAAAACTGATAACTTAGGTGAGCAGTGGATATTTACTAATATATATATAATATCCAGACGAACTGAATAAGAGCTGAGTAATTTGGATGTTTCAGAGAAAATTCATATTCATAATATTCAGAAGACAGTTTAGTGCAGTATTGCGTAAGTTGTTTGCAAAAATAAGGAAAGAAAATATTCAACCAAACTTACCCTGTGAGACAAATATGTTTTTGAGTCCTAAAACAGGGAAAAATAAAGTAGAGAAAGAAAGCTCTAGACTGGGGTCCCTAGTGAACATCAGTGCAAAAATATTTTCTAGGTGGTTGCAACAATATTTAAAAAGATTATATTATAGCCTAGTTGATTTATACTGAGGAATGGAGGACTGGTTCAGTATTAGGAAAACTATAACTGCAGTTAACCATATTAGTTTTTTTAAAAAGCCACATTATTATATCCAGAAAAAGTTTTTGACAAAATATGAGTTAATATTAAAAAAATGGAAAAGCATATAAATAAATGGGTTATTTCTTAATATGATAAATAGTATCTATTTACAAAGAAAGAGCTAGTGTTTCTGTAAGGGAGAAATGTTAAAGGGCTTTTTGTTACCATCAGGGTTAAAGGAAGGATGAACATTGTCCCCACTATTATTTGCTATTTCAGAAATGCCAGTCTTAGCAATAAGACAAAGAAGAAAAATTGAGGGTTTGGGCATAGGCAAAGAAGAAAACAAAATGATCGCTTTTTACATTTGAGGTAATGGCATTCTTAAAGAACGCCAGAGAATCAACTAAAGTTTTAATAGAAAAAATGTAATAACTAGCAAAGTAGCAAGGTACAGTATAAACCCATAAAATCATCATTCCTTCTGTATATTACCAACAAAACTCATCAGGAAGAGATTAAAAAATCTATTCACAGTAACCATAGAAAAATACCAAGAAACTTAAAAAAATTATGGGTGAGACTATAAAATATTTTTTTTACAGAAATAAAAGTCTAAATTTGAGAGATGCACACTATTCATGGTTGAGCTGTGTCAATGTAATAAAAATGACAGTACTACCTAAATGATTTCATGTGCAGTGCCATGCCAGTCAAACTATCAAAAAGTTACTTTATAGAATTAGAAGGAAAAAATAACACTTTACTTGGAGGAACAAAATGTCAAGAATCTCAAAAGAAATACGGTGAGAAGAAAAGGAGCTTGGTAGTAGCCAATCTCAAACTGTATTACAAAGCAGTAATAATAAAAAAAAGTTAGTGCGGGAAACCTTTACCAGTTTTTCTTAATTTTAATGCCCTCCTTCTGTTGATAATTTCCAATTTGACTCACATATAGCTTGTTTATACATTATAACTTGATACTTACACATTCTGTCTCCTACTATATTGTGAGCTCTTTTTGGTTATTGTTGAGGCAATCACATAGCTAAGTAAGTGTCTCAGGTTGGATTTGAATCTAGGTCCTCCTGACTCTAGGACTGGTGCATTGCATCATCTAGCTGCTGTGGATTGTGAGCTCTTTAAATAAAGGCAGTGTCTGTCTTTTACCTTTCTTTGTATCCCGAGTTCTTAAGTAGAGCTGGCACATTGTAGATCATAATATGTATGCAAAATACAGATACAACTCAAAAACATAGTTGAGGTGTAATGTTTGGTAATTAAGGACTTATACTACTGGAGTAAAGACTCACTATTAAAACATCTAAGAGAAAGTTGGAAAGCCATTTGACAGAAAACATTCTTAGATCAACATTTCATGTCATATGCTAAAAAAGCAATATAAACTAATATAATACCTAGATAAAAATGATCATCCTGTAAATTAGGATTTTACAGAATCCTGTAAAAAAGGAGCAGGAAAGGTGATACTTTTTAAAACTTTGTATTAAGGGATGACGTCATGACCAAATAAGGGTGTTTAGGAGATAGTAATAGCATGTAAGATAGGTAATTTTGGTTCTACAAAGCTGCAGTGTTTTTTTACAATCACAATTTAATTTAAATTAGAAGGGAAATAATTAACTGGGAATAATCTTTGTAGCAAATTAATAAAGATATCCCCAAATGTATAGGAAATTAATAAAAAATATATAAGAATAAGAGATATTCCCCAGTAAATAATGTTCATATAATATTCATATAAGAACAAATAAATGTTCAAATAAGAATAGTTGTTAATAAACAATTATTAACACATATTTGGACAAAATACTTCAAATAAGTAATAGTAAGCAATGCAAATCAAAACAATTCTGAACTTCCATTTCACACACATCAAGATCATCAAAGATAGAAGCCAAATGAGAACTGTTGGAGGGGCTATGGGGAGATCTGGCATGTTACTGCGGTCTTATTGGAGACATGAAGTGGTCTAGCCATCCTGGAAAGCATTTTGGAATCATACCCCCAAAGTCAGTAAAGTGTGCCTACTCCTTGAACCACTGTCATCACTACCCACCTTATGCCCTCGAAGAGATCAAAGAAGAGGGAGAGTGAACCATATATGCAGATATGTTTATGTCTGCACCTTAGTTGTAGTTAAAGAACTGGAAGCAGCATGGGTGCCCATAAACTGAGGAGTGACTGGACAAATGGGTGACATACGAAAGGAACAGATGCATAGAATCTTAGGAGGACTGTAACGTCCGCAGCACTGCAATCATCAGTTATGTGGTTGTTAGAAGGAGTTGTTATGTTAACTCCAGAAGGCTGATAATTGGTCATGCTTTCCATCTCTTCCCATCTCTTGGCGCAGAGGTGCACAGTGAGACATAACTTTTTCAGGTACCACCAGGGTCTGTATTTATTTTGAGTGACTGATTTGTTACAAGGGTCTTTTATTCTTTTTTATTAAAGGAGAGAGAATTGGAGAAGCAGTGGGAATAGTGATAGGGACCTTAAAAAGGAAGAAAGAATCAATGAGGCATGAAAAGTTAACAGAAAACAGAAGGAAGTTCAGGTTGGGACATGAAGTCGTGGCAGAGTTGGAACTACCATGTGAAATGTGAATTTTTTAAAAAGGTTACATTTTTATGAAAAACTTAAGTGAAACTAATTTATGTAATGATTAGAGAAGAACAGTTTTGAAAGGCTTTTAGAGCCCTGGTAAACCGTAGTTCCGAAAGAATGAACATGAGGCATGGTACTCACCTTGGCCAATGTGGAAATTTGTTTTATAGCTGTGGAGCTCTATTTTGGGTGGTTTTGTAAAAATTTGCTTAAGGGGTGAGGATAATTGGGAGGGACAGAATAATTAAAAAATACTTGTCACTTGAAAAATAAACAAAAACAATAAAAAAGTGAATAGGTATGACAGATGTAAGTAATATGGGAAAAAGAATTTGTAGACTAAATGGACAGTTTGCTTAACTAATGGCTTTTTATGTAGTTGAATAAATCTAAAAAAGGCTTAGCATGGTGTCATATTCTCAATAAAAATATGTCAGATTAAAAATGGACAACCAAACCAAACTATGTGGCACTTCAGTTTTGTGTACCTTTACCTTTTTATTTTTGTTTTTGAACATACTTACGTTGATACTCCTAAGGGAAAAAAGAAAGGGGAAAAAAATCCTTGTACTATAGTATTTCGAGGAACGTATGACAAGAATATTAATAACTACTGATTCATGCCTGTTTTCCCAACTTTATAAAGAGTTCTATGAGCTCAAATACAGTGTGTCCCTCTTCAATGTCCTGTGGATTACACAGTGAGGGCATCAGTTTCAAAAGATTATCATCAGGCTTTGACAATGTCTTTACAGTCAAGAAATTTAATTCAAGATATAGAGAATACAAGTTCTCCTATGATGCTTATTGTTTGTTGTAAAACGTTTTTGATTCAGCAGATAGATTTCCACACCCAGACCTTAAAGGATTTCTTCCAACAAGATATCTTCTTTGCCTATGTCAAAATAATGTAATCAGCCAAGCAGTTTAATTCAAGGTATAGAGAATGCAGGTTCTCCTATGGTATTTATTTTTTATTGCAAGAAACTTGATTCATCAGAACAACTTTATAGACTTTCTTCTTTCTCCTATGTATCTGTAAAAGTCATTTACACACTGTACAGCACAGGTTGAAGTAGAAGAGTGAAGTTGCAAGTCATCCATAGGGTGTTGAAGAAGGGCACAATTTTGTATTTGAGTATGCTGTTATACATTACCCACAATGATTTGTACAAGAGAAACAACCAAAGATTCCATCAGAGATGTAGATCTGGAAAGAGAAGTGGTTCAGTCCTAAAGGGAGAAGGGGATAGAATAGCAGGTAGACAGCCTGCATGTAGTATTGGTGTCTGTGCAATGTCAAGTTCTAGGTACAGGCGATACCATCTCTTGCAGCGGGGAATGATGCTGGAATGATGGGAGGTGAGAGGGTAATGGTAGTAGTCTCCGGTGCAATTGGAGGGCATTGAATAAAAATAAGGGGGTGGTGGAAGTATAAGGAAAGAAGAGAAAATAAGAAAATTTTGGAAAACCGTTCGTATATGTTTCAACTCTTGTATAACAGAGTTAAAGTTATAGTGATTACATTATTTTTCAAATAAACACACAAATGCAACTTATAACCAATAACTGGTCAAGTTTGCCAACAGATCTTTTCTTAAATTTTATTTTAATATTTTATTTTTCCCCAGTTATGTGTAAAAACAATTTTAGGATTCATTTTTAAAACCTGGAGTTCCAAATTCTTTCTCTTCCTCCCTCCCCCACCTCCTCATTGACAAGGCATGCAATTTGATCATATAAGTTATACATGTGTAGTCATATAGAACACTTCCATAATAGTCCTGTTGTGAAAAACTGTATTTCCCCATCTTATCTCCCCTCGTTTATTCTATTCTCCCCCTCTTTTCACTCAGTCCTTCCTCCAAGTGTTTTGCTTCTGACCACCCCCTCCCCCAAGTTGCCCTCCTTTGTATCACCCTTGTATTCCCCCTACTTTCCTGAGGTGAAGATAGATTTCCACACCCAGTTGAGTGTGTGTTATTTGAGCAAGTTCTAATGGGAGTAAGGTTCAGTTACTTCATCTTACCTCTTCCCTCCGCCCCTCCTCTGTAAAGGCTTTTTCTTGTTACGTGAGATAATTTGTTCCACTCTTCTCTCTTTCTCCCAGTGCATTCCTCTCCCACCCCTTAATTTTATTTTTGAGATTCTGTCCCTTTACAGTCACTTTACACTTGTGCCCTCTCTATGTACTCCTAATTACCCTAACAATAAGAAAGGTCTTATGAGTTACAGATACCATCTTTCTGTGTAGGAATGTAAACAGTTTACCTTTAATAAGTCCCTTATGATTTCTCTTTCTGTTTACCTTTTCATGCTTCTCTTGAGTCTTGTATTTGAAAGTCAAATTTTCTATATAGCTCTGGTCTTTTCTCAAGAATGCATGAAATTCCTCCTTCTCATTGAATATTCATTTTCTTCCTCTCATGGATTATACTCAGTTTTGCTGGGTAGTTGGTTGTAATCCTGCATCCTTTGCCCTCTGGAATATCGTATTCCAAGCCCTCCAATCCCTTAATGTAGAAGCTGCTAAATCCTGTGTTATCTTGATTGTAGCTCCGTAATACTTGAACTGTTGCTTTCTGGGTGCTTGCAGTATTTTCTGCTTGACATGGGAATTTTGGAATTTGTCTATAATATTCCTGGGAGATTTCATTTTGAGATATCTTTCAGGAGGTGATTGGTAGATTCTTCCAAATTCTGTTTTTCCCTCTGGATCTAGAATATCAGGGCAATTTTCCTTGATAATTTTTTTTTTAATAAATTTATTTAACTTTTTACATTCATTTTCACAAGATTTTGAGTTCCAAAATTTTCTCCCCATTTGT
>CM053769.1:577644609-577765126 GCA_028658325.1 Potorous gilbertii | reverse complement strand
CCGCCCCCCCCCCCCCCCCCAATGATTTTTTCAATGAGCGTTTGGACCAAGGTCCTTTTCCATTTGGCCAATTCTGCTTAAATTGTAGGTGTTCTTCTCTTGGCTTTTGGACCATTTGACTCATTTTTTTAAAATTTTCTTCAGTATTTTTTTTTTACTCCTTTCCAAAACTATTAATTTGTTTTTCATGATTTTTTTTGCGTCATTCTCCTTTCTCTTCCCAATTTTTCCTCTTCTCTTGCTTGATTTGCAGAATTCTTTTGGAGCTCTTCCATAACCTCAGGGTCCATTCATGGAGGCTTTGGATAGGAGCTTTTGACTTTTGTTGCCTTTTGAGTGTGTTTTGATCTTCCTTGTCACCAAAATAAGTTTCTGTATTTAGAGTTTTTTCTGTTGTTTGCTTATTTTCCCAGCCTATGACTTGACTTTTTAAGTATTTGTTAAGGCAGGGCTCTGTTTCCAGTGTGGAGGGCAAACTATCCCAAGCTTCAAGGGTTTTGTGCAGCAATTTTCTGAGATACTTATAGGGGCCTATAAGTTTTCAGTTCTTTCAATGTGGTATTATCTAGAGAGAGGTGTTTACTGCTCTCCTGGCCTGTACACTGATCTGTGAACGACCACAAGTACTCTTTTCTACCCTGGCACTGAGAAGAGGGCGTCCCTCCACAGCTGCGGCAAGCTCTACTAGGCTAGTGCTCCTCCTTACCCTAGGACTGCCTCCCAGATTCAAGTATGGGCAAAGCAACAAGAGTCTTTCCTCCTTGCCAGCAAAGAGCCCCCTGTAATCTCCTTCTGACTATTTGTTCAATCCTCTTACCAACAGTGGACTGAGAGCTCTCAAAGCAGTCGCTGCCAATTCAGTCACTCCCAAGGCTTACTCCAGGTTTGCTATAGCCTGGTATATGCTGGCATGGCCTGCGCTGAACTGTATTTTTCTCTCAAGCCTGGTGCAACAGACCTTTCCTGTTTACCTTCCTGGTTGCCTTGGACTAGAAATTCGTTTCATTCAGTCTTTTTGTGGATTCTGCTGTCTAGAATTTTTTTATAGTCATTTAAAAAAGATATTTGGAGGGATTTGGGGGAGAGTTCAAAGGAGTCCCTACTTATACTGTCATCTCTGCCATCTCGGCTTTGGCTCCTTTCCCCTTCATGGCCCAACAAGTCTTAACAATCATGTGTTGGCAGGTGAGCATGTTTCACATTGTCTGGAATTCCAGAATGCATCGGCAGCAATATGTGTGGATAATGACTTATTTACATATGTTACTTTATGGTTACATCATGTAATTACATCATCAATTGCAGCCTCAAAATTTCAGTGCAGGAAAAAGTACCCACAAATTTACAAGAAGTTATTAAATTAAGGTTGTATCAATTTTTAAAGATACATTTTATATTGTTTGAAAAGATGTCAATTTTTAAAGGGTTAAGGAAAGTAGATTTTCAGGGAGGTGCTGAGGAATGTTTTTTAAAGGGAGTGGCGAGCTGAGATAAGTTGGGAAGGTTCTGTTAGAGGAATCCCCTCCCCATAAGCGCGAGGTAATGGATGGTCTTTCAGAAAGTCTGCTAAAGGGAGTGAGCTCGTTACAGAGCATGCAGGGAGAGGAGAACTAGCACTCAGGGACAAGAGTGAAGCACGGTTGCTAGGGGAAGAACAGTGGATGAGAGTTTACAGTTGTGTCAACTGTCATTTTATTTGTATTTCTTATGTTGAGTATTTATTTATGGTCACTAAGTTTGGAATGAAGTAACTTAAAGAGAAATGAAAAAAGGAAATTAAAGCTCACAGAGCACAGTATGCCTTCCTATGCTTCTGGTCCCCTGTGACCCAAATTACTGGCATGTCAACTGTCCTATAGCTTGTGTGCTCCTTTGGGGCAGGAGCTTTTTAATTTGTTTGTCTGAGTCTTCAAACACAGTGCTTAGCAATAGATACTTACTAAGTCATGTGTGGAAATTGAATTGATATGAAAACAACTAAGTATTGAAGGATTTTTTTTAAGTGGTACAGGTTTGGAAAGTGAAAATGGCATGCAGAGAATATTATTCTAAGAGGTTTGAGAGTGACAGGAAATCGAGACACTATGAGAGTGGGCAAGTAAGGTTGAAAGGGAAGGTTTTCTTCCCTCTCCTTTTTTAAGTATTAAAGATCTGGGCCCGATTGCAGATTGGATTTGAAGAAGCTAACTGGAAGGGAGATAGGAATCGATGCATAAAATAAAGAAATAAGGTTCTGGAGAAGGGAACAAAGATGATGATTGCACAGGTGAGAAAAAGGAAGGGTGAGTTAGCTTTGCAGAAGTGTATACTGGAAGGAAATCTGTGTCTCATGCTGGAGACATCTCTACCACATGGACTTCTCTGCTTACTTTTAGGCACCTTTTCAGAACCTCACTTTGAGGAAGTATCTGTGCCAGCTGTGCTTACCTCTGGCCTGGCTCAACTCCTGACTCTCTGGATTGCTTTTCAACTTTGTCCCTTTGTGGTTTCCTTCTTCTTTCCATCTACACCTCACCCCAGCCCCTTCTCGACTTCTTTTTACATATTGTCTTCCCCTAGTAGAATGTAAACTCCTTGAGGGCAGGACTGTCTTTCTTCTTGCTTATATTTATTTCAGTGCTTACCATTGTATCTGGCACACAGTAAGGACTTAACATATACTTTTTGTTGAGAATTTATGAGTCCAGGAGAAGGGGAGATGTTGTGTCTTCGTCCTTAGCTGCCAAAGAAGACCATGCCATCAGAGAAATGATGACATGACTTGCACTTGACTTTGTTTTGAGTGAGAGAGGGCTGCACGGTCACCAGCCTCACTTCTCCAGAGTCATCTGCATCTAGTGACCTGGTACTTCTCTGGATGACTGGAGATGACATAGGATGCAGTGGGAGACCTTGGGCCCTAATTTAGGCCAAGGGCTATGCAGGCACTCACTTAGGGTGAGGTAACACCCCTTCATTGAATAGGCCTGTTTAATAAGTAGACAGGGCATGGAAATAGTAATAATGACAGTAAGAATAAAATCTTTTGAAAATGAGGAGTGGAGGAGTAGAAATAGTGAAGATTGGGAAGAAATGGCAAAAAAAAGATAGCCAAACAGTCGTGAGTGCCAGCTGCCAGCCAAAATTCAATAGCTTGGATTTGTCATGAACCTAATCTGCATGGTTTTAGATTTCATTTAATGAGGGAGAAACAGAAGGAGTGTTGTGGAAGGAAAAGCAAATTGAAAAATGTAGAGGAGTTTAATATTTAATATTTCCCAAAGAATTCAGTGGAAGAGGGCCTTTATTTAGAGTGGCAGGTGACTGATTGGGCATGTAAAATAGGTAAGGTGATTAAATTGATTAGGGATAGTGGGTGAATGGCATGTATTAATGTATAGTAAAATACTGTATTTACTTTCTCCATGATGCATTAATTATGTATAAGTTGCATATTTTTAATGGCCTTTTCTCTATTTTTTCCTTAGCAATGCCTATTGTATTCATTATTATGAAACTTGTAAGACTGATAGAGCAGTTACAGTGTTCAGTGTTTTTATAGTCTCTTTTGGTCTGTTTTACAGCTGTGTGGTGCATTCATCAAGTATTTTTATTCTCATATTACAGTTGAAGAAACTGAGGCTTAGAAGAGGGTGAGTGACTAGCCCAAGGTCATAGAGCTAATCAGTGGCAGAATGAACACCTGAATCCCGGTTTCCTATATAAGTTATTAGTGAGTGTTTTAGCACCTTTTTTTTTTTAAATAAATGCCATACTCTCCTGTTAAATTCCCAGCTGATATATTCACCTTGTACTAGGATTGATAAGTTTTTTTTTCCTTATAGAGATACATCTTGAATTCTAATACTGGGGACAAACTGGAATATCTTTCATTTGTCTTTAGGTTGTCTAAGAAGAAAATGAATCCTTAATGACCAATGTAAAAGAGACAGCATGGTATAGTAGATAAGAGAGCTGGCCTTGGAAATAGACAGTTCAAGTCCCACATTTAACGTGTACTGGTTCTGTGACCCTGGGCAAATCAGTTAACCTTTCAGTGTTCTAGGTAATCCCTAGAATTATAGATTGTACAATAGGTGCTAAGTTGTACTGATAGAGAACAGTTTGTTCATCTTGGAATTACCTTTATTGGTGAAATCTAGGTTTGGAGTACATAATCTCTGAAGTTTCTTCTAGCTATAATATTTTGTGATTTTGAGAGTCAAAGACTGAATCTAAGTCAGTCGTTGTAGAGGAAGAGCTAGGGGACAGAAGAGTCTGTTAATTCAACATTTATTAAGCACCTTCTATGTACCAGGCTTTGTGGTAAGTTCTGGAGATTCAAAGAAATGCAAAAACCAGTTCCCATTGTCTAGGAACTCATATTCTAATGGGGCAGCACATATACAAGCAATAATGTACAAATAAGCTGTATGCAGAACAAATGGGAAATAGTTCATCAGAGGAAAGGCACTAAAATTTAGGGTAATTGGAAAAGACTTTTTTTAGAAGGTGAGATTTTAGGTGGGATGTATGTGAAACCAGGAGGCAAAAATGAAGAATGAAAGCCTCACAGGCATGGGAGAAAGGCAGTGAAAATAGAGACGGATGATAGCATGTCTTGTTCGAAGAATAGTAAAGAGAGCGGGGTAACTGCATCACAGAGCTGGGGTGCAGGTAGGTATATGAGGTGTAAGAAGACTAAAAAGCTATATGTGTACCAGGCAGGTTATGAAGGACTTTGAATGACAAATGGATTTTATATTTGATCCTGAAGGCAATAGGGAGCCACTAGAGTTTATTGTGAAGGGGATGGGAGAGGATGCATAGCATGATCAGACTTACTTTAGGAAGATAGCTTTTAGAGATCAGTGGAGGATTGATTGGAATGGAGGGAGAGACTTGTGGCAGGGAGGCTACCAGGATGCTTTTGCAGTAAAAAGTTGGGAACTGATGAGCGACTACCATCATGATGGTAATGTCACAGGAGAAGAAAGGGGCTGTATATGAACCCTGTTATGAAGAAAAATTCAGCTGGCCTTGGTAACAGATTGGATTGGGGAGTGAGAAAGAGTGAAGGAGTTGACTGGAAGGATGGAAGGATACTTTTAACAGTAATAAAGAAGTTAGGAAGAAGGGAGAGTTTGTGGGAAAAGATAATGTGTTCAGTTTTGGACATTGTTGAGTTTAAGACGCCTATGGGAAATCCCGTTTGAGATTTGAGACTGGAGACGTTAAGGCAGAGAAGTTAAGGTTGAATATGTATATTTTGGAATCATCAGTATAGAGATTATAATAGAATTCTTGAGAGCTGATTAGATCACCAAGTGTTACAGTATAGAGGGAAAAGAGAAGAGGGCACAGGAAAGAGCACTCTGGAATACCCATGGTTAGTGGGCCAGACCTGAAGGTCTAGCAAAAGAGATTGGGGAGTGGTTGGATGGGTAGGAGGAGAACTGGGAGAAGGTAGTTTCAAAAAAATGAGGAGAAGAGAGAGTGTTGAGGAGAGAATGATTGATAGTGTCAGAGGCTACAGAGAGGTCACAGAAGAAGAGGATAGATAAAGGGCCATGAGGCAAGAATAAAACAGAATAGTGGAAAGAGGAGGAAAATGAGGTAGGGATCAGTGATATCAAGAGTGGCTATTGGAAATTAATGTAATGTTGGAAACCCTGAGTGACAGATACTGGCAACAGAAAAGAGGGTCAAGTATGGAAAAAAATAAAGCAAAACATGATTGATCTAAGTAGATACATATCTTAACATTGTAGACATTGAAAACATAGGCATAGGAGACTACCTCTGTATATGGCATCTACTGCTTCTGACTAGTATTTGGGTAGTCAGTTTGGCACTCTGTTGATGGAGATCCACTCTTTATAGTAGTGTAGTATCATGCATCGTAAGAGCCACACCCTCTATACTTGCACTTGTAGCCATATATCACATAGTAAATAAAAGCATTGAAGTGAAGTATATGACATACTTTAGAAAAGGTCTCCGTCCGTAATGTATACCAATATACAGGAACCACTTAATGTTCAGCTGTTGTGCAAATGGCTATTGTGCAAATGGCAATCCTGAATGATTCCTTGCAACAGATAATATTTGAGGAGTGTTATTATGTGTTATAATAAAGTACAATCTACATTGATGAAGTTTTCATGCTTAATTTCCTAAATGGATAAAGTAATAGATCTGAACAAAAATCATGCACTATTGTGTTTCATTTTCAGCACACTTGAAGGAGCAGTTTATCAAATTGACTTGGTGTGGAAACTGTAGTTTAGTAAAAATATTTGTATATGAGTTAGTATGATAAAGACCTTTGTTGATAGATTTCTCTGCCAATACAGATTGGTAAATTCATCTGTGACTTGGAGTTTTAGAAGATTACCTCAGGACACTGAGAGGTTAAATGGCTTGTTCACTGTCATCATGTAGTTGCATTTAGATTTGTATTTGAACCTAGTTCTTCCTGACTCCCAAGTACTCTGTCCACTACTATTGATGTTCTTGTGAATAAATAAACTTTAAAACAACCAAAATAATTCACTCTTTTCCCTGCTAGGTTGATATAAAAAATAGGTTGAAATACATACATTTTTCTCTTGAATGCGTTAAGATTATTCATTTTATAATTGGCTTAAATGCTTTATTTTAAAACATTGTCTAAGGATAACTTCAGTACTTCAGAACATCTTTGTTGTTAATACTTCTGTCACAGAGAGAGGTCAAAATACCTTCATGCCTTACTAATAAGTTTCATGAGTGCTCTGGCAAAAAAAATTCTTTCCTTGAACTTAAACCTCTCCTCTTCAGAACTTTCCTGTTTCTGTAGGGTGTACTACCCCTATCCTCGTCACCTAGGTGTGTAACTTCAGAGCCATCTTCAACTCTTTCCCCTGCCTTTTCCTACCTATCCAGTCATTTGTAGAGTCTTGTCATTTCTGTTTCTACAACATGTCTTGCATCTATCCCCTTCCTTTTACTCATTGGGCTACCATGTTAGTTCAGGCTCTGATCACCATTTCCTTAGACTACTGCAGTGGCCTTGCAACTGGTCTTCCCCTCTCATGTGTTTCCTCTCTTCAGTCCTTTCTCCACATAACTGCGAGCATGATCTTCCTGACATACCACGTTACAACTCAGAAAATTCCACGGGCTCCCTGTTACATCAAGGGTCAAACAGAAACTCTCCTATTTGGAATTTACAGCACTTTCCGACATGAATCCAACCTTTCCAGACGCATTGTATATAACTCACCTTACCACCCAAAGTGGCCTTATTGCCACTTCTCGCACAACGCACCTACTGTCTGTAGTGTTTTGGATACGTTTCCTATTCGCCTGTGTCTTAGAATCCCTCATTTTCTTTTTCTTTTTTTTTTTTCTGAGCAGAGATACTGGAGTGGTTTGCTGTTTCCTTCTCTAGCTCATTTTTAAAAAAAAATTATTTATTTTTAGATTTTGACATTTATTTTCACAAAATTTTGAGTTCCAATTTTTTTCCCCATCTCTCCCCTCCCCCCACCCCATAACGCATTCAGTGTATCCTCCCTTCTATCACACCCCACTCTTACCTTAACCCCATCTTCTCTCTTGTTGGGCAAGATAGATTTCTATACCCCATTACCGGTGTTTCTTATTTCCCAGTTATATGCAGTAATAATTCTCAACATTTGTTTCTAATACTTTGAATTCCAACTTCTCTCTCTCCCTCCTTCCCTACCCTTTCCCGCTGAGAAGGCAAGCAATTCAATACAGACTATGTATGTGTTGTTTTGCAAAAGACTTCCATAATAGTCATGTTGTGTAAGATTAACTATATTGCTCTCCATCCTACCCTGTCCCTCCCCTTTTTATTTCTTTCTGTTCTCTCATTTGATTTTGTCCCTTTCCAAAAGTGTTTACTTCTAGTTGCTCCCTTCTCCCATTTGCCCTCCCTTGTACCATTCCCACTTGAGAATTCCTCATTTTCTTTTAAACTCATCTTATGTATCACCTTCCACAGGTTGCCTTTGCTGCACATTTTAGCTACTAGTGATTTCTTTCTCTAAAATAATCTGTTGTATTTTAAGTGTAGGTAGATTGTTTCGCCTGAGGAAAATGCATGCTCTCCTTGAGGGCAAGGACTGTTTTGTTTGTATTTATGTTTCTAGGTCATAGCACAGAATTTGACATATAGGAAGCATTTAATAAATACTTGCTAATTGATTAGTTGTGGTATTGTATGTTTCATAACTTATCTTTGTTGGCCAAACTTCCAAATCCCAGGTTACTTTCCTGAATATAAAACTTTCTGAATGATAATGTCCCAGTTATAGAGTGGAGAATTAGAGAAAACCAATAGGATGTTTTAGAGGTTACTGAGACAATTCATTCCTTGTGTTACTATTTCTTAATCAAAGGATAGTTTTTGAGTATAAACTGGTAAGAAGTTGTTTATGTCAGCACCAAAGTGCTTTTAGTTTTTTAGTTTTACTTTTAGTTTTTAGTTTGTTTTAGTTTTGCTAGAAGTACTTGAAATGATTTTTTTTTTTTGAAGGAGTGAAGAGTTAACATCTCCATGGCTTTCAGTGTTTTTGAAACTGAGAGGAGAGAGGGAAGGACTGGCTTTCATTGCTGATTTAGTTTTATGGCCAGATTTATTTATTCAGTAAACATGTGCCTTATTTTTTTGGAGTGCTGGGGTAGACATTGGGGCCATTAGAAAATTTAGATGAGACATTTCCTGCTTTTAAGGAGCTTAGAGTTTTGGTGATGAGGTAATACAGACAATTATATTCCAAAGGGATACGTTCGAGAATGAGAACGTGGGCATCAGAGTTTAGGACATTTGGGAGATTGATGTTTGTCTGTCATCCGTATTTATATAATTTACAAAATACACTCTTTTATATAAAGTTCCAGGTGGGAAAGTTGCTGCTGACTTAGGGTGGGTCAAGGAAGGTTTGATGGGGGAGGTGGCATTTGAGTTAGGTTTTAAAGAGTGTTTAGGAATTCAACAGGTTAAAAGGTAGAGAGAGTGTGTCCATGGCACAGTAAATAACCTGAATTGCATAGCATAATATTTTTTCTAGGAACAAGAGTAGCTTTTACTCAGAGTTGGAGTAAAGTTGTCCTGCTCTAATTATCTGTTATTCTGGAGCTAGGAGCCTTGAATAGTTAGCTTGAAAACCAGCCATGAACAGTCATTAGGACTGCGATAATTGGGTATTTTGTTGGGTCTTTGTTCTGTCAAACAGCAAGGTCTAGTCTTGTTGCTTTAAGTTTATGATTCTTCTAGTAGGAATATAGGAATTAGTGGGACTAAATAAAATTGATATATAGAATTTTGCTTTATGACCAGATCTGTTGAAACACTTCAGATTTATATATTAATAGATGCTTATAAATGTAGTAGTAGATTGGTATCAGTCTCAATATCTTTAATGCCCATAGTCTTGTTAACATTTCCTGTGATAAATGAATTTCTTTTGTAGAATTAACCTGTAACAAATGGGTCAGTTTCCTTTCATCACATTTGCCAAAATGTTTTTATTATAGGGTTCATCTGCTGATCGAAGTCAATGGAGGGAACCAACTAGAACATCTGATGGTTTATGTTCTCTCTATGAGGCAGCTTTGTGCCTTTTTGAGGAGGTATGTGAATAAAACCTGAGTAAGTCTTGAACTAAAACTGGTGATGTGTTTGAATTACATTTCACTTAATTATTTAAGGTTCAAATAGTATGTCGTATATAGTACTCATAAAAATAGATCATTCCTAAATCTAGGCTGTAGGTGAGTAGATTATTTTAGCTTTTAAAAATTTTTGTTTCTTATTACTGCCCTGATTTCTTCTGTAAGTTCGTGCAGTAAAAATAAATGAAAAGATTTATTGCGTTTACCCATCTTCCATTTTCTCTCAGTAGAACCTTAAGTCTTCTTATGAGCATGGAAAAGTAGAGTTACTCATGAAGTTTAACACCCTGCGTATTGAACGTGTATTCAATAGACCCTTAAGATTACCTTGTGTTCTGCTGATAGAACTGCTATATATCTAAAATATATATTCTGTTTTGGAAAGTAGTTTTTAGAGGTTGTATCTTAAGCTTTTTCTACTATAGTTTATTTACTATCGTACTCATTGTCTGCTATGTTGATTTCTGAAGATAAGATTTTGTTGGTTTACATGATTAAGCAGAGAAAATAAGGGACTAGATTTTGAAGTTTAATACAAAGATTATGCCAGAGCTAGACGGAAAGTAAAAGAACGCAGATAAGATACGAGTTCTTTGGAATGATTTCTGCCATCTTTAATAACTACTTTTTAATAGTTTATAATTTAAAGTTATGGCCATTCATTCTTTTAAATTCATAGTTCAATTGTCATAAGGATGCCTAAGAGATTGTTTTGGAATGTTTTAGCATTTGAGAGTATTGGGAGGAGAGTCGAAAAAAAAACGTAGTAATTTCAAAAGGCAGTTCTGGGAGTATGCCAAATATTAATTGCATATTTTTAATTTTGACAGGTTTGCAGAATGGCTTCTGATTACTCAAGAACGTGTGCCAGCCCAGATAGCATTCAAACTGGTGATGCACCCATTGTTTCTGAGACTTGTGAAGTCTATGTTTGGGGTAGTAACAGCAGTCATCAGTTGGTAGAAGGAACACAAGAGAAAATACTACAACCTAAATTGGCACCAAGTTTTTCTGATGCACAGACAGTAAGTTCTTTGTGTACTTTTTAAAATTACAACTCTGTATGTCTGTGTATTCATGCCAATAATTTTTATAAAAGAAACATGGAGTGATTTTTTTTTTTAAAGCTGAAAATTTTAACTAATTCTTTTCCATCTTTGTTTTCCATACTTTTCTTTTTTATCATTTTTAAAAGCTATGTGAAATGTTTGTTGTTTTCCCTAGGTGTGAAGTTTTTGTTTTAAAAAAAATCATGTTTTACACTTTTCCATTTACATACTGATTATATATTTAGTGTGATAAATTGACATTTTGCTAAAGGAAAACAAAATTAAACTGTGAAGCAGATTATTTTCTAGATTGATTTCTAAGTCTTTCTGGTTTCCTTAAAAAAACCCTCTAATATCCTAAAGAAATTTTTTAAAAAGCAAAAAAGACATATATGTACAAAAAATATTTATAGTAGCTCTTTTTGTGGTGGCAAAAAATTGGAAATGGATGGGATTCCTGTCAATTGAGGAATGGATGAACAAGTGATAGTATCTGAATGTAATAGAATACCATTGGGCTATAAGAAATGACAAGCATGATACTTTTAGAAAAACTTGGAAGGACTGATAAGAACTGATGCAGAGTGAGCAGAACCAGGAGAACATTGTCCACAGTAACAGCAACAGTGTAAGATGATTGCCTGTGAATGGCTTAGCTCCTCTCCGCAACACAGTGATCTAAGATAATTCCAAGAGATTCATGATGAAAAATGCTCTTTACCCGCAGAGAAAGAACTGACGGATTCTATGCAGATAGAAGCATGCTTTTATAAGTTTTCTTTCTTTTTTGTCTCTTCATTCACAACGTGACTAATCCATGGACATATTTTTTTGCATGATTGCATATATATAGCTTAGAGATGTTTACCTTACCTTCTCAATGAGGGGAGGAATTTGGAGCTCAAAATTTTAAAACATGAATGTTAAAGATTTTTACATGTAATGAAAAAATATTTATAAAAACAAAAAGAAACTTTAATCATTCTCCAGCCTAAATAGGGCTCTGTGCATATTTCATTGGGTTTTCCTTAAAATACATTTTTGCCATATTGGCACAGAACATAATCTTTAAAACGCATTTACTATAATAGAGCAAACTACCCCCCATACTGTTGTGGGATTTATACCAAAATTCATTACTTTCTTTTTCTTTAAGGCTAAATAAAATTTTCGAATGTAATTTTATTTAATTTTGATTTGGTTAATGCCTGAAAAGGTGAAATGTAGGTTACTTTTGAAGTTTAAAAGTTCAGTTCAACATGGAAAAAGGCATCAGTAACTCGTTTTTTATACATTGTATTTAGTCACAACACAGGAAGCCATAAATTACATTGCCTTAAATGATTTCCTTTAGATTCTCTTGCAAAATCCAGTTTTAAAATTTTACCGTTTTTGGCACAGTACTTTTATTTCAGCAGTGTGAAAGTTTCTGTGTGTACAGACTTGTTTAATGGATACAGATCAGTAATTCTTATTAGGCAGTGCCTGGAAGCACTAAGAAGTTGTCATTTGCCTCTGGTCACACGGTTTGTGACAGGAGTAGAACTTGAACCCTAGGTCTTCCTAATGGCATCCCAGACTTCTTTGTATTCCATCATGCTACCTCTAAAAATTCAATGTTATATTTATAGTTATATGAAAAATGCTGTGTTTAAAATTATTCCTTATTTATTTGTTTTATTAGATTGAAGCTGGACAGTATTGCACTTTTGTAATATCTACGGATGGTTCGGTTAGAGCCTGTGGTAAAGGTAGTTATGGCAGACTAGGACTTGGAGATTCCAACAATCAGTCTACTCTAAAAAAGCTGACATTTGAGCCTCATCGGTCCATTAAAAAGGTGTCGTCTTCTAAAGGATCAGATGGGCATACGTTAGCTTTTACAACTGAAGGTGAAGTCTTCAGCTGGGGAGATGGTGATTATGGAAAATTGGGACATGGAAATAGTTCAACACAGAAGTATCCTAAACTTATTCAGGGACCGCTTCAGGGGAAGGTATGTAAAAAATTTCTTTTGTAGTTAAAAATTGACAGTATCTTTTAAAGTATATTTTTATTTTGATATGTTCTTTTTCAAAAGCTTTTTTCTTTCATCTGTTGCTTGTATTTTTATTCTCAGTTACATAAATATAATCCAAGTATAATTTGAATTTGCATAAGAGATTGAAGATACTTTATCAGATTTGCTATTTATCAAAAACATCTCTTTAATACTGTGGGGGTTTTTGTATGATTTATATTTTAGAGTTAAAATTTTGGTTTTACTTTTGAAATTTAATTAAAAATAAAACATTTGTCCCACATATAATCTGAATTTCATGGAGGGTACAGAGTTGATGAGATATCCCTCTCAGTACAGCGTCTGTCTGTGCTTTGCCTCTTTTTACCTTGAAAACATCAGAGGAGTACTTGGGAAACAGTGGATCTTGATAAATAGAATTTCTTCCAGGAACTTGAGCTGAGCATTTAAAAACTTTCAATAAAATGGAACCTTCTTTCCGAAATTCTTCTTTTCAGTTTTCTCTTCACTTTTCCCTTTCAGGTTAATATCAAACATTACCGTTTAAAAAATTGTGTCATGCCCAGGACAGTACCTTGAACACAGTTTGTTAAATTGAGTCACTGAATATTGGGCTCCTTGAAGGAAAGATGTCATATAATGATAGACTGATGAATTTTCTGTGTGGCACAACATTTCCTAAAATGAGGGCAAATTATGTTGTACCAAGAGGGCATAATATGTGTAGTAATTTTTTTTCTTCTCACCTCTACCGTTCCTCTGAACAGATAACTGTATCTTTCAGCCCATTTTAGAGGTATCTTTGTTCCCTGGATTACATTACAACATGCCCCTAATGTCCTAATCTATTTAAAAGTTAAAAATCTGAAAAAGCATTTTCAAGGTTTATTGCCTTATTTAGTTATTTTCTCTCCTCTCTTAGAAATAGTGAATTAACTTCTGGGAGTTATCCCCAAGGTTACAAAATGTAGCCATTTTGTCCTTCTTAGGATTAGATGTACTGTGTTTAGATCATGGTATTTTGAAATTGTGGAGTAGTAGTTTGAATTAGGTTCAAGGAAGTCCTGCACCTAGTCCCAGAAAAATAGTATCATATAATATAAAGAAAATCTAAAATTTTGAAAATTGAAATCAAATCAAAACTTGAATTCTTGAGACATTAAACTTTTTAAAGCAATGGTTTGTATTCTGTGTAAGTTTTGGAACTGCGAATTTAGGTAGGCAAATGTAAAAAATGAAGTATGGCTGTCACAAGGGTGAAAAATATCAAGTCAGTCAAAAGTTGAAAATTTAAATTTTCAAAACTCATTCTAATATTTGACTTGGCACACGGCACTCAGGGAAGCGTTTACCCCCTTAGATTTTTTTTCTCAAATGTCAAATGGTGGTAATAATATTTTTGCATAACGTGCCTCCTAGGGCTCTTAGGGGGAGTGTTTGTGAAGCTTTTCTGAGGGGTTTGCTACCTAAGTGTGAATGAGAGTTGGGCCTGATTCATGGGTGGCACGGTATTAACTAAGGTAAACATGATCATTTGTGAATCCTGAGAGCTACCAAGTCTTTGGGAGGAGAACTGTGTAGGACGTCCTGTGGGAAATTGGGCATGGCATATTTAGGTAATACAATGTTTATCAGCTTTTTCTTCTGTTTAATGCAGGTAGTTGTGTGTGTGTCAGCTGGATATAGACATAGTGCTGCTGTCACTGAAGATGGCGAATTGTATACATGGGGTGAAGGAGATTTTGGAAGATTAGGTAATTGGAACACTACAGTTATTTAAAGAGGGATAATGGGTTATAATCACTAAATAGTAATGATAGTTTTTTACTTTTAACATAATGTTTCTAATATTTGGGTCTGACTATAGAATAAAATACATACCAAGATTGATAATTTTTACAAATGAGCTTTTTATGCTTTTGTTTTTATATAACCTACATTTCAGAATGTTAATTCAAGGCTTTCACGATGTGAGTTCAGAATATTTTTCCAGCCTTATTTCATGCTGTGCCCCTCCATGTATTTGATCTGCTAAAATCGTCTGTTTGCTAATTTGCTAATTCAACTCTCTCTTCTCTATCTATACCGTTCTTCCTTGCCTGGATGGAATACGCTGCCTTCTTTATTTCTCAAGTTGCATATATAGAGCCTTAAAACTCGGGATCCTAAGATCCCCTTGTTTTGGCTCATCGAATTCCTCATGGTGTTACATACTTGATGTGTGATCGGATCTCAGCGGAAAGTGATGACTCTCTTCTAATTTTTCCAGAACATTTTGTATTTAACTTACTTTTAACATGTCCTTGTTATTAACCCATCCTACCTTTTGTCATAATTATTCATTTGTTATATTCCCCCTATTACATTATAAGCTCTTTGAGAGCAAGGATTCTTGACAAATGATTTTTTTCATTTTTCTATACGTAAGTGCTTATCACAGTATCTTGTAATAGCTGCTAAACTTGTTGAGTTGAATATCAAACATTAAGAAAGTTGTACGCTTCAAGTAATTTTTAGTTTCAGCCTAAAATTTTGGACAGACATAATGTGTTTGCTTGTATTTAGCAGGTAATTATGTATATACATCTTGTTGCTAATCTGAATATTTGCATTGCTATGAATTGTAAATTGCAAAAGTGGAATATCAGTTTAGACATTTTTCAGGTTATCTTCAAAACAGTATTATAATAAATTGAAGACATTTCAGTAAAATTCAACCAACTGTATGTCACTTATTGTAAAAAAATATTTTTCGAAGAGGAAAGGTCATAAATATACACAGCGTACTCATGATCTCTGCATTCCATTATATTGGGTAGCTATGGTTTATAATGCCCTTTACTTTAAATTGTCATTCTATCTGTGAAGTATTGGATGGGGAAAAAACATGAATTTAACATTGTTTCTTTTTCCATCCTCCCCTAAGGTCATGGTGACAGCAATAGCCGGAACATCCCAACATTAGTAAAAGACATTAGCAATGTTGGGGAGGTTTCCTGTGGCAGTTCACACACAATTGCTTTATCCAAAGATGGAAGGACTGTATGGTCTTTTGGAGGAGGAGACAATGGTATGTAATGAATTGCTTCATCACAAAATCAAACTACTTTGTTGAGAGATAAAACTTTTTAAAGCAATTGTTTTTATTGTGTGTATCCATGGTATATTTTGGCATCGTGAATTTAGATAGGTAAATTTAAAATATGAAGTATGGCTTCCACAAAAATGAAAATTATTAAGTCTTATCAACACTTACATATGTGTGTGTGTATGTGTATATGTACATATAGATGTGTATGTATATGTGTGGATACAGATACACGTATGTATCTGTACACACACACACACACACACACACACACACATACACACACACACACATATGGTAAGTGACAAGGAGAATTTGAGGATGACGCCGAGGTGTTGTAATCCTGGGTTGTTGGGAGAATGGTGGGAAGGGTTTTTGGGGAAAGATATTTATGAGTCTGGTTTGAGCTGCGTGTGAGACATCCATTTTGCTATGTTTAAAAAGCACTTGATGATCCCTAACTATATAGCTCAAGAGAAAGATGAGTAGATCTAGGGAATCATTTTCATTGAAATGATAATTGAACCCATGGGAGCTGATGAGATCACCAAGTGATGAGAGAGTGTGGAGTTAGACAAGACGAGGGCTCAGGACAGAGTTTTGGGGGACATCCACAGTTACTGGGCATGGATAATGAGATCAGCAAAGGAGACTGGAAGGAGTGGTCATACAAGTAGGAGGAGAACCAAGGGAGATCAGTGTTATGAAAGCCCTGAGAGGAGAGTACTCAGGAGGAGCAGGATATCCAAAGTGTCAGTGGCAGCATTGAGTTTCAGGGTTGAGAAAAGACTATTAGATTTAAACATTAGTAGATCATTGGGAATTTGCAATATGAAAGCTTTTTGTTGATTTTTTTAAAGACTGTAGCTATTTTCTGATTTACCAGCAACAAAAAACTGCTTTTAGAAATAGAATGCTGAGCTCTTTTATGTTATGCAAAAGGAATGAAAATATAGGAAGGACATTACATTTCTATTTAATATCTTAATATAAATAAAATTTAAAAGCATTCCTTGTAATCTTGACTTTTGAAGGGACTGTAGAATGTTATACACCCCCCCACACACACACTTTCTCTCTCCTTCCCTCTCTCCCTCCCGGATTGCACTTAGCTACATGAATACCTTGTGTTCTTGAATTTCTCTAGTCCATCAAATTCTATAACCTTCCTTGCTAAGTAAGGAGAGTGAAATGCTTTAGGAATAATTAGTCTGTAGAGTTGATTTATCACATTTTCAGCAAACCAAGCTATGAAAAGTTGATAGTTGACTGCGTTTACTAGTAACCAACATAAGGCGTTTACTTCATAGGTCACAATCTTCAGTTTAGAACTGGGTCTTTTAAGGTAGATGAAGACAGGAAAGAGTAGAAAGAAATCAAGTTCAGTTATTCATTCATGAGACATTTATTAAGTGCCTGTTGTATGCCAGGCACTGTTCTAGCCTCTGGGGATACCAATACAAAAACCAAAACAGTCTCTGTTTTCCTAGGATTTCATAAAGTCTTTGATATAGACCTGGAAAAGATGTCAGAAGCTGTCTAGTTCATATCTTTTATTTTATAGATGAGGAAACTGAGACCTGTAATTGTGAGGTGACTTGCCCAAGGTCATACAGGCAGTAAGCATCAGAGGCTGTAAGTAGGTTACGTTCTGCTTTGAGAAAACATGTATGTAGAAGATTAAACACAGAATGCATGTAAGATAGAGAGTAACTTCTGGAGGATAAAAACCTTAAGGTAGACTTCCTGTAGAAGACAGCCCGTAAGATAAGCCTGAAGAAAGCCAGAGATTCCCTGAGGTAGAGACACGGAGGGGGCGCATTCTAGGCTCAGAGGGTGGCCTATGCCAAGGGAGATGGAAATGTCATTTATAAGGAATGGCAAGTCAGCCAGCGAGCATTTAACTTTCTACAATGATCCAGACACTGTGAGATATCCTGCGATTCCCTCCCTCTTTAATGGGGGAGATGATAAACAAACAGTATGTATAAATCAGACAGAGATAGGATAAACTGGAGATGAGCTCCTGGAGAAGATGCTAAGATTAAAGAGAGCTAAGAAGGAAGGCCATTTCGTTTCCAATACAGAATTTTGGAAGGAGAGAAACATGCAGTAAGCCTGAAAAGGTAGGCTGGAAGCAGATTGTGAAGAAGCTTTTAGAAAAGGTAATAGTGTTTATTACTAGAGGTGAGAGAATTTGGAGAACCAGCACAGGTAACTTAGAAGCTGATTTCTTTCAATTGTGTTTTCATAGGCAAACTTGGTCATGGTGATACAAATAGAGTATATAAACCTAAAGTTATAGAAGCCTTACAAGGAATGTTTATTCGAAAAGTCTGTGCTGGCAGCCAGTCTTCACTTGCCTTGACGTCAACAGGACAGGTAGGTCAAAGAAAATGCATATTTACATGACTAAAATAGTTGTTTCAAAGGAAGAAAATCATAATATCTTTCTTTCTGTCTCTCTACCCTATCGCCTCCGAAATTAAATTTCAGACTTTAAAAATCACAGTTGTCAGACTTTCTAATAAAATGTCTTCTCTTGTTTCATGTGAAAAGAGAAGATAATATTAGGAAATCTGATTCTGTTTAAGACTCTTTCTTCGCCCGTATATCTCGCTTTTAAATGAAAGGCCGCCATAATAAAGTCTAGGATGCTTCCTGAATTTTTGTTACGTTGGAAGTTTGTGTAATGTTATTTTAAGCAGGTGACTCAACAACTGACAGAAGCAAATCTTTTGGTATTTTCTGCTGTTATAAGGGATTAAGGTCTGGGCCTGGAGCTGTGTGATCTGGGACTCAACCCTGTTTGCCTCAGTTTCCTCATCTGTAAAATGAGCTGGAGAAGAAAATGGCAAACCATTCACTAACTTTGTCAAGAAAACCCAAAAGGGGTTATAAAGGGTCAGATAAAACTGAAATGACTTCACAACAACAAAGCTGTGTGACCCTAAACGCTCTCAGTTTCCTCATCTCTAAAATGGGGACAGTAATAGTTAAGCAATAACTACTTAACTCTGAGGTTTCTGTAAGAATAAAATCAGACAATATTGTAAAGCACTTTGTAAACCTTAAAGTGCTATGAGTGCTAGCTACCATAATTGTTGTGATTGTTTAGAGATATTTGAAAGTCAAAAATGAGGGGAAAATTAGCTTAGTCTTCGTTTTTGAATGGCTCTTTTTGTGGTGTATTGCTAAGTGGTTATAATGATATGAATCAAAACTAGATTGTAAATGTCCATTTTTAAGTATAATTAATCATTTAGTGCTTTTATTCATTTGATCAAATATTCATTGAGTGTCTGCTGTGACAAAGTGTTACACTAGGGGAACAGTTATCTAAATAAGTTTCAGGCGATATGGAAAATTTGAAACTCTGATTTCCACTCTGTTTTCCTTTTTGAATTTGATTTTACAACCCTTGAATGCTCCAGGGATTTTATTGCTTTCAAAACTTTTTTACTTTTTTTACATTGCTTCTCTGAAGCTGCTTGGGGCCAGGGGACTGGAGAAGGATGAGCTCAAGTGGCTGAAGGAACTGTCATATTAAAATCTCTTCTTTTTTTACGAGAGCTGGTTTTAGAGTTCTTGCTTACTCATTGGTAGATCTTATGGAGAAGCGCACAGTTCCTCTGGTGCTTGTATGTGTATGTGCTTGTATATGTACCTTGTAAAGCCAAATTATACCTTTTCTGCAGGTCTCTGAAACAGACTAGAGTGGATTGGTGCAGCTCTGATGAGTGTATTCACAAGAATGAAATCCTCCTCAAATGAGTTAATTTGTGCTATGTGAAGTGAAGGCGTAGGTAGACGATCGCCCCCAGTACTGCTGTCTGAAAAGATAATTTTTGTATAATTGTTAATTTAAAAGTATTCTTTGAACTCTAGATTTACTAATATGATACTTACTCCAATACAAAGTTTGAATATAATTTTTGTTATCAGTTTGAGAATTTTGCTTTTCTGAAGTTTATCATAGCTGCTATTTCCAGTGTTTAATTATAGTGATATTTTTTGTGTTCAAGATAAGTATTTCAGTGTTAAGTTTCACTTAAAATTAATCTCAGTCCAGCAATGTCTGATTGGCAGTTTTAAAAATTCAGACATCAACCTAAGATTCTTGGAATATTTTAAAAGATTTGTTGGTGGCTTTTTGTAATTGTTGTATTGCCACTTTACAAATGACTTGAGGTGATTGTTCTGATAGTGTGATGCTGAATATCAGTTTTGATCCGAATCCAGTAAAAGAGAACACCTAAACAAGAATGAGAAAAATACTTGGTATAATGGGTTGTCTTGTATATCACATGTTATACTTTGCACATAAAGTAATAAACATTTAATTATAACCCTTAAATTTTTTTTTAGACTTAATTCACTACTTGATGTTTATATTTTATTACCATTTCATATGATCCTAAGTGGCATTAAAATATCTTAATATTTTAATACATATTTTTAAACTTGCAACAGAATTACTTGCTTTAAGATTTTTATTTGCGTTTTAGGTCTATGCATGGGGTTGTGGAGCTTGTCTAGGTTGTGGTTCTTCAGAAGCTACAGCTTTGAGACCAAAACTTATAGAAGAGTTGGCAGCTACAAGAATAGTTGATATTTCAATTGGAGACAGTCACTGTTTGGCCCTTTCTCATGGTAAAATAATCAACACATTTTGGTACATATAATGTTTTTCATTTTTAAAATGTTAACTCATATGTGTCTTTTTCCTTTTTAATTTATTTTTCTTTAGATAATGAAGTTTATGCTTGGGGTAATAATTCTATGGGACAGTGTGGTCAAGGAAATTCCACAGGTCCCATTACCAAACCAAAGAAAGTTAGCGGTTTAGATGGAGTGGCAATTCAGCAGATTTCAGCTGGAACGTCACATAGTCTGGCATGGACAGCTCTTCCCAGGGACAGGTAAATGTGTTTCCTTGTTTTGGAAACACTATTGATGTTTGTTAATTAACAATTAACTAGCAAAAAAAACTACATTTTTTTATATATGAAATACTTTTTCGGCATTTCTAATAGAATTTTTATTTGTGTATATAACTTCTTGGAAGTTTTATGTAGAGTGTAGTAGTTGACTCATATGTTTTACCTATATATACGAAGTAGATTTTGTTTTTTAAATTTAACATTCATTTATGGATTTCTGTCCTCAAAATACTGATAGAAAAAGTTACATAATATGTAATAATAAAAATAAAATGAATCTGTTTAAAAACATTTATTTGGTTCTAGTGCTTTTTCTAGGTTTTTTCGAAGTACATTTGCTTTATCTTGAAATAACATTGGTTACAATTTATATTAAATTATTTGTTATATGAAGAATTTTGGATTTTCTCCAAAGGTAGGAGACATTATGGCAAGATCAGCCAACAAGCAGTCAACTTTCTCAGAATAGATCATAGACTGTCTTGAGTTGTCCCTTTGCACTCTTTGTGTTTAGTGCAGCCCAGTGTTAAGTCCTTTTTCTACCTCATTATTGTACATCAATCTTTTGACCACCATGCATTTTATAAAGATATTAAAATGCAGTACTGAGTGATTATAAAAATTATAGTTTACAATGTCCCTAGTATAATTTGAAGGCAAATAGCACTTATTTTTGACATATGAGAAGGGATTTTTATATTGTAAATTTAAAAATATTTGTGAAATGTTAGGTATATTTAAAATTGAGCATTGAAGTAGGTTGAGTTATGAGCCATTTGTAGCAGAATGCTTTTGTGTTGTGTCACAGTAGTTTATCTTCACCTAAAGAACTATAGGTTTTTTGCTGGTTCTTAAAAACCTTCACAGGAAAATCTGGAGCCAGTCTTTTTTACAAATTTTCACCATTTTGTTCCAAATATTTAATCTGAATCTCATAGAAATATAGAGCCAAAAGTAATTTGACTGGATTATCTGACCCAGCCTTGTGTTTTCAGGTGAATAAATAGAATAGCAAGGGCAGGTAACTACCTCTTCTCTTTTGAAGTTTTTTAGATATGGTTTCTGTTATTTACTAGTCTCTTTTAATGTTTTGTCATCCCAACAGTCAAGAAAGACTCCTCTATAAATCTTCAACTTTTATAAACCAAGGTATTTTAGGTTTTTATCATTGTTAGGCAGTCATTTTTTTGTAATTTATATTAAAATAGATGAAAATGCTTTTTTAATCTTCCAGGCAAGTTGTTGCATGGCACCGACCTTATTGTGTGGATCTTGAAGAGAGTACTTTCTCACATCTACGTTCCTTTCTTGAGAGATACTGTGATAAAATAAACAGTGAGATTCCCCCACTTCCTTTTCCTTCATCAAGGTACTTCATATCATATCAGTTTTAGTTTTACATCTTTTTTAATTTTGTTTTTCTAGTTATAAGGAAGATACACCTTAAAAACCGTAACTAACAATATTGAAACTTTTTTCATTGAATTTTATAAGAATAGCAGTTAGAATTCATACCTTTAGCACAGTTTTACTAGAAAAAAACCATTAAAAATTAGCCAGAAGAAAGCATTGAAAACTCATAGCAGTTTGTTTACCTTTAGGGAACATCACAGTTTCCTCAAATTGTGCCTGAAGTTGCTGTCCAATCACCTTGCTCTTGCCCTGGCTGGAGGAGTAGCCACTAGTATTCTTGGGAGGCAAGCTGGACCACTGCGCAATTTGCTGTTTAGGCTGATGGACTCTTCTGTCCCAGATGAAATACAAGAGGTAAGGTTAGTTGCTATAAGAATACATACAAACCTGTATCAAATTGCTCACCGTCTCAGGGAGAGGCAGAGAGAGAGAGAGGGAGAGGGAGAGGGAGGGAGGGAGAGAATTTGGAATTCAGAATTTAAAAAAAAAACCTGTTTATTTTTACATATAATTGGGAAAAAAAGAATATTAATAACAAAAGAACACATGCACTTAGAGATTGCTACAGATTTTATATGTCTACTTAATCTATTCCAACCAGTGAGGGATGCCTTAGAATGGATTTCCTCAGAAATGTATGTATGGGACTTAAACTTGCAAATTCCACTTAAGACATGCCTTCTACTTGGCTCATGTCTTTTTTGATGCTTTGCCACCTCCTAGAAGCCAGCCTTTCTGGTGACTTTTTCCAACTTATTCCATAACTTTTCCTGACTTTCCATTAAATTTTACTGGACTAGAATTTAATTTGGTCTTAATAAGTTTTGGGAAGGAATTGTGAATTCTTCCTTACTTATGAATTTTGATAGGACCATATATTTTAAGCGGAGGAGCCAGTAACTTGTCGTATTTTTACCTTGTCGTTGTAGTTAACCTCAAAATTAGGATAAGAATTTCAAAGCTGGAAGAACCTTAGAAATCATCTCATCTGCCTCCTTCATCTTATAGATGAGGAAGGTAAAGCCCAGAGAAGTTATCTTTTCATGATACAAAGCTGAATGTAATAAGAAAGCAGATTTAGATATCTTAAATCTTATTTGAATTTACTTTATACAGATATTCATTTAAAAAATGACAAATTGATAAGATTCTTCTTTTTTTTTTTAAATTCAAGGTGGTAATTGAAACTTTGTCAGTGGGAGCAACTATGCTATTGCCCCCTTTGAGAGAACGAATGGAATTACTGCATTCTCTTTTACCCCAAGGACCTGATCGATGGGAAAGCTTGTCTAAAGGACAGGTAAGATGTTGGCTAATGTATAAGTTGTTCAGGTATAGTTTGAAAGAACACATTGAATGTTTCAAGAGGAACTGATTAAAGTCAACCAATTATTTGTTATCAACACTAAATGTAAGATTTTTGAAGAATTTTTCATCCTTTAAATTTTTTTTTTGCTTTAAAGCTTACTTGAAAAGCCTTTATCTTTTCTGAGTAAACTGAAAATAGTATTGTTCATTCTCTCCCCCCATTAATCTTAATTAATCTTAAATTAAGTAGTAAATTAAGCATTTTTAATAGTACTCAGTTATTCACTAAGCGTATTTCATGTGTCTACGTAACTTGGTGTTGTCAGTAATTCTCCCATTTAACAGCATTCAGAATGAGAGTAAGATTAACATGAACATGGTGTGCTCATGTTAAGATTATGCTTCAGATCAAGATAGCAAATAAATGTGTATCTAAAGTCAGTTACTTTTCTCAGATGTAGTGTTTTTTAAAATTCCTACCACTTTTTGTTTTGTATTTCTTCCCTCCTCAACAGAAGTTCTTTTGGTTTTTGTGGCATGGATCAATTCTTTAGTTCTTTGTATTTCTGCCATGCTGGAAAGGCTTCAGGTGTGATCCCTGGATACTGGCTGTCTGAATTAGAGAGAGACTCTTCAGCAGTAGACTGGCCATTGGATGATGAAGTTTTTGGCCATGGCAACCTGTGGCAAGATGACCCTCATCTATTTTGCCTTTTTCGGAGGAAAAAGGAGACAGTGTTTACTGAGAATCATGCAGTTTTTAGATCATCTCCCTATATTAATTTAACCCTTTGGCATTCAAATCCTTTATCTTGACTAAGAGGCAGTATACTTCTGAGGAAACAACTTATGATTATTGACATTCTTTATCATTGTTATTTTTATCTTCAGTACCAAGTGTTCTCTCTCCTTTTACTCCCTCCTTTATCCATTGAGAAGGGAAGCAATACCACAGCCATTGATACATATATGAAGTCATTCAAAATGTATTTCCACATTATCTGTGTTCTAAAAAAAAACAAAGCAGAAGGAAAATACACTTCACTCTGTACTGAGCCCATGTCTTCTCTCCTTGAAATTATATGACATTTTTCATTATCAGTCTTTTGGAATTGTGGCCATTGTATTGGTTGGAGTATCTCTGTAATATTGCTCTGTGTAAATTGTTTTCCCGGTTTTGCTCACTTCACTTTGCATCAGGCCATGTCAGTTTTCTCAGGTTTCTCTCAAAGCACCTCCTTCATCATTTCTTATGGCACAATAGTATTCCATCACATTCCTTTATTATAACTTGTTTAGCCATTCCCCAACTGAAGAGCGTCCCCTCAGTTTACAGTTCTTTGCCACCACAAAAAGAGCTGCTATAAATATTTTTGTATATATGGGTCTTTTTTTTGTTGCTTTCTTTGGGGTATAGCCCTAATAGTGGCATTTCTAGATCAGTAGGTATGCAGTTTTATAGCCTTTTGGAAATAGTATCCAATTGTTGTCCAGGATGATTGTACCAATTCTCAGCTCCACCGGCAGTGCATTAGTGTCTCTATTTTCCACATCCCCTCCAACTTTTGTCATTTTTCTTTTGAGAACTGATGGTCTTAAAACATTTTTTAAAACTCAATTTTATTTTATTTTCAGTTTCAGATTTTCCCCTTCTCACCTCTCTACCTTCACCCCCTCCTTTGAGAAAGCAAAAAAAAAGAAAATTTATTACAAATATGTGTAGAGAAGTAAAAAAAATTCTACCATTAGCCCCCATCTCTATGCATATATATGTATGTATGTATATGTGTCTATCTCTCCATATGTCTGTATACCTCAGTCTGTACTTCTGCACTCTGAGTCCATTGTATCTTTGGAGTTAGATAGTGCTATCCATTATGAGTCCTCTGGGATCATGGTTGGCCATTATGGTGCTAAGAGTTCCTAAGTTTTTATAAATTCTCTTGACTCTTCTCACTTTATTTTGCATTAGTTTATACAAGTGTAACTCAGATGTTTCTCTAATATCCTGTAATAATAAGAGACATGTTAATAATAAAAGGAAGACCCTCTAGTATGTGGGGTGGCAGTTATTAGAGAGAACAACAGACAAGATGCGAAGGTATGAGTAGTGACAGTGCAGTCTGTACGATACTGGAGGAAGAACCCTCATCGTGTGATTATAGGTCCTTTAGAACATTTTACTTGTCATGTACCTTAAAAAAGTGAACATAAATATTTTTATCATGTTGGAGAACCTACTTTATCTTTGATCATTAATTTTTTAGTTTATTAGGAATTATAAGATTTCTCTTTATTAAACTAATGACTCTAATAGATGTAGTTCCAATTTGATGAAATTTTAGAGGGGAAGCTTTTGGTTTTGTGTTCCTGTACCCTAGGAGAATAAAGAACTGTTTCCTCTTAAAAAGAGACACCAATTAAGAGGGTTTTAAAATGTTTCAGATGAGAGGTGATGAGAGCCTCAACTAAGATACAGGCTGTGTCTTTGAGAAGGTGTAAGAGATGATGTGTAATTGATAAAAATGAACAAAAATTGGTAAGATTTAATTGGTTGGAAATAAAAATTAAAGGAGAGTCACAAATGACTCTTAAGGTTCTGAACGTGGATGATTAGAAGGGTAGTGGTGCAACAGAACTAGGGAAGTTTGGAGGAGTGATAATTTTGGGAGAAAATATGAGTTCTGTTTTGGATATGGGTTTGAGATGTCTGTGGGATATCTAAGTGATGTCCAGAAGGCAGTTGGTCATCATATGGGAGTGGAGGAATTTAGGAGAACATATATGGCTAGATGTATACATTTGGAAGTCATCAGCATAGATATAGTTGAACCCATGAGATAACACAGGAAAAATGTGATACAGAGACGGAAACCGAGGGTGTAGCCTTGAAGTGGAATATACACTTAGTGGGTGGGATAAGGAAGGTTTGGTTGTAGAAATAGAAGGAAAACCAAGGAAGAACAGTATCACAGAAGTCAAGTGAGATGACAATACCAGGAGAAAATGGTCCAGTGATCTAGCAATTAACCTGATTGGTAATTTTGGAGAGAGAAATTTCATGTAAGTAGTGGGGTCAGAAGCCAGATTGCAAGGTATTGAAGTGAGTGGAAGGTGAGAAAACAGAATAGGTAGGTCATTTTTTTTATGTGTGTTTCGTTCTGAAAGACATGAAGAGATTTAGAATACCCCGCAGAGTTCCCTCTCTGTTATCCCCATTCTTTCACTTACCTGCATCTCTCTTTACCTACTAGCTGAGGTAATAATCTCAAGGCACTTCGTACAAGTTTCCTTCCCCTAACTGCCTGATTCCCTACTGCTTACAGACATATATATTTCCCCATCTTCCAGAAACCCTTACTTGATTGTTCCATCCGTCCCTTCTTCCCATATCTCTCTTCCTTTCTGTGCTTAAACTACTTTGGGAGCCTTTCTGCGATGAACAAAGATGTTTTCTTTCCTTTTCTCTCACTCTCAAGACTCTGTACAGTCTGGTGTCTGACCTCATCATTCAATCAAAATTCCCCTCTCTGAAATTAGGAGGGCTACCTTACTTGTCAAATGTAGTGGCCTCCTTATCTTTGTTGACCTCTCTCTAGCCTTTGACACGGTCGGTCAACTGCTTCTCTTGGATGCTCTTTTCTGCATAGGTTTTCATGATCTTACTTTCTTCTGGCTCTCCTCTTACCTATTTGATCACTACTTGGCTTTGCAGCCACATAACTGGGTACCCCGTAGACCTCTCTCTTGGGCCCCTCTTCTCCCTCTATAATATTTCACTTGGTTACCCCCTTTGTGCTGATGATTTTCAGATCTAATTAGCCGTCTTTAACTTTTCTGCTGACCTCCAGCTTTGCATCTTCGACTGTGTACTGGACATCTCCAGCTGGATATCTTAAACTCAGCAGGTGAAAAACTGAATTTAATATCTTTCCTCAAAATCTTCCCCTCTTCCAACTTCCCTGTTACTCTTGAAGGCTACTGCCATCTTCCCAGTCACCCAGGGTTACAACCTAGATATCATTTTTGATTTCCTCATTCTCATCTGCCCATATCTAGTCTCTTGACAAGATATGTCAATTTCACTATCTCTCACAATGCCCCCTTCTTTTCCCTAATACTGTCACTCGTACAGGGTCTCTTAACTCCCAACTGAACTTTTAGCAATAGTCTGGCAGTTGTTCTCCTTGCCACAATTCTTTTCCCACTCCAGTCCATCTTCTTCTCATTTATCAAAGTGATTTTTGTGAAGCGTAGGGCTCCCTTACTCAGTAAACTCCAGTGACTCTTACCTCCAGGATAAACGTAAAATTTTGTTTGGCATTCACAGAAGTCCTTAAAGTTCTTTGTAACTTGTGCTCTTCTCTCCCTTTCCATAGCTTTTCTTACCTCTTCCCCCCAACTCTTCTATCCACTAACACTCGCCTTCTTGCTTTTCCTCAAACAAGACTCTCTAACTCTGGGCATTTTCGCTGGCTCTCCCTCATACTTAAAATTCTCTTGACTTCCTTAATTTCAACATCTTCCCTCTTGTTGATTATTTCCAATTTATTTTGATTATAATTTGCTTATGCATCATTGTCCCTTGTCTCCTTCATAGTACTTGAAAGGAGGGACTGTCTTTTGCCTTTCTTTGTATCCCCAGCATTTAACACAGATTGTCACATAGCTACTTATTGTTTATTCACCGACTTGGGGGGGGGGTAATTACAATGTCAAATGAAGGATTTTTTTTAAGTATGAGGAAGATTTGAGAATGTTTGTAGGTGGTAGGGAAGGAGTCAGTAGAAATGGAGAAATTGAAGATGAAGGTGGGAATTCTCTGAGGAGATGAGGAGGGTCACGGTTTTGAGAGTACAAGTGGAAAGGTTAGCTTTGGAAAGAAGATCTCATTAGAGACTAGAGGAAAGTAGGAGAGATGGAGGGTTATGAAGAGAGGCTTGGAGCCTCTGTAGAGAATATGATAGTGAATCACAGAAGAATGTAAGGTTTCCCATCCAGCAGTAAAGGCCTGCCTGAGATATAGGTATGAAATTGTAGTGAACCCAGGATGCAGGATGTAGTGAACCCATTAACTGCCTGATTTTCCTTCAGGGAGTGTTCAGCAACAAAGAAGGCAAATAGTGGAAACAACTGAGAGCAGAAGTTTGAGAAAGCATGACTGATAGAGGCAAGGAATTGCAGGGCAGCTCAGTGATGTAGGGTCAAGTCTGTGAAGAAGAAGAAAGCAGGAATATAGACATAGCCTTGAAAACTTCATTGAAAGTACTCTATTGTGTAGTTTCGACATTACTATTTTTGTTCCCTTTTTAGTATGATTAACAAATGTTCCTATTTCATTGATTTAACTTTTTTTAATTCCATTTTTCCTTAGAGAATGCAGTTGGATATAATTTTGACAAGTTTACAAGATCATACCCATGTAGCCTCCCTACTTGGTTATAGTTCACCTTCTGATTCTACTGATGTTTCTTCCATATGTATCTCCTATGGAAACCTGTCAGATCAACCGTATAGCACTCAGAGTTGTCATCCAGATACTCATTTAGCTGAAATTTTAATGAAGACCTTACTAAGAAATTTAGGATTTTATACAGTAAGTTGTTTTTAGTTTGCTTACTATAAAATAATACCGGTTTTTGTCTTTTATGCAAAGATATTTTAACCTGTGGATTTTTTTCCTTCAGATTTTTAGAAATATTAAAACAAAATCTCATATAGTGAAAAGGAGTGGGTACAGCTAATGAACATGGAAGATTTTTTCTTAAGACTTCACATATTGCTTTCACTTCTGTCCTACCCCCAACAATATTCCTACTAGTGGAGATGTTACTGTTAAACTAGATCACTTTTGCCATAATCCAAGTAGAGATCAACTCACATTTTTCTGTTTTTTTACACAAAATATTATGAGTTGCAAAATTCTTGATTAAATCCAGACATTTTGTATGTACGATATTTCTCTGATTTCTTTTTCTGGTAACCCTGTAAAAAAAGTGATAAAGTTGTTTTGATATAACTTATTCTTACTCAACCTTTTTCAGATCATTTAAATAATACATTCTAGAATTTGTTTAGATATTAATGACAAAATCACGGTTTTTTTTCCTCCCCTATTTTTAAACTGGCATTTTAGCCAGTTTCCATTTAGGGGTAACTGTCATTTTCAGTGAGTTAAAAAAAAAACAGATGACCAACAACATTTCATTGATCATACATTTGAATCCTTACAGTGTTTTCTGATCGTTTCAACTCCATTGTTTATAATTCATGTCATTCTATTTTTATTGTACTTGGTCTGTCTACCCACAACTTCCCTTGCCCAGCCACTTTTTATATGTACATGCCTTTTTAAAACTGAGTTTATTAATTATGTTTGTTAATTAAATTAAAATTTTGTTAATTTAATTAATTTTCCCATGCAACTTTATTTGTGTGTTTCAGGATCAAGCATTTGGAGAACTAGAAAAAAATAGTGATAAATTTTTACTTGGGACATCATCATCTGAGAATAGCCAACCTGCTCATCTTCATGAATTGCTTTGTTCACTGCAGAAGCAACTACTAGCATATTGCCACATCAACAGTGTTAGCGAGGTATTTGAGAAGATTGTGACAAATACGTGTTCTCAGGACTTCATTATTTGCAGTTCTGAGAGCTATATTTTTGTGACTTAGATCTTTCAGAATTATGGTAATTCAAGCCACTTTTCTTCTTTATAGAATTCAAGCAGTGTGGCATTGCTTCACAAGCATCTTCAACTCTTATTACCTCATGCCACAGATATCTATTCACGTTCTGCAACTTTGCTGAAAGAAAGCCCTTGGAATGGCAGTGTTGGTGAAAAACTCAGAGGTTTGTGCTAATTGAATTTCAGGTTTAATATATTTAAATCGAGTCTTCTTCCTGTTCTTGAACCTTTTGATGAAATTCTTGGCTAGTTTCTTTATTAATATGGTAGGTTTTATAGAGAAGCAGAAATATTTTAGTGGTAGTAGCTTGACCTCTGAAAAGTCTTTAAAATGATGATCGACATGTTGGACAGGCTTAGTTTTAAGTTGAAGTCAGGGTATATACGATCATTGATAGTAATTTTAAATAGCACAACCCAAGATTTTTGTGTTCAGTTTGAAATGGTGGTGTTTTCCAAAGTAATTAGGTAAATTCTTTTTTTTTTTAATTTGAATTTGTATTGCTAGCTTGAAATCTTGAAGCAGAATTCTTTTAAAATTAGTTGAAAATAACCTTTGAATATTGGTCAAAAGTAGCATATCAAGGTATTTTTGTATACCTGTAGTTTAAAAATCAAAAGTAGTTAGTGAATTCTCCATGTTATCTACATTGGCACCTTCTGACAATTCCTGTTTTTCCTTTTGTCTTCAAAATTTAGCCCTTGAGAGTCTCCTATCCCTCTTGGGCTGACTTTCGTTGTAGATTGTTAATCTGTAGAAGCTATTTGTTTTTTCTTGGCTTTCCCAATGAGGGTGCATGTCAGAACTGTGGTTTGCTTTTCTTTTTATCACAAACTCTAAGACTGGAACGGTCATTTTCCCTCAAGGTTCCCACCATCTTTTTCACTTTAGCAATGAGTTCTCCCCACTAAAGGAAATCAAAATTGTCTAGAATTTATACTTGTTGGTTTCTCTGTATTTTTTTGTTCCCTTTTTTGGAAGGATGAGTTAATCATTAAGACAAATCAAGAAGCTACTGGCTTCTCTGCTTTTGACAGAGAAAGAGAGTTTGAACAGATGTCTGGATAATTTGAAGTCTCCTGTCTCCACTATGTCATACCTTGGTGACAGGCTTGTGATCTATTGCCTCAACACTTTTCATCTGTTTCTTTTTTCTGTTCGGGTAATCTGGATACTCTGAAAAAAAAAATTAATTTTTTCCTCTTTCCATTGATTTTTATTCAGATAGTTGTGTTTGCTGAATTTCCCCGAATCACTATGCTCTCTGAATATACTATGCTACCCCTCCTTTCTTTTGAATGAGATACCTCCATTTAGAGCCATGTTATAGTCACAGATTTCAGCCCTCTGTTAAAATCTCTAGATTTTCTTGCTTGGTTAAGCTTTAGACATTGGGCTTTAGACATTCAAAGCTATAGGTTTTTCTGTTAGCTTCTTTTGTGAATTTTTGTCACTTGTGAATTTCTGGGTATTTCAGATGCTGTTCTTCCTTCAACTTACTCTTAATGCTTGGTGGATCTACCTCGGCAGTTTTTACCGCCACCCCCCTCCCCCAAGTGATTTTTAGATTAAAGCCCTTTTGATTAGATTTTTGAAATATTCTTGTTAGCTTTTCTGAAGGCGTACTTATCCCTGGCCAGAATTCTCTCATCCTTCTATTTTACGATGGTATCTGGATTCTCTCATTCTCAGATACTGTCTTTTTTACCAGCACTTCACTTCCCAAGTACTTTTTAAAAAAATACCCCTTGCTTTAAGTGGGCAGCAGTGAGGAAAATCTAACTTACGCCCTTATGATCTTTTTTTTTTCTTGTTTAAAACTTCGTAGTCTTTGTGACAATTTTTAAGTTCTTTCTGGTGGTTTTATTTGTGCCTACCTGAATCGCCAAGAGTAGATAGTAGTGCTAGGCTTTGATG
This sequence comes from Potorous gilbertii, assembly GCA_028658325.1. Taxonomy (NCBI): domain Eukaryota; kingdom Metazoa; phylum Chordata; class Mammalia; order Diprotodontia; family Potoroidae; genus Potorous; species Potorous gilbertii. Next base: position 577,733,029 of record CM053769.1, on the reverse strand, counting down.
AATCTTGGGAGGCTCTCTATAATTTCTTGACTGTATGCCCAAGACAGACAGCAGGCTTCTAATAATTGCCAATTTTCCTTTTTCTTGGTCCCTTGTGAATGATTTCTCACCTTAAAACTCTGTGCTTGTACTATGTCATTCCTTGGAGGATAAGCAGTTGCTTCTTTCTTGGAGCATCTAGCTCTCTCTCCTCTTCAGCAATAGCCTTGTCCCTTCTTTATCTCTCAGTGTTACCACTGACCTTTTTTCCGTCCCTTCTCTTCCACTCCTTAACTTCCTGACTAGTAGAAGCTTTACTTTTTTCCCTTCTATGTCAGATCATTTTTTCAAGTGAAGCCCTGATTCCATGCCCTTTAAGAACACTTCATTGCCCCTAGGGGCTTGGGGTGTGGAAAGGTGTTCCATGAATCCTTTTACCTTCTCTTCATGGAGGGAAAACAGCTTATGCTTGAAATAGAGATGGCAGTCCCTTGGCTGTGGCAGGAATGTGAAGGGTGCGCACATAGAGCCACCTTACCAAGACAGTGCATTGGGTTTAGGTGAACTGAGGATCTGACCTAAATATAGCATGTCTTATGTTGTTTCCTAAATTAAATTCAAATCATTGCTTAATTTTGCTTTATTTTCCCCTTTATAGATGTCATTTATGTATCTGCTGCTGGAAGTATGCTGTGCCAGATTGTTAATTCTTTACTGTTACTGCCAGTGTCAGTGGCTCGGCCTTTGCTGAGTTATTTACTAGACCTCTTGCCGCCTCTTGATTGCCTTAATAGACTGTTGCCAGCTGCTGCTCTTTTAGAAGACCAAGAGTTGCAGTGGCCTCTTCATGGTAAGCAGAACCACTTAGTTATTATCCTGCTAGGAATGATGTGGAAAAAGGTCAAGGAACAGTAGTAAAGTAAAAGTTGTTGCTTTTAAGTCTTTGTTTTGTGGGAGCTTGCAGACTGAGGTAGGCAGCCTGGAGCACACAAATGAAGATGTGTAAGGAAAATAGCTACTGTACATGGGATTTTACAATGATTTCATCTTCCAAATAAGCTGAAATAATTTTAAAAATTTGTTTAGATATGTAGAGGGTAGGGTTCAGAAGTTTCCTTTTGACTAATTTGTGATAATATTACTTTAATGTGAGGTATTATCAGAATTCATTTTTATTTACTTATAATGGAAATGTTTATTGGAATCCATAAAAATAATTGGAGTTGAAAATACTCACTTTAGAAGTCCATAAATATGCTTCTTTTAAGATACTATAGATTACTAAAATATTGTTAAATTATTGAAAAGAATAATTCAAAATATTTTAAGTGAAAATGGAGTATAGTCCTATGGAAAGAGCACTTGACTAAGACAGAAGTTAAGTTCTTGTCCTGAACCTGCTATTAAATTGTGCTGTCTTTGGCAAGTTACTTTTTCTCTTGAATGCCTTTGCTTCCTTATCTTTAAAATGAAGGATTTGGACTAGATGATATCTAAGATCTTTTATTTTCCTTAAATTCTCTATAGCTTTTTGAATAATGATGAAATATAAAATGTTAGATCCATAAATCATTAAAATGCTGGTTATGATGTGAGCTACTCTTTGTTCTCTCAGACTTTTTTAAAAGTACGTGTTTCACAGGGAACACCCATTATACCAATGTAAGACAGGTGGAGACTCTAGCACACGTTCGTTCACTCTCGATCTAGACAGACAGGAAGACAGGAACAGAGTCATAATGGGTTAAGTAAGCTTACTTTAATTTAGCCTTCTCAAAGGGAGTTTGCTGACAAAGGGAGCACCAACTCCTACAACTTTCCTACAACTCTTCTCATGATGTGGAGGGGCGGCAACTACTATGTCTTGATGGGCTCAGTTGAGACAGGCATGGCATTCCAGCTTGTGCGCTCCCCTAAATCCCCCTGAGCCTCACTGGTGATTCCTCCCAAGCCTTGATAGGGGCCAGTCAAGGAGACACGTGCCTTCCTCTGCGTGTAACCCAAATCCATACTTACTGACGGGTGCCCACTTGATTTGTAGGGTGACAGACAAAGGAGGCATCTTGCCAACATTGAACTCACAGGTTAACTTTAGCAATATCATTCAGCATATGTGAAGTAAATATTACATTATATCATCCCTATATCTCACTGCACAGTTGCAATAGGAATTGTTTATAGCCAGGGTCCTTGAAACTCCCCTGAAAAGAATAACAGAACCCTCCTTACAGCACCTTTCTTAATTCACTAACACTGTTTCTTTAGGACTGGTGGTAAATGCCATATTGGTGAACAAATGGATGATGGCAATAACAATAAATTGTCATTTTTTTAAAAAAAATGACTTCCTTTAAACCTGATAACATTAAATTTAGAAAATAAAGTATAGAAAATTCATTTGAAAAACTTGGTCGTATATTATTTATGATTATTGTATTAGAATTAGAAAGGAAAGCTTAATTGTATTGTTTAGTTTTTCACGAATGCATTTAGACTGTGATTTACTACATAACAAAATAGTTTATGTGTGAAAGTGTATTGTAGTATGATAAAATAGGAAACTGCTTGGTTTACTGCAATTTCAACATACATTTATGCTTCTGGGAACACAAGATAAAATAGCGTTCACTGACGATTTTCTCCCCCAGGAGGGCCAGAACTGATTGACCCAGCGGGAGTGCCCCTTCCTCAGCCTGCTCAGTCTTGGGTGTGGCTTGTGGATCTGGAGAGAACTGTTGCTCTCCTCATTGGACGGTGTCTTGGGGGCATGTTGCAAGGCTCTCCTGGGTCTCCTGAGGAGCAAGATACAGCATACTGGTTGAAAACACCACTGTTCAGTGATGGTGTGGAAATGGATATTCCTCAATTAGGTAAACTGCCCCTGTAAAATTTATAACAATATCTGGGTGGCTACTTTTTTGTTGGGTTTTCCTCATCATGTGACATCTTAATTGGAGCACTAATGGAGAATTATCCAAGAACAGTAAAGGTTCTGAGACCTTAACTTTGTCTTTATAAAGACAGATGGAATAATGTGAAAGATTACAATGTGAATGTGAAATAATGTAAAAAGAAAATCCACTTTGAAATTAGGTATTCAGGTAGCTCTTGCTTTATGTAAAATTTGACTTTAATTCTAAAAGAAATCTGCATTCCCCAAAAATGTTAGGTTAATTTTACTATGCAGTACTGTGCACTCTCTTACTACTCCTGTCCCTTGGCTCAGTCTTCTATGATTTCCCACTCCCTCCAAAAAACCTACCCTCCCCAACCCTGAATATAACCCCTCCCAGTAAAAGCAGAAGAAAATACTTGAAAAGATTGCTGGTACTGTACTGGGGGCTTGGCTTGAGGCCTCCAGGACCAAAAGAGGAGACGTTTGTCCTGCTCCACCCACTCTCCTTGTGTGTCTGTCTGTGGAGTATTTTTTCTTCTCAGTTCTGGCCAGGCCTCTAAGTGACTGGTCTTGGCCTCAGCTTATTCCTTCTCTTGCTTCTCTGTCTCCCTCCTAGGGTATGAGGGTACCTTCCTGTTCCTCCCTCCCTTCCCCATGTCTGGGGGCAAAGTCACATTATGGAAAGATCACTTTTCATACAGGTCTATAGACCAGTCCACTTAACTAAAGTGAGAATTGTTTGTTACTTGGACTCTGTAGCTAAGTAGCCTAGAGCAGCTTATATATACTCTTTGCCCTAAGTATTTTTATCTGTAACTTATATATGATTATACTCAATTACTGTCTTATTTTACAGTCTTACTTTGTGGTTCAAATCAGTTAAACTCACTCTGATACAGTCCCTTATTGTCTTCACATCAGTGCTTTCTTCAGTGAGTCAAAAAGCATTTATTTTTAGCACTTTCTGTGTTTCAGACATTGTGCTAAATACTGGGGTTACCTAGAAAGCTAAAAACAATCCCTGGCGTTGGAGAACTCTTAATGAACAAAACAAGATGAAAATAATTAGGAAAAATAATCAGTAAAATGTAGAAGAGATGAAAATTCAGAGGGAAGTCACTAGCAGCTGGGACTGAAAAAGGCCTCCTTCAGAAGATAGGAATTCAGCTAAGACTTGAAATAATACAGGAAAACTAAGAGGTGGGAATGAGGAGAAGAGAGCATTCCAGGTATGGGAAAAAACTCCTACAAAAGCACAGCGATGGGAGACAGAATGTTTATTGTATACGAGAAAAAGTAAAGTAAGTCAGCATAGCTGGATCATAGAGTGCATGGAGTGTTGTAAAGTATAAGAAGACTGGAAAGATAGAAAGGTACTGAGTTAGAAAGAGCTTACAGTGATAATTAGAGGAGTTTATATTTGATCTTAGGGGTAATAGGGCACCATTCAAATTTATTGAGTACGGGAATGCCATGGTCAGATATACTTTTCAGAAAAATCACATTTTCAGCTGTGTAGAGAATGGATTGGAATGGGAAGAGACTTGAGGCAGGTAGACCAATTAGAAGGATATTATAGTGCTTTAGGCAAGAGGTGAAGAGGCCTGAGGGAGGATTGTGGCTGTGTGAGTGGAGAGGAGAGGGTATATATGAGAGATACTGTGAAGGTAGGCATGACAGGATTTGGCAGTCAGTGTGAGGGGGAAGGAGAGTGAGGCTTGTAGGTTGAAAACCTGAGTGACTGGGAGTAGGAAAGTTCCAAAGAAGTGAAGGGTTAGAAAATGGGGCAGAGGGGAAGATACTGAGTTCTGTTTTGGACATTATGGAATCTGAGATGCCCGCAGGATATACATTTTTTAAAAAATACTCAAATTGCAGTTAGTGATATGAGACTGAAATTTAGGATAGAGACTAGGGATGAATATATAGGTAGAGGATTCCTCTGTGTAGAGATAGTGGTTGGACCCTAGGAGCTGATGAGATCACTAAGGGTGGAATATAAAGGAAAAGAGAAGAAGGTTCCACATATCGTTGGTGGTTCATCCATACGAAGAAACTTCAAAAGAACTATTGGACAGGTAGAAAGAGAACCAAAGAAGAGCAGTGCCTTGAAAACCTAGAGGAGAGTATCCAGGAAAGGATAAAATCATTCTCAAGATTTCTTCTAGCTTTAACATTCTGTAATTCTTTGCTTCAAAACCTACCAAACAAACACAAAAAACCCAAACAAAACAAAAAGCCAGACACGATTAGAATCAGAAAGAGAAACTAAGAAAAACTCCAAAAATTTTGCTTTGAAAAGTGAGGAAATTTTGTTGTTTTCTGAATGAAAAGGTTACGCAGATCCCATGGTAAGCCAGAAGACCTTCCTATTGACTGATGAATATGAGTACTGCTAAAATGATATTCCTGAACAACAACAAAAAAAAAGTAAAGCCGTTTGAAATGAAATAAAACGTAACTGCTAGAAATGCTTGTGTACTTTCTCCATTTTCTCTAATTGATTTGGCCTTTTGCTGCCATTCAAAATAATTTCAGAAAAACATTTGCTTTCAATTATTATTGTTTTCTGCTTTTTGAAATTAGTGTTGCTATCGGAAAAGATGCTGTTTATTTAAAGTATTGCTTGATGTGGTTGATAGTTTAAATAAAATCGTTATCTGGTATGATTTTTCTCTTTAGGAAAGATGTTTAGTAGTTCACTTACATTATGGGCTAAATATACTTTTGTGGGAGAACCTGGGAATATAACTCCCCCTTAGGACATTATTTGAAAGAGAAGTTGCCTTCTTCATTCCTAGCAGTCCATTTACAAACTAATTTTTGGAATGTAGTCTTATTTATGGATAGGGTTTTGCCTGTGCCTCATAAAAAGATGTGATCTTTTAATTATGGATTATCATTTATCATTATTGAATTACCCTTTCATGATGAAGTTCAATTAAATCTAAAAAAGGAAAAGGCTTCTTATTTAGTCTATGTATCATACTTGTCCTCAGCTGTACTAAGGACTTTGCCTGATTTCATTTGTTGAAATTACCTATATTGATGAAAAAGTCGGTATAGTTTTGTTTGTAACGTAAAAAAAAATCTGAGAAATTTTAAATGGTGACAAATTTGTTTTTAGACAAATGCATGAGTTGCCTATTAGAAGTGGCACTTTCTGGAAACGAAGAACAGAAGCCATTTGATTACAAATTACGACCTGAAATTGCCGTCTTTGTTGATTTAGCATTGGGTTGTACAAAAGAGCCTGCTCGTAGTCTTTGGATCAGTATGCAAGATTATGCTGTCAGTAAAGGTAAGATAAGGAAATAAATGTAATGAATCCTGTGTGATTATGGTCGTTGATAGTCCTGACTGTCATGTGTACCTAGCAGAGTGATGCCACTTGTTTTCAGTACAAAAACTGTAACACCAAATTAACTTCTCAGGAGTGACTTTTAACTTGTTCTCCTTTTGTTGGGAGGTGTGTTACCACCTGCGGTAAATTTATCGTACGCCAGTTGAGAATTACACAAACGTAAACTGGTGGGTCATTATTTACTTTACAAAGGTTTCTGTTTTTCAGATTGACCATGATAAGATTCTTTTAAACATCAGCTTGTTTCTCACTGGACATTTGGTGCAGTGTAACAGCTTTGGAATAGATATATTAGAATATGTATGGAATATGGAATGGATCACTGGATTCTGGTCTTGGCTTTGGTCTTAATTAGTTGTATAAACTTGAGCTGTACATTGTATTGTGTTATGGGCTCAATTTCTTTAAGTGTAAAGTAGAAAAAAAAATCTCACAGGATAGAAAGATCAACCACATGAGGTAATGTATTAATGTATGTGAGAGGTGTTTGTAAAGAATACTGCTATGCATTTTCAAATTTTTTTCAAAATAATTTTATACACACTTTTTCTAACCCTATGCCTACTGTTAGAGCTCCTTCATAGCATCCCTTTCTTCTGTGACACTTTAGTTTCCATATTTTCTTTCTAAAGAATGATCTCTGGATTGAACAGGGTCATATTTCCACAGTTGACATTCTCCCCATCATTCTCCCTTACCCTACCTTTTGTTTTCCTCTGTTCCTTTGCAGTTTCTTCTTTCTGCAACAAAAAAAATGAATAAAGATCATATTCAGAGGTTTTCACCTACTGCGCTCTATTGTTTTGGTGTGTAGTGACAAAATGAAATGTAAATGATTCAGATCTTTAAAATGCCAGCAGATGGTGCCTTTGTAAGTGTCACCCTATTCATTGATTGATTCATTCATTCAACAAATATCTTTTGAATGCCTACTATTGCAGGTAGAGGCAATAGAAAAGGAAAAACTAGTTAAAAATTTGTCCATTCCTATATGTTCCCCATTTTCTATGGATCTGAAAAGGATTTTAGACACTTTTAATTATGTTTGTTTTATATTTAGGTCTTTAATCTCACTTCATTATGTTCTTACACTTGTCATATTTTTTAAAGACATTTTTTAAATGTTAGATGAATCCAAAGCTTGTCACATAACCCTGTTTGCTGAATAGTTTTATACATTGTAACAAATTGTACCTTATCATTGGGAAGCATTCTGTAGTATTTGGTTTGAAATGTAAATTTTAGAAAGAATCCTATGTTTTCTAAAAAAAATCCTTTTTGGATAATAATCCCTGCCAATTATAAAACTTAAAAAATGAAATACCTCAGTTTTGGTGTTTCATTCAGTTTTATTGTTAATTAAACAGGAGTGCCTTTCAAAGGACCCAGCTGTGTTTCAATCATGATAATTTTAAATAATGCTAAGATAGCCTCTTACCACAGTATACTCTAATGATTTGTTGCCAGCATTAGTTGACAAAATCAATGGCTAGCTGTTTAGTAAGAATGTTTGTTGACCACAGGATCAAATTAAAATCCATCATGTTTAAGTTTTATAAAATGTTGAAAGTATAAAAATATTGAACTGTTTTAAAAATGTATTTGATTTTCTATGGTAACTTTATTGGGTATGGGCATTGTGGATAGAGAGCCTTAACTCCTTGATATGCTACGTAATTTTGTGAGTCAGTGGTGAAAAATATTGAATCATCTGGTGACCAGACTTGTGGTTATAAGCTTTTTGGAACTAGCTAACCGATCTTTGGATGATGATCTGTTGCTGGACCGGTACTCAAAGCCTTTACCAGTTTAAATAGGACCTGTGAAAGCTTATACTCCTTTGGTGCACAGTCTTTTGACACCTTGGGACTAACTTTGAATGTCATTATTGGCCATAAGAATAGGGCTTGAGTGGACAGTTTAAAATAGGGCCTTTTTAAATACAATGGTGGCCTTGAAGCTTTTTTTTCTTTTAAAAATAATGAACTATATTATAGTTGAAGAGTAGTGTTATAAACACTGTGTTGGAGTATTTCAACAAATAAATGACATAAAAGTTCCTAATGTGAATAAGGACAAGTAAAAAAATTGGGGCTTGTTTCATTTTGTTCATCTTGTTTTGTTCAAAATCATCTAAAAGCATGTTGTAATGGCTATATACGCTATAGGCATTTACTAAATGCTTGTTGAATGAATGAAGTTTGCATCTTCAGCAATTTCTGTTTAGGAAACAGTCCCGATTAAGGTGGCTGAACTTTACTGCACATGAAAAGAAAAGAACTTACACTAACGTAGAATAAAAGAAAGAAAAATAAAATATTTTTTGGAGTACTTAACTAACCGCCATCAACATACTTTCTAACTCTCTTGTCTGGTTTTTGATGACCTGTGATGGTCTCAAACCAAATGTTATTTTATTTAGTTCCTTACCCAAAGTAAGTGCATATTGTTCGTGGTGTTTAGAAAACTTCTAAAAATAAGTTATCTTATTACTAAAACTATTAAAATGAGATCAGGATCATTTTTATCCTTTTTGGATTTTAATACATCATTTTAATTTTCAGATTGGGACAGTGCAACTTTAAGTAATGAGTCACTCTTGGACACTGTATCTAGATTTGTTCTTGCAGCTCTTCTGAAACACACAAATCTACTTAATCAGGCCTGTGGAGAGAGCAGGTAAATAACCTAAAACTATATTCAGAACAGTTTTCATCCCTGATACTAGAAATTATAACTGTCCTTCTTTACTTAGGTATCAACCGGGTAAAACCTTAGCAGAAGTATACCGTTGTGTGTATAAAGTTCGAAGTCGTTTACTTGCTTGCAAGAACATGGAACTCATTCAAACTAGGTCATCCTCAAGAGACCGATGGGTAAGATTAGAAATTATTTATATGAAAAAGATGTGCCTGGTATAGAGTTAGTGTTCAAAAAATGTTTGAATGAAAAAAATCTCAAGTTAAGCGCAGGCTTAATAATAAGCTCTGGTATGATGCAACTACTCCAGAAGCTATTGCAATCTTATGCTCCCTTGGTAACAGTATAATGTCTGAATCATGGAAAATGATAATCCAAATCATACTTCATTCTCTGAACTTTGCCACCGTGCTTCAGCTGCCTTATTCCTTCTCCCTGAATTCCAGGGCAGAACTTTTAGCTCGACAGTTTGAAGTTACCAGGAGACAGATTCTGGCTTATAATAGCAAAGAAAAAAAATGCAAACCAGCAATTTTCAAATCTGATAGTAGAAAAGGGCTGCTTTGTCATTTTAGGTAACGGAAGCAAAAGCTCAGCCTCTCTCAGTAACTTTGAGATATCCTTGGCTGTCTGGAGATAATAAGGGTTGCCTTGTCACTCACAGTAACAAAAGTTGAAGTTGGATATCAGTGAGAGTATAGAAAGGCTTCTTGGATTGCAAGGGAATCTGACTTAAATGACATCTTGTAAGGTGCCTTCTTAGTATAATATTCTTTGGTTTTATGTTTATAAACACAATGCTGAATATAGTAGAAATGTCCTTTACAAATATTCCTTTGTCTATGGATTTGTTGTTTTGTGCTCCATATTTTAACCTTTAGTTTTTAAAAAATCTAAGCATATTTTGAAATTTATATTATGTAGCTAAAATTTAGGTAACTTAGACCTGTTGTTATTATATTGTTAGTAGGCAATTTAGAGCAAAGAAGACCTTTGTTTGAGTTATCACATACTAGCCTGTGTCACCCTGGACAAATCACTTAACCTTTTGGTGCTCTAGGCAACTTTTTAAAAATAAATTTTTATTGATATTTACTGTATTTTTTATGTTATAGTAGTTTTCCCACTACATTCCTCCCCTCTCTCAGAGAACTAGCTCTTATAACAAATAGTATTTTTTTAAAGATGGGGGGAGAAAAGAAAAATAGTATGGAGAAAATCAGCACAAATGATCAGTATATTTAAAAAGCTTGAAAATGTGCAACATCCTATACCTGTGGGTTTTCCACCTCTGTGAAGTGGTGGGTGGGGGTGTCCTTCCATGTCTCTTTATTGAGTCATGCTGCTCAATAATTTTCTTATTTTTGGTTGTTTCATTGTTCTTTCCATTTACATTGTTATAGTTTCTATGCATATTATTTTCTGGACCTTGCTTACTTCACTCTGCATCAGCTCATGAATGCTCCTGCATTCATCACATACGCAATTTCTTATAGAACAGCAATATTTCATTATATATTCATATACTATTATTTGTTTAGCCATTCCCCAGTTGATGAGCATCTACTTTGTTTCCAGTTTTTGGTTATCTCAAAAAGTTATGCTACAAATATTTTGGAGACTTTTTTCTTATCAATGTGTGTTTTTTTTTAATATAAACACTGTATCTAGATTTGTTCTCTGAGTCTCTGTTTCAAAGAGTGTAGCTGTTTTAGTCAGTTTATTTTCATAATTCAAAGTTGCTTTCCAAGATGGTTGTACTATATCGTATCTCCACCAGCGGTGTATTAGTGTGCTTGTTGTCCTGCAACCCTTCCATGATGGATTGTTGCTGTCTTTTGTCATCTTTACTTCTTGTGGAGTATGAGGTGAAACCTCAGCATTGTTTGGTTTATGTTTCTCTTACGATTTGGAGCGTTCTTTCATTGGGTTGTGAATAGTCTGTAATTCTTTTGAGAATGATTTGTTCATATTCTTTGGTCACTTTTCTATTGGGGAATAGCTATTAGTCTTACACATATTTATTGTGTATGTATCTTGGGTACTGAACCTTACCAGAGAAATTAGATCCAAGGATTTTTTCCTATATGGCCACTCTAGGCAGTTCTTTTAAGATTTAAGTTGAAGAGAAATGTCAACCTGCATTAGTAAAGGTAAAAGGAGCTTTCTCATGTGGGAGTTCTTTTTGTCAATGAAATTATAATTCTAGCTTCTATTGCTACGATGATCCTAGTATTCCTTAACCTAGATTTAAATAGAATAAAAAAATTTGGTTTGAGGATATAGTTAAGTATATAATAGATCAATTTCTGGTTGTTCTTTAATCATATTACACCCTCATATAATATCTGCTACCTTTTTTTAAAAATTAAATTTTGAACTTAAACATCAAATTTATTTATTTTTCAAAACTTTTTTTTAGCATTTTTATTAAAAGTTTTATGTTCCAAATTCTGTCCCTCCTTTGTTCCCCTCCCTCATCCCTGAGATGGTAAGCAATCAGATACAGGTTATACATGTGCAATACTAAACATCAAATTCAAACATGCATTTCCACGTACAGAGTAGAACAGCTGAGGATGGTACATGAAACTGTCAATCTCTATCACTTAAAACGTGCTTTTCTTTGTAAGTATAAAATTAATCCAATGTTCCTTTCAGAGTTGTGCCATCTATCTATTTTTCTGAACTTCTATTTCTTTCTATGCATGTTAAAGAAATTTTTAATAGCTCTTTTCTTACTTGTTTTGACAGTACTATTGCTACCCCCCCCTTTACTGGAAAAATAAAAAAGGAGAACCAAAATTCTTGTAACAAGTAGGCAAAGTCAAAAAAGTCTGTCAGTCCTCACCTTAGAATCATTTCATCTGTGGCAGGAGTTGAGTAGTATATTTCATCATCAGTCCTCTGGACTTGGGCTTGGTACTTTCTCCATCAGATTCCTTAAGTCTTTCAGGGTTCCATCCTGACCCCCGAGCCCCCATTCCAGAAATGTTTCCTAAATAGTTCTTCCAGTCAGGCGTAATTTACTCTGCATCGTTTTGTACAAGTGTTATTAAGATTCTCTGAAGCTCTCTCTTGCCTTATTTACCATTTCCTATATCATTTCTCTGCTTACGGCAGGTGAAACAATTGTAAATGTTCTTGTGCATATGACTCTTTTCCCTCCTTCTTGGTTCTCTTTGAAATATAGGCCCAGTGATGGTATTGTTGAGTCAAAAGATACGCACGGTTTAGGGATGTTTTGGGCACAGCTCCAAGTCGCTTTCCAGAATAGGTGGAACAGTTCATAGCTCCACCAACAGTATGTTCTTTTTTGTCACTTAGGCCAATCTGGTGAGTTTGAGGAAGAAACTCAGTATGATTTTAATTTGCATTCCTCCTATTAGTAATTGTAATTTAGAAAAAGTATGATTGTTGATAGCTTGAATTTCTTCCTTTGAGAGTAGCTTGTTTTTCTTTGACCATTCATCTATTTGAAAATGACTCATATTTAATCAGTGCTTTATATATCTTGGAAAACTCACATTTTATCAGAGAAACTTGCTGCAAAAATTTTTCTCACTTAACTATTTTCCTTCTCATTTTAGCTCCATTGATTTTCCTTTTAACTGTTGCTATTCCATTAATTTTATTTATCCAAAATCTTTTGAGTTTTATGTCATCAACATTGTTCCTTTTATCACCTGTCATACCCATCAAAAGTTTGATCACAAACTTTTCCCTAGTCAAGAAGTATTTACTTCCTTGTTCCTCTAGCTTATTTAGCATGTGACTCTTTATATCTCAATCATGGATCCATTTAGAGTTTTTTGCGTGATACAGTGTGACATGTTGGTCTTAACCTAATTTCTGCCAAACTGTATTCCAGTTTTCTCAGTTATTTTTGTTGGATAGGAAACTCTTATTCCAGTAGTTGTGGTCTTTGGATTTATCGGTCGCCATACCACTTGTGTTCATTTGCTTCTGAATGTTGTGTGTCAAGTCTTTAGCTAATCTCCTCTTCTATTTTTACCTGTTACCTTTCTAGAGATATATATATATACACCTTTATAGATATATGAGAATTTGATAGATCAAATCCCCCTTCCTCTGAAGTTTTCCTGTTTTCTTCATATAAACAATTAATACTTATGTATGGTAGTAGTAACATAAACAACTTGAGCAGTATTAAATTATTGTTATGTATATATGAATTTTAAAATTATTTATAGAGACAGCTGACACTGGATAGAGCACCTGCTCTGGAGTCAGGAGGACTTGAGTTCAAAGTTGGTCTCACACACTAGTAGCTGTGTGACCTTGGGCAAGTCACTTAACTCTTAATTGCCTCCAAAAAAATTATTTATATTTATATAGAATTCATTACCATTCTTCCAAACCCATCCTTTTTAAAATATTCTATTTTCTAAACCACCATTCTTGTGGTCACCCATGTTTGCAACCTCTGTGCCATTACCAAATCCTTATTCTTACTTTACATACAGTTGCCATATTTTGCATTGTGATCCCCATAATATCTGTTTTTCCTTTTCTTTCTCTCCACTCTCATTGCATTAACCCTAGTTCAGCCTGTTAGAAACACGCTTGACACTAATAAGGTATCAAATAAAGTTTATTGCTGCAGAGTTCAGAGGAATTGATCACTTTGGCCAAGGTGGGCCCCCATCCTCTTTTCAGAAGGAGGGAGCGCTGAATGCAGAAGCAGGATGAGCTGTGTACTGTTGGTTCAAAACAGATCCTCCCACCAGGAGGTGGATGGGTCCATCCTCCATTAGGTCCCTATCTACATGCCCATTAGGTAGCCCCCTCTTAGCGTGACCCTCCCTCCCAAACATGGGACTCATCAGAAAATGGAGAAATGGTTGCATGCAAAGTATATCTGCTTATATCCATGAAATTCATTAAGGAACCACAACGAAGAAAAGCCTTCTTTAGGTAACTCTGGGTCATTTTTCTTGGCTAGTTCCTGCTAGATATGGTTTCTTTACCAAAAAACTGTGATTTTCTGAAGTCTGTCTTTTGATTAGTTGAATCTACCTGCAGTCTGTTGGCCTTCTTATTATCTAACTTATTCATCAGTTAACGGTAACTTACTGTGGAAACTTCACTTTTGCTCTCGTTCACTAGCCCCTCATCACTGCTTAGTTGAATTTTGTTGCAATATTTTTTTAATTGGTCTTCTTGGCCCAGATTGCTCCCCAGTGTGGTCTGTCTTCCTCACAGCTACCAAAGTAAGTTTTTTAAAGCACAGATCTGATGTCATAACTCCTGTACTCGAGAAACTTCAGGGGCTTCTTTTACCTTTGGGAGCAAATCTAAACACACTCATTTGGCATTTAAAAATTTGACCTCTGCCTGACTGTCCATCCTTATTCCACCATCCTTGCTCTCGCTCATGCTTAGTCGGTTCAGATTGTCTGCCTCATCCCCCTGCCCCCCGTGCCTGACACAGTTCATTCTCTGCCTCTTAGAAGCCTGAGTTTCTTTTTAAGGGCTGTCATCTTCATCAAGTTTTCCTTTATCTTCCCAGATGCTAGTGCATCCCCTTTCCAAAAACTGCCTTGGTACTTGCCCCCTTATTCTCAGAGATTTATATGTTGTCTCTCATGATGGTAAGATTCTTAAGGATAGGGACTGTTTCAGGTTTTTTTTTTTTTTTATGTCTCCAGTGTCTGGCATGTAGTAGACACTTAGTAAATGCTTATTTACTGATTCTTGTAAAGTCCTGTTTATTAACCTCTTTGTGGTCTTGTAGTGCTGTGCTAATAAATTAACACAGCCTAAATTTTCTTCTGTACTGTAGATGTGGGTGAATCTCATAATAGTCTTCTTAGCAAAATATAGGAGGAGAACAAATATATGTACTCCGTTCACTCTTTGTAAGCATTTGAATTTTATTTATTCATAGGAAAATGTGTATTATTTATCTTAGTATTTTCCCATAAATAAAAGTTTATGAATATTGTACTCTAAGGCTTGAGAAAATTATTTTCATTATGTCATTTCTAATGATTTTTTTTTTTTTAAGATTTCAGAAAACCAGGAATCTGCAGATACTGATGCACAGGAGCATTCCTTTACTCGAACCATTGATGAGGAAGCTGAGATGGAAGAGCAAGCTGAGAGAGACCGAGAGGAAGGACACCCGGAGCAGGAGGATGAAGAAGAGGAGAGAGAGCATGAAGTGATGACAGCTGGTAGTAAGTACAGTTTTCACAGACATGTATGTGTACGTATACACATACATATATTTATGCATATATACGTGTGTGTGTTATATTTGGGGTTTGTTGATGCTTGGCTCTTTTAAGGACATTTTTTAGCTTTTTATACCCTAGTTATCAGTTGTGATCTTTATACTAAATTGATGATAATCTTGTGTACATTATATAAAATTATATAATAATTGTTAGAAATGCCTTTCCCCTTTGTGTGTGTGTGGGGGTGTGTGGGTGTCTGTCTATCTCTCTGTGTGTGTTGTGTACGGAAAAACTGTGGCTAAATTTAAATGCAAAATGGACTTGAGACTTAATATTTAACTAATTTTAATTGAATACATGGCAATTCATTGTTAGTTTAATCTTACTATTATTCATTTGTAGATGAATTGAATATTTGTAGGGACTCAGTAGATGTTCTGGGTCACTTTTTTGAAGTTGCCCATTTACTTACTTAAATATTCAGATTTAAAAGTTCAGAGACCATGCAATTAGATTTTGGAAAGCTTTGCTGCTCACTTTAAACTTCTTGAAGGTTGTCACAACCTGTGTCATTTCGGGTCCTCTGTAGCATACCTTGTGGGGGGTAAAAATGTCTGGCAACCTTGTAAATTCTTGTATAATGGGAAGGAACACATTTCTTGAAAATATATTCCTCATGAAAACCTGGCAGCTACCTTTCTTTCATCTGTAAAATGTTACCCATGTGAATGTTATGTTACTTTCAGTAGGATCCAGGTGAACAGATTTCTTCTGGTATTTTTAAGTTTCATAATCATGAAAGATGGTTTTTCGTTGCTAATAGTAAGATATTTAAATAAAATTGTCAAAGTTCTTTGAAATATAGTAGTTTTTGATTGACACATTCATCTTTGACAAAAAAAGGCATTTAATATGTGACCTAAAATTGTATGCGTGCAATTAGGCTGCTTATGCTAGACTATGTGAAAGAATCTAGGTTGGTGTATTATTAGTTATTTTTTCAAGTATTTATCTTTTTTCTCCATGTGGTTACATATTCCTTGTTTGGAAGTGATCATGTGTTTATTTCCTACTAGTCTAACTTTTGGCATGATGTTTTCTTGAAGTAGACACTTAACAAATATTTGTTGATTGATTGGGTTATGATTAAATGTGAGTAATATAATATTAATAACTTTGCTCAATTAAATAATTTCATGTATGCTAGTATTTTAAAAATCATCACAGGCAGGAACTTTAGTAGATATTATTAGAACCTCACAGGAGAAAAAGGCTGTTTAATTGTAACTTAGATTACATGTCAGTTTCTTATTATCTTTTATAACTTGACCCTTGATAGAAAGGCTTTAATCATTTAAGTAAATTTGATAATGCCTTTTAACAACACATTTTAAGCTAACTAAAGGTGGGAGTAGAAGTTGAAACAAAGCTAAGTTGTTTTACTGATCCTTTCAGCTTATTCAAAATCACTGTAAAAGTAATGCAACCGTGGATAACCATTTATTGAAAAAATTAACTTATTTTTGTATGATTAAATAGTATGGTTTTTTTAAAAGTCTCATTGAGTATCTTTTGGTCCACATGTATTTACTATTTTAAATGAAGTTTTCTTTGCTTTTATTCCCCTATGTGTTAAGACCTTGTTTTTGTGTTGCATTATTACAGAAATCTTTCAATGTTTCCTATCAGCCCGTGAAGTAGCACGCAGCCGGGACCGAGATAGAATGAACACTGGGGCAGGGTCTGGGACTCGTGTTGATGATCAGCCTCCTCAGTCTCAACAGGAGCGAAGGGTCAGCACAGACCTTCCAGAGGGCCAGGATGTGTATACTGCTGCATGCAATTCTGTGATCCATCGATGTGCCTTGTTAATATTAGGAGTGAGTCCTGTTATTGAAGAGCTTCAGAAGCGAAAAGAGGAAGGGCAGTTGCAGCAGCCAACAACAAGTACCTCTGATGGGGTTTTACTTATGACCAGGTAGGAAGTGCTAGCAAGTTAACTGGCTTCTCTTTTGTTTCTTCCATCTTGCTACTTTATTTCCTAATGACTTTTTAAAATGAAAATTGAACTGACATAAACATAAGGATAGGGATGAAATTGACATTCATTTTGAATTTGAAGTGGTGTTGTCAGTAGCAGACTTAAACCATCAAGGTAGTTTCTGAGTTAAGGAAGATTGGAACACTGTTATTACGAACTGCAGGTGAGGTAAATATGAATTTACTTCTATCTCTAGACAGTTTTATATTCAGAAGGAGAAGTAACTTCATTGTGAATGAAAGGTCCCTTTTATTAGTGAATGGCCAAGATTTATCTCTCTTGTTAATGCAATTTAATTTTAGTTTCTCACTGTCTCAAATTGAAAAAAAAACTTTGTGTGTGTACATGTGTGAGGCAGGAGTGAAAGTCTTACTGCAGAGAGCCGCTCAGTTCATGCAAGTCCGAATTATAGACTGATCAAGTCAAGGAGTGAATCTGATTTGTCTCAGCCTGAATCTGATGAAGAGGGTTACTCACTGGTAAGTGAAAAGGACTTTTTGTTATCCTTAGTTTCTGTAAAAAAGATTTTTTTTGTTCTCAGTGTAAGAAATACACAAAGCTTTGGATATAGTAGATGTTGAGTAAATTTTCATTAGATCTACATAAAGATTGCACAAAAAACTTACCTCTCTTACAAGAAAAATTTATAAATGTGAACATTTAAAATATATAGAAATCTTTTATTTTTCCCTTATAGAGGTGAACAGTGGCAGTGATAATACAATAATTTGTTTGACATATTTCCTATTTATTTTATAAATAGTAATATTTGATTATTTTATATAATTTCAAACAAAAGAATGAAGCCATTGGCTGAAGTCCTTATAAAGGAAGTATAGAGTTGTCTTAACTTGCACATTTTGTCCAACTTTTCCATCCTAACTTGCGGTTAGTTTTCTTATTTCTCCACAAAATGCCTGGAAACAGACACAATTACTTTGTAAAATTGATTCAAAACATCAGTTTGAGAAAAGCTGCTTTTTCTATCTCTGTAATTAGTTCATACCATCTCTGGGATTAAGAAAGGTAAATTAAAGTAAGTAGATAAGAGGCTTTTTTCTATTAAAATTTATTATAGTATCTAAAATTCCATTTTTTGATATTTGAAGTCAGTCAGTACAAAGTGGTGCAATGGATAGTTATCTGGCCTGGGATCAGAAAGACTAATTTTCCAGAATTCAAATCTGGCTTCAGACATTTAATAGCTTTGTGACCCCAGGCAAGTTCTTTAACCCTGTTTGTCTCAGTTTTTTCATCTATAAAATGAGCTGGAGAAGGAAATGGTAAACCACTCTAATATCTTTGCCAGGAAAACCCTAAATGTCACAAAGAGTTGGACCAGATTGAAATGACTGAATAACAACCAAATTGAAGAATGAAGAACTCTGAATAAGAAATTTTCCCATACAGAGAAATCTTAATCTTTAAACCTTGAAAGACTTTTGCTAAAATAAATGTCTTTTAAAAATGAATTCTTATAAAAAAAATGAATTCTCTCTATAACCTGTATCAAATTACTTACCATTTTGGGGAGGGAGAGAGAAAAAATTTGGAACTCAAAATTTTTTCTAAAAATCAAATTCTAAAAATCATTTTTACATGTAATTAGAAAAAAGAAAAAGCTGTTAAAAAATAAAATGGATTTTAGAATGTCAAAACAAAATAATTTTAAAAAAAATTGAAAAGTAACATACTTGTGAAATGAAAAAGAAAACATCACCCAGAATTTATAGATGCCTCTGATTCCATACAAAAGGGAAAAAAGAGAAGAAAATTCCATGCATTAGAGAACAGTTTCACTCTGGAAAGGAACTGATAAATGAAAGATGAAAGAAGCAAGAGGATCTAGGTTGTAGGATCCAGTTTCTGTTCAGTTCCTCCATCCACTTTCAAAAAATGCTACTTATCCTCCAGGGATCTAGGTTTTCTTTACCCTGCTTTGAAAACAAAACAAAATTAAGCATTTTAATTAAATTGATGTTTGTAAGTTTAAAAAAAAATCTATTTTTCTGCTTTCGTAAATAGATATAAACAAAATTTTAACTTTTTGGTTACTAGAGATAGCATTTTTTAGAATTTGCTGTGATACAGTAATATTGTCAGGGTCTATGGAAGTATGCATGGATATTTGCTTCCATACTAAATAGCTTCTGCTTGTTCTAGCTAGTTTCTTTATACCTGTACGAACTGTTTAATTAAATACATCATGAGAAGAGGTCTCTATTTTGAGACACAGAATGAAAGCATCTAATTTTCTCTTCATTGCCATTTTTTGTCACTACTATCTGAAGTTTAATTTACTTCTCATTCTGGCATTACATGATGGGGCAGAATTGAAGTTGCCAGAGGAAAATCTAGGCTTTATTTCTAAAATTTCACGAGTTGGAGATTCATTAACTTAAAAGATCATTTAAAATGTAAGTGTCATTGACAGAATAAAGGCTAGCCGTCATTTTCTCCTTAATGTAAATTACTTCAATGGAATTGCTTTTTTCTAACAGATCATTTGGAGTTTTTTTGCGGGGAGTGGGGAGAGAGGCAAAGGTAATTTTAGAAAATAAACTTGCTCTCAGCCCTTTGCATAGTGGATAGGAGAATAGTTTTAAAGCCAAGAAGACCTACCTGGCTTTGCTTCTATTTTTGATACATACTATAAGTGATTACGGCAAGTCAGTTATGCCTTCAGTAATCCGCGTTAACTTAGCTCTTTCAGGCAATTAGTTAAAAAATTCTATGAAATAACAGGTCCGAAACTAGACTGGAAGAATAACCCTAGTTGTGAGAGAACTTGAGAAGATGAGAAGCCAAGTAAATGGGCCTTGTAACGTATTTTTATAGGCCTTTAACTTTAAGGCTTTTAGTTCAGCACAACTGGAAGGCTCTTTAGAATCTTTGTAGGAAGTTCAACTTGCTACAAATCTGACAGCTGGTTAAATAGGGCATTCCTGCCTGGATTACTTTTTTCTCCCTTTAAAGCTCAAATTACTTAATTGAAAATTGGTTTTGATTTCACAGCTGAATAGGTTTTGTTTTCCTTTAACTTTATAGAGTGGAAGACGAAATGTAGATTTAAACTTGGCTTCCTCTCACAGAAAGCGGGGTAAGTATCAACATGTTTAGTGTTGGATTAAATTATGTAGCTGTTAATAAACCTTTGTCTTACTTCAGAGTAATTAATATTGAATTATTATCATATCATTAGAAGATGAGTTAGGTGTAAGTATTGAATCAGAATAGAGTAAAAGGAAAACATCTTTAAAAATATACCTTGCTTATCTGAAAGTCTTTAGCAATGAATAATATTCAGCCTCACTTACTGTGTCAATGTCTAGTGATTTCAGAGATACTGGAAAATTCTGTAAACACAGTACACTGTATTTACTCTTCCTTGAGGTGTAATTCATTGTGTGTAAGTGACCTTTTAACCATATTGTAGAGCTTCTAGAGTTTTTTGCCTGATAACTTTATGTAAAGCTACTGAGAGATAATTGGTGCTGTGAAGTTCCCCCTCCTTCCTTCTTTGGATTAAGGAAACAGTTTCATGCTGTCATCTAGTCCTACTGAAAGTATTTGATATAGTGAATAAATATAGTCACTTTTGGTTTAGCTTTGTGAATGGAAGTACGGAGAGCAGATTGATATGAGATGCACCCAAGAAATGATCATTTGAAAGTAATTTATAACATTAAATTCTCTTCTTTCCAATATTTCACATAGCAAAACTTCTTTAATTGGCACCTCTCTTAAACTTACTTGTGGTTATAGTTACGAAAAATCTCTGTTGAAAATTTTTCTATATCAACAATCTTTAAGAAGCCTATATTTGAATGTTTGTCTTGGAAGATTTTCAAAATTTTTTAAATTTAAAAATGAAGTGTCTCCTCCATTCCTTTCCATAAATTTTTGTGTGAAAACACACAAATTCACACCCACACCCACCCACCCACCCACACATGTAGTATAATACAGTGGAAGGATTACTTGCTCTTGAGCTCACTTCCCACCTGTGACAGTTATTACTTGTGTGTCACCTTGGGCAGGCTATGTAAACCTCATTGGGAATCGTTTCCTCATCTGTAAGTTGAGGGGATTGTGGATGAGGCCATGTGAGGTCCCTTCAGAGTTTTCATCTAGATCTTAAGATTTTTCAATATAGTAAATATCCCTTAACTTTTAAATTTACATTTAATGTCTGTTAAAATCTAGGAAACTACAATGCTTTTTGGGGAGGAAGGTTGGTAAAATGTCTTTCTTTTATACCTTTGGAGTTCCTTTAAGTTTAGAAACATTAGAGTTTATTATGCTCTTCCATGTGGAAAAATAAAGAAATTGAACCTTTATCTCAAAATTTGATTATAAATTTCATTTTTGATCCAAATTAACGCGAGTTGCTATATAAAAGCCGTATACTTGTCAGCAGTGTTATGTAGTTGAAAATGGTAGAAATAGAGGAGAAAAAGTATAGCAGTCTGGAGAGAAGGTAGGTCAAATGGGAACTAAATATGAATAAGTTACAAAACAAAATTTTTATGGACTTTTAAAAATAAAATGTCCCTAGGATTTACTTACTGCGCAGTGTAACTTTTAAATATTTAGACTATGCTGGTTAGCCATAATTAAACCATTTATGCTGATTCTTTGTTTGCAAAGATCAATAATAATTATCACCTGCATTTATATGTAATTGAAGGTTTGCAAAGTCCTTGATATACATTTTCTCATTTGGTACTCAGAATAACCCTTTGAAACAAGTGCAGTTGGTAACATTATTACCCATTTTACACATGAAGATATTAAGCTTGAGATTTAGAGAGGCCAAATAACTTATCATTTCAGTCATAGAAGTGGGCTTTGAATTCTGGTCTGTTTTGACCATCACTCCTTCCATGTATTGTGCTACCTCTGGAATGTCTGGTAAGGAAAAGGAAAGTTCAGAAGTAATTGTAAGTAATTATTTTTTAATATTACATATCCTAGCTCTAGTAATTTAGATTATAACTTCTTACACTGTGAAAAGCATGTGGGGAATTAATTCACATGAAATTGCACCACCTTTAGTGGTATCTTGGAGAACTGCCTTAATGAAAACATTCTATTATTTGATAAATAAAAGCTAACTTGAGGTAGTAACATAATAGAAAGAAACCTGAGTTTGGGATTGGGACTCCTGACTGTCCTTCATCAGTTGTGTGACCTTGGACATCCTTCTTAATCTCTCTGGATCTAGGTTTTCTTATCTGTAAAATGTAGCTTTTTGACTAGATATTTTCTAAGGTTCCTTCTAGTTCCAAGATATTATATCCTATCATTGGCATATTTTCAAGTAAAAAGCTTACTTTTTACAGGAAGTAATTTTTTCTTTTGAAGTGTTCGGCGTATGCAAAATGTTACCCTCTTACCTTGAAGTTGTTGTGGTTAAAGCACATCAGCTTTTCTCTGATTTACTGCAGGGCCTACTTTCAAGTAGTGGTACTTGTTTGCCAGCAGCTACATGGCTCTACGTATGTTTAGAATTTTTTAGAGCCATTCAAACCATTTATATTGTTAATTCTGTGTCTGATGTAAGCATGATAAACTTCAGCCAGTGACAATATTAGTGCGTGTATTTTTCATTTTTTATATCACTCCTAATTTTGAGGAAGAAATTGCGTACAAATACACATACACACACACACACACACACACACACACACACACATTTTTCCATGTAATTTGATCCCTTGGCTGTCTATGTTTTTTAGCAAGAAGAGCCCCAAACTCTTAAAGTATTGGTAGGAGTAGTCTAAGTATGAATTGTGTTTAGTTGACTCTTTTTTCCTGAAAGTAATTGGATCAGTGGATGGAAGAACTAATGTGCTGATTACTTTTCAGATATTTATCAAACCCTCATAGGCTTCCTCCTGAAAGAAGCTACTGATGGTGATGTGCGTAGCCATCTGTCCTAGGTGAAATTGTGTCTTGGACTGCCAGCATTTTTACTTCTGCAGTTATATTGCTGTTATGACTAAGCACCCCTTTAAAAATAGGATATATAACTATTTCTATATATCCCATTTATATATCCACATAAGAAATAGAAAAATTACGTGTGTAAATAAATTTATTTGCTTATGTTTGCTTTTCAAAGTAATCAGAGCAAAATTCTGAAAGCTGCCTCTGGATTGAGAACAAAT
This sequence comes from Potorous gilbertii, assembly GCA_028658325.1. Classification (NCBI taxonomy): domain Eukaryota; kingdom Metazoa; phylum Chordata; class Mammalia; order Diprotodontia; family Potoroidae; genus Potorous; species Potorous gilbertii. The sequence goes on along the minus strand of CM053769.1, from coordinate 577,709,673 downwards.
GGTGCATCTTAAAAGTAATGAGTCCTTTTTAGTGATATATGAAGTATGTCAGATGGAGCACTGTTTTTGGATTTGAGTGGTGCTTAAAACTCCCATACTTAGGTAATGTCTGTCCGGTCGTTCACACATTGTCATACTTTTTTGGCTGTTTCTGACCTCTGCTACTTTTTTCTGTGACCCAAGTAAAGTCCTTTTCAGGGGTTCAGTTTTCTTATTTGTAAAATGAGGCTATTGGATTAAGTTCTAAATCATTTGATGCTATGAGGTTCTCAGATGTAGGCTGAAACATTCATAGTACACATTCATAATGAAAATAAAATTAAGAAGCAACATCTATGGGGGGTTTTTGCTTTGTTTTTTGAGTTTCTTAAATTTAGTAATACAGCTTTGTTAAGATAAATGTTGGCAATAACTGTTTCAAAATTTGTACTAGTTGGTGTATCATGTATGAGTGATATACTCATGCATTGCAAGTTGGGGTTATACAAAGAAAGAGAAAGATTATAAATGTCTCCTGTGTGAAATGTTTCCTTTTGTCTTCTGATTCTCATGTGGTAGTGTACTTACTCCTTTTTGGCCAGTTGAGCCCCAGAAAAAAGAAGAGCTCCAAGCAAGTACTTGATGGCATGTTTCCTTTTTTCTCCTTCTAGCTTACCTACATATTTTATGATTTATGAAGTATGGATTGCAGCCATGCCACGTTCATTTAGAAAATTCCATTTTAGGAACTAAGTTATAAGAATAAGTAAACATTTAGTATTTCCCCACAAAATTTTAAAACCATGAACTTTGTATTTGTTTTCTTATGTAGTGACAATCTTAAGAATTCATGTTTGGAGAGAACTGGGCTTTTGAGGCCAAATGCGTTATAGAAATTTTTTGATGCATCTTTTCATGCCCTTTTTTGTGTAATCAGAACTTACCTGATTACTTTAATACAGTTTTTCAAAAGAGTGAGTACTTCTCCATATTGCATTTATTTGTTTCTAGATTTCAGTTTTTAAAAGTATTTTTGGTAAAAAAAAAAGTTGCTGAATGAACATTTTTTTCACATTTTCATTTTGCAGTTTAGAGAACATTATTTTTCTTGATCTTTCTTTTATTAGTTATTGGAATTATACTAGACTTTTCCTCTGACTTAGTAAAAAGATTGGATTTTGATCTTGATTAGTTAATTAGAGTTAGCATTTTCAGAGATCTTGATACTATATACTCTAATCCTTTATCACTACTGATGTTGAAAATTGAAGTTTCCATCATATTGGTGAGGAAAGTATAAATTAGTACAAAAGTACTAAGGATCACTTCTATTAATGAAGAATTGTTGCTGTCCTGTTAACTTGGGCCTGTCACTTAACTTCTCTGGTTTTCAGTTTCCTCATCTGTAAATTGATGTCAGCCAATAAACATTTATTAAGCTTCTGCCAGGCTCTTGTGAAGCACTGGGGATACAAAAAGAGGCAGAAGACAATCCATTCCCTCAAAGAGCTGACAGTCTGATGATGGAGATAATAAGCAAACAAAAACGTGCAAACAAACTATAATGTAGGGTAAACAGGAAATAAGAGAAAGTACAAAGAATGAAGAGAGGTTGGAAAAATCTTCCTATAGAATATGAGATTTTAGTTGGGACTTAAAAGGAGGCTAGGAAAGCCAGTAGGTGGAGGTAAGGAAGAAGAATATTCTGGGCATGTCAAATAGCTAGAAAAAATGCCTGGAGCAGCTTGTTGGTGGAGCAGCCAGAGGCCAGTGCCACTGAACTGAAGAATACCCTTCATGGGCGTAAGTTATAAGAAGGTTGGAAAAGTAGTAGGGAGCTAGGTGGTGAAGAGTTTTGAATGCCAAACCACATTTAGTATTTGATCATAGAGGTGATAGGGAGGCATTGGAGTGAATAGGGCAAGGACATGGTTGAACTTGTGCTATAAAAAAAAATATTGTGGCTGAATGGAGGATAGGTTGGAATGGGAGGAGACTTAAGACAGGCAGCAGACTGTCGTAGTAATTCAGGCATGATGTGATGATGAGGGCCTGCACTAGAGTGGTAGCATTGTCAGAGGGCAGAATAAGGTGAATTAAAAATGTGGCAAAGGTAAGATCGACGGACGTGGGCAACCGTTTAAATATGAGGAATGAGAGAGAGTAGAGTTGAATTGACATCTCTTTTTTGAGCCAGAGGGAGGGGAGAATGATGTTGTTGCCCTCTGCACTTGTAGGGGAAGGTAATCTATGGGGAGGGTTTAAGGGGCAGACTGATAATCAGTTCATTTTTCGATATATGGAGCTTAAGATGTCTACTGAACAAGATGTTTGAGATGCATGTGAAACTGGAGGTGAGTAGAGGTGTTGGGGCAGGATCGATAGACTTGAGATAATTAAATACATGGCAGTCGATGAGGTGGCCAGTTATAGCATAGAAGGAAAAGGCAAGAGGACCCAGGACAAGGACCCTGAGGGACACTTGGGTTAGGGGAGTGATATAGATGAAGATCCATCAGAGGACATGGAAAGTGGGAGGGGTCTTGAAAACCTAACGGGAAGAGAGTGGCAAGAAAAGAGTGATCAACCATTAATTGGGCATGTAAGAGATCAGTGGTAACTTTGAAGAGAGCAGTTTTGATGAGGCGATAATCCAGAAACCAGGTTATAGGATTAAGATAGAAAAGAAGGGAGGCCCTGTTGTAGACTGCTTTTTCAGGTTTAACCACAAAGGCGGAAGGTATGTATCTGTGTCTGTATGTACATATCTATAGATACAGATATATATGACAGGAGTTAGCAGGGACTGAGTAATCCTAGTGGGAATGGGGATGACAGAGGGACAACCTATTGGAGGACACAGGATGGGATAGGATCGCTTGAGTAGGTAGATGGGTTAGCCTTGATGAGGAGCAAGCCCCCCTCATCATGTGAGATGTAGTACATAGGAGGAAGGAGGGACAGAAGGCACCTGAGTGATAGAAAATGAGGATGAGTGGAGAAGAGGAAGCTCACTATGAATGGCCTGATTACTCAGGGCTGTCCTTGCCCTTTGAAAGAATGAAGAAGCATTTTTACTATGTGGAAAGCATTCTGCTAAGGGGCTGGGGATGCAAAGGAAAAGCAAGTCTCAAGGAGCTCAAATTCTAATAGTGAGGAAGACAACTCATGTGGGAGATTTTATCTGGAACAGCCCGATTATCCTTAAGATGCAGAGGGAAGGCAGATAGCAATGTATCTACATTAATAATTCTTTATGAATCTAAATGTAAATAACATTTCTTATGTATTATCATTAAATAAGAACGTATGTATTAAGAATTAAAAAGGAAATTAAAATTCTTAAATTTGTTGGAAAATCACATCAGAACATAAATGAGGAACTAGAACATTATTGCTCTGAATTTTGGGATGGGGGAAATGGAATGTATTCTTTTTTGTGCATTCATAGCATTATTTGTCCGTTTATTATTTAATACATTATATTATGATATTTTATATTTTTGCACCATCTCTTTTCTCATCTGTAGGAATAAATGTTTAGCTACATAATACAAATTGTGAATTTGCTTTGCAAAATAGTTCTAACTTTTTTCTTAGTAAGTTGCTCAAAGCTTAACTTAATTTTTATTTGTTCTTTTCAAAATCTAAAAGGCAGTTAAGCTTTATATTGCAAGTTGGTTATTTTCAGCTTAATGAAAATTAAGATATACATAAATTATTTGAAAATAATTGAATAATTTGAAAATAATTGAAAATAATTTTAAATATACTTGGGGTTTTTTTTCCTAAAAAATTTTAGCTTATTTTTAAGCCCTAACACTTTAGGAGTTTTCAAATGAAACTGTTGACATACAAATGTTGCTAATCTTGCAGTAGAATTTTGAATTTCATATGGCATTGGCTCAGTTCCTTCTGAAGATGATTAATTAAGTAGTTTGAAAATAGTTTACTTATCAAATCTTTTCCATGTAGTTATGGTGACAAATACAACTGATGTACTTGCCTCTTGCATTTGTTACCTTTACATGCATTCCTAATGGAAAACTATGGTAATATTTTGGAATTAACTCCACAAGTATAATATTTTGTATGGACTTAGGGTAAATTGACGCTTTGCATACATATAAAATAAATGTTGGAAACCTCCAGGACATTTTTTCTTATGCTGTTGAATTTTAGAATTTATTTAAAGTCTACTTTAAACATTTTAAGAGTAGAATAGGAAATGCTTAATGGTAAAATGAATGTTTCACTTACCATGTATGCTGTGGTACCACTAGATAGATAAGCACAAATCGGTAGGAATCATTCCATGGTAAAACTTTAATAATCTTGCCTCTGAAACTGCTTATTTGCTGCCTGCAGGTAGTAATTTTATAAACTCTAAAATATATAAACATTATATGCAATTAATTAAAATAGATATTCCATGTATAAATAAAACAAGCATTAGATGTCTTTTCTGTGTTACTTTTGCCTTTCATCATTCATTTTTTCATTACAAAGTATAAAGACATATTGGGCTATTGTATCCTTATAAATAATACTTTCAAGAAAATCCTTCCATTAAGATAAGATCTTACCAGTATGTCTTCACTTGGTGTTTTCTTCTGGAATGAATTTTTCTTTATTGTGTTTCTCTTTGTTTGAGTAGTGTTAGAAGCAGCTAAATAGAGGGCTAGACTTGGAGTCAGGAAGACCCGAATTCAAAATCAGTCTCAGATACTTACTAGTTGTGTGACCCTGGGCAAGTCATTTATCCTCCTTTTACCACAGTTTCCTCAATTGCAACACTGAGATAACAACAGCACCTACCTCCAAGCCTTTTTTGTGAGAATAAAATGAGATATTTTTAAAGTGCTATATAAATTCTAGCTATTTTATTTAGTGTTCTGATTTTAAGCTAAACATTTTGAGAACACCTTCACCCTTTTTCTTTTATCAGCTTTTTGCTATAGCACACATAGGATTATACATTAATACAAGCAGGAGTTTTTCCTTAGTTTATTACATTGCTATAGTTTGTATTTTAACCGCAGTTGCTTGGATTCACCAGATGCATGCTTTTGTTTTAAAACATGACTATCCATTTTCCACTGATTGTAATCGTATTAGCATACAATCCTCATCTAGTTTTAGAATATGTTTTCTACATACTGGAATTAACACGGACTTATTATTTGTGCATGTAGGACCTGTACACAGTCAAATGGAACCTTTGAGTGACTCCTGGACTCACCTGAAACACAGTAGAGACTGGTTGTTTAGCTCCTATTACTCATTTGAATATGATTTTGACCTTACTAAGGCCCTTGGGGTTCATACTTTGATTGAAAATGTTGTCAGCTTTGTAAGTGGAGATGTGGGGAATGCCCCAGGTTTTAAAGAACCGGAGGAAAGTATGTCCACAAGTCCCCAGGCCTCAATCATTGCAATGGAACAGCAGCAGCTAAGGGCAGAGGTAAAGCATCTTTATTTCTTCAAAATTAATTCTGTTTTGGATGTTTGAAACTTGAAGTGAACAGTGGCATATGGAATATGTGCACTCATTCCCGCTCCTATGATTTGAACTGTAATAAGACAAAATAGCAATTTATTGGGTCGAGAATGGAAACTTAAAAGTGTGATTGTAATAGATATTTGGCTATTTAATACAAATGAGGCTTCCTTGATTTTATGGAAATAAAGTGAATACTGGTTTGTAGCCATGAGAGTATGACTTGGATATCTGAGCAGTATATCTGAGTAAAAAAGGACAGAATAATTGGAATAACGGAATGTTGTCCATCCAGGAGATTTTGGCCAGAAATCTCCCAGAAACGTTCCATTTTTGCCCACCTTGTTAAAGCTTTCTCGAACTTTCTTAGTTGACTTGTTCTCAGATGTTAAGGTGTAATGTTGACAGGATGTGAAAATGAAAACTACTGTTAGGGAATAAAACATTTGCAGTGTTAGAATTAAATTGTAAATATGGTAACCTGTGATGTGCATTTGCCCTGTCCCTTTGTTCAGTGGAGAAACTTAAAATCTCTTCATTTTAATTTGTTTACTAAAGCTACGCTTGGAGGCCCTTCACCAGATCCTAGTTCTGCTGTCTGGAATGGAGGAAAAGGGCAGCGTCCCCTTGACGGGAGGCAGGCCGGGACCGGGATTTCAGTCCTCCTTGCTTCTCACGTCAGTTAGACTCCAGTTTCTAGCTGGCTGTTTTGGTTTAGGAACAGTAGGACATGCGGGAGCCAAAGGAGAAAGTGTACGGTTACATCATTACCAGGTATGACAGTTTATGTTTATGTCCTTAGAATGGGTTTGAATTTGGCTTGTGCTTTTTGCACTTTATAAATCTGGTTTTATAACCAAATTTTATACTTTCTGAAGTTGAAGTTTAAAAATACAAAATATTATCTGAGTTTTCTGTGATCCTAGGTGGGTAGATTTTTGAAGTAAGTTTTTAGTATTTTGTGCAATAATCTTTCCAAATGGTTTTCTGTTCTAAAATTTATTTGGCCAGAAGTTTCTGTTTGCATATGATAATGGGTCTACATATGTATATTTCTTTTAGTATAGGGAATTTTAGTTTTAATGAAGCCAGCTTTGAGTTTTCATGATCAAACTTTTTTTCAATTTGTGTATTTTTAGTTTTCAACATTTACTTTCATAAGATTTTGAGTTCCAAATTTTTTCTCTCCCTCCCCTTCCCAAGACAGCATGTAGTCTGACATGGGTTGGACATGTGCAGTCATATTAAGCACATTTCCACATTGACATGATCAGATTCTTTTTTCCAACATTCTTAAACATTATGAGAGAAATATTTATTAAAAGACAAAACACATTGTGGGGAAAGAAAGACGACATGCTTCAAGAACACTTAGGTTAAAATCCTATATCTGACACTTATTTCAGTGCATGATGCTGAGGAAACTATTTAACCTTGAAGTTAAACTACAGGCAGTGGGCTAGCATTTATCTGATAAGTCATAGGCTTTTTGAAGACAGTTGCCACAGGATTTGTCTTCATTAAAATCATAGATCTTTTGGGTATTCTCATATTTGCAAATTGTAGGAAAGAGAGTAATCTCAAGAAATGTTAAAAATGTAAAATCAGTTACAATTGGAGTTAAGTATTTTCACAATAACGTATGCATATTGTTTATATGCTCCTATTTATAAAGCTTTTAGAGGAAAAACACTAACACAGATTGTGGGTAACAAATGAATAATACAATTTCTACAAGGGTAGGGGTTGATATTGCTCTTAATAAAGAGTAAGTTACTATTTTTTAACTTAGGATGGCATCAGAGCAGCTAAGAGAAATATTCAGATTGAAATTCAAGTGGCTGTACATAAGATTTATCAGCAGTTGTCTGCAACTTTAGAGAGAGCCCTGCAAGCAAATAAACACCACATTGGTAAGTGAACTTCCTGTGAAACTTCAGATGCACGTGACGGTTGGTCCTAAGTTTACAAATGTGGATTTGCCATCGTTGTAACATTAGTGGATGGATTTGTAGGGAACCAATTCATCTACATCTTGTATCCCTCGAGGAGAGTTTCTCATTCAGTCATTATTTTTAAGCTGCTTCTGTGTGCCAGACATTTGAAGGCCAGGTGTTTAGAATTCAGAGACAAAAATCAAACAATACCCTCAAAGGGTTTAATGTTGTATTGAAGAAGGCAAATGTGTACATTTTTAGGTATGTACAAAAAAGATTTCGAGTACTGGATGGGGAGGGACACTAACAGCCAGGATGATCAACGAAGATTTCATGTAGATGGTGGAACTTGAGCAAGGTCTTGAAAGGGAACCAAGAATTGTAAGAAGGGCAGATGAGGAGGGGATGGATGCCCAGCATGGGGGATGGCCATCTGCAGAGGCCCAGAGATGGATTATATAGTGTTGTTGATGAAGAAAGTAAATAAGAAGCCGTTTTGGCTGGACTCTAGAGTGGGTGAAGGGCAGTAGCGTAGTAGTGCTGGAGATTGTAAAGGGCCTTGGAGGTCAAATAGAGGAGTTCATATTTGATAAGAGGAAACCCTGTAGAGTTTGGTAGAGGAGTGAGGTGATTTACAAAAATCATTTTGTTAGTGTGTGATCCTTAGGAACAAGGACTGTTTTTGATTTTATCTTTATATCCTCACTGCCTAACATAAATAGTGCTGTACATATACAGGAGGTGCTTAGTAAATGCTTATTGAATTGACTAACCACCAGTTTAAAAGAAAATCATACTTTATGCTTTGTGAATTTTATATATATATACTCTACTGTTTTCACCCTTAGAGACTGCCCTCTAATTTAATCTTTTTACCTTGTTTTTTAGAAGCTCAACAGCGTCTCCTCTTGGTAACAGTTTTTGCTCTGAGTGTTCACTACCAACCTGTTGATGTTTCTTTGGCAATTTCTACTGGACTCTTAAATGTATTGTCACAGTTATGTGGCACAGACACTATGCTAGGGCAGCCTCTGCAGCTGTTGCCCAAAACTGGAATTTCTCAGCTTAGCATAGCTTTGAAAGTAGCCAGTACGAGACTGCTCCAGATTCTGGCCATTACCACTGGGTAAGCATTTTTCTTTACTGTGCCTGTTCCTTCATTATTAGTAGCCCTAACTTTTCCTAAACACTTAACTTTTAGTAGAATATATAAATTTTCCTTTTCACATTAAACGTTTTCCAAATTTTATGTTTTGTTGTTTCCTCTGTCCTCTTCTTTAGGACCTATGCTGACAAACTGAGTCCTAAGGTAGTGCAGTCCTTGCTTGATCTACTGTGTAGTCAGCTGAAGAATTTGTTGTTACAAGCTGGTGTGCTGCTTATGGTTTCCTTTGGAGAAGGTGAAGAGGAAGAGGAAGAAGAGGAAGATAAAAAGGTAGACCCTTGTGGAGATCTGGAGAAGAGAGACTTCAGAGGTATCTAGTAACCTTAAAATGATTCCTTGATGTCTTTTGTAGTAATTTACTTGTCATATTTGGCCAACAATAGGAGTGCTGACTTAGAGGGTATGCTCAGTTTAATCACTTTTTTGCATAATTCCAAACTCATATTGAGAACTGTTGGATCATTTTACAGTGCCACCAACAGTTCACCATGAACTATACACATTTTTTTCATCTCTGCCCTTCTGTATTGAAGTTAAACCTTGTTTTAATTAGAATTACTCTTTTAATGGTTAGAGTATATTTTTGTGTGGTCATTTGGAAACTCTTCCTGTTCCCTAAATACTTATCTCTTGGAGACTATCTCTTGATACTATTTATTTGTGCCAGTTATCTATTTGGGATGTTGGATTTTTATCACTCATGGTTGCAAATGTTTTTTCCACTCTTCTCTTTCTCTTCTATCCCTGTCTTCATTTGTTATTCATGTAAAAGGCTTTAAATTTTATTTATTCACAGTTTTCTATATTATCTGTTCCTTTGTCACTTGTTTAAGAATTTTCCTCCTACTCATTGTTGTAAAGAGTACCTGATATTTTTATTTTATAATATTTTTATTGTATGATATACAATAAAAGTATTGTATATCAAGTATATCAGGTATATTGTATATCAAGTATAAACACGTTTATACTCTGATCATATATCCATTTTGAGTTTATTGTGATATGTAGTGTAAAATATTGGTCCAATTCTGGTTTCTTCCAAATTTTCATTTCCAGTTTTTTCAGCAGTTCTTGGCAAAAAGGGAAAGGCCCTTCAATAATTTGTATTCTTGAGCTCATGAAACACAGGACTATAGTTTTTGATTGTTTATGATTTTTTTATCGAGTTCTGTTTTATTGATTTATGTTGTTTAACCAGTACCACTATTTTTTTGTGACTACTGCTTTGTGATATAATTTGAATTCCAGTAATGCTAGGCTTCTTTCATTTGTATTTTTTTCATCATTTCCTATGAAATTATGACCTTTAGTTTTTGCAAGTTCTAATAAGTATCTCTTCAAGTCCTTTGGGTTAGAATTAAATCTTAAATTTAATTTAGGTCATGTTGTCATATTTATTATACTACAAGCAGGGTACATCAATCTGATGTATTTCAGTCTCCCTCTATTACCATAAAGTATTTTTGCTATAGTTGTACTTATATTTAAATCTTGTCTATTTTTTGGTAGATTGAGACCCTCTTACTTTATACATTTGGTACTTATTTTGAATCACATTTCTCTTACTATTTCTTACTGAGTTTCAATAGTTTTAACACTATTTAAAATGCTTATGATTTTCATGACTTTGTTTTTATGTCTTGCAACCTTATTATAGCAACTAGTTTTTCAGTTACTGTCTGTTAATTTATTGGGGTTTTCTGAATACCTGATCATGACATCTGCAAATGGGGATTTTCATGATTTTTTATTACCGCCTTAAATCATCAGTTGTCAAATAATTTTCCCCCTTCAGCTAGAAGATGATAATTTTTTTTAACCTTCTTAAATTAGAAGTTTTTGGTGTTGCTGACCATAATTCATCTTTATTTGACATTTGAAGTTTTACAAAGCACTTTTGTGCTATAACCCTGTGAAGCAGGTAGTGTAAAAATGATTGTCTGTTTTACATGTGATGAGAGTAAGGCTTAGAGAGGTCCAGCGACTTACCCAAGGTAACTTACGTAGTAAATCAGTAAATATATATTAAGCTCTTATTATGTGCCAAGCACTATACTAAGCTGTAGGATAAAAAAACAAAAATAAAGGTAGAGGACAGTCTTTGTCCTTGCGGAGCTTTCAATCTCATTGAGAGACATACAATTAATTATGTTCAAACAAGCTACATACAGGAGAAACCAACTATAGTCAACAGAGGGAAGGCACTGGAATTGAAAGAGATTGTGAAGGGCGACCTGTAGAAGGTGAACTTTTACCTAGGACTTGAAGGAAGCCAGAAGGAGTCAGAGCAGACAGAAAATGCTCAGCATTGGGAGATGGAGGGGTCTTGTTAGAGGAACAGCTAGGAGGACAGGGTCACTGTTTGGCAGAGTTTGTGTTAAACTGTAAAAAAACTTATCTAGTAAGTAGTGGAGCTGGGTTTATTGAGTTTCTGTTATACATTGACTTTAATCCATCACTGTAGTTCCTTGCAGTGCTCAGTATTTCCAACACACATAGAGTAATTTCGGTGTCATAACATTTCCTGTTAACTTAGCAGTGTTCTCTTTAAGTGGGATGAGCGCACCATTTTGTTTTAGAAATTTTTGAAATGGGCTAAAACTCTTCTAAGACTTAGAAAAGCTGACTTGAACCTGCCAACATTATAGACCTTCCAGGATAATTCTATTGGAGTAAATAGTTTGGGGCCTCCTGCATTTTCCTAAAGAAAAACCTGTTTTTCTCTGGTTTTTGTCTGAGGTTTCCCTGGAGACAGGTAACTCTTCCCCTCTGATACTTTGAAGGAGAGATACAGAGCCCCAGGCTAAATTCTAAAACAATGATAGTTCTGAATTCTAAAGCAGTAAAAGCCGAACTTCTCCTTATCTTCTGCTTTTTTCTGTACCTTTTCTCTCTTTTTGTATGCTCTCTCTCCTTCTTCACTCTTGCAAGTCAGGGAGCAGTGAAGTCTTTGTGGCCCCCAGTCTCTTCTTAAAGAGCGTGCTATTGTTGCTCAGCTCTGTTATCTTTAGCCTTTCAAATGAGATAATATCTGTAACATGCTTGTCTTAGCACAGTGTCTGGTACCCAGTAGACCCTTAATAAGTGCTAGCTACTTTTTGACCCTGGCTGTAGTATAAACTCCAGCTGCAGAGGGAGTGAGGAGCTCTTGGGTTCGCACTCCACCTCTCATACTTACTGTTGGGGTGGGGGGGGGGGGCGAGATTCTCAGTCTCTCTGAGCTTCAGTTTCCTCATCTGTAAAAGAGGTAAAATGCTGCTTATCTTCAGCAGACGTGTAAATCTTTAGATTTCTTCCATGTCTTTTCTTTACTCTCTTTTTCCTCTACTTCTCTGCTCCTCAAATCCAGATTCTCAGGCTTCATATCTGGTACTATTCCACCACAGCAAACTGTTTCAGCCCCTACTTTAAAAAAAATTAACTGGATAGCATACTTGAGTCTGGCTTTGTGTCTTGAGTTTTAAAACTTACCTCGCCTTACCTTGAGATGAGGGGGACATAATTATCTAAAAATAGTCAAACCAGACTCTTAACCTTGAAGCCATTTCTTCTTTAAAAATATCTGGGAATACAAAATCCACTAATTAATTTTATAAGCATTAAGGGCCTCCTGTGCTAGATACTGGGTGGTGATATAGAGTTTACATGATATGCTGTTCCTGACCTCATGGAACTTACAATATAGTATAATAAAGATATAGGGTATTGTACTTAAATATTTCAGTAAATCTGTGATCTCATTGATACGACTATTCTTTACTTCAGTACAAATTGTGACTCCTCTCTCCTTTCTCGTTCTTTGGAGTTTTAATCCTTGTTCCTCTGTGGTCCCTACAAACCATGTATCCAGTGTACTTGCTCCGGGTCTTTTTACATTTCACATGTATCATCGAACCACTTATTGTCTATCTTGCCATCTCTTGCTCTTTTTCTGATCAGTTTTCCTGAATAATATCCTTACACTACTTGTACATAGGATATCTTTGGACACTGCGTGTCCTTACGTTGGCCTTTCCAGAAATCACCTGCAGTTGTGATGCTTCAGAAATTACAGTTACACAGTCACACAGATTAAGAGGTTATTAAAGAAATAGAACTTGAATTTGAACTCAGAATCTATGACCATAATTTCAACACTCTTTCCACTGTACACCCACTGCTTCCTGCTGTTCTAGTATTACTTGTTAGTTATCTTTGGAGTAATTGTGAAATCTTATTGGGGAGATCTTATAGTGTTGGGGGTTTGATGTATTCTGCACAGTATCATCTGTAAACATGAAGATTTCACCTATGGAAAGTATTGTTTTCATTTGTTCTCTGCTTAGGACATTCTTCATGATAGTGGAGGATGCTTTTGGCACATAGACCCTTCCCTATTCTATATCTCAGTCAACATTAATAATCATATTGTTATTGGGTAGTTACTTCTGTGAGTGCATTTGTCTTCACAGTTTGGACTCTGAAGGTGACCAGTTCTACAGTTTACTTCTAAATTGTTGGTCACCCTTTGGTTGGACCATTCATACCCTTCCACTATGAGACTTCACCCAGCCACACATCTGCTTCTTGGCTTCAGTCCAGTACTGTTGAGTGCTGTCACCTGAGACATATACAAATTTATATTTTCTAGTTATAATTACAGCTTTACCGCTTTATCATAATCTTTATAGTCTCCATATTTTCTGTCATACTTATTATAGGACATGAAACCTTTTCTTTCTCCAAGTCTACTATGCCACTAAAATCTTTCAGCAGATGACTTTATCTCCACCTGATAGCATTTTTAGCTCACTTTTATTTCCTGTTATATTCCTTCAAAGCCCTTTCCATCTGAACTTGTCCTCTCTTATTTTGCTTGTCTCTAATCAAGGCTACTCCATTTACTGCTTTTGATGTCAAACCCTCCTTTCTCCTCTGGGAGCTTATCCCATTAAAATTACTTCTGGTTTTGTGCCTCATCTCCATTATCTCTCTGCTTACTCTTTCCATGTTACCTACAAAATATACTCAGGTCTCCCTCATTTTTTTGGGAAAAAAAGTATTTCCTTCACCCTGCTATTCAAGTTATTATTTCACTTTTCTTCCTTTTTCACTGACAGCATTCCTAGTTCAAATCCTACCCCTGACACTTAATACTTTCATGACCAAGGGCATTTGTAACATTATCTCTTTGGGGCTACCTTGTTTTCTTTATCTGCAAAATGAAGAGGTCACACTGGTTGGCCCCCAGGGTCCAGTCCAGCCATCTCTCAAGTTACTAATGCTCTCTTAATTGGCAGATCTTTTCTCAGCCTTCATCTTTTTGACCTTGTCAAAAGATCAAGATGGATTGGTTACTCTTTTCCCCTTAATGTTCTTTTCTGTCTAGGTTTTTGTGATACTCTCTTCTCCTGGTTCTCCTCTTATCTATGTGACAGCACCATCTCAGTCTGTTTTGCTGGTTCTTCAGTTTATGTTTGCTGAGCTCGGGTTTCCAAAAGGACTTCTCTTCTTCCTCCATAGTACTTCGTTTAGTGATCCCATCAGCTTCCAAGGATTTAGTTAGGATTTCCATGCTGACGATTCTCAAATCTGCTTACCTAGCTCTAAAGACTCTCTGCTGACCTCCATCTGGCATCTCCAGCTGCCTCTTGGACATCTCGAACTGGTTGCTCCATAGACATTTTAAAACTTGACATGTTATCTTCCCCCCAAACCCTCCTTTCTTCCTTCCTTCTTCATTACTGTTGAGGATACCACCGTACTCTCAGTCGAGGAGGCTCACAACCTCTTCGCTCACTCCCCATGTACGTTCTGTTGCTGCTGTCAGCTTTCCCTTCTCTCTTATGACACTGCCACCACCCTGGTGCAGGTCCTTCGTGTGCTCTTCCTGCCTGAGCTGTTGCAATATGCTGCTGGCTGGTTTCATGCCACATGTCTCCCCCGACTCCAGTCATACTCTACTCCTTCGTTATTCTTCCTAAAGCCCAGGTTTGACCATGATATGCCTGTTCCTCCAATAAACTAGTAGTGGTTCCCTGTCGCCTCCAAGATCCAATAGAAAATCCTGTTTCATAACCTGTGTGTGCCTTCTCCCTCCTTCCTTTCCATTCAATCTTTTTACAACTTATACAACCCCACTTCCCCATTCTCTTGTGTAACCTTCTGTCCAGTGACACTGATTTTCTTGCTGTCATTCAAACAAGACATTCCATTGCCTAGCTCCAGGCATTTTCATGGTTTCTTCCATGCCTGGAATTCTCTCCCTTCTCATTTCTGCCTTCTTGTTTCTTTGGCTTCTTTCAGGTCTCAGCCGAATTTCTACCTTCTACAGAAAGTGCTTCCTTGTCTTCCTGGTTCCAGTGCCTTCTTTCTGTTGACTTGTCCCTATTCATATGTTATATAGCTTTGTTTCCACATGGTTGTTTACAAGTTGTCTATCCCTCTAGAATGGGGGCTCCTTGAGAGCAGGGACTGTCTCTTGTACTTTTTTTTTATATCTGATTGGCATAAGGCCCGACACATATTAGGCACTTAATAAATGTTTATTGATTGACTGGCTAATAACATCCCTCGGCTGCTGATTACCTTGTAGTGTCTTGCTATCAGGATTATACAACCACCCTAATTGAAATTTCTCTTTCCATAGTTATCAAAGATTGTTTACATGCTAAGTCTAATGGCTTTTCCCTCAGATGTCATTCTCCTTGAGTTTTCTCTAATGTCTCCCATTTGTATCTATATGTCCAACTCCAATCTCCCAGTGCCATATTACTTACTAGACCTGCCCTGCCCATCTTAGCGACCCATTGGCACCTCAGCTGCCTCACATTCAGAGCATAACTTCATGCCTTTTTCTTAACTTCATTCTTCCTCCATGCTCAGTTTTTTTTTTCAAAGCTACCATTCTTTTTAGTGACTTGACTTTGTTCTCTTTCTCACTTCACTACCAGTTGATAAATTTTGTTTAGACTTCTTCACCGCTCTGCCTCCAGGGCATCTATTCCATTAGCTTCTTTCTTTTCTTTGTTATTTTTCTCTTTAAAAAATAAGCTTTTGCTTTTATAGTTTTGAATTTGAAGCTCCCTTTCTCTTTTCTTACCTGATGAGCCTTCACTTGTAACAAAGGTTAAAATGAAACTGGTAAACAAATATTTAATATATTGACGTTATCTGATAGCATATGTAACATTCCACACCCATGATTTTTCCCCTAATTTTTTTCTTTGAAAGGGAGAAGGTGCATTTTTTGGTCATTTTTGTCATTTGAGGCTCTTACTACATTCTCATATGCACCATTATAATAGCTTTCTGATTGATCTTCCTGCTTTCAGTTTCTCTCCTTCAGATTTTAATCTCATAGCTGCCTAAATAATCTTCCTAAGACTCATGTCTGATGAGGACATGAAAAAAACTTAGTGGCTCCCTATTGCCATGGAGGACAAGTTGTCCTCCATGTCTGGAATACATTCCTTTATATCTACCTCTCAAAAACTTTATCTTCTAAGATTAGCACATCTTCTCTGAGAAACCTTTCCCAGTTATACCATTTATGAATACTGTCTGTTTCCTCATATCATTTTGTCTTTACTTATGTGTATCTTCTCATTAAGGAATGATAGAAAACAAGAATCTCCATCATTCTAAGCGCTTTATAAATATTTAATTTGTTAAACATGTCAAATGTTTATATCTCCAGTGGTTAGTTAGTTCAATGCCTTGCATATATTAGGTGTTTAATATAATAGTGAATTCTTTTATTTTTGTTAAGGATAGGCATTGTATATATAACTCAGCATAAAGATGATGTAAGTATTACACTGATGTCTTTTATGCTCTTGAATGAATTTTTGTATCTCCTTCCATTTGGCCAATTCTGCTTTTTAAGGAGTTCTCTTTAATGGATTTTTCTGCTGCTTTTACCACTTAGCCTATTCAGTTTTTCTTTAGTATTTTTTTTTTTGTGCCTCCTTTACCAAGTTTTTGACTCTTTTTTCATGACTTTCTTGTATCACTCTCATTTCTTTTTCTAATTTTTCCTCTGCCTCTCTTACTTGATTTTTAAAAACCTTTTTGGGCTCTTCCAGGAATTTTGGGAGGTGGGGCTTGAGACCAGTTCACATTTTCTTTGAGGGTTTGGATGTAGCAGTTTTGACTTTGTTGTCTTCTTATGAGTTTATGTTTTGGTCTTCCCCGTCACCTCAGTAACTCCCCGTGGTCAGGTTCTTCTTTTGTTGTTTCCTCATTTTTCTTGACTCTTACTTTTATGTTAAAATTAGGCTCTCTGAATCTCTGCTTCTAGACTGGAAGGAGGCACTGTGCCAAGTTTCAGATTTTTTATGCTTCTGCTTTTAGAAAAAATTCTGGGGATATGTCAGTTTCCTGTTCTTCTAAGGTGGTGTGGTCTAAGGAGAGGTGTGATCACTGCTCTTGTGGCCTGTGTGCTGTGATCAGAGTCCTCGCTCCTTTGGGGTTGCATGCTCCAGTGTGCTGGTGCACCTTCTTGCCCTAGGGTTGCAATCCACAAACATGTATGGGTGGTGCAAGAGTCCTGCCCCTAGTGGCAGCAAAGTATCTTCTGTAATCTCTTTCTGACCAGTTGTCTCACCACTGTGCCATCTATAGGGTGCGAGTTTGTAGAAGCTGCTGCCACCAGTTCAGTCATCCCTAAGGCCCACTGTTGGCTTGCTTGGGCATGGCCTTCTCTGGACTGCACTTTGCTCTCGTCCCAATGAGTCGTAACTCTCCTGTCAACCTTCTAAGTTTTCTTGGGCTGGAAAACTGCTTCATCCTGCCCTTTAATTGTTTCTGTTACTCCAGAATTCATTTTGAGGTGTTTTTTTTAAAGTTATTTGGAGGGGAATTTGGAATAGCTCAGGCAAGTTCTTATCCTTACTCTGCCATCTTGGCTCTGCTCTTAACCATTAAAAAAAACTTCGTTTTTTTAAAATTCAAATTTATTTTATTTTCTGTTCCAAATTCTCTCCTTTCCTGTTCCTTTCCCCTAACAAATGAGAAGGCAAGAGAATAAAACCCTTTATAAATATGTATAGTCATGTAAAACAAATTTTCTCATTAACCATTCCTTCCACTCCCTCCTTCCTATCTCAGCCCTTCCCAAGAAAGAAAGAAGGAAAGAAAGCAAACAGAAGAAATACACTTCAGTTTTGAGTCCGTCAGTTCTCTGTTTGGAGGTAGATAGCATATTTCATTGTGAGTACTTTGGAATTATGTTGATCAGAGTTATTAATTATTAAGTCTTTCAAAGTTTATAATCTTTATGATAGTGGTTACTATTTAAATTGTTTTCCTGGTTTTTCTCACTTCACTTTGCATCAGTTCATATAAGTGTCTCTAGATCTGTCCAAAACCATCCTATTCATAATTTCTCATTACCTCATGTACCACAATATGGGTCCTTTTCCTCTTTCTTTGTCCTCTTTGGAGAACCTAGTAGTGGTGTCACTGGATGACCTTTTCTTGAAGAGAAGGTTCTTGATAATAAGTGTGATGATTTCTGAATAGACTCAAAAGCCTTTGACCTCTTTAATCTTTTAGACGTGAACTATTTTTTCTGACATAATCTCCTCTGTACTCATTCACATCAAAGTCATTGAATATGAAAGTATACGTCAGTTTGGTTTAGGTTATTTCTGCACAATTTTTGCTAGACTTTCTCTACCTTTTAATCTCTGTAATAGATGTTGGCGCAAAGCTGCAGTAATTTTTGTGTTTCTTCTTTTGTTTATATTCATTATGAGCAATGCAAAATAACATCATGTGGTCTATGAAGTGATATCTCTTAATTGACTTTGCTGCACGGTGAAGACAACTCTATTGACTCTTTTTTTCCTATCTTGAGAGACAACCCATGAACTTTCTTTATGTTTATTTTTTTTAAATTAATTTGTTTATGTTCAGTTTTCTACATTCACTTCCCTATATCTTAAATTACGTTCCCCTCCTTCCCCCTCCATCCTTCCTCCGTCCTTGAGATGGTGTTGCAGTCTTTTATAGGTTCTACACATACATTCTTATTAAATACATTTTCACCTTGGTCATGTTGCATAGAAGAATTAAAATGAATGGGAGAAACCATAAAACAAAACACAACACAAGAGAAAATGGTCTGCTTCGTTCTGTAGTCCAGTTCCATAGTTCTTACTCTGGATGTGGAAGGCGTTTTGCCTGAAGAGTCCGCTGGGAATATTTTAGGTCCTTACATTGCTGTGAAGGGCTAAGTCTACCAGAAAAATGCCTTGCACGCTGTGGTTGTTACTGTACGATGATCTCCTGGTTCTACTCCTTTCACTCAGCATCAGATCATATAAGTCCTTCCAGGCCTCTCTGAAGTCTGCCTGTTCGTCATTTCTTATATCACAATAGTATTCCATTACATTCATATACCACAACTTTTCAGCCATTCTCCAGTTGATGGGCATCCCCTTGATTTCCAGTTCTTGACCACCACAAAGAGAGCTGTTATAAATATGTTTGTACATATGGGATCCTTTCCCATTTTTATGATCTTTTTGGGATACAAAGCTAGAAGCGATATTGCTGGATCAGTGGGTATGCACATTTTTGGAGCCCTTTGGGTATGGTTCCAAACTGCTCTCCAGAATGGTTGGATCAGCTCACATCTCTGCCACCAATGAATTAGTGTTCCAACTCTCCCACATCTTCTCCAACATTTACCATCTTCTGTTCTGTCATGTTAGCCAGTCTGGCAGGTGGGATGAGGTATCTCAGAGTTGTTTTGATTTGCATCTCTCTAATCAATAGTGATTTAGAGCATTTTTTCATATGACTATAGATAGCTTTAATTTCTTCCTCTGAAAACTCCCTGTTCGTATCCTTTGATCATTTATCAGTGGGGAAATGCCTTAAATTCTTGTTCATTTGACTCAGTTCTCTAGATATTTTAGAAATGAGGCCTTCGTCAGATACTAGTTGCAAAAATTCTTTTCCAATTTTCTGCTTCGCTCCTAATCTTGGTTGCATTGGATTTGTTTGTGCATAACTTTTCAATTTAATGTAGTCCCAATTATCCATTTTGCACTTAATGATGTGTTCTCTGTCTCTTGTTTGGTTAAAAGTTTTTCCATTCTCTATAAGTCTGACAAATACACTATTCCTTGCTCCCCTAATTTGTTTATAGTATCAATCTTTATGCCTAGATCGTGTATCCATTTGGACTTTCTTTCCTTCTGTTTAACTGTAACTTCCTCTTATCTTCCTGTTTGATTTATAGCAAGAGTATTTATATTGATGGTGTTCAGTTCATTTAACAGTAGTATGTTGATTAGACAGAGAGCCCACTTTTATAATAAAACTATGTCGCTTTTTAAGCAGTGTTTTATTATTTCTCTTTCTCTCCTTTTAATATCATTGTTATTTCCCCACCTGTCTTCTGACAAAGTAAGTAGTTAAGGAGAACACATCAGCACATTAGCCGTTTTTCTTCACCTCTTGCTCATAACCTCTTTGCTAATAGGAGATAGGCTGCTTTTCCGTGAGAGTCCTTTGAATTTACTGAGTGGTGTTTTCAGCCGGTTCAGTAAATGAACATTAAGCACCTACTGTGTGCCAGATTGTGATCATTAGGTCATTTGTTCTTATTATTTTGTCTCTCTCCATGAGTTCGTATGTGTCATATCTTATAGTGCAGTAAATATTTCATTACATTCATACACTACAGTTTGTTTAGTCATTCCTTCCACATTGCGGGGCTCCCAGATTTCTTTTTAGTTCTTTGCTGTTCCTAAAGGTGCTGTTATAATTAGTTTTGTGCACATGAGACATTTTCTTCTAGTTTTGCCCAGTGACCCTCTAACACTCGTCATTTTCCCCTCTTCCGTCACCTTTGCCAGTCTGATGGGCATCAGTTGAAACCACAGAATTGTTTTAAGTTCCATTTCTCTCATTTGTGATTTGAAGGATTCTTTCATATGCTTGTCAATCACTTCCCTTTCCTCTTTGGAAAATGGCATCATGACAGTTTATGGCTACTTCCTGCATTGGGGAGTGGATGCTAACATTGTATATTTGTATCAGTTCTGCATATCTTGCAAATCAGAACTTAATCTGAGATTTTTGCTATAAAGATTTTCCTTCATTTAACTAGTTGCTTTAATTTCGTAAATGTAAAAGCTTTTTTTTATGTAATCGCATTTATCCAATGTGATCACCCCTTTCCTTTGTTCAGCTAGGAATTCTTTGTTGCACAATGATGTGGTCTTTATACTTATGCTATTTATCTTTTTGGAGATTGTTGTGGTATATGATGTAAGGTATTGTTCTGAACCCATTTTGTTCCAAACTGCTTTCTTATTTTCCCAGTAGTTTTTATCAAAAAAAGAATACCTTTACACTCCAGTATTTTGCATCCTTTATAAAGCACCCTATAGGCTATTATACTAAATTGTTTCTGGGTTTTATTTCCCTGGGCTATCCCAGCCAGTTACAGTTTTTTTTAAACCAGTACCAAATATCTTCGATGATTGACACTGTGTAATATAATCTGAGATCTCGTGATATTAGGACCCCTTTAATTATTATTTTTGTTTGATTATTTTCCTTAAATTTTTGTTTCCCTAGAGAAATTTTGCTATTTTTTTTAGTTTGATAATGTCATATTTTTGATAATTTGATTAATGTGGCTATGCAGAATTGTTTATACGAGTATTTCTTGTTTCAGATTTGTGGTATAACCTAAGCTTTTCTCTTAAATCTTCAGCTGTGCTTAGAAAACAGCATGCAGCAGAACTTCACTTAGGGGACTTTCTAGTTTTTCTGCGAAGAGTCGTATCTTCAAAAGCTATTCAGTCAAAAATGGCTTCTCCAAAGTGGACTGAAGTGCTTCTTAACATTGCATCTCAGAAGTGTTCTTCAGGTATAAAATAGGCTTTAGAAAAGTTCACATTATATATTTGTCTCATTCAAATACTGGTTATACTTAACACTATTGAACAGCAACGTACTTAATTTTGAGAATTTTCTTGAGAGTTAAAATTTTCTGTCTAAATCTAGATCATGTTGATAATTACAGTTTTTCTTTGTCAGGTATTCCCCTGGTGGGTAACTTAAGGACCCGATTACTTGCACTGCATGTCCTTGAAGCTGTATTACCAGCTTGTGAATCTGGGGTTGAAGACGATCAGATGGCTCAGGTCCGTGTTTGTAAAATCACTCCAAAATGTCATTTATAGTGTTCCAAAGCGATGAATGAAAGTCAGTCAAGTATTTACTGTCTGTAATGTGCCAGAGACTAGGCTAAGTGATAGGGATATAAATACAAGGAATGAAATATTCTCTACTTGGGTGAAATTTGTATCTGCTGAGGGATGGATTCAAGTACATATAAGACATATACAGCATAAAAATAAAGTGAATGAAAATTAGCTACAGATTATGTATGATATTTGCTTAACTTCATATTAAGGTAATGTAGCATAACTTCATATTCTCATATTGCTTTGTTTTCTCTGCTGTCCCTAACATAGTGGTAGAGGGAGATCAAAAGGAGTGGGACTCTTCAGTTTAAGCAGACCAGTTTGTTATGTAATCCTAAATGAGCCTTCACTCTTGTGTGGTAACCCTTTATTCTTTCCACAGCAGTTACTGTAAACCTTCTTTGTACATTCCTGACTCCTACATGTCCCAAGCCCCTTCAGTCTTGGAGTTACCCATGAACCACCTTCTCCCTCATGCCCCTGTCCATTCCACTTCTGTGTTCCCCAGAGTGCCTCTTTGATGTGATATGTACAGCCACTCTGCCTAGCTGAGGTCCTTTGATCTAGACTAGTGCAAGGGTTTCCATGCTGGTCTCCTTGCTTCCATTTTTCTCCATCACCAAACCATCTTCTATACATCTGCCAAAGCAGTGTTCATAAAGCGCAGAACTGACTGTCTCCCCGCCTCAGAAATTATAGTTTACAAGACAGAGCCTGATACTTAACAGCCCTCTGAGCTCTTTTTATAATCTGATTTCTTACTAATCTTCTATAGGCATTCTATGTGCTAGTCACATTGGCATGCTAGCTGTTTTTGTGACTACTGTCTGTCTCATATCTTGATGCCTTGGTATATTTGGTCAGTCTTTTCTGGAATATGTTCCCTTCTTACCTTTGTCTCCCGACACAGCTCAGGTGCCTTTTCAGTCTGGTACCTCTTCTGATCTGTTCTCTGCCCCTTAGTGATTTATAATTGTTTTTACTTATTTGCGTTTTGTTCCTCCACAAGAACGTAAGTTCTTTGAGGGCAGAGAACTCAGAATGTTTGGTTTTTGTCCTTGTATCTTCATTGGTTTATGCTCTGCTGTTATAGTAGACATTTAACAAATGTAAGTTGAATTGAAGACCAAGATTTGTTTAAGCTTGATTCTGTGGTGGGGCAAAGGTACTGAAACCTAATTCAGGTTATAAAAGAATTATGAAAATGCTTTTACTGGGCTGTTTTTTTGTAAGCATTAGTTTCTGGGTTTCTGTGCTAAGTGGTGTCATCTCCTTTGTATTTGTACTTTTGGGTGTTTCTGCTTGTCACCTTACTGATTTAGTGCTAACTCAGTTATCATATTGTCCAGGTTATTTACTGTCATCAGATTAAGTAATTTTGTAAGCTCCCTTAACCTTTCCAGGACAAGATACTAGTTATGAGAGAGGCTGCTCTGGAGTCAGAAAGACCTGAGTTCACATTTGACTTCAGACGCTTTCCTAGTTGTGGGACAAGTCATTTAAAACTCTGAAGTACAAAGCGGGTAATAACAGCACCTGCCTGAAGATCCAGTGAGATGATCTTTGTAAATCTTTTAGCACCGTGCCTGGCACATAAGAGGAGCTTAGTGAAAATGCTTGTCACCCTCCTCCCCCACACCTAACAGGTGCTCAGGGTTTTTGTAGAATGAATAAAGTCAATAAAGTTCAGGTTTCATTATATATACTGAAAAAATTAACAAGGCTTCTAAAATGATCAACTCACCAGCAGAAAGTGATACCTTATCAAGTTATGTAGTTTGTGTTTTCTGATAACTCCTGAAATTGCTATTTTGGAATTAGACCTCTCTCTCTCTCTCTCTCTCTCTTTTTTTTTTTTTTACCACCCTGCAATGCACCAGGTTGTTGAACGATTGTTTTCCCTTCTCTCGGATTGTATGTGGGAGACACCCATTGCACAGGCCAAACATGCAATTCAGATCAAGGAAAAAGAGCAAGAAATGAAGTTACAGGTAATTGACCTTTCTAACAATTATCTTTAGTTATTGCCTGAAGTTAGCTTATTCTGAAATACTAATAAGGTTTCATTTCTGATAGAAGCAAGGAGAATTAGAGGAAGAGGATGAAAACCTTCCTATTCAAGAAGTGTCTTTTGACCCAGAGAAAGTTCAGTGCTGCTTAGTGGAAAATGGACAGATTTTAACCCATGGCAGTGGAGGAAAAGGATATGGGTTAGCTTCAACAGGTGTAACATCTGGATGTTATCAGTGGAAGGTTTGTGAAATTCCAATAAATTTTTAGAATTTTGTCATTTTAAAAATAATTTTAACAGTATATGAAAGAAAAATTTTTTTTCTCCCCATGATTCTTTATCATGCAACTATCTTTCATTCTAGCTAAAACTAATTAAAAATCCTCATTGGGGAATAGTTAGAAATTCCAAAAATCATTTAAATATTCCTTAACAAATCTTTTCAGAAAATTCTCAGTAAACTTAAGCCTTTTAATAAGATCTAAGTAGAAATCAAGATGGATCACTTAAGATAGTCTTGGCAAGATGATCGAGAGTTGCTTGAAGGATAAAATTTTTAAAAATGTCTGCCGATATAAAAACTGTAACAACCTTATTAATATGACCTTGTTTTTTAAGCAACAAAAATGCATCCTATTCACGTATTATATGTTATTTGACAACTTTTAATATTGCTTCCTTGAGTATTTAAGTGTTGATTAAATATAGATTATGTAATCAATTAGTGTACTTTAACGTTTACCTGATATTAATGAAAATTATTGATTTTATTTTAGTTTTACATTGTAAAGGAAAACCGTGGTAATGAAGGCACATGTGTTGGAGTTTCTCGATGGCCAGTACATGATTTTAACCACCGCACTACCTCAGATATGTGGTTGTATAGAGCCTACAGTGGTAACCTGTATCATAATGGAGAACAGACTTTGACGTTGTCCAGTTTTACTCAAGGAGATTTTATCACTTGTGTATTGGACATGGAGGCCAGAACCATTTCCTTTGGTAAAAATGGAGAGGTACTAAAATTTGTTTACAAGATTCCTACTATCTGTGTTTTTGTGTATATTCACCTTGTTTGTTTATGGGCTGATCTCCAGTTTACAGATTATCTGCTCTGTCTTTGGTTCTCTTCTTTCTTCTTCCTGTTTACTTTTTTTTTTGGTTACAGTACCTATTAGTAGCCACACTAGAGAGCAGGGAGCAGAAAAGGAGGTTGTGTAATTCCATTGGATAAAAGTTGTTTAAAATAATACTTTAATTAGCATTTGTAGAATTTCCCCAGTTAGAAATGATAATCAAGAATTGGTTGTCCTTTCTTTATGTGGTGGATTTGCATAAATTCTTATTGTGAATTTTATGAAGGAAAATTTTATTTCATAAAAATTCAGAGTGTTTTGGAATTTTTGAGTTGGAAGGGACCTTAGAGGTCATCTGATCAAACTTCTGCATATTGAGGGAATTCTTTCTACTGCTTCTCTAACAGATTATAATCCAATTGTTGCTTGAATATGTCTAGGAGCAAAGAACATTTTATTTCAAACACTGTCCATTCTGTTTGTGGACTGCCTAAGTTGTTAGGGAGGCATATTCCAGGAACTTCTTTTTCCTAGTTCTGCCCTATGGAACTACATAGAATAAATCGAATCCTGTTTCCAGAAGGCAGACCTTCATGAAGATATTTCAAAATATCTATTGTCCTGCTCTGAAATCTTTTTTAGACAAACATCTCTAGTTCCTTAAACTGTTATTCAGATACTATGCCCTCAAATCTTCTCCCCAGCTAGGTGACCTTCCTCTCAAGTTTGTGAATGTTCCTCTTAAATGTGGCAAACCTAACTGAATGCAGTAATCCATATGTGGAATGACCAGCACAGAGTATGGCAGGATTCATTAAACTCAAGCTTTTTAATAATATGTGAGTAGAAATTAAGATGGACTTCTTAAGATAGTCCTGGAGTATTCTGGATAGTCTTCCATTGTCCTGAACACTGTGCCTATGTTAATGAAACCTAAATTCTAAGTAGCCTTTTTTTTGGGGGGAAGGGGGGCAGATAACACCTTTTCTATTCATTGAGCTAACAGTCAACTAAAAATCCTGTAGGATTATAGTGTGAGAGCTGTAACAGACCTTAGAAATTATCTCATTGAAACTTTGAGTCTTTTTGAAGCTAGGTGGCCTTCTCTTCCTGTGCAGTTGACTTTTTTCAACCTATGTGCAGAACCTCACACATTTATTTCTTGCTAAATTCAGTCCATCTTTAGAGCTTTTAAAGGATTATATGAATCATGAGTTTTGTTGTCCAAAAATAGTGGCTGTGTTTTTCAGTTTGCTGGATGTGAAACCATGCCTGCCATATTTTTATCCAAGTAATTGGTAAAATGTTGAGTGTACATCTTGCTATAAACCATAAGAGCTCTCCCTCCTGGATGACATCTATCAATTAACACCTTAGGTACTGTTGTTCAACCAGTTATGAATCCATCTAACTTCATGATCACTTCTTCCCTATTTTTTCATCTTGTCCACAAAAATATAAAAAGTAACTTTGTCATATAACTTGCTGAAATCCAAATATATGTCTACAACATTTCCCTGATACGTTGCTCTAGCATCCCAATCCGAAAAACAAATTGTAATTTGCTGGGCTTTCTTCTAGTTTTTATTTTCCGTTCTGTGTGCTCACAGTCCATTTGTTGTTCTTGAGTTTTCCTAGACATCATCACAAGCTTACTGATACATGATTTGTAGAATTCTCATCTTCCCTTTTTTTAGAAAATTGAGTTAATAATTGTCCTTAGCCTATTACCTCCCTTGATCTACAGTTTCTCCAAAATTATAGATAACAATTTAACAGGAGCACAAACAGGTTCTTACAAATGTTTGGGACATAATTTATCAGGATGAGGGACTTGAACTAGACTCAGTAGGTGTTTGCTTACTCCTTGTAGTTTCATTCCCCACCTATCCCTATATTTTTCTATCATTTCTAGTTTGAAGATAATTTTTCTTGATAAGGGGGTATTGAATTGAAATACTTGACTAGTGGTTCTTTGTTGTTTATTAAAATTATACTATCACATGAAACCAAAAGCTTTTTTCCTTTTCTTTTTCTTATGGACAACCTACAAAGTATTCTTTTGTTGAACTCAACGTCGTAGCCTTATGTTCTCTGTCACTGGTAAGCTTTTAGGGTTGGGACAGTGGCTCAGAGAGTGTTCTGGGGGACATAGTATCTCTTGATTTGGAGTTCATTGTTTCATAATGCTTTGTACCTTATGCAGCATACATGTTTACATCTAGACTTTCTCAAGGAATATAGATAACACAACTTTTAGGATACTGTTTCTATCAGTTGGGGAAAGAGCAGAACATGCAAACTTGTACAAGTGATAGGCCCATGGGTCCTGACATCCTCGTCTGTATTGCCCAGCCACTTTCACAAGCTTCACTTTGATTTCAAGAACATTTCCCTTTAATCACATTATCTCTTTAGATGCTCCTATCTTTGTCTTCACAGAGATAATTTGTGATTGTATTGCTGCAAATCTTTTTTGAGAACTTTCCATTCTTTTTTCATGAGTCTCTGGCTATGGAATTAGGAAACCTAATCCCATTGCCCATCCCCCTATCCCGTTAATTATTTTAATGTATGCCTTCCTAAAGTCCAGGGTATGTGTTTGACTGTGCCTTGAATTCTCTTAATTTGACTATTATGACATAGTCACATTTTCCCAAGGTTCCTATTCCTTTAACTTCCTCAATTCTTTCTTCTTGATCAGTACTAAATTTAGATCAATAGTTAATTTCATTGCTGTTATTAGATGCTGGAAAGTAAAGATTGTTAAAGAAGCCAATAATGTGTAAGGTATCCCCTTTTTTCAGAATGAGATACCTAGCAGATATTCTAATTGAATTCCCTTGTCAATACTGTTTCTTGCCTTGGTGCCAATTTTGTGATCTTTTTAAAATAAGCATCTTCTTTTCCATTCATGTAGACAATCTGTAGCATATTCCTACAGTGTTATCACCTATAAACCTTTTAGGTAGAAACTACATTGATTAATTCTTTAATTTTTCTTTCTTTTTTTCCTCATCCATGCTAACATCTAGGAACCCAAACTAGCTTTTGAAGATGTGGATGCAGCAGAGTTATATCCTTGTGTAATGTTCTACAGTAGCAATCCTGGAGAAAAGGTATTGAAAAATTATATCTTTACGCTAAAGGGAATAATTACCAGCTTTGGTTGTCACTAATTTCTGAATGTAATTTATAAATCTGTGCAAATACTCTCTTCTCTGCCTTGTCTCCCAACTTTCCCCCTCTGGCTCTGGAACCAGCAATCAAATCAATACTAGCTTTCTTGGAAATGACATTATCTATTGATTGTCCTGTGGCTCTACTTATGATGCCCGTGACTTTCCAGTCTACAGTACCTCTCACCTCCCTGGCCCCTACTTCCTTTTGAATTATTTTTGCTTATTAGAATGTAAGTTTCTTGAGGCCAGGGACTATCCATTTTTGTATCTAAGTGACAGCACTTAGCAAAGTGTCTGGCACTTAAATGATTTTTCTTTATTCATATTTTCTTACGTTTGATGAAAAAACAAAGACCTATTTAACTAGCTTTTCATACAATAAATAAAATAAAGTACTTTAGAAAGTGTTTTATTTTGAGAAAATTATATTTATTCTTTGACTTCTAAAGTACCATTTTTAAAAGGTTTTTTTCAGTTCATTATACATTCCCTGGTATGCTGAAACAATGAGTCCCCTTTAAAGTACCTACTTTATAAGTAAATTTTTTGAGAAATATTTCTCATGGTTCGTTATCAACCATACAAATAAAAAACCCATAAACATTAGAGAATGTTAAAATGAAAAGTAAATTACTGTTTTGGTTGCTTGTTAAGTATTGAATCGTTTACAGAGCATTTAAGTGTAGACTTAGGGATAGAATTTGTACAATCATTGACAGCATTTTGTGGTTCTATGTTTTAATTTTCATTTTCTGGTCTGTACTATACCATTATTTTTTCTTGAATTCATGATATGACATATCTAGAGGACATTTTTGGCAATTTCTTTCTTTTCTGCTCATTTTGTTAAGAATAGTGGCTGGACATGTATAAAATAGTTAATTTATTTAAACAAAATATTTCTCATTGATTTAAATTTTATCCTTGCAGACACACTGTGAGGTAGATAATGTAGATATTCTTAATCCATTTTACAGATTAGGCTGTTGTCCAGTCTTCTCAGTCATGCCTGACTCTTGGTGACCCCATTTTGGGTTTTCTTTTTCCTTCTTCAGCTCATTTTGCAGATGAGGTTAAGTGTCTTGCCCAGGGTCCCACAGCTAGTAAAGGTCTGAGTTCATATTGAGCTTTGGTTTTCTTGACTTGAGGCCTGGCACTCTGTCCGCTTAGCTCTACTGGTCAGCTTCCTGAGGTTTTAAGTGACCTTTTCAGGGTGATACGGTGATGATGATGATGATCATGGCTCTTACCAGGAGCTAGATACTGTGTCAAGTGCTTTACAATTCTTACTTCATTTTATCTTCTTGACAACCCTCGGAAGGTAGGTGCTGTCATTATCTCCATTTTATAGGTGAAGAAACTGAGACAGATACTGACTTGCCCAGGGTCTCACAGTTAGTGTCTATGGCCGAATTTGAACTTAGGTTTTTCTGACTCCCAGGGCAGCACTTTATCCACTGTGTGACCTAGCTGCCCCAGAATAGCAAGTGAGGGCTTTACATTGACTTGAACCTGAAGCTTCCTGACTTGGATTGCAGTTCTCATTCTGCTTTCCAGTGGCTTTATTGTGAATGGGAGGCTTGAGGTTTTGTTGCTGATCTAAGAGAATTTCATTGCTTAGTAGAGATACTGATTTTAAATATGAATGGAACAATATTTGATTTCTCTTGTCCTATTATTTAGATTTTTTTAGTCATCTCAGTAATGTCAGATAAATGCTTTTATTTTGAAGTTACTTCGGTTTCTTATAAAAAGTCTTTAGAAATATGTGAGATGTATAAAGTCCCTATAGCATCTTGGAAAAAAAAGCGTAGATCTTTCTTGAACTTTCAAGGGCTTAGTTTGGTGATAGTGTTCAGATTTTTAAAGATTTTAACTCCATTATACATATGTATATTTATACATATACACAACCTTATAATTGAAAATAATTGAATGTGTACTCCAGATGAGACTCTAATTTAGTGATTCTAAACCATGATATGCTAGTGTTCCTAACTGAAAGCATAATGTCATAAGGAAGAATGAAAGTGAGAGGAGGCTTCTTTTCTCCTCCCTCCAAAATTATATAGGAATTTCTTAGGAAGCACAATTGTAGGTCATCTTTCTACGATAGGAGGGGTAACTTTCTCATGAATATTTTGTCTATAAAATTGGCTTGAGGGGAGGAGAAAAGATCATTTAACTCCTGTTACTTTAGTTCTTCCTTATGACATTCTAGTGTTTCCATTTAGGTATCCAAGAATGTCATGGTTAGCATACTCCAAAAACCATTGAACCAGAAAGAGCCTACATAACTTGGAATACATATTCAGTTATTGTCAGCTCCGAGATATTTCTTTCTACTTAGTAAACTTTAGTGATGTATTTGGAATATTAATCTAGCTTAACAAGTAGTTGGTCTAATGAAGAGTTCTGGACTTGGAGTCAGGAATACTTGATTTCAAATCCTGCCCTGGCTGTTTACTAACTTTGTAATCCCTGCACAAGTTACTTTATCTTTTCATCTCACTTTCCTTTTTATAAAATGGAGATGATATTGATTGGTATCTACCTCACAGTTTTGTTGTGAGGATAAAATGAAATGACATGTAAATAGTGTTTCACACCTTAAAGCCATGCAAATATTAGTTATTAGGAATTTCTCAAATAGTAAAGCTCAAAATTCCCACTCTTTGATCCTTAGATCTTGCAAGAAAACCTCATGATTGACTATTGTGGAGTAGTCTGGACTCTGAAATGTTTTGGTCTCACGGAGACTGGCCGTGGAGCAGATGTATATATATATTCAGGGTATATACCTTGACCTCAATTCACTTTTACAATAGACCCAGATTTTGTGGAACTGTTCTAGTTTATTAGAGTTCCCAAGCCATGGAGAACTCGTGTAAGCCAAGTAGCTTTCATTCAACAGGGAATCATAATCCAGGGTCCATGGAAATAGATTTAAGATGGTTTTTGAACTTGGAGGGGGAAAAAATTACATCCTCATTTTTACTAACTTCTAGCAGAAATTTAGCATTTCCTTCAATTATTTAAAAACATTATCTTGAAAAAGAGGTCTGTATGCTCCATCAGGCTGCCAAAGGAATCTGTGACACAAATGTTAAGAACCCTTCATCTAGAGGGAATGAAAGCTGGCTGACAGATCTGACATGGTCTCTTAAACTTAAGAGGTAAACCTCAGACTGGAGCTTAAGCAAATATTCAAGATTAAAACTCATAATTATAACTTTGGTTCGGCATCATACTTAACATTTTGGAATGCTAAAATTGCTAGTTTTTATGGCTGTTGTTAATTTGACATTTGACTAGTCTCTTTCCTTCTCTTTTTCTTTAGGTGAAGATCTGTGATATGCAGATGCGAGGTACACCCAGAGACTTGCTTCCTGGAGATCCAATATGTAGTCCTGTAGCTGCAGTGCTGGCTGAGGCCACTATTCAGCTTATTCGTATCCTTCACCGGACAGATCGTTGGACACATTGCATAAACAAGAAAATGATGGAAAGATTACATAAAATTAAGATGTGCATTAAAGAAACTGGTCAAAAACTAAAGAAAAGTCGCTCAGTTCAAAGCCGAGAGGAGAATGAGATGAGAGAGGAAAGAGAGAACAAAGAGGAGGAGAAAGGGAAACATGGTAGGCATGGTCTTGCTGACCTCTCTGAGCTGCAGTTGAAGACACTTTGCGTAGAGGTGTGGCCTGTGCTTGCAGTGATAGGTGGAGTTGATGCTGGTCTGAGAGTTGGAGGTCGGTGTGTTCACAAGCAGACCGGCCGTCATGCCACTTTACTTGGCGTGGTCAAAGAAGGTAGTACATCTGCCAAGGTCCAATGGGATGAAGCAGAAATTACTGTCAGGTATGATATGTTCAAGTAAACTTTGAATAATTGAACAAAGTGTTAGCCATAGAAAATGAGTAGTATACATTTTAAATGAGATACTAATGAGCTTTTGAAAAATAGTTTTGTTGTTAATTCTGTGAGTTTAGGTGATCATATTTATTTGTGATCTGAGGATAGTTGAACGTGTGTGCATGTGTATTTTTAGGATTTCCATCTTTCTTGCAGGTGTTTTCATGAATGAGGTAAGTAGGTTAAGATTTAGCTGTACCTCCTAATTTTAGTATTTATTTTGGTCATTTACTATGTGAATAGGAGAAAAGGGAAGGGTAGGACAGGGTGAGGAATCTGCCCTTGACCTCAACGCCACCTGGGGCCTCCTAGGTTCTTGGGTCCTTTGATTGAGTCCAAGTTTTACAGAACAAATCATTTATTAAGAAGATTTGTTCTGTGAAGTTTGGATTCGGTGAAAGGGCACACTTGAGGACCTTGAAGGCCACATGTGACTTCAAGACTGCAGGTTCCCCACCCCTGAGGTAGGAGAATCCAGATTTGTTAATTATATTATAGTTTGGTAGGTCCTTGAATTAGGAAATGGGAAAATTTAAATTAGGTTTTTGTATTGTTTGTGATTTTCACTTAATTTTGCTTTATCTTACCTCTATTAACATAGAAATCAAATTATTATTTCCCTCTCTGAGGAAATAATTTGTGTAGAAATGAAAGATCTGAAAGTGATATAATCTATAAAATTATTAATAATTGTTAAAATTAATAAATTGACTTAAACGTATGTGTGTATGATTTTGAAAATCGGATTTGATGTGTCTTCCATATAAGTCCTGTGCTCAAAAGAAGTTTTTAAGCTGCCTTGAACTTCATTATTGAGGGAATTTCATTATAGATTTGTTTGATAGAGCTCTCTACTCAATAATTGAATCTGTTCTTCATAATGAGGCTTGAACCATTCTTGAAGGGTTTTCTTTGGAATTTTGTTGCAATGGATAATCACTCTACGGGTATCACCGAGCTGTCCTTTATGCCTCATTTGGACTTTGCTATCACCCAGTAAGGTAGAGTAAGGTAGAGAGTAAGGTGGTATTATCTCCATTTTACAGATGGGGAGATTGAGGCTTATAAAGAACTTGAATGAGTGACTTGCTTAGGATTGTATAGCCAGTAAGTTCCAGAGGCAGGTTTTGAAGCTCATCATTGTGTTCTGATTCTGAGGCCTGTACTTTTTCACTACACCACTGCACCAGGCTGCCTTTCACCTGATAATTTATATTTAGACTGTACAGTTTTAACCTTTGCTTTGCTTACTTCCCATTTCAGTTTTATGCCTACCTTATAATAGTGTTTAGAAAAGCCTTTAAATTATAAAATTACATTAATCATTTTTCTCAAGCCGCCCGTTGGTGACAAGTGTTAGCTCTCCTCTCTTTGTACAGTCTCTTATTTTGAAGGGTGGACTCCGTTAAAAATGATGCGTTTGTTAATCACCACTATTCACTTCATCATGCTGCCTATTGCTATAGCTAATTGAGATGCCAAATATGGGCCTGATATCCCTTTGTAGTGTTAATTTGACATAGAAAAGTGCCTAAATCAGTAAAAAAAACACTTTGGAAATAAGTCTTGTAGAAAAATTTCCTGAAATTACAGTATTCTTAAATTTGAACAAGTTCTTATGAGATATTTGCAATTTAAGAATCTTATAAATGGCAAGCTTTAGGATAAAAGAAGTGAACTTTAAAATGTAATCTTTTTCTGTGAAGTTGGTAATGAACCATTGCAAAAATAATAAATTAGGTGTGTTAGATGAGCCTTCTGAATACAGGTACATTCCATAGTTGTTTGTATTCGTTGTTGAAAGCACGGGCATATCTCATTGCCTTTGCTTTCAGCATCTTTTTCCTGATGATATTCTCATTCCTTTCCCTGTTTAGATTAAATTTTAGACTTGTAGTTCATTTGAATTATGCTCTATTATGTATGCGTCCACACGCCTTGCTGTCTGTATGATTTCCTGCACTTTCCTCCTGTCTGTCCCTCACCTGCTTCTTCCTGTGTCGTTCTGATCTTTATTAAAGCTTCCCAACTTTTTGGTCGCCTAGTGACACCCCATTATATAACCTGGAGCCCTGCGAGCCGCTGCCCTTCGATGTCGCCAGGTTCCGTGGACTGACGGCCTCCGTGCTGCTGGACCTCACTTACCTGACTGGCATTCATGAAGACATGGGCAAACAGAGTGCCAAGAGACACGAGAAGAAACACCGGCACGAATCAGAGGAGAAAGTGGATATTGAACAGAAAGCAGAAAGTGATCCTACCTCAGATGGAAGAGCAACCTTGAGTTCTGATGATGTGAGAAGTCACGGCGCTGCAAACTCCAAGTCAGAAAGTGAAATAGCTTCATTTTCTTTAGATTCAGCACCACAAAATACTGAGTCCCAACACCAACTAGTAGAAGGAAAACGAAAAAACCATGAACATACTTCCAAAAACCATGATATTGCTCAGTCAGAAATAAGAGCTGTACAGTTGTCTTACCTCTATCTTGGTGCTATGAAAACACTTAGTGCTCTTCTAAGTTGTAGTAAGTATGCTGAGTTGTTATTGATACCGAAAGTCCTGGCTGAAAATGGTCACAACTCAGATTGCGCAAGTTCTCCAGTTGTTCATGAAGATGTTGAAATGCGTGCAGCTCTGCAGTTCTTGATGCGACACATGGTGAAAAGAGCGGTCATGCGTTCTCCCATAAAGAGAGCTTTAGGACTGGCAGACTTGGAAAGAGCTCAAGCTATGATCTACAAATTAGTAGTCCACGGTCTTTTGGAAGACCAGTGTGGTGGCAAAATCAAACAAGGTGTGTTTTCTATCGTCGTTGTTGTTGTTAGTAGTAGTAGTAATAGTGTGCTTCTGTAATTGATTTATAATTATTCAAATTATCACTGAAATAATTTAATAATTTTTCTGTGGTAATTATCTGTTGACTTTTCCCAAAAAAAGGCTTCTGAATAATACTTCTTTGTTACTTATGTGCTATTAGCACATTTTTAGAGTTAACAATTTCAGAGCATTTTTACATACATTATCTGATTTCACACTTAAAACAGTACAGTGTTATTGACCCAATTTCCAAATGAGAAACTAAGATTTGGAAAAGTTGTGAGTTCATCCAAGGCAAAGTCTGATTTTTTTAAAAAAAATTATTTAAATACATGTACCAGATAAAATTTCATTTGGGAAAACTGAAATTTAGCATGTTACAGAAAGCACTGTTATTTAATGATTTGATTTTAACATAAAGTATACTATTTAAAACTCAAATTTGGTTTCATTTCCATTAGCTATAACATATCAAAACTAAAATGGGATCTATCACATTAGAATATGAATTATAAAATAATACTTAGTCTTTTAGGTTTGGTATTATAGCTTAAGAAAATATGTGGGGAAAGATCTCCATACATATTCCTAGATTTTAGAGGTGAGACAGGACCTTAGAAATCTAATCTAGCATGTTCATTTTATAGATGGTGAAACTCAAGCCAAGAGAGAGGAAGTCAGTTACATTCCAGGTTACATTCCTACTTGGTGACAGTCAAAACTAGACATCAGGGGGTCTCCTTATTCCAATTTCAGTGCTCTTTCCAGTGTGCCACGTTGTAGTGGTTTCAGTTGGTACCATGTGCTACTACTTGATTATGAAATGGTTACAGAGTAACTCCATTGAAATTATTCATCATAGAACAACCCTGTTGATAGGGCAAAGGTTATTTAAGTTGTAAAAAACCACACATAATTCATCATCAATCAACAGTCATGAGACGTGGAAGAAGAAGCATTCTTTGAGATGGAGGTGAGCTCAGAAGGAATGCATTCCAGCCTTGGAGGATGAGCATACAGGTGGGATTGAGTACATAATT
The DNA here is from genome assembly GCA_028658325.1 of Potorous gilbertii. NCBI lineage: Eukaryota > Metazoa > Chordata > Mammalia > Diprotodontia > Potoroidae > Potorous > Potorous gilbertii. The sequence goes on along the minus strand of CM053769.1, from coordinate 577,673,831 downwards.
GCCCCTTACTTAGATGGTGGGGGAAAGATAGAAAAAAAGTTTAGAAGTATTGAAACACCCTTAAATTTTATGTAGAATATATAGGTTCAATCTATTTTTTATAGCCCTATGACCTTTATATATCTTCATTTTTTGTTTATAGACCAAAATGTGAGACTAAATCAGAATGCCTGGAAACACAGTCAAACATAACTGAGTCAGACATCTTCATATACCAATTCAAAACAAAAAAAACTAGGTGATTTTATTGAAGAGAATCTCCCTTTTGAAAAACTAGTACACTCTTGTAAAGTATTTTATATATGTGTGCATGGTATAGAATACAAGTTATAATTTTTAAAGGTATTCATTTTTCTGTGAATATTTATTGATGGCTTAAAATTTTAGTAAGTGATATGTTAAGAATTCTTCAACACCTTAGAATTTAAAGTTAGTTACCATTTCTCCTGCTCATTGTCACTGTTGAAAATACTGTTTCCTAATGTTTTTTATAAAATACTTGTTTTCTAGAAGTTGATCAGCAAACAGAAGAAGGAGATCAGACACAGCAGGCACAGACGCCAGTTACCACTAGTCCTTCAGCTTCCAGTACCACATCCTTTATGAGCAGTTCTTTGGAGGATACCACTACTGCGACTACCCCAGTCACTGACACTGAGACGGTGCCTGCTTCTGAGTCACCAGGGGTTATGCCACTTAGTCTTCTCAGGTAGAAAATATGACTTCTAACATATATACTGCTGATACATTTGGTTCTGAATCACGTAGGTTATTTTCTCTTGGGAAAATATACTTGGCTAAATTCTAAATTAGAGAATTAAAAAATTTCAGTACTGAGAGGATATTTAGATACCTTTTAATATCCTACCCTCTCCACTTTACAGTTGGCAGTTAAGTGACTTTCCGAACATTGTTCAATTCAGTTTAAACATTTACGAAGCGGCTGCCTTGTTCAAGTGAGCTGAGGTGTAGTGAATAAAGAGCCAGTCTTGGAGCCAGGAGGCTGTGGGTTCAGTTCTCACTTTTGACACCTGCTACCTGTGTAATCCTTTTCAGTACTTAGGGCACCTCTGTAACACTGTGAAGTACAGAGAAAGTAAATAGATATAAAAAAACAAGGAAGTGAGAAGTCTGTCCTCATTTCACTCAGACAACTCTCATCTGTCATGAAAAGGTATCCTTTCTCTCTGCCAAGGTGAACTCCTTTCCATGTACCCTTGATGCCCTCCACTGCTGTCTTCTCCAGCAGATTGTGCCTCAGTTGTTATCCTTGCTCTTACGTTTAAATCTTTTCATCTTTCCTTCTCTGTGGATTCCTTCCCTGCTTCCTACCTGTCTAAGAACCTCCAGCCTAACTCTTCTAACCCTCCCTCAGTCTGGTTTCCAACAAACCCCATTATCTAGTGGCAGCTGCCCTCTTCAACATTACCCATGCTTTATTGCCAGATTTAATGATTCGGTCCTCACCTTCTTGATCTCTCTTCCAGAAGATTATTTTGGCTGTGATGAAAGGATGGATTAAAGAATGAATAGTTTGGAAGTAGAAAGAGCAGACCGAAGCTCTGTGTTTATCTCAGTGAGGGAAGTTGAGAGCTTGAGCTAGAGTGGTTGCAATGTCAGTATCTTCCTTCCATTGATTATCTCTGGTTTATCTTGTATCCATCTTGTTTTGTGCATAGTTGTTTGCATATTATCTCTCTTGAATGCCTTGAGTTTGTTTGTTTTTTAGTTTTCCTTGTATCCCTAGTGCTAGCTATTTAAATACCACTTCCATCCATTTGGGAAGTTGGACTGTTTCAAGTGGTTGCAAAACTTCAGTTAGGACTGCTCTGGTGAGTGACTGAAGTGGATTAGAAAGGTCAAGGCCTTTAGAAATGGAGGACTTGAGAGCTTCTTGTTTCAATATTGGCTTCAATTTTGCTATCTATATATGAAATTAAATTCTTTACTGAAAGGATTTAACCATTATTTGAGTTTTAACTAGTGCTTAAAATAGGAGAGCTGGAGTGGCTTTTTTTTCCTTTTTTCCCCAAACCCTTCAACCTTCTGCACCCTTTTTCCCCCCTTTCCTGTCAAATTAATGTCCTCTTCCTGGTAGTCTGTTTTATAATAAGGACTTGCCAGGGAAATTCTCTTTGCCTTGCTAAAGGAGAACCCCAGGAGAAAGAGACATGCCTTTGTTGTCCATTGACCCTTTATCCCACCCACCCTGTTCTTAATTCTTTAGCTCTGTCCACCACTCAGTACATTACTCACACTTATTTACCCTGATGCAGCTCTCAGTTCTAACTTCATCATCTGCCTGCTTCCCTAGTTTTTCTTTTGGGAAATGAGTTCTTTGTGGTGTCTTTGGCTAATAAGGAAGAAAGGAAGTGATATTTAAATAGCTGGCACTTCAATAGTGCTTTAAAGTTTGTAAAGTGCCTTGCAAATGTTTTCTCAGTTCTCTCAAGAACCTTGAAAAGTAGGTACTATTCGTAGCCCCACTTTACCAACAAGGAGTTCAAGTGATTCAGCCAGGGTCTAGCTGTTAGGTGCCTAAGGCTATATCTGAATTCAGATGTTCTTGACTCCAGGTCCCACACTCTATCCATTTTGTTACCTCTCTGCCTCTTGTGGTTAAAGAGAATTAAATACATTTTACATTCACATAGCAGTTTGCAAAGCACTTAGACATAAATTTGCTATTTAATCTTTAGGTATTAAAAGAAAATCTGCTTTATGCACAAATACACTCACATATCTTAAACCCTTTTCTCAGTTATTTCATTTCCCTGCTAGTAGCAATGGTAAGATTAAAAATTTAAATTTCAGTTTTATGGCAGTTTAAATGGAAGTATCTTCTGCCCCCACTGGACATTAGGTAGTTAAAGATAAGCGGCTTTGGGCTTTTATTTTGCTGGTATGTAGCTAACTTCTGTTTTTTCATTGAACTACTCAACTCTCCATATGGACTTAGGGAAAGGGGTATCCTTGGAATTGCCCCATCTTGTTGTATTTACCCAACAGTTTTACAAAGGAGTCTGTGACTTTTATAATAGTAAAGTGCCATTATTGCTCTTTTCAAGGCAAATGTTCTCCAGTTATCCAACTACCACTGTCCTTCCCACTCGACGTGCACAGACTCCACCTATATCCTCCTTACCAACCTCTCCTTCTGATGAAGTTGGAAGGAGACAAAGCCTGACTTCTCCTGACTCACAGTCTGCAAGACCTACCAATCGAACAGGTTTGTGGCCATTGATGCTAGTATTAAAAAAAATTCACATTATTGTGAATAGTAGGAATTCATTTTCATGATTATAAATGAGACTTCTGTTTTAACCACTGAAAATGATGGCATAATAATTTTGTTTTGGTAAAAGAGGAATTAGCTTGTCAAATTACATTGTTTTCCTTTATGCTGCATTTAGGATTGAACTACAGGATCTTTCCAGGACACATGGATTAGAAACAACAAACTGAGCAGAGAAGGCCTGAGCAAGGGGCCTGCTTAGATGTAGGCAATGCTGGCAGACTAGCAGCAAGAGGAGAGATGTGGAACAGACATGAGCTGTTCAGTTTGTGCCATTTTGTAGGCCTCAGTAACCTCCTGAGAGTATTGCTGTACACATAATGCAAAAATAGAGACATAGACTGTAATTCAGGAAAAGGGTATGTTCAGCATTCTGTCTACTCTCCTGCTTAAATGTAGCTACAAAATGACATCCGGTTTGTAAAGTGAAGCCTGCAAGGGTCACCTTGAGATAGTGGCTTGTGTGAGGCACTCCCCAATCAGGACAGTCTGGGCCCCAGGGTGGAGTTTGAAAGTTGAGCCATGGGCTGGTATATAATACAGACTTGATGTGTAAGAGAAATCTTCCTATTAATGAGAACCACCTGGTCAATTAACAAGCATTTGTCAAGAACCTACTATATGATAGATGCTGTGCTTGAGCTGGGAACTCATAGACAAAACATGGAACTGTCTGCCCTGCCAGCAAGGAGCTGGAGTGGTTAGGTTACGGAGATTCCTTGTATACTGAAATTTTGTGACGCTTCCTCAGAAATTTCAACAGAGACTCTATTAGTCATACCGTCTTCATTTACCAGTGGTTGTTATTGTAATGCTCATAAGGTCCTTATTTCCATTTCTTTTCAGCTTTATCCGATCCAAGTAGCAGACTTTCCACCTCCCCTCCTCCTCCAGCTATTGCGGTACCATTGCTAGAGATGGGGTTCTCTCTTCGGCAGATTGCAAAAGCTATGGAAGCCACAGGTAGGACAGAGGATCACTGTTTTGAATCTATAGAAGCAGGAAGCACCATTTATTTTATTTTTTAAATTTTTTTGTTCATTTTGAATTTTTAAGTACAGAAGAAAGAAAAGGGAACATTTTCATTTACACAGCATAACCTGAAACCATGAATTTACATTTCACATTGTTTAATTTTTTTTGAAAAACAAAACTACTCTACTTTTTATGCTTCCTTCTACATTTTCTTTTATTCTTTGTTGTGCACATCCTTTTTTTATGCCTTCCCTCCTGTTTTAGAAATGGCTATCCTTGGATACAAATGTGTGTGTGCACGTGAGCGTGCGTGAAACCAATATTATACATACTTTTATTTATCAGCTCTTTCTCTGGAGCAGATGGCATCTTCCTTCATAGGTCCTTTGTAGTTAATTTGGGTGCAATTTGACTTAGTTATTCGAAATTCTTTTAAAAAAATGGTTCTGCTGGATGCAACGTTGTCTTAGTTCTGGTCATTTCACTCTTATTTATTTCATGCCAGTTTTCCCCCGTTTTTTAAAATCAACACGCTGGTCATTTCTTATAACAGTGTTCCATCCTGATCACATGCCACAGCTTATTGAGCCGTTCCCCAGCTGATGGATGTCCCTGCAATTTCCAGCCACCACAAAGAGAGCTGCTGTAAACATTTGAGGTCATATCGGTCCTTTTCCCTCCTCATCGCAGGGAACAGACCTTATAGTGGTATTTCTAGATCAAAGTGTATCATAGGCAGTTTATGAACTCTTTGGGTTCCTAGTCCTAGATTGCTCTCCAGAATGACTGGATTGGCCCCACCAAGAGTGAATTAGCATCCCAGCTTATCTGGACCCCATCCAGCATTTGTTTCTTTTCCCTTCTATCATTTTAGTCAGTCTTACAGATAGAAAGTGATATGTCAAGATTGTTTCAATTTGAATTTCCTTAACAAATAGTGATTTAGAACATTTTTCCATATGACTAAATTGTTTTGATTTCTTCATCAGAAAACTGTCTGTTCATGTCTTTTGACAATCAATCAGGGAATGATTCGACACAGTTATTTGTATATTTGAGATTATTAGATCTTTATCTGAAAAACTGTCTATAAAAATTTCCCCCACCAATTTTCTACTTCTGATCTTTGCTACTTTGGTTTCATTTTTACAAAATCATTCACTCCGTACTTTACAGTGATCATGCTTCTTGTTTATTCATCAGTTGTTCACCTGTTCATAAGTCTGATAGGTAATATGTCCCCTGTTCTTCTAATTTTCTGTTCTCTCCCTCTGTTATCTAAGCCATGCATCCATTTTGACCTTGTTTTGCTAAATTTTATGAGACTGATCTATGCCCAGTTTCTGCCAGATTGCTTCTAGCTTGCCCAGCAGTTTTGTTTGTTTGTTTTTTTATTAAATAATGAATTCTTATTTACACTTGTGAAATGCAAGATTGTTAGTCATTTTCTGCTGTGAATTCTCTGTTTACTCTGTTCCACTGATCTACCTTTCTGTTTCTTAGCCAATACCAGATAGTTTTGATAATTACTCCAAACCTACTTCCTTTACATTTTTTATTTGGCTCCTGTAGTAACTAAATAGTCATTGTTTCTCTTTTATCCAGAAACCCTGATGGTCTTCCCCTTCCAATTCCTTTTTTTTGTTTGTTTGTTTTTTTTAAATTAAAAGGGCCATCCCTTGAGTAACTTAAAGAAGCCAATTCATCGAATTGGGTGTATGTCTCTCAAAGTGAGAATGCTCTAAGACCTTGTCCTGAAAAGGCCAGGGTCTCCCATTACATCCCAGGTCATCCCCAGTTGTCCTAAGACCTTATCCTGAAAGGGCCAGGGTCTCATGTTACATCCCAGACCATCCCCAGTTGGCCTAAGACCTTATCCTGAAAGGGCCAGGGTCTCCCATTACATCCCAGGCCATCCCCAGTTGTCTTAAGACCTTATTCTGAAAGGGCCAGGGTCTCCCGTTACATCCCAGGCTATCCCCAGTTGTCCTGATGAATATCAGGTCCCTGGACCCAGATGGCTCAGGAGGAGAAGTGAGGCTGGTGACCTCGCACAGCCCTCCTTCGCTCAAATCAAAGTCAGCGTGAGTCACGTCATCATCCTGACATCATGATCCCTTTGAGAACGAAGGACAAACACAGCAACATTAGCTCCTTTGATATTCTTGACCTTCTGTTCTTCCAAATGAATTTAATTACTATTTTTTCTAACTTCATAAAAAAATGTTTTGACAATTTAATTGGGATGGCATTGAATAAATGGATTAACTTCAGTAAAATTGTCATTTTTATTATATTGGCTCTGCCTACACATAAACAATTAATATTTCTCCAATGATTTAAATCTGATTTTATTAGTATAAAAAGGTTTGGGTTTTTTGTTTGTTTTTTTTTATAATTTTGTTCATAGAGTTCTTGGGTTTGTACTCTCAGTTATTTTATGTTGTCTAGACCAGAATGATTTTAAATGGAGTCTCTCTTCCCATCTCTTCTTGCAGGGTTTTGTTGATGATGTATAGGAGTGCTCATGATTTAAGTGGGCTTACTTTACATTCTGCTACTTTGGTAAAATTATTTCAGCTAACTTTTTAGTTGAGTCACTAGGGTTTGCTAAAAGAGAGTTTTCCTACCTTATTGCCCATTCTGGTTCCGTCTATTGTTTTCTTCTCTTACTCTTCTTGCTAGGATTTCCAATACAAAATTGAGTAATATTGGTGACAGTGTTCATCCTTGTTTCACTCCTGATTTTACTGGGAAAGCTTCTAGCTCACCCCCATCACAGATAATGCTTGCTGATGGTTTTAGGTAAATGTTTCCTATCAATTTGAAGAAATACAAGTATTTTTTTATAAGCATGAGCATTGTACTTTGTCGAAAGCTTTTTCTGCACATGTTGATATTTATCATGATTTTTCTTACTTTTATTTTTGATACAAACAATAATAATAGTGATAGTTTTCTTTATCTTAAGCCATTCCCGCATACCTGGTATAAACACCACTTGGTCACAGTGCACAGTCTTTGTAATACATTGTTGTGTTCTCCTAGCTAGTAATTTATTTAGGATTTTTGCATCCATATTCATTAGTGAAACTGGTCTATAATTTTCTGTTTTTACTCTTTCTGGTTTAGGTATCAATATCATATTAGTTTCATGAAAGGAGTTTGGTAGGACCCTTCCTTTGTCTATTATTCCAAATAATTTATTTGATGTTGGAATTAGTTTTTGAATGTTCGATAGAATTCACTTGTAGTAGATCTGATTGGTTATGGTACTTTTTTCTTAGGGAGCTCATTTATGGCCTGTTCAGTTTCTTTTTCTAAAATAAATTTATTTAGATATTCTATTTCCTCTTCTGCTAATCTAGGCAGTTCATGTTTTTGTAAATATTTTTCCATTTCACTTAAATTTTAAATTTATTGGCATATAATTGGACAAAACGACTCTTTATAATTGCTCTGATTCCATCTTTGCTAGTGGTAGATTCACCTTTTTCATTTTTAATACTAGTGATTTCATTTTCTTCTCTTTTTTAATCATATTTAACCAGTGGTTTATCTATTTTATAGGTTTTTCATAAAACCAACTCCTAATTTTCTTTTTTCAGTGGTTTTCTTATATTCAGTTTTCTTAATCTTTTCTTCAATTTTTAGGATTTTCAATTTAGTGTTTAGTTGGGGATTTTTAGTTTGTTCTTTTTCTGTTTTTTAAAATTGCATACCCCATTCATTGGCCTGTTGTTTCTCTGTTTTATTGAGGGTAAGCATTTAGAGAGATAATTTTTCCTCTGATTACTACTTTTGCTTTATGTAACATCTAGGTTTTGATATGTTGTCTCATTTTTGTCATTATATTAAATGAAATTATTGGTTCTTTCTTTGATTCGTTCTGTTTAGTCTCCAATTAGTTTTTTATTCTGTATTGTTTTGGCCCTTATTAAATATAATTTTTGTTGCATTGTGATCTGAAAAGGATGCATTTAATATTTCTGCTTTTAATTATAAATTTTTTATGCCCTAATATATATATATATATATATATATCTATAGTCAATCTTTTATAAAGGCACCATGTGCTACTGGAAGATGGTGTATTTCTTCCTATTCTCATTCTGTTCTCTCCAGATATCTATTATACCTAAATTCCCTAAAATTCTATTTACTTTGTTGACTTGTTTATTATTTTTATTTTGGTTAGAATTACGTAATTCTGAGAGGGGAAGATTAAAGTCCCTCCGTATTATAGGACTACAATTTGTTTCCACCTGTAATACATTTAACGTTTCCTTGAAAAATTTAGATACTATAGTATTTGGAGCATATAGTTTTAGCATTGATATTGCTTCATTGTCTATGGTACCTTTTATCATAATGCATTTTCCCTATTTATCTCTTTTAATTAAATCTATTTTAGCTTTCACTTTGTCTGAGACCAGGATTGCTACCAGCCCCCCCCCCTCTTTTTTTTTTGCATCTGTGGATGCATGATAAATTTTATTTCAGCCCTTTATTTTAGCTCTTTGTATATTTCTCATTTTTAAATGTTTCTTGTAAACAGCATATTGTTGGATTCTGATTTTTAATCTATTCTGCTGTTTCTTTTTCATGTGTTAGTTCATCCATTCACGTTCGTGGTGGCCTCTTTGCAAATACTTTATTGCCATCACTGCAATACCACATAACCAAATTTTCCTTTAAATATTTCTTATTGCCTTTGGGTACACAATAAAATGAATTCTATCATCTCCTTTATTTTCCTCATCAGGTAGAACCAGTGAACTGGCTTGCCCTTTAACTATAATTTCTTCTGGTTTCATTTACAATAAAGTGTGACTATGTTAAGATTAATACAATTAAGTTCCTCCAACATTATGCTCACTCTTTTGTTGTTGGATAAGGATCTCTCAGCTAATTTAGATCATTATAGACAATTTAAAAGCTGATTTTTAGTGCCCTTTGCCTGCTAAGAAATTGAAGGAAGCTGTACAGGATTGATTGAAGACCATTTGTACTTCTCTTTGTTTTGTGAGTTGTCTTGTCAGATTCATTGCCAAGTATCCAGACTGCTTGTGAAGAGTTTCTCAATACTTAGTCAGGATGGTATTACCAAAGCAGGCTTCTTTGGTTGCTGAGACCCTACTTGAGTCTTTTCAAATGCAGTAGGTAGAATCTCTTTGGTGAATTTTCTGAAGGAGGATTTTTTTGGAGAATATGCTGCAGAATTGCACAAGAGGGAATTTGTTTTCAAATAGCTGTAAAGTTTGATTAAAAAACATTTAACTGTCACCAAAGGGAGTTAGAGAAGAACACAGCATGAATGCCTCCTGTTTATTTTTTCATTAGGTGCGAGAGGTGAAGCGGATGCCCAGAACATTACTGTCCTGGCCATGTGGATGATAGAACATCCCGGTAATGAGGATGATGAGGAGCCTCAGTCAGGTAGCACTTCTGATTCACGTCATGGAGCCAGAGTTTCAGGCACCAACAGTGGAAAGTCTAATGACCCTTGTTTTTTGCCATCACCTGGTGACATACCATCAGCTGATGCTGCTGAAATGGAGGAGGGATTTAATGAAAGGTAAAGTGCCTATTGTAATTATTCAGTTCTATATTGCAGTAGTGGTAAATTTCAGAAATGATTCTAAATTGTACTTTGACTTTCCCCTACCCAAATGCTTTATGACCTGTAGATTTCTTGAAAAATTGGGATACATTATCTAAGAACCACTTATTAAGCCTCTGTACTGTGTATAGCATTTCTTGTAAGAGATACAAAGATAAAATAATACATGTTCTCTGTCTTTGTGGAGTTTACAACTGGGAATGGTAATACTATATTGAACGTTTTCAGGGAATTTACTTTGCACCTGGGTTAAGTTGTGCCCCAAGGGGTTGCACAACATTGGGCAAGTCAATGCCCCAGGTAATTCTTTTAAACTTTGTCAGTAATTTTGCTTAAAAATGGAGAACATCAACTTCTGTGATTAAAACAGGAGAGGGGGGAGACAGAGAGAGAAAGAAGTGTGTGTGTGTGTTTGTGTGCGTGCGCGCACGTGCAACAAATCAGGTTGCTAAATTCTTTGTCCTTCATATTAATTTCATTTATTTAGTTAGTGAATATAAAGTGATTACTGTCCAGGGCATTATGGTGTTGTTATGGAAGGACATATAAAATTTAGCTGATTATAATTAATACCTTTAAAGACTATAAGTCTAGGTAAATAAGGCAGAAAAAAACATGCTAGAATATATATAATGAAAGTACGTTATGTTTTTAAAAAATATGCTGTCATGATTGCTAGAGAACAGTGTTAATCAGAGAAGGCTTCATGAAGGAGGTGACATTTGAGTGGGGTCTAAAGGTTGAGTGGTCATCCACACCTAACGAAGAGGGAAAGATTTCTAGGCATAAGAATATGAGAGGCAGAGCCTTTTAGGCATATTCAGCATAAGATGCTAGTTGGCTGAAGTGTAACAGGTGTTGAAAAAGAGGATGATGCCATAATGGGGGGCATTGAGTAATAGGCTCAGGAATTGAACGCTGGTAAGTTATAGCTAGTCAGTGGAGATTTTTGAGGATAGGAGTGACACAATCAGAGCTGTGCATTAACAGAATGGTTTTTCTTCAGTACAAAGGATGGACTAGAGAAAAACAGTATAGAATCGGATAGCTGTTAGGCAATTGCAAGAAGCAAATTAGGTAGCAATAAGGACTTGTATAAATACAGTAGCAGGGAAACATAGTGAATGGGAATTCGACTGTGTGATATGTTGTAAAAGTAGAACTGATGGGAATTGGATTTAATAGGAAAAGTTGAGAGAGTAGGAATAGTCAAAGATGAATTTGAGTATAGGGTCTTGAGTATGGGATCTTGGATGAATGACGGCATCACTGAAAGAAATAGAGCATGCAGTACAAGTCAGCAAATATTTAACTTCCTTCTCTAGGCAGGGTACTTCACTAGGTGCTAGGAATAAAAAACAGTAGAAAAAGAAAACAGTTTATTTTGAAGAAGTTTATAGTCTACTGGAGCAGTGTACAAGCTATACAAAATCTCCCCCTTTTCCCCTCAATAAAAAGAATTTAAAGAGTAGAAAATCATTCTGAAAGAGAGCAATAACCAACTCGAAATCTTAGAAAAGATCTCATGTAGGAGATAATACCTGAGCTCTGCTTTGAAGGAAGAGAGGAATTCTACATGGCAGAAGTGAGGAAGTCATTCCAGAAAAGGGAGATATGTTTTTTTAGAGGCAGAACTGTTTGACTAGAGTACATAAAGGGGAATCATTAAAGAAGACTACAGAGTGAGTGGAAACCAGATTGTGAAGGCTTTAAATGGGATGCTGAGGATTTTGTGTTTTATCTTAGGAGGTATTAGGAGCCACAGAAGGTTTTTGAGCGTTGAGAGAGGTCACCATCTTCATATCTGTTTTTAGGTGTGTCAATATGGAAGCTAGATGGAAGATGAATTAAAGACGGATGAGAATCTAGGCAGGGAAACCAATTAGGACACTATTAAAATTATTCAGGCAAAGGGTAATAAAGGCCTGAACCAAGGTAGAAGTTGTGTGAGAAAAGAGGAGTATAGATATATGATGTTGTGGAGGTGAGAAGGGCAAGACCTAGGAACTGATTGGATATAGTTGAAGGAGAAGGAACAGTCTAGCATGGCATCAATTTTGTGAACTAGGCTGACTAGGAGAATGGTGATTTCATTGACAGAAGTGTAAAAATTTGAATGAGAAATGAAGTGGATGTTGTACATGTTGAATGGAGATGCATACAGGGGAAGCATACAAGATTGTAGCTGAGGAGCTGTTAGTCTTTTACATAGATGTAAGAATCCCATGGAAGCAGGAGAGATCACCTGGGGACAGAGTGTAGAGAACAAAGAAGAGTTATTATGGAAAGTAGATAGGGCACTGGGCTTGGAATTAAGATGCCCAGGCTGCAGATTCTGCCTCAGACACTTCACTAGTTGTATGTTCTTGAGCGCATCACTCACTTAATTCCTCTATGCTTCATTTTCCTTATCAATAAAATGGAGTAGGTAGAGGTAGTGGATTTTAAGATCCTTTCTAGTTCTATATCTGTTATTCTATGAACAGAAGAAAAGCTATTTTGAGAGACAGTTGGAGAAGAATGATCTGGAAATAGCAGTGAAAGGAGTAAGGAGTATACTAATCTCCCTCTTTTGGGAGGAGTAGACTTCGTTGGAGAAGGTTAGAAAGGTGGTGTCTAATGTGGTGTCATTAGATAGTGGCTTTCAGTGAAAGTGATGGAGGCAAAGAATCTCTGTTGTGTAAAGCAGAAGGATTCGAAGACTTGTGGACAATAGCAAGGTTTTCCAGTGGACGTGTGGAGCGTGCTAGCTGGTGGACAGTTTGGATAGGTTGTGGGCCTTCAGAAGAGTGAAGCTGATGAAAGTAGGGATGAGGGTTTGGAAAGAGGTGTTACTGAACATGTTCTTATAGTCCTAAGAACATGAGACTGGAGGATAGAAGGGAAAGTGAGTAAAATGGGAGATAAATTGCTCTGGTGTGTGTGGATCAAAGAACTAAAATGATGGAAGATTTCTGGCCAGAATTCAAAATAAGAACATATCTTTATCCCTAGTAGGCTTCATTCATATATTTAGACCCTGTTTCTAATATACGGGCTTCCTAGGCAAGGAATTGTGTTGATCTGAATCTCTTTGAAATACAAAGATGAGAAATTTATAGGCACTGGCAGTTACATTTGGTCCTGCTCAGATTAATCATTTTAATTACTTTTGCTTCTTATCTTGGCTTTTTAAGAAATAATGAGTCAAAAGTTAAAATCATCTTTCTACCTACAACCGTGTCAGTAACTACTTTTTGACAAAGTTGCTGAGTATTGTTCCTTTTTGTAACTTGGGGCACATGCAGGAAAAAAGAGGTTTCTTTGAGAGCTCACAGCCCTGGACCTGGACCTCGGAGACTATCTAGTCCAACCCCTGAATTTTACAGTTGAGGAAATGGAGACTCAGGGAATTTAAGTGACATTTCCAAGGTCACACAAGTAATTAGGTTTTAATGTGGGATTTGACTCCAGGGATTGTCTTCTAGAGCCAGTGCCCTGGCCCCTGTGATACACTGTCATTCTTTTCACTTCAACAAAATAATCACCTACTGTATTAAGACGAACAAACAAAAGTTGTGCGTTCATTTATATTTAAAAATCCATGGGTTAGGGGTGGGGGTGTTTGCTTATTCTTTCTCTCATTGTGATTTTGGATTTCTGCTTTTGTTTTGAAACTAATTTGCAGTACTGATAATTTGGATCATTCGGATAATACTGCTTCTGGAAGTGGACCTCCTTCCAGGACTCGATCTGCAGTAACAAGGAGACACAAATTTGACTTAGCTGCTCGGACGTTGCTAGCAAGAGCAGGTAAGTCTATATTTCAGATTATTCTGTTTTCATACAATTATTGATTTAAATTTGGAAAAGACCTTAGAGATTATTTAGTCTAGGCCTCTTATTTTATTTATGAAACCAAAGCCCTCACCAATTTAATGACTTTGGTTATCATACACATGATTAATTAATTATCTAACAGGATAATTAGCTAACAGGACTGTGATCCAGACCCAGTTCCTTTTGCTCTAATTTCAGTGCTCCAGCTTGAAGTTCCTTTTTGTCATTTATTTTTGAGTGCTCTTTGTGTACAAAATGCTATGCCAGGATTGTACCCTTAGAGTTAGAAGCAACCTTAAAGATCATTGAGTTCAACACTCTTCTTTTTATAGATGATGAAACCAAGGTCCAGAAAACTTAAATGATTTGCTCATCACTACTCGTAGATTTAAATAATTCCAGTAGTCTGTCCCTTAGTCTCCCAAGGGTGTGTACAGTATAGGTAGGGTAGTGCACATATTTTAAATACAGCATTAACAAATGTTGGCCATCCCTTGACTCACTTCTTAAAGAGAACCTGAAAAGGCCTTAGCCTAAAAGGGCCAGGGTCTTCCATTGCATCCTGGACCATCTCCAGTCATCCTGACAGATATCTGGCCACTGGTTCTGGAGGAGAAGTGAGGCTAGTGACCTGCACAACCCTCCCTCCCTCCCTCACTCAAATCAAAGTCAACTGCAAGTCATGTCATCATTTCTCTGGTGCCATGGTCCTCTTTGAGAATGAAGGGCAAACAACAAATGTTGATTTAATACCAACAATAAGGAAGAACAGGAAGAGTGATACCGGTTCAGAGGGCCAATATTGGCCTGAGTACAGTTCTTTCTAGTTCTTATTTTAAAAAATGTACGTTTTTGTTTTAGTACAAAGAATTATCTGTGTGTTTAATATTTCTTTGACATGGAGAAAATATTCATAATTCCTTACCTTTGTGGAGAGCAGTCTGACACTTTGTTCGATGCTAGTAATTGAAATGGTCTGAAATTCAGTTCAGAATTTTTTTTGTATGCAAGTAAAATGTTTTTCTTTTTTTGTTCTGAGCGGGGTTATACCGTTCTGTACAGGCTCATAGGAATCAAAGTCGAAGAGAGGGAATTTCTTTGCAGCAGGACCCTGGGGCATTATATGACTTTAACTTGGATGAAGAACTGGAAATTGATCTAGATGATGAAGCAATGGAGGCAATGTTTGGACAAGACCTGACCAGCGATAATGATATTCTGGGAATGTGGATCCCAGAGGTATTGGATTGGCCTACCTGGGTGTGTGTGACTGCAGCTGGGGCTGCTTTGACTTATTTTTGTTGTGCTTGCTATTCTGACATCTGAAGATAAAGTGTTAGTCTTTATGATAGCTATCTTGAAAAAAAACATTTGAATGCAGTGCTTGGTTACTTTCATAACTGCTAACTAGTGAGAAAAAAACTAAACAAATGTCTTCGCTCTTTTTATGTGTGTTATTAGTTTGAAACCCTATAATGAAGCATAAGAATTTGAATTATTCTGCTCTTGTAGGCAACTTATAATGCAGGAATCATCTTAGGAAAATTCAGTTCTCAGTATAACAGTTTTTGTGTTAAATATGACTGTTGGAATTCAGTCAATATAACCTTTCACCCATTCTGAGAAATAGCATGTACTTAGAACTTGCTAATTAATTCTTTCCATGGCAGGGTAGATATGTACAGAACATTACACTTCTCAATAACATGAAAAATGCACAGATTTGCTGATTTTTTTACTTGGAGTTCTTTACCCATTAAGTTCTGCAGAGAAAAAAAGCTGTATTAAATAAACTGAAGAAATAGAATAAAATTTAATGATTTTTCTCGAGACTGAGAAATCCAAATATAGAAATATTCAGCATTTTAAATTCAGCAAATTAAATAATAAAAAATTAAAGGAAATTAGTTCCTTTTAATTTTTAACCAATATTTGTAATGCCTTCTTGAAGGTAGAGGCAGCAACAGTTTTTCATTTTTGTTACTAAGTATTTCTTAGAAGGCTTATTGGTTTGCTAGTTAAGTCTTTTCAGGGGTGGGAAACCTGTGGCCTCAAGGCCACATGTGGTCCTCAAGTGCAGCCCATTAACTGAATCCAAATCTTGAGAGCAATCAAGGATTTATTGTATGAAGTCTGGATTCAAAGGGCCTGCTTGGGTACCTAGAGGGCCACATGTGGCCTTGAGGTTGTAGGTTCCCCACCCTTGCTTTAGACCAAAGGAGGACCAGAAGCAACATGAGTGTGTTCTAAGAGATGTCATTCGAAGAAATGTTAATAGAGCACAGCTAAATGTAAAGCGAAACTGTCAGCTCACATCCTGAATACTTCAGTATTTAAATGGAGATACCGTGTCCTCATTGTGTGAATACTTGCTTCTACTGGTAGTGGTTTTAACCCATATGTGCTTTGTCATCATTTTGAGTTCTGTCTGTGGCTTCCTGTAGTCTCCCCTAGATCTACCTAATGCACTGGCGGTGCTCCTTCAGACTTTTAACTTGTTGGACAACACTTTAGCTCTTGGATTGCCCTTCTCTTGTTCTTTGCTTTCACTTTATAACCAGCTCATTTGAAAGGGATTAACTTTTGTTTGTCATATGTGTAACTTATTGAATACAAGGCAGTGTGGTTAATGTGCCACCACCTACTCAAGCACTCTGTGTGTCTTTCCATTGAATTTTTGATTGTTTTCATCTTTGGACCTATGTTAGTATAGAAAACTCCATTAACCAAAGCATGTTAGTAACATTTTAGTCATAAGAAAGTATTGATATTAAAAAGCTGAGTTTTTGTGTTAGGAAACTACTTGGGAACTAATGAAAGCACTATATAGTTTTATGGATGTTATCTAGTGGTTGAGTTCATTGATTCATTCCTTCAGTTCACTGATTACTTGCAGTGCCTATGTAGGATAGAGTTATTAATGGACTAAATTAGAATCATGGGACCTGAACTGGATAGTATCCCCCCCAAAGGGCTGTAGTCCAGCCTGTACCTGAATAAGAATCATCTCTAAAATATGTTGGAACCAGTAATTATTCATCCTTGCCTGAAGACCTCTAGTGATGGGGAATCCACTGGCTCCTGAAGTGATCTATTTCACTTTTGGGCAGTTCTGATTTTTAGGGGATTTTCCTTTATATTAAGTCTAAACTTACCTGCTTGCAACTTTTTTTGCTGCTTGTACCTAGTTCTGCTCTCTTGGGTTCAGCAGAAAAAGTCTAACCCATTCCCACATGACAGCTTTTCAGATTCTTCGGGACAACTTTTCCATCTCCACTAAAACTGTACTTCTCCAGGGTAAACATCCCTAGTGCTTTCATCAGTTCTTCATATGGCATCACCACAACTGAACACTGCAGCATAGATTTAAGACAGTAAGGACCTTAGCTTAGTATGAGCCCCAGATTTTTACCAAGTTGGGCAAAGTTGTACAAAGAGGATGCAGCAAAGCTAGAATCTAACTTAGGTGCCCCAAGCCAGCATCCAGTGCCTTTCCTGCTGAGCCGTGCTGATCTCAAGGCTTCTTCTAAGGAATACAGAAGGACTATTAACTCTAATCCTGGACATAACTTTTCTTAGTGGAACCTTGCATTAATTCTTTGCCATATCACACGTTGATTAAAGTTGTAGTCCATTAAAACTGCCAGATGTTTTTTTTAGACTAACTTCTGCCCATCCATGCTTCTCCTGTCTTGTACTTGTACAATTGAGTTTTTGAATCAAAATGTAAGATTTTAAGTTGATCCCTGTTAAATTTCATCTTATTAGATTCAGTCCCATGCTTGTCTCTCAGGATCTTTTCAGTGCCCAAATCTGTCATTTCTTTTGTTATATATTCCTCCTAGCTTGATATCATCTACAAATTTTAAAATATTCTATTTTTGCATCTATGAAAGCCAGCCAATCAGTAGACTGTCTAAATAGATGTCAGAAGCATAGATGTAGAGCTGTAAGACTCTTCAGAGATGATTTTGTTCAGCCTCATCATTCTAGAAGTTAGGAAACTGAAAACCAGAGAAGTAAATGTCTCTTGTCCAGGGCCACACAATTCAGAGAGCCAGGATCTGAACCCAAGACCTTTAGTTTTGGATCTGTTTCTCTTTCTACCATATTGTAGAGTGTGGCCAGTATGTATTTTTCTTCTTGCTTTGTTGATTACTAGACTTATCTCTTTTGAGTAATCATGAATTTTCAGGCCCTGTGTACTTGGTAGTTTATGTTAAAATTATGTTCCTTTAAATGCTGTATTTTATACTATAGCTATAGCATCAAATATCAACACAATATAGAAATAATTTAGTATGAAAATTATTTTACGCAGCATGTTTGTGAATCTGAAGACAGAGAAGAAGTGGTGGTGTGTGAGCTGTGTGAATCCAGCGTTGTCAGCTTCAATCAACATATGAAAAGAAACCATCCTGGTTGTGGCAGGAGTGCTAACCGGCAAGGCTATCGGAGTAATGGTTCTTATGTAGATGGATGGTTTGGTGGTGAATGTGGAAGTGGAAATCCATATTACCTCTTGTGTGGCAGCTGCAGAGAGAAATATTTGGCTCTGAAGACTAAATCTAAGACATCAACTTCTGAAAGGTATGCATTTTTTTTTCAAATATAGCTGGAAAAAGGGACAAGGATATTCTTTTGGTCCTTGAAGAGGAAGCATTGTGTTTTTCTTATTTCTTTTTCCTGGTAGCATTACTTCTAATAAGCAATTTATAAATGATGTTTGAATAAATTTAATGTTTGTTTACTGGGTTTGGTATGGGGAAGAGGGAAGGTTTATCTGTTTCTAGGTGAATGTGGATGTAGAAATCCAAGATTGCACTGTTGGGCATATTATCTCATTATATACTACCTTTCCTGCTGGGAATCTCTGAGAGGCCAAAAAAAAGTGAGGGAGGTGATGATAGTGAATTACTTGGAATCTAATGAAGTCAGACTTGGAGATCTTTCATCCAGTTGTCATAGGCTGGCTGGGAGGCCCTGACTTGAGAAGTGCTTTAGATCATTTGCTGACATCAGTAACTTGTACTTAGTCCCAGTTTTTTAACCAAACATTTTAAGAGGATTTTAAGATCACACAATTGATGAGAAGAAAAGATTTTATAGCTTTTATTTAAATGAGTTTATCTAAACAAATTTGGTTTTGGTGGAGTAAATTGTCATAAGCTGTATTTTTAATTTATTTAAGTCAGTTTACTGGGAAATTTCAGGTGGTTGCCACTCTTCAGCTTTTTTCCTTAATATTATTTTATTTTCATTGATACCTTTTTGTTTTTACATTACATTCGTTTCTAAGTATATCCTTTCCTTCTCCCTTATTGTGTGACTTATGTGTTGGTAACAAAGACTTTTTTTAGAGGGGGGAGAAGCAATTGAAAAAACTAACCAACACCTTGACTTGAGTCTTAAAGTCCATGTGTAATGCTTGATACTTATAGTCCCCCAGAACTTTGCAGTGAGGAGAGAGAAGTGCATTTCTGAACTCTTCTCTGGAGCAAAAGTTGTTCATTATAATCACTTAGCATTCAATTTAAAATTCTTTGCTCTTTACTTTTATGTTGTTGTGTAGGTTGTTTTCCTGGTTCTGCTTGCATCGCTAGATACCTGTTTCTTTCTGTCCTCCCATGCTTCTCCGAATTCTTTATATTAGTATTTTCTTACAGTGCAGTGCTATTGCCTCACATATAATTCCACTATTTGTCAGTCCATTCTTGTTCAGTAGGCGACTACTTGTTTCCAGTTCCTTGCTGCCCCAAAAAAGTGATGCTGTGAATATTTTGGGTCACATGGGATCTTTCACTTTCTGACCTCCTTGAGTATCTGTGTGTCTAAGAAGGGGATCTCTGATGTATGGGTAGTTTTAGTTCTTTTGGTATAATTGCTGATTGTTTTCCAGAAAGGATGGACCAGTTCCCAACTCTGATCATAACTAATTTTTATTGTCACTGTAACCATTTGTTGGTTGTGAGGTGAAATCTCAGAGTATTTTGATCGGCATTTCTCTTACTACTGATCTGGAGCAGTATTTCATATATTTCTTTTTTTAAAACAAAATTTCATTGATAGCTTTTTATTTCACCTACATTTCCCACTTTATCTTTCCCAGAGAGCCACCTATTTTTTTAAAAAGTTTCACAAAACTGAAAACCACAAAAAACCCTATTCATTTATTATTCTACATCTGAGATCCCCAAACTTTGCTATGAAGCAGGTGGGGTTATTTTCGCATATCTCTTCTCTAGTTTGAAGATTGATCATTTCACGATTTAAATTGTTTTCTTATTCATTCCATCGGTATAATTTTAGTTGTCAAGTGTATTATTTTCCTGGTTTTTCTTAACTTCACTTTGCATCAATTTGTGTAGTTTTTTCCATGCTTCTCTGTATTTTTTATGTTCATTCTTTCTTACTGCATAATAATATTCCATTATTTTCATGTATCACAATTTGTTTATTCCTTTTTAGCATCTACTTTGTTTCCAGTTCTTTACTGCCACAAAAATGCTGCTATAAATATTTTGATGTGTATGTAATCTTTCTTTTCTTTCCCACTGATCTTCTTGGGATATCTACCTGTCAGTGAAATCTCTGCTTCAGAAGTTATGGATATGCCCTTTCTTTCCATAATCTGGCTTTCCAGAATGGTTATACCAATTTACAGCTTCATTAATGCTCATCTTTCCTCTGCCTCTACAGCATTGACTGTTCTCATCTTTTTGTTATCCTTGCCATTTTGCTGAGTGTGAGGTGAAACATCAAAGTTGTTTGTGTTTATCACTTTTATGAGCAATTTTATCATGTTTTTATATAATTCTTATTAGTTTACAGTCTTTCAATATTTGTTCCTTCATGTTTTTATAGTTTTTATTATGTAAGGAACAGAACATGAAGTTTATCTTCCTATTTTGCATAGTTTTAGATTACTCCTTAAAATGTTTTAGTGATTTAACTTTGCATTTCTGATTATTAACTATGTTTTACAAAAATAATTTTTTTTAAAATTTTTGGTACAGGTACAAGGGACAGGCTCCAGATTTAATTGGCAAACAGGACAGCGTATATGAAGGTAGTTATTTTGAGAGTTTCTCTTAGTAATCCATAGTTTATAGTATGAACACTAAATAACTTTTTCTTACCTTTTAAGATTTTCATTTTCAAAAATTCGCATTTGTATTTAAAATTTTAATTTACCCAGCAAATGAAAATGTAGTATTTGGTTGGTGGGGGCGGGGAACACTTAAATGAAAGATAAAGGATCTCAGTTCTGGCATTGCCATTGTTACTGATTTGTGTCCATGTGAAAGCTACTTATCAGATACTTGGAATGAGTTATTTCTTTGCTAAACTTGTATGTATATATAAAATATCTTAAGTGTATGTGTGTGTATGTGACTTGTGTATACAGTTGTGAGTGTGTGTGTATTGTAGCTATTGTGATCAGTGTAAAACATGTGGAGCCTCTCAGAAGTATTCAGTGTGAAAGTGAAATAAAATACAATGATGAGTAATTTTTGGAAGCTAGGTGGCGCAGTAGATAGAGTAATGGACTTGGAGTCAGCAAGACTCAGCTTCCTGAGTTCAAATATAGACTCAGACATTGAGTAGCTGTGTGACTCTGGGCAAGTCACTTCACCCCATTTGCCTCAGTTTCTCATCTATAAAATGAGCTAGAGAAGGAAATGGCAAGCCATTCCATTCTTTGCAAAGAAAACCCCAAATGGGTCATGAAAAGTTGGACACAACTGAACAAGTTTGGAAGCAACATAATCACTGTTTCTGTGAAACTTGCATAGGAGAACTCTTCTTAGCTTCTTAGAGAAAAAATCACAAATTTTGTCTATTAAAGTCATATACATTTTAGTTTGAGAACCTCCAAACCTTTACTCAGAGCTTAGTGTCATTTACTTAGTCTTAATTTTGATCATGCATCAGGTGTCCTAGCGCATGCAAGATTACAAGGCATGAATAACTGATTGCTTTTTTCCCCTTTGATGTCTAACATCAGGGAAAGTAATGTTTTATATTTAGTAGGGAAGAAGAAAAAGGAAAGGTATAGATTCCAGTGGAACACTGTATATTTAACATAGGGGGACTCATTTTAAAATACCACCAGCACCAGAAGGCATTGTAGCATAACACAATGATTTGTCATAGTATTTAGACATTCAGTAAACTCAGGGATCGTCTCTTCTAATCTCTTCCTGTTATAGAAGAGACACTTGAAGTGACAGGCACTGAGCAATAGAATAGTCTCACATCTGTTAGCAAGACTGTGGGCCTGACTGTCTGTACCCGGTAGCCCTGTATTTGTTCATAGAGTGTGTGGGTTAAATGTATTCACTGGTTTTTGTTTATAAAGTCAGGAGAGTTTTGTGAATCAGGTTCCAGGCACTTAAGTTTACTTTTATGGAACAATATTCCTCAGCAGTGCCTACATCCATGATGTAGCATAGACTGTTCCCTATGCCAACACTTCTTAAATTATTTGTAATATTAGTGAAATCTGTAATGTTATGGAATTTATTGTCATTGGTTTAACTATAGTTAACTGTATAGTTTGACTATAGTTGTGTTTGTAATTAATCCCATCACACTCTCCTTTGACTTCAGAGCAGTATAGTAGTAGGATTCTGTCACCATGAGATGGTACCATTTTTGTTTGTTTTTAGTGAATGTAGTTTTGAAAATGTGGATGTGTCGACTGTCACATCACATCATCTGTATGCAAGCATTAGGTTTTGTGTCCATCTTCCCATCATTTATTATTTATTTAAATTGTAGAAGACTGGGATATGCTGGATGTTGATGAGGATGACAAACTTACTGGTGAAGAAGAATTTGAATTGCTTGCTGGACCATTAGGCCTAAATGACCGCCGTATTGTGCCAGAGCCGGTTCAGTTCCCTGATAGTGACCCACTTGGTGCATCTGTGGCAATGGTAACTGCCACCAACAGTATGGAAGAGACTCTCATGCAAATAGGTAAACTGAAATATGTAGAAATGGAGTGCTGGTGCTGATTGGCCTTTCTTGGACAAACAAGTGCTCACAGGATTAGATTATAGTAACAGCCATATATTTTTTTTTCCTAACAAGTCAGAGACCCAATACTGTTCTACTCTAGTCAGGAACATTTTAGTATACAAGAACTTGATTTTTTTTTTCTGGTGTAATAGAAGGTAAAAATGGACCACTTATTATATTGCCTTTCTCATTTCTATTTGGGTTAGGACATATGGGAGACAGACAAAAGAAATATTAGTGAAAATAGATAAGCATGCAAAAAAGCTAGAAATAGCATCTTAAAGAATAACTGTGTCCTGGAGATTACTAAACTTGTCCAGTAGTATTTTTCAAGTGGTATGCAATACAATACAACACCATTTCAAGAGTTAAGATTGAGTGATTTTGACCTTCCTTGGCGGTTTCTTGTGCCTAATTGCTTCCTCATCTTTGGCTTGTGTCAAGACTCTGCTCAACTGCAACCCTCTAAACAAGGCTTTTCTTGGTCCCCCTTAATTGCTAGTTCTCTCCTCCCTCAGAAATTATTTTGTATTAACTTTTTAAAAAAATTATCTTACATGTTTCTCTTTAATAGAATGTGATCTCTATAAGAGTGGGGACTATTTCATTCTTAGCTCTTTTATCCTCAGTACCTAACAAAATGTCTGGCACGTGATTGGTACTTAATAAAGACTTGTCTAATGAAATAAATAAATATTGCTATTTTCACCTTGTATAAAAGTCTGTTCTGAATTGGTAGATCAAAATGTGCTTTAATTATATAGCAGGAAAAAGCCAAGATATTTTTCTTTCTTGCTTATTTAGAAATAACCAGAGTGTTGTGTTCTCCAGGTTGCCATGGCTCTGTAGAAAAAAGTTCTTCAGGTAGAATCACATTAGGAGAGCAAGCTGCTGCTCTGGCAAATCCACACGATCGTGTGATGGCTTTAAGGAGAGTAACTGCAGCAGCTCAGGTTCTTCTTGCTCGGACGATGGTCATGAGGGCACTTTCCCTGCTTTCGGTCAGGTCAGTGTCAGTTTCTTTGTCCAGTTTAACTTTGTATGTCATTCTTCATTGGAATAGTGGCTTGGTGTAGTTTGAGTTGGTGGGAAAGTAAAAGTTTTTAAATTATGGAATGTAGCCTTTCTACTAAGGGAATTCATTTAAATTCGTAGTTTACCTATAAATTCATCTGTTGTTATTAGAGTCAAGGTACATATATAGCCTAGATTATAATTTGCATTGTGGTAAGCACACACATATGCACTGTTTTTTGTTTAGTTAAATATGTTTATTGGGGAAAAACTTTCAAGTGTTATTTAACTGAATAAGCCAATGTTTGGTTGAAGCAACTCGTATATTTGTGTCAGCATGGTTCATGTAATGGCTCTTTATTGACATACTATATTGACAAACTAGAGGGGGGAAAGAGAATTACAAATAATGAAAATATTTATAAGGCAAGAAATATAGTAATTAAACTGAAGATCAATTAAAAGTAAAAAAGACTCAAAATAAAACAACATAGTGACAAAAAATTAATGTCTTATGCTAATGCAGCTTATCTTCTATTTTCATCGGTATCTATAATGCATATAAGGCAAGTTTTCAAATTATTTCTTATAAATCTAACTTCTTATTTTTCCTTTATTTTTCTTTTGTTTTCCTTTTTTTTTTTTAAACAGTGGTTCCAGTTGTAGTCTGGCTGCTGGCCTTGAATCCTTGGGTTTAACAGACATCCGGACTCTGGTTAGATTAATGTGCTTAGCTGCAGCGGGGAGAGCTGGCCTCTCTACCAGTCCTTCCTCGATGGCTTCTTCCTCAGAACGTTCTCGAGGAGTTCATAATAAGAGCAACAAGCCAATCTCATGTCTAGCCTATTTAAGCACAGCTGTGGGCTGTCTGGCATCAAATACTCCCAGTGCTGCAAAACTGCTGGTACAGTTGTGTACACAGGTAGATGGATTTCATCCATTTGCTTCTCACCTCCCACTCCCATTCCCCCCTTCCTACTCTCTCTGTCCTAGCCTAGCATTGCTCTTGAAAATCATTGAATAGGAAATTATCTTTTATCCTGATTTGTAAAAAAAAATGTGAAAAATGTTGTCTTGATTGTCTCCTTAGAACTTGATTTCTGCTGCAACAGGTGTTAATTTAACTACAGTTGATGATCCAATTCAGCTCAAGTTTCTGCCCAGCTTTCTCCGAGGAATTGCTGAAGAAAATAAGCTTGTGACTTCTCCCAACTTTGTAGTAACTCAGGCCCTTGTGGCATTACTGGCAGACAAAGGAGCTAAACTGAGGCCTAACTATGACAAAGCAGAAATTGAAAAGAAAGGTAGGCTGTATATATAATTCAGTCAACCTAATTCATGATAAAATCTGTATTTTTTTTAACATGTTTTATCCACCTCTTTCATTGTAAAGTCTGAGTTTTTGCATATTTTGTATTATACAACTTAGGAGATAGGGAGGTGGGGCTGTGAGAAGGGGGCATAAAACAACCTGAGTGTGTGAGTGCGTGTGTGTGTGTGTGTGTGTGTGTGTGTGTGTGTGTGTGTCTGTCTGTCTGTCTGTCTGTCTGTCTGTGTGTGCAAGGAAAATTAGAAGATAAAGCCATATTTTTAGTCTTAATTTATTGCTGAAGTTAATTTGAGAGCTACAGTTTTTTCTCCTATGAAATTGTATTTAGAAAAGTATTATTTTTCTTGTTATATGTAATTAGTGTAATGTAAAACTTGGAAATAGCTAAGAATTCTTTATATCCTACTTTTTATCTTCTTGGTACTCCTAATCCATTTTTAGGTCTAGGTGTTAGTAAAACTTTTTGAACAAGAAAAATGTTCTGTTGCAACCTGACTTCCCAGTTCTTCTGTGGGTCCATGGGATAATTTTGGAGTTTCAAAAGCTAAGCCCAGCTTAATCTTAATAGATACTGCTTACAGCCCTTAGGATTTCTGTAGATTTCTGATGACCTCTGTCTATACTTTGCTCAGGGTGAAGATTTAAGTATATTTTACATGAAATGTGAAAGTTTAGTGATTACATTTTCCTATTTACTTTGAAAATTAACATTGCACTTTTGATGCATATTTTAATAAAATTATCTCTTTTAAGATTTTTTTCTGGGAAGATGTGGGTTATGCCACTTTTGCTTGTTCAGTACTACCAATTCTCATCTGGGCATCATTTCACTGTTTTGTTTAAGCAGGTTTAATTGCCCAATTGTATGCCCATCCTTCCTATGATCCTTCTGCTGTAGGCCCTCTGGAGCTGGCTAATGCACTGGCAGCTTGCTGCCTCTCTTCAAGGTTGTCCTCACAGCATAGGCAATGGGCTGCTCAGCAACTTGTGCGGACACTTGCTGCACATGACCGAGACAACCAAACTTGTCCTCAGACATTGGCTGACATTGGAGGAGATCTGAGGAAATGCTTCTTTATAAAGCTGGAGGCTCACCAGAATAGGGTATGTATTGCCATGGCTCATAAAGTTAGAGTTAGAAGAGACCTCAGAGACACTCTAATCCAGCTTTCTCATTTCTGCAGATTAGGAAACTGAATCCTAGTGTGGTTAAGTGACTTGACCATGACCCCATGGGAAGTCCTCTGACTGTAGATTGCATATTACTTTTGCTGTAGCATGCTGAGTTTCCTGATGTCAGTAATAGATTTTTGAGTGTCCTGATTGATTCTAAAAACATTTCTAAAATATAAAGTTATTTCCTGACACATAAAACTCAGCATTTAAATACTGCACAGTCTTTCCTTTTTAAAATTCTGAATTACTTAGATTTCTTAGATAATTGACAATTTTTGATTTTGCAAGGTCTGTGTGATTGTGGTGATGCTCAAGTGGAAAAAAAAAAATGAGATTTGAGTATAAGTAGAAGCACCCAAGGAAAATATGCACAAAATATATAACCTTACTCTTTCCCCCTACCTTTTGGTCTCCTGAGTAGTAACAAAGTGTTGTAGAAAGTGGAGACTGACTGTCCCTCCCCTCTTTAAAATTAAGAACATTCTGTTTGTTTTATAGAATTTTAAAGTCTGGTGGCTTTTTTGTTTGTTTGTTTTTTACATCTTAACATGTTTAGTGACGTTTATTAATTTTCAAGTCAAGCTTTAAAGACCCCTCACAATAGCAGAACATCTATCATTGTTTGGAAGTTACAGTATGTTAACTCATATTTCAAATAACCACAAATGTGATTGATAGCATATTTAGGAAGGAATGAGACTATACAAATTGCATTGCAGAAGTGGTAAGTTTTCTTTCCTTTTACAGTGCCATGGGAATTTTTCCCTTTTGTTTCAGATGATTTTGGACTCATCTTTTTTCAACTTCTTTAGGTAATGACATGTGTTTGGTGTAATAAAAAAGGACTTCTAGCAACCAGTGGCAATGATGGCACCATAAGGGTTTGGAATGTTACCAAGAAACAGTATTCACTGCAACAAACTTGTGTATTCAACAGATTGTGAGTTTTTACATACTAAAAAAAAGTCAGTTATCTCAAATATATATTACTTTGCCATTTTTTTAATTAAATGAAAAAGGAAACAAGATGCACGAAAAATGTTGGTTTTTCATGTGTATTCAGCAAAAATATACTAGACCTTTAATAAGAAATGCCTTTAATTTCTATTAAAATAATGCAGAATATGTACATTTTTAAAAAAGTGATGAATTTGAATTTATTTGTGGTTAAGCTAAAACAAGTCCTGCTGGCAAAAAATTCAACTGTTTAATGCATTATACTTGAAGTATATTTTGGTTCACAATTCTTTATAGATCATTTTGGAATTACAACTATTTTAATTCTATTTTTTACTTTAGTTTTTCTATACATACCCATATACACAGAGACATAGACACACAAACATACGTACGGAGTAGGGGAACCAGATCTGTGATTTTATTGGTATAGGGAACTCCCAGTGAAGAAACTTCCTCCATCAGTTCAGACACTGGGGAGTTTTGCATGAGTTTGATACCTTTGACCTAGGGCATGAAAAGATGGAGAATTTGTTGTGGATCACATGGTCCTTAAATGTCAGAGAAGAAATTTGAACCTAGGTCTTTGCAGCTCTAGGCACAGTTTCTTATCCACTGTACTCCACAATTTCTTACATTTTTGGTGATTTATAAAGCAGACTTGGTATCCTGTATATGTAACAGTTGACAGAGATAGACAGTCATGGGATTATCACTTCCCTAGGGGATTTAGTAAATGGGAAATGATGAGCTCCGGATCTCATGTACAGAATCTTTGAAAAATCAGTCCACTATTGGTTAATGAATTGTTTTCCTTTTATAAATTGGATATTGAATATCATGGTAAGAAAATGAAAGGTAGTCTAGACTTGGGATGTCATTAGCGTAAATACTCCCTGTGTAGTAACTTCCTTCACAGATGGAGATCAGGAATCTAATTTATCATCTTTAAGCATTACATGACGTGGAGAGATTAAGGGTTTTACCTGTAATCATGCAAGTAGTATATGTCAGAGGCAGGACTTGAACCCTGACTCCACGCTAGAATGCTGTCCACCAGGCCCGGTGTTCTTAATCTTGTTTGTATCATGGACTATGTTGGTGTAAGTGAAATCCTATAAAAACCACTTATCAGAAGGCTTTTGAGTGCATAAAATATATGTAGGATTGCAAAGGAAGCCCATTATATTGAAAGATAGTTATCAAATTAAAAAAAAAAAGGTCCTTAGATACCATATTGAGAACCCTTACAGTTACGCAATGCTTTTTTCTCTCTGAATGGTGGTATCATTATTTTTTTAGATTTATAAATTTCTCAAGTGTTAGATACAAGAGAGTCTAAAACTCAGATAAACTTGCTGTCCTTGTAACTTATGCCTTCATTATTAAGCAGACATAAATAAATGAAGTCCATCATTTTGTTTGAGGGGCTTACTAGGACTTTCAATAGTAATGAGTTTAAAGAGTAGATAACTTCACAGATTTGTACATATTGTCTCCTATATTCTAGGGAAAGTGAATCAGAGGAAAGCCTGGGATCACCTAGTGATCCAAGCTTCTCACCTGTCTCTTGGAGTATCAGCGGTAAATATCTAGCCGGTGCTTTAGAAAAGATGGTGAATATTTGGCAAGTTAATGGTAAGATATGTATATAATTTTACTTTGACACAGATGGTTTTTTAGTAAAAAAAATAGTTGTTTAAATCCTAATAAATAATGAATATTGAAAAATTGTAAAATTCTCATAATTAAAGCCAATTTGTGTATAGTACTAGAGGTGGGGAACCTGAAGCCTTGGCCTTCTAGGTCTTTGGGTATGGCCTTTTGACTGAGTTCAGGTTTTACAGAACAAATCTGTATAGCTTTGTGTCTTCTTTTATTCTCTGTCTTTTCCTTTGCTGTCTGCTTACAAGTTCTCACTGATGATCTGTCAGGATACCTGCCTTTAAAGCCTCTCTGGCTCAGCTTTTCCTGCCTACCCACTTGATGCTTTGAATCTGCTGTGC
>CM053769.1:577404262-577642829 GCA_028658325.1 Potorous gilbertii | reverse complement strand
CTGTTTTTTAATTCTTTTTGTTTTGTTTTGTAATTTCTTGGTCTCTCATAAAGTCATTAGCTTCTATCTGCTCCATTCTAATTTTTAAAGAACTATTTTCTTCAGTGAGCTTTTGAACCTCCTTTTCCATTTGGCTAATTCTGCTTTTTAAAGCTGCCTTCTCCTCATTGGCTTTTTTGGACCTCTTTTACCAATGGAGTTAGCCTGTTTTTAAAGGTGTTATTTTCTTCAGCATTTTTTTTTAATCTCCTTTAGCAAACTGTGAACTGGCTTTTCATGATTTTATTGTCTCTCATTTCTCTTCCCAGTTTTTCCTCCACTTCTCTTTCTTGATTTTCAAAATCCTTTTTGAGCTGTTCCATGTCCTGAGACCATTACATGCTTATTTTGGAGGCCTCTGGTGGTAAGCATTGTTCTTCCTCATCTGAAAGGATGGAAGAAAATTGCTGTTCACCAAGAAAGTAACCTTCAATAGTCTTACTTTTTTTCCCCTTTGGGGGCATTTTCTCAGCCAGTTATTTGACTTTTGAGTCCTTTGTCAAGAGGAGGATAAACTCTTGAGGACCTGTAAGTTCTCAGTTCCTCCAAGGTGGCACAATCAAGGGAGAGGAGTTTACTCCTCTCCTGACTTGCACACTGGTCTGGGAGTAACCAAAAACTTTTCTGTCTAGAATTTGCGAGTAGTAGAATACCCTTTCCACAAGTGCCTCCAGTTCCGCCAGGCCAGCGTCCTTCCTCACTCCTGGGTGACTGAAGATTCAGATCAGGCTCAATTCCCCCAGGGGCTTTAGGCTGAGACCACAGCTGCTGCTGGGTTAGTGGAGTACCCTGCTTCCTTCTCACCCAGTTGAAAAAGCTTTCTCGCTGACCTTTGAAGTTGTCTTTGGCATTTTTGGGTTGAGGGATCTGAGAACTGCTGCTGCTGCTGGGGATTCCGCCCTGAGGCCTGTTCCAGTCCTGTTCCTCCCACTGCAGCTCAGCTAAGGCTGGGCTGCGCTCCACTCCACACCCCATGCCATAGACCTTTCCTAGTGGCCTTCCAGGCTGCCTTGGGCTGGAAATCTCTTTCACTCTGTTGTTCTATGGCTTCTGCTGCTCTAGAATTTGTTGAGAGTAATTTTTTTACAGGTATTTTATGGGCTGTGAGGGAAAGAGCTAGAGTATGTGTATCTTTTTACTCTGCCATCTTGGCTCCACCCACCAACAATGGAGTATTTTGGACAAATTGAGAACAGATAACATGTAATGTGATATAAAAAATACTTGCATGTTTTGTTTTGACTTAGTTTAACTTCTTGTCAACCTTTTCAGATATGAGGATCTCTTTTTAATGTAAGACTTGTTTGTGTTCCCCTACATAATAGTTATATATTCATTTGGTTGAATGAGAAAATGTATAATGAATCAGAGCTATCTATTTAGTAGCAATTTTGAAAAGTTAGTATTTAATCAGTAACAACAGCAGCTTTTACACATGTCATGCCTATACACACACACAGACATACACACACATGCATTTGAGATATTTAGTTTACAGAGGTATGTTTGCTTATTCTGTTAAATCAAACAATATTTTTCACAGTTAAGTAAAAATTAGAATGACAGTGTTTGGAGAACATGTGGATTTGTGAACCCCTTGCCCTAATTTCTTGGTCCCCATGCTAGATATCATCGACTTGGGATATTTGGTTGTCCCCTTTGGGGGGGTGTAACAGGGATGAAAGAGCAGGGCAGAGTGGGGGTCAAAGCAGAGAAGGTCCTTGTTAAGATAGTCACTATTTTCTAGTAAATATCCAAAATAGAGTGAACACCCCGAATGAGCATTCATGCCTGAGATAGCACTTACAAAGTACCGGAGTTGGACGTGGGATAGCACAGTTCTCACCTTTGCTCAACAGTTAGTCTAAATGCACTCTAGAGAATTTGGAGAAGATCACCTGCGTTATTCACCTCATTTATTTAAGTCGTTGTCTATGTTTCAGTTTCTGTTACATTGTGACTGACTAATCAAGTTTGTTTGTTCTGTTCTCCAGTGTCTGTCACCTGCATTGCCTGGTTCAGTGAAGATAGACCTTTTGCAGTGGGATATTTTGATGGTAAATTATTGTTAGGAATGAAGGAACCACTTGAAAAAGGAGGAATTATTCTGGTTGATGCCCATAAGGTATAGCCATTTTTTCACATCATTTTCACTGGTATCTTAACATTTCTGTGTGCATTTTGTTTGGCTAGACAGATGTTTTAAAACAATAATACAACTCTTCAAGATCTTCAGCCCTTAATTGAAATTGAATGATTTGGTAGAATCTGTTCTCACTGGTGATAACACTTGTGCAGAGTTTTGATTTCAAAGTAATTAAGTAGCAAAAATATAAGTTATATACATTTAAAGACAAGGTCTACTAGTTATGTGCTCTTTCTATTTTGAGTGCAAAAACTTGTGAAATATAAATCAATTTATACGCTTCCTTATTGTTTAAAAGCCCTAGGAAAAGACATGTTTTCTTAAATTCCCTTCTTTCTCTTTTTGTTTTTAAGGACACTCTTGTTTCTATGAAGTGGGATCCAACAGGTCATATTCTTATGACATGTGCCAAAGAAGAAAATGTGAAACTCTGGGGGCCTGTGGCTGGCTGTTGGAGATGTTTGCACTCCCTCCCCCATACATCTGTCGTGAATGGCATTGCCTGGTGCAGCCTTCCAGGGAAAGGACCTAAGCTACAATTGTTGATTGCTACGTATGTTCTCTTACCTTGTAGCCAGTATTCAGTTCTGAAGTTTTTGAATACACAGTGAAATGTCTACCTGTAGTGGGGAAACAATAAGGTACATAGGTCTAATTTAGAGAAGTGAAGAAGTACTTAACTAAAATTACGGGACACCTATTACTAGGGGGCATGATATAATAGTGGATCTAGAGTCATCCTTGGAACAAGAGCTGGATTCAAGCAGTGTCTCTAATGTATTTGCCTGGGGGACCCTGAGTGAGCCCCTTCACTTCTCAGTATTCCAGGTAACTCTTCATTATAAGTAGTAGAATAGCTGCCATTCTGCATTGATAGAGGAACTTCCCTTACTGGGAGTTCCTTGTACCAATGAAATCACAGGATCAGAGGCCCCTGATACTTGAACCTTCCCCCTTCCCACAAATACACATATCAACACACGCACGTTATATAGGAATAATATATAACATGTACTGTGTGAAAATGTTGAATAATGTTTTTGTTGGTGTTATCATAAACAGTATGCTTGTTGAAATATACACTTATGCATTGATGATTGTTTTTGTGTGATGTCTTTTCTTTTAGAGGTTGTCAGAATGGTTTAGTGTGTGTGTGGCGTGTTTCCCAAGATGCATTGAATGTATTACAGTCTAGCTTAACTAGTTCTGAAGAATGGTGGGAGCAGGAATCAAACAGCAAGGTAAATATTCAGTGTGTTGTAGCACTTGTTGAAAAGAGTTTAGGATATTTGAACCTATTAGTCATATGCCAAAAATAAAAGATAGTTTAGAGCGTTTTAAATGATAATTAGAACTTATGACCTTAGTGAACTATAATTAATTTATTTCCTTTAAATTTGATTTATTTCATTATAAAGTCATTTTATATTTTGAGTAGATGTAGGAGGTGTGGGGGGGTGTTTTCATGGAGTAACATACCATGCTGTACCCAGTGATTTTTAATTTTGTTGGTGATGATTGGTTCTGCTCGTACTGACAAAGTTGGTTTTTGTAGGATGGGATTAGAGAATTTTATGCTAACATTTGAAGGGTGCCAAAAAAGTGGCACCCCCCTCCTCCCCAGACTGATTTCTGAAGTTCTACTGTTAGAGGTTCAGTTCTTTATATCCTTTGATTCAAGATACAGAACCTTCTGGAGTACATCATAAATGGATTTTCCAATATTTGCATGTTAATGAATTCAGCACAGTCTTTCCTTCCTAAAAACAGAGAAGGAAAAGCCTGATGGAGGAAGACCAACCACTCAAAAGGAGTGAAAGCTACCAAAGAAAGTGGGACGTAATTGAAGAGAAATCTGACCTGCTTCACAGTTTTACCAGTATCTAGTCTTGCTAATTTAATGTATCAAACTGTATTGAAATTGAATCATAGGATCATAAAATATTGACTCTGAAAAAGCCATGAGCTTTCATTTCTTCAAGAAAGTTGAAGCCAGAGAGGTGCAGCACTCAGTGTCAGACAGTGGAGGATTCAGGCCACCCCCTGCATCTCCTTGCTTGGTCCTATGTTTTAAAAAGACGATTTAAAATAGAACGGTTCTGAAAACTTCTGTAACTTCCTTAAACAATTTGTATTTTTAAAGACCTAAGTTTAATTTCAATCAAGGGGAAGTTATACTTTAATAGTTTATGCAGTTATACTAAAAAAGACCTTTTTGTCTTGTTTCAGTTCTTTATTAGTATGCAAATAGGAAAATAATTATAATCACTGAGCTTAGTCTTTGTGAATCCTGTTTTTATTTGAAGTTCTATAACTATGAAAATGAATTACAGGAGAACTACAGAAAATCTGCAGGTGCTAAGTGTGTTTATCAGTTGAAAGGACACATCACTCCCGTTCGTACAGTTGCCTTCAGTTCTGATGGTTTAGCGTTGGTATCTGGTGGACTTGGTGGACTTATGAACATTTGGTCTTTAAGGGTAAGCTTTAATAAAAAATGGAATTTTTATATTTGTTTAAATAATCATATTTAAATGGGCCCAAACAATATCAAAAATCTTTTACTTGATAATACCTTATTTTGAAGATATAATTCCTTTTCAGAATCTTCTGTCCTTGATTGTTAAAGTAGGTCAGATATACTTTGCAGACTAATTTGGCTGATAGGAGTTAGTGAAAGGCACACAGTGGACAGAGATGCATGTATGTTTGAAGGGTTAGTTGTTTAGAATATATTTTTGGAACTAGAAATAGGCATTTTGAATTATCAATAAGAATTAAAATATGAATTTATTCCATTTCAGGATGGTTCAATATTGCAAACTGTTGTGATAGGATCTGGAGCGATTCAGACTGCAGTGTGGATTCCTGATGTTGGGGTAGCTGCTTGCTCTAACAGATCAAAGGTAACTGGACCGTTACAGAGAATCAAAGACTATAGAGATAAAGGGAACTCATGGCTTACCTTCATTTTACATCTGAGGCAGACCTAGACAGATCAAATGATTGGTTTAAAGTCACACAACTAGAGAGCGGTAGAAAGAAGACCAGAAATGAAGTTTTTTGGCTCTTACTTGTTTCTGGTCCATCATATTGCCTCCATTTTGTTGTCATGTCGTTTTATTTTAATGTAAATCAAGAAAGATTTGCTTATTGACTCCCTAATGAGTATTTTAAAATTGTACCAAGCTAGGTCAGATTATTTACCCTAAAAATTTTAGTTTGCACATTTAATGTTAGTGAAGTTATTAACTTCAATTGTAAAATAATTCTGTGCTGGTTACTACATAGATTATTGTTTTGAAGCTGCATAAAGTATTTGTTTTGAGGAATTATGTTCCAGTAAGAATTACATACACTACGATCACTCCACTAAATGAACAAACACGTGGTTTGAGAAAAGTGGAGGGCAGAAGTTGGAACTATATTTACTTTTAATTCTGCCTCTTTCTAATAGCAGAAGAAGGAAATATATGGTGTGAGAGTTGAATTACAAGGAAAGCTGAGTGATACATTTCCATTTGTGGTGTTGGAAAAACTTTTGAGAGTCCCTTGGACAACAGAGATAAAATGAGTCAAATATTTAAATAAATTGAGTCAATATTTAAATAAAATAGTTAAATATAATGAGTCAATATTTGAAGCAATTAATTCAGACTGCATACACTAAAGTGGAAACTTAAATACTTTGGCCACATAATGAGAAGACTGGACTCACTGGATAAGATTTGGAAAGATTAAAAGGAAAAGGGGATGGCAGAAAACAAGATGGATAGTGTCATAGAAGTAGTGACCATGAGCTTGGGCAGACTTCGGGAGATTGTAGAGGATAGATCTAGTGTGCTGTGTTTCATGGGGTCATAAAGAGCTAGACACAACTGAAAAAACAACAAAGAAGAAAAACATAAATAGCGTAGCTAACTACGGCTTATTATTTCCTTAGTTATTTCATCCCTAAATGTTTAGCTTAATGTAAGATTTTATAGCAAGTAAAATTGCAGAACAAAATGTACAATAAGCAAATATATATGTTTGAGACTGCCTTTTATTTATATTCATTTGGTCATCGAAGGAAGTTTCTGCAATGATAGTAGTGAGGTAGACCTTTATTTTTTCTTCTCCATGTTAATTGTGCGTATTGTATTTTAACCAGGATGTTTTGGTCGTAAGTTGCACATCAGAATGGGTAGCTGCCAATCATGTTCTAGCAACATGTAGGACTGCCTTGAAGCAACAAGGAGTTTTGGGATTAAACATGGCTCCCTGCATGAGAGCTTTCTTGGAACGATTACCCATAATGCTTCAGGAACAGTATGCGTATGAAAAGGTAAGAAGTGCCTATAATCTCATTATAATATTTTCTCCTCCTACACTCTTAAAGCAGCTCCTCTAGTTTAAGCTCTTATTCTGTCATACTTAGACTATTTTAATAGCCTCATTATACCAGGTGTTTGTATCTCCAGATAAGCTGATCAGTCCCAACGTGGTGGAAGTGAGGGTGGTCAGAGTTCCAAGAGCTGGAACTGAATCCAGAGAGACAGAAGTGGTTGTTCTGAGGGCCAAGACCCTGCCTCGTCCCATCTCTGATGAAATTACAGTCAGTCACCTTTATGATCTAAGAAGCCAGCGTCTCAGTGTAGTTTCTTCTCTTATCTTAGGTGATTACCAGCATCAACTGATCTGACTTTGTTTGGGCATTGCCTTGTCTTCTTTGTCACATCAGGCTGTTCTGTCATGAGTATAAGTGGCAGTTGGGGCCAGTGTTCTTTTTTATTTTTATAAAATTTATTGTTTTAATCAGCAAATGCACCTTCTTTCCATCTTTCCTCTCATTAATAAAAAAAAGCCTTTTAAAGGGAACATCACCAATTAGCTTTTTGCTGATGTAATCACTATGTTGGTATAGGATTGTACCAATATAGAGGATATTGAATATATTGCATTACTTCAGGGTGATAAAATAGTAAACAAATAGGGCTGTCCTGAACTGTACAGCTAAATAGTCTGAGTGTTTACATTTTTAGGCTCTTAGAGTGTGCATGTTTGTTACAGATTTAGAATGGAGTCACTCATGTCAGGAGTGCTTCTCTGACAGTGTTGTATCTTTATTCCTTGGAATCTTTTATATAGGAAGTGCTTGATAAATTTTTATTGAATTGAATTTTGTCTCAAAATTCACTTCAGTAAGATTTTGTGACATACCTGTCAAATTCAAGGTAGGACATAGTAAAATGGACCCTGCCTTTACGGAGCTCACTTTCTATTGGGCATATGCAATACCTACCAAGATAAGCAAATATGAAGGAGATAGAAATAAATACAGAGAACTGGGCAGAATAGTTATTACACTCATGGGGTCTGATTGACATCCCCAAAGGAGAAGGCAAGAAGAGCCTTGATGGATACCTATGTGGAGATGAGAATCCAGCAAAGGAGACCGAGGAGGAGTGATCAGACCGGAAAGGTCCGTCACAGAAGGCAGAGGGTGAAATTGTGTCTCCGACTTCTGGCTGATAAGGCTACCCCAACAGAAGCAGACTGTCCAGCTTCCTTTAAACCCACAATTTATACTAGAACTTACAGTGATCAAGAAATCTAATATGAAACTATGGTAATTGATTTCTTCCATCCCACAGCTGCATAAAAGTTAAAAGCCCACGTGTGCCCCCTGTGAGAAAGGAGGCCATCACCAGTGCAGACAACCAAGCTGACTGAAAATGGACTAGAAATATATGTAGCTTCCTGGTTTCTGTGTCTGAAGAACAACAGATAGATTAAAGGAGGCCTTAGTCAGAAGCAAAAAACTTAAAGTTTTTAAACTTATTTTAAAGAAGGAGCAGGGTTAAAAAGAGGGTGGCTTAAGAGAATAGGATCAAAGGAAATAATGTTAGCATTCAGAACAGTGAAAGTAACTGGGATGAATTACTCATAAAATGCATTGGCAACCAGAATATTTTGGGTTTTTTAAAAAAATTAATTTATTTGTTTTCAATTTTCAACAATCACAGAATATGTTGTTGAAAAAAACACTAAACATACTTGAAACAGAAAGATACGGAATTAAATAAAGAGCTAGAAAGAAGAATCTGTTATACTTAAGATGAAGTTAAAGTGGCAGAGGTACAGTCATGTTCTCAGACAAAGAAAAAACAAAAATAGACCTAAGTAAAAGGGAAACAGGGAAATGACATTTTGCTTAAAGGTACCCTGGGCAGTGAATTGTTATCAGTACTAAAATATATGCACCAAATACCATAGTATCTAAATTTATTTTTAAAAAAGTTAAATTAGTTAAAGGAAGAAATAGACAGTAAAACTGTAATAGTGAGGGGAGGAGCTAATTTTATCTCTTAGACCTTACTAAGTAGATCCAAAAAATAAACATGAAAGAAGTTCCTAACCTGATGAGAATTTTAGAAAAGTTAGATATAATAGACCTCTAGAGAATATTGAATGGGCATAGAAAGTATTTTAACTAATTCTCATAAGTGCATGACACCTGCATGAAACTGACAAAAATGCAGAAAAGCGGAAATGTTAAAGCATCTTAAATATAATTAAAATTGCATCCTAATAAAGCACCTTTGAAGCAAAGATTAAAAATTATTTAAACACTAACTTAATCCTAAAAACATGTGGAACAATTCGTAATAGTCAAAGAACAATCATAGACACAATTATTTTATTGAAGATTGGGAGCGTGAAAAGTTTGTGAGATTCCTCCAAAGTAATATTTATGGGAAAGTTTATCTCTAAACTCCTTCATCCGTAGGAGAGAGAAAGAGTAAATTAATGAATTGGGAATATGACTTAAAAAAACCTAGAAAAACAACAAAATAACCTTCCTCCCCAGTTAGACACCAAAATATTCTGAAAAATCAAAGAAGAAGTTAATAAAATTGAAAGTTTCAAAAACAAAACCATTGGATTAACAAAACTACAAGCTGATTTTTTTCAAGGAAAAAACAAAAGACAGAATGTATTGGCTAATTTGATTTTAAAAATGAAAAACAACTTATTAGCAGAAATGAAAAAGTTAAATTCACTATTAATGAAAAACTAAAAGCAATTATAAGGTCCTACTTTCCCCAGCTATATGCAAAATAAAACTGACAACATCAGTGAATATTTACAAAAAATTTAATTGCCCAGATTAATAGAATAGGAAATACAATATTAAATCGGCCTATCTTAGAAAAAGAAATTGTACAAACCATAAATGATTTCCCCCCTCCCTCCAGAAATCTCCAGGACCATGTGAATTTACAAGCAAATTCTACCAAACATTTAAAAAAATTTTTATTGGAATAATTAATACCTTTGGAATACTATTGTGATGTAAGAAATTGTAAAGAGGTCAGTTTCAGAGGGTCCTAAGAACATTTGTGTGAAATGATGTGAGGTGAACAGAACTAGAAACATTAACAGTGATAGTGTAAAGATAATCAACTTTGAAAGACTTAGTAATTCTGATCAACACAATAACCAACCACTGTAACAAGACTGTGTGTGAATCATACTGTCCTCCATACAGAGAGCCTATGACTGATGAGTACAGATTGTAGTATTTTCTTCACTGTTTTTTTCTTGTATTTAGACATTACAGATGCAGGAATTTGTTTTGAATGACTGTACATATTTGGAATAAAGGTCTTGTTATCCTAATTGGATGGGTAAGGGGAGGAGTGAGGGAGAGGTTTTGGAACTAAAATAATTTTTTTTTAATGAAGACCCAATTGAGGTTACATAACATTTTTATAATGAAACTAGTATGGTTGTTGATTTCTTCTGATGACTTTCAACGATTTGCTAGTAAAAGCAGAGAAAGATGATGGTAGGAGTAACCTTTGTGATGAGCGGACAAAGAAAAAAAAGGAGGGAAGTAGAGGAGTAGTGTATAGTTGAATGTTTAACTGGAGTATTGGGATTTTGAAGGGAAGAAAGGCTAAATCAAGGGTGATGAAGTGGGAAAATGGGTAGGGATGAATTAATTTGAGGTCATGGTGAGGACAAATAGTAGATTTAGGAATAAAGCAAAAGGAGAAATGGAAGAATATACTGTGGCTGAGGTGGGGGACACCTTTAGTTCTGGATCCTGAAGTTGAATGGTGATGCATGATGGGGAGACGAAATGTTTGACTGTTCCAATTCATGAATTAAGACAACTGAAGGTAGAAGTTGAGATCAAGAGGAGAACCCTAGTGTTGAAGTCCTGGAGGTAGGAGGGAGAATTTCCCAAGTATTGATAGTGACAGAAACTCAGATCTATATAGAGTGACTAATGTGGATGAAATGAATTTTAAGAGTGAAGCCAGCAGTTGGTGCTGTCTACAAGTGGGAATGAGGAACAAAGAATATACCTTCTTTTTTTTATCCATTGTGTTTGGGACAGGAGAAAAGTTGTATGTAATACCGGAGAGGGTGACCAGATGATGAATAAAATGTAAAGTGAAGTAATAGACATGGTTTTTGACACAAAATCATTGGAGTGAATTTGCCTTTTTTAGCTCACAGAAACTTTGAGCCTTTATTTTCTAACCTATACCTGAATAGGGTTTCTCTCTGTATATATACTCCTCTCTGTAATATCTCCAAGAAGTTATCCAGCCTCTGCTTGAAGATCTCTAGAAAGGGGAAACAGATCAGCTCTTAGGGCTATTCCATTCTACTTTTGGACAACTCTAATCGTTAAACATTTAAGTTCCCACTCTTTGTTAAAAATTGTGTTTGAAGTGATGAACCAGTACAGAGACAAGAATGGGTTATTCTAGCAATTTACTAGAAATCTATCCATAAGCTGACTTGAGCCCATTAATCACTACTCTTTGGGTCCAAATCATTTAGCCACTTCTGAATCCATGTAGCTATTACCCTTTAGCCTATAAAACCTAAGCAAATCATACCTACTGTATCCCTCTAATTTAGTGATTTATTCACTGTCTGAAGGGGAAGTGTGAGGGTAGTCTCACTTACTATATTCAGCTATGCTGGCTCTTAACCTTTCCCAAGATTTGCCAAGAATTGGCATTGAGTAAATCAACCTGTTATTTGCGGAGTCCATTCTGGTTTGGTTCCCTTTTAAAAAGTTGAGATACCTTTTCTGTCATTCTGCAGATTTAACTTTTCTATTCTATCTGTTCTGCTGTGCAGGCTGTAAATTCTGCTATCACAATTCTCATTTCTTTTTTAAACCACTCAGAAATGACATGTAGTAGTCCCATATTCTCAAAATCGACAGGATCCTCAGTTGTTGAATCCTTTAGCTTTGTTTTACATTATTTATTCATAGATGCCTGAACTTATTTATAGATCTGGAGGCCTTTTTTCCTTTTGTGTTAAATGTTTTCCCTATTGGTTTATCTTCTGATAATACTAAAGGTTTTTTAATTTTCTCTCTCCTAAGATCTTGGTAAATTTCAGTCATTCTCTCCCCCACCCTCATTTTTTCCTTATTGCTCACTTTCTAACTCCCTCCCCTTTGATTGTACAGACTGGTTCTCCAAGTGTCTCCTCCCATACTGGACAAGTCTCACTTCACCAGCCTAGGCCCCTGGCTCAGGTGTATTTTGTGGGGACAGAATTGACCCCTCTCAATACTCTCAATGGCTGCCAGGCTGCCATTGCATTCTGACCAGATTTCTGTCCTTTAGAGTTGGGAATTTCTGGCACTGAGTGAAAGAGGACTGTAGTGAGTGTGGGGTTGAATTTTGTTACATAGTCAACCTGTGACCTGCTCTGTTCCTTCCTACATCCCCTGCAGAGAATGCTGCTGTGGCATTGGCTATCGAGGCCTCAGCAAATGTAGACGATTTGGAGCTTGGATCTGCAGGGCATTTGTCAGTCAGGGTGCAGGGCTGCCTTTCATTCAAACCCATGAGTCAGGTGGCTAGTGCAGTCTTGCTGTTGTGGCTTTATCTTTGCCACATAATATCTGTTTTGGAGAGGTCATGAGGATCAGAGAAAATGCCTTATCCGCTCTCCTAGTCATGTAAACCCAAAGGTCTGCTCATATTCGTTCCAAGATCATCTGACAGTGGATCGACAGTTGTGTAGGTCTGGTAATTTCAACTTATTAGGGTCTTCTGGGTTGCTTTTTTGTTCATCTCAGTTGTCTATGGTTTCCATTTCTTGTTAACATTTGCTTTTGAAACATCATTCTCCTTGGCAGAGGAAGCAGAAGCAAAATGAAGTTGAATAATCCTTCTCTTTGTGTCCTCCATAACCACTCTGAAAATTGGTCCTGTTCTCCAACATGTGTGTTCGTCCTTTGTTGCCAAAGAAGACCATGCCATCACAGAAATAATGACATGA
Source organism: Potorous gilbertii (assembly GCA_028658325.1). NCBI lineage: Eukaryota > Metazoa > Chordata > Mammalia > Diprotodontia > Potoroidae > Potorous > Potorous gilbertii. The sequence continues at coordinate 577,630,333 of CM053769.1, read as the reverse complement.
CTTACACTTGACTTTGTTTTGAGTGAGGGAGGGCTGTGAAGGTCACCAGCCTCACTTCTCCTCCAGAGTCACCTGAATCCAGTGGCCAGATATTTATCAGGATGACTGGAGATGACCCAGGATGAGGCAGTTGGGGGTTAAGTGACTTGCCCAAGATCACACAGCTAGTGAGTGTCAAGTGTCTGAGGTGAGATTTGAACTCAGGTCCTCCTGACTTGTGCTCTATCCACTGTACCACCTAGCTGCCCCTCTCCAACATAACGTTTAAAAAGAAAGCCCTTTTTTTATTTTTATATTTTAGAATTCATCAATCTTGGTTCATTCTGACTTCAGTGTACCTAACACTGTTCTTACAAAATGAAAGCATTCTTTTATTTTAATTTTCCTTGATTTGCTCTTACTTTCCATCTTTTATGCATGTCTTTTGTAAATTGTTGAGGTCTTTCTTAATATCCATTGATTTCTCTACGTAGTTTCTTTTCCTATTTGTGATCTTTATTTTTGTCCAGAGAATTTTGTTTGTAGGAGATTTTCATTCTTTTTGAGCCAACTTTCCTAGTTGAATTTTAGGCACTTGGATTGTGCCTACTCTTTCCTCTGAACACTGAAATTAGTTTACCTGATAATTGAGTTAAATGTTTCCTTTTCTGTCACAAATTCTAAGGTGAGCTGTTTCCTTCACGATATTTTTTACTTGACCATAAAATTTCTTCTTATTCATCAGAATCAGATCTGGAATAATAGTCTTCTTGTTTGCTTCTCCTACTTTTAAAAGAATGAAATTATTAAAATATTGCAAACATTTATTAGTTCTGCTTTTGACAGAAAATTCCTCAGTTGTTAAAATCTAGATTCTAGGTGTCTAAATTGTTGTGATGTTTCCAAAGCTGCCTATAAATTGCCTCCTCTGTCCAAGTGGTCATTAATATATTTTCAACCCTGTATTATTTGTTTTTACTGCCATTTATTCTCACCCAAATGCTCTCTGCCATAACCTTGACTTCAGGTTGTTGGACTTCCTTATATGAATATATCTTCTTGATGAGCTATTCTAACACTTCTTATCTGTTCTGATCCTTTTGATTAAAATATACCCTTCTAGAGCCATATTTTAGTCACAGGTCAAAGAATTAGAGATTCTCATAACTTGAAGAGACCTTAAAGGCCATGTTGTCCATTCTTTACTTGAATAAAAATTCATTTTTCAGCATATCTATAAAGTGGCGATCCATTTGCTGGAAATATTTAAGTGAGGGAGGAATGTACTTCCTGCCAGCGTAGCCTTCCCTTACATTTGATAATGTACGTAAATCACTTTGCAAACATTAAAGCACTATATAAATGTTATCATGATCATCTTACTAGGTACACAGATTTGTGTATAGACATTTGAGAAATATTTTCCGTTATTGATGCTCTTGGGAATTTCTTTCAATTACTGATTATGTCTACAATTCTTCATACTTTATTGTACTTTGTATTCCGGGTGGTATCTTGGATTGATGGATGTATAGGGGCAGTTTTCTTCCATCCTCAACCATCTTTAGTTTATAGCCTATTTGGTCAAATTCTTAAGGCTTAATTTTTTTCACCATCTCTCTTTAATTGCATTCTATCATGCCTTTATTATAAGTTCAAATCTAATTCACAGATAGCATCCTTCTAATGAGCTAATTCCTCAATTCCCCCATGTTTCTAAAGCCTTTTCCTTTTATCAGTAGTAGTGGTAAAAACATCTCCTGTTCCCCAAGAAGCTTCATTCCTTGACCCCACAATTAATGTTTGTTTGGTAGTACCTTCTAGGTTCCTTCAAATCAACAAGCATTTATTAAGTACTTACAGCATGCCAGACACTGTGCTAAATACTAGTAATAGAAATGTAAGTGGAAAGAGCAGTTCCTGCCACAAAAGAGCTTATGTTCTAATGGGAGAAGACAGCATATGAGAGAGGGGAGGGGGGCGGGAAGGGAGAGGGGAGAGAGAGAAGAAAGTGTACACTCATGGGGGGATGATAGAGAAAAAAATCCAAATAATCAGGAGTGCTTGCTGAAGAGGACCTAGGTGTGCTTGCCAGGGCAGAATGGTCGTCAGAGGAAAGAGCCTCAGGAGAAGAATAACTTCCTGGTGTGAGAAGTTGCAGGTTGTAAACTGGACTTCTAGAGTCAGGAACCTTTTGTGACATGGTAGAGAAAATCTGCAGAGTAAAGAGTGAAGCCTGAAGAAAAATAATTTTTCTCCATTGGAATCTCTAGGAATGCTGTGTTTGGGGACTCTTGTCATGTCCTTGGTGTACACTGTGGGAAGACAGCTAAAGTAGCCGCCTTGCTGACCTTTTTTCAGGGAGTAAGCAACCACTCCTTTTTTCTTTCTGAATGTGCACTCTTGGTGGTACGTCTGGATCCACACCAACATTGCATAGGGCACTAGAGAGTCTGGATACACCCTCTTTTGGCCTAGATACTTTCTCTGTTTGAAAAAGTCCTTGTTATGAGTTGAATTGAATGGCTATTTTCTGTGTGCTGCTACAGAGTTTTTCTCATCTGCCATGCTTGCTAGAAGTGAAATCCTCATTCTTGTAATTCTTGCTGCTAGTTTTTGTGGCTGTCCCCTGTCCTGTTAACAGCCCTGGAGGCCTTTGGACAAGGATTTGGGGAGAGGTTCTTGCCCTTTCTGTGCAATATAATAGTGAGCCAGTTGCTTTTGATGAGCTAGGTCGTTATTGGGTTTTTTGCCCAGACCCCAGTGCATTTAGAAGACATTCATAGTTGTTTTCTCTTGCGTGGGGTTGTTGTATGGTCCGAATGAGATAATGCGTAAAAAGAATATTGCCAACTTTAAAGTGCCATGCCAATGTCCATTATTTTTAGTACGATTGTCCAGAGATGGGTCTCTAGCAGAGCCCAGTTGATAGTCATTTCATACTTGTTATGATCACCTTTGTCTCTTTCTGCCAAGAGATTGCCACCAAAACCTCTTTCTTGTGTGCTCTCTGCCCGTGGTGCCCTCTCTCTTAAAGTACACTAACTTTTGTAGTTTATCTTTGGATAAGTAATTCTCAGATGTTCACTGCTGCCCGTTGCTAATAACTTTCAAGAAGATGATCTTTTTTTCAGTTTCATTTATCAGAACTACTGTAGGCATATACTAATAGTGATAGGTAATTCTCAACAATAAGAAGTCACTACTTTCTGGTCCCAATATGCTGTCTGAACAAAATTTTTGCTTATTTTTAATGAGTTTTCATTGACTCTATGCTACTGTAATCACTGTTTTATCATTCATTTCACTGGGGTATTGGGACTAGCCTACTTGATTTTTTGGTCAGAATCTGTGTGTAGAGCATTGGAAGAAGGATGAATTATTTTTTTTTTAAAGTTATTTCTTATTTTGCCAAAGGAGAACCCTTTAGAACTAGACATAATACTTTAATTTCAATTAGTTAAGTTGAAATTAATGGTTTTTCAACTTAAACATTAAGATACATCTGTGATCTCATCAGAATGAGTGTTTTCATTGGTTCCTCATCTTCAGTAATTCTTTCTCACGTTTTCTCCTATTCAGGACCCCGGAGGGTCTGTTCAGGTCACTAGAGGCTTTTCTCCTGGTTTTCAATATTTAATGAGTTCCAGTGTAGCGTTTACTTCACCTGCCCAAGTCTTTCTACATGCTGGAGTCCACCTGCTTTCAAAGCATTTATTTCCTCAGTGGTGCTGTTTATATAACTTTATAACAAAGCCAGTATGCATATTATGTTATAGTCTTCCATCTTCCATATGTTTCTTCTTTGGCTCTTCTCTTATTTGAAATGTTGATTTTGGAATGCTTAGATGCTATGTGACTTGTAGTCACATATAATCACAAAGAGGATATGGATTTTTTAAAAAATGGAGCATGTTGATAAGCATTTATTAATTTTCTTCATGTGGTCTATCCTCATTCTTTAACATATTCAATTCTGATATATCTCACTGTTCCTCTACAGTGCCTGGCTGAGATATGTATATTGGTGAACTAACTCAGTGGGATAGCTTGTATAAGGGGAAGTACAAGTGTTTTGTTCTGTTTTTAACTTTAATGGAAACATGATCTCATTGATAGGGATCACTCCCATGTGACCAAACAGTCATCTGTCATCTACATCTTTGGGAATCCCTCTTCCTTTTAGACTGTGCAAGCCACACTCAGAATCAGATACATTGGATGAACATAAATCTCCCTATATGCATTACTTGATATTTATAATCAGAGACTATTCGTGTGGTAGGATCTATCAGGGAATCTTGTGTAGTTGTCATATGCATGGGAGATGCTTTGTTCTAGGAGAGCCCTTAGTGGCTTGTGTTTTATTTTTAAATACTCAGCTGCTTTTTTGTAATCAACAAATCAGATCTTGTAGTCTTCACAATTTTCCACAGCTTGTCTACTATAAGAAATTGTGACATACTGCTTGCTTCCCTTTGCATTTTCATTGAGAATACCTTCAACATTCTCATAAATATTTTATAGATGAGAATGGTTTAGTAATGACAGTTAATGTGCTCTTGAGCTTGAGTGCAATGTCTCTCTCCCTCCCTCCCTCCCTCCCTCTCCCTCTCTGTCTCTCTCTCTCTCTCTCTCTGTCTGTCTCTCTGTGTCTCTGTCTCTCTCTCTCTCTAAATGCTGTCATTCTTTTGGAATTTTCCCCTGTTTGAAACTCAGCTTTGGGCACCTTCAGAACTGTCTCCTTATACATGGATTTCTTCACAGTGTACTTGCTCACATTTTTCTAAAGGTGAAAAGAATATTTTATGAATTTTCAAAATTTATTTTAAGCTCTTCAGAAAGATTTTAGAAAATTTAGTTTTCTTTGTTGTGTGCCTTTCTCAACATATTTATTCCTTACATTTTCTTTTAGCCACATGTAGTTTGTGGGGATCAGCTCGTTCATAGTCCTTATATGCAATGTTTGGCTTCACTTGCTGTTGGACTGCATCTAGATCAGCTTTTATGTAACCCACCAGTACCACCTCATCACCAGAGCTGTCTTCCTGACCCTTCATCATGGAATCCAACTGAATGGGCATGGTTAGAATGTTTCTCAACCACCATAAAAGCTGCTGAAGCTCTGGCCAAGGGGGCACAGTTTCCAGAATCCTTCAGTGTTCCTGACCTGGAGCCAGGTCCAGAAGATGAACTTGCCTTCCTGATGGTAAATTATTCTAAAGCGGTTTTCATTTTTACATGGGTTGGGGAGAGGTATTGCAGTGTTCCATAGCATCTCCAAACAGGTGAGAGACAGCAAGCATGGTTCAGAGAAAGGAATGCTTAGCCTGGAATGCTGAACTTGATTCATTGTACTCTAATTTGAATCCTGTCTTTGCTACCTAATACCTGTGTGACCTTGGGGAAGTCATTGAAACCCTTTTAGCCCTTATTTTCTTCATGTGTAAGATAAGGAGATTGGACTAGGTGAACAATAAAGTCTCTAGCTTCTAGAGCTATGATATATTACTGTTATTCGATAGCAAGTAACTCCAGTGCATAGAAACAGACCTATAATCAGAGAAAATCTGAAATGCCTTACAATCAGATAGTAACCTTGAAAGAATGTCAGATCAGTAGTTGAATGGGATTACTTAAAATCACTGGAATTTTCAGATCTTTCATTATAACTGAATAGCCTTTTCTGATATTTTTCCACTTTCTTTTACCTTAGACTTTTTTATTACCTAATTAATGTACTTTAAAAAAAGTTACACCATTCTCATTTGATTGAGACAAATTTAATCCATTTTTATTCATCCTGGCCACCTCTATAGTCATTCTTAAAGATGATCATGAAGCTCATCATTAAATATGGCTGCAGTAGTTTAGTATGTTGGTATTTTGTCTTGGTTGTATTGAAAGCTGTTTGGCTTCAAAAGCTTTATAAAGCACATAAATACCTGACCAGGTAGTACTGCTTCATGTCAAAGTAGATCAATCAGCCCAATGATAAACTCTTATCTTTTTCTTCTCTATTTTTCGTAAGTGTATTTTGGTATTTTAAAAATACAATAGAAAGAGCTCATTTTATCAGTAAAACCCATTACTTTTCACAGAGTAGGCATTCAAATATTGATCAATATGCAGCACTAAGAGCAATTTTGTAGAGCTCATTCTCTTAGGTTTTTAATAAAACTAAAATAATCTTGCCCATAGGAAGAAGTTGAGCTGTCAGCAGATAGTAAGTTGATTACTATTACAGTATTGATTACAGTATTCATCCGAATGTGTTCCATGCCTTTGCAGGATAACAGTAAGTGGATCAATGGTATGGATGAGCAGATTATGTCTTGGGCAACATCAAGGCCTGAGGTTAGTAAAAATGATATTTATATATATATATGTATATGTGTTTGAAGTACATCCAAGTATGGTTGTTTTTCCTGTCACATATCTTAATTATATTGTATCCTTGATCTCACATGGATCACCCAGTTTTATTTCCTGTCTGATTTGTTTTTTCTACCAACCATTCTTTTATTTGGGAAACAGTAATTATTATTTAATATTTTCCACAATTGATGACTTTAACTTACGCCTTTTTTAAAGTATAAAATCATTTCCCAGGATTACTCTCCCCTCCCACTTTGATTCCTCCCACATGTAAATAAAAATTTAAGTAAAACCCCACTGACAAAATAACTGTATCTGACAGTTTAGGCATCATTTCACACCTGTTCCCATCTTTTTTATGGAGGGGGGGGAGATATGTTTTCTTCCCATTTCTTTGGGACTAAGATTGGTCTTTGCAGTTAATTTGCATTTGACTTCATTTTAGTATTGTTTTCATGTACTTTTCTGTTGGTTTCACTGTTTTAGTTTTACCTCTGTCCTTAGCAGTGTTCCCGATTGCCTTACATTTATTTGTTGAGTCTTAGGATTCAGTGACATTGGATCACATTCATATGCCACAATTTATTCAGTCATTTCCCAAATGGCTCTTATTTTGTTACCAGCTTTTTGCTATCCCAAAGAATGCTGCTGCAGATAGTTTTATTTGGGATCTATTACCTTTGCTGTATATATATCTAGTAGTAGGTTGGTTGATCCAAAAGATATGAACAGTTTAGTAGGTGTTCCTACAAAATTTCAACTTTTTTCCAGAACACTTAGATCAGTCACAGCTCCACCAGCAGTCTATTAGTGTTTCTATTTTTCCATAGTCACTACTGCATCGACGGATACCCTCTTAAGTATTTTTTGTAATTTAATAAGTTTAAAGTGAAACCTCAGAGTTCCTTTAATTTGTGTTTTCCCTCTTAGAGATTTTACGATTGTCTTTATGATTTTATAGGACTGGCATCTAGGAGGCAAATGTGATGTCTATCTGTGGGGTGCTGGAAGGCATGGACAGCTCGCTGAGGCTGGTAGGAATGTGATGATTCCAGCTGCTGCTCCTTCATTCTCGCAGGCTCAGCAGGTAACTAGGTTCTGTGATGGAGGAGAAAATTTTAAAGGGCTAAAAATTCTGATACCAGCACTGGCAATAACTTGGTGGTAAAGATGTATTGTTCCTGCTCTTATTGTCAGAACTCTCAGGTAGTGATTCTAAAGTACACTTTACAAATAAAAGTGCTACTAAAAGACTCTTTAGATTAATTTAAAGGTGTAATTTAGAGGATTTCTAGTAGATTTCCAGGTATCTTTTTTCCCAAGTGAATTGTCATTACAATTCATTATTATTTCTGAGTATGTATTCATATAAATATTATGTAGAATATTATTATAGAAATAGTACTTTTTCTAAGTATGCCTTTATATACACCCCTAATTAATGATTCCCTTTTTCTTTCATTAACACTTCTTTAAGCATCCTTCTTTCTTAGCCTTTACAAAAAAATTGGTGCCTAAATTTCTCAATTCTTTAATTGATCCTTCATGGCCAAAATAATCTTACTGTTGTACAGGTCTGATCACATCCTCTCCTGCTCAAAAACTTCATTCATTCCTATTGTTCATTGGATCAAATATACCGAGTGTAACGCTTTGTAGTCCTCCCCCTTGTCCCCTTGACAACCCTATTTCACACTGTCCCCAGTCCATATACTTTACATTCTATCTTGTGCTCAGCATTTCTTCCTTTCCTCCCCAAAATGCTTTGCTTTAGGTTGCTTCCCTCTTCTGAAAAAGCTAACTTCATATTTCTCTATCTTGATATCCTTTTTATTCCCCATTCAGGTGTCACCGTCGTCCAGTAGTCATTGATTTCTCTCTCCTCCACTTTCTCATAACACTTCTTTATATTTACTACATTTTGCCTTGTGTCACAATTATTTGTTTCTGGTATGTGTTTCCCTGGGAGGGTTGTAACTTTTTTAGGGATATTAATGTGACATTTTTCCTCTCTATATCCTTATGCTCCAGATAGTATAGTGCTTTCGAAGCAGTAGATGCTTATAATGTTTACTGAAGTGAATTGAGTTGGGATTGCTGATGTAGTTTTCTTTTTTTCTGTACTTCAAATGATTTGTAGGCTTATTTTGTCTGAATATTCTTCTAGTTTCTGTTAATTAGCTGCTCCTTGGTACTAGTCTCTGACCTTCTCCTTTTTAGCATGATTATCCAGGATCTCAAATAAGTGAAAGAGTTATGCTGGTTTCACAGCCATCTTGATAAGCTAGCAAGATTGTGATGGTCAAGGAGAAATGGCTACTTTAAGATTGAGGATTAGGTAGCTTTATATCAAGTGTGAGAGAGTACTGTTTAAATGTTGTGATTTTAAAGCTGACATATTAGCAGAAATGTAAAGGGTGACTCGTAAGTATGTATATAATAAATTGGTGTGTATGTGTATTTTTAATTCCAGGTCATTTGTGGACAGAATTGCACCTTTGTTATCCAGGCCAATGGCACAGTATTGGCTTGTGGGGAAGGAAGTTATGGCAGATTGGGACAGGGAAATTCAGATGACCTTCATGTGTTGACAGTTATTTCAGCATTACAAGGTTACACTTTTTTCAATTGAAAATGTAGATTTCATTAAAACTTACCAGGAGCTAATGCGTAGAAAGAATTAAATCCAAAAGAATCCATATACATTTATATGTGTGTATTTAGTATATGTAGAACGTTTTCACATAAATGTAAATGCTTAATTCTTTCTTGCATGTGGTAGATGTATGGATACAGCTTTAATTGTTACATTTTAGCAATATTGTTTCTGATGTTACTCATCATTAAGTGATGTTGATATTACAAGTTACAAATTATAAATATCATTGTGAGCCATTGAAGAATATAATGAAGTGCTTGGAAGATGCATAAGTTATAATTAGGTTAATAACATTACTGTAATTTTGCATGTATTTCGTTTAAAAATAAAATAGCTTGTACATGATAATATAAAGACATGATAAAGGTTTAGAGGATTTCTGTGTCAGAGGTAGCTTTAACTGGAAGAAAAAAGTGTCAGTGAATGACTTGCTTTTATTTTTAATTTTAGTAATGCAAAAATGAACATTTTATGAAAATAAAAGCATCTGGATCACAACTTAAAGTATAGAGTAAATTCCTGTAAAAGTGGAAGCTGTCTATCTTAAGCTTTATTTTTTGATGGTTCTTTTCAACAACTACAGTTTTGCTAGATAAATAAGGAAATTTTGTTTTTAAAATAAATAAGCCATTTTGGAAGTTTTTATTTAGAAAACTTATGCTTAGAATTTGTCGTGACATGTGTAATGTGGCTACAAAGAGCTTAGAAATGATGGAAATGAATAGAATGATTTTTATATAGTATTGCTGATTTGTTTTTTTCATTCTTTTGTAGGCTTTGTGGTAACACAACTAGTAACTTCTTGTGGCTCTGATGGGCATTCTATGGCCTTAACTGAAAGTGGAGAGGTCTTCAGCTGGGGAGATGGAGATTATGGCAAGCTTGGCCATGGGAACAGTGACCGACAACGCCGACCTAGGCAAATTGAGGCTTTGCAAGGAGAGGAAGTGATTCAGGTTCTTAAGACAGTTTATTGTTCGGTCTTTAAATGTAGACAAGCCAGTTGCTGCACAGAAACTATGGGAAATATTATAAAAGGTCGAGAGTAAATTAATTAGAGAAAGAACTGATATTGTATGAATACAGACTGAAGCTTTCTGTTTTTCATTTTCATTTTTTTATTCGAATCTTGTACAAAATAAGCAACATGGGAATGTTTTACTCAATTACATATGTATAATCTACATATGATTGCTTTCTGTGGGGAGGGGAAGGATAGAAAACTAAAAAAACCCAAACAAGCCAGAAATGTTAAACAATTACTTTAACATGTAATTGGGGAGAAAAATATATATGTACACAAATATGTATATATAAACATATATAAAACATAACAAAATTTTTTTAGAATGATAGGACATTCTTTAATAACTTGAGCGTGTATTTCAGGCCTGAAACATCTTGTTATGCAATTACTGTAACAAATCTATTGAACTGGTTATTTCAACTCAGTGCTCAAGCTCTAAATTCCAAGATTTTATAGCAATAGAGACAAAATTAGCTTCTTTCTCATATAAATGGTTTTCCTGTGATCTGGAATTGATATCAGCCTGAGGAGATGTTGTATTGCTTTTGATTATGAGTATATGGCCCAGAAACATGGTAACTTTGAACATCATACTGTTATTATTTGCAGAGTCCAAGTAAATTTATATAACAACAGAATTCTTGAAAGTCAAATAGTTGCCCAGTACATACGTAGCTCAAAATGATCTCCCACCTTCATGTGGAAGAAGCATAAAGGTTAAACACGTACCTAAATTTAATAAAATTCTTAGTTTCCATGATGGTGGAAAGAGGGTTAGATGAGGAGTCAGCGGGCCTCAAGCCAGGTTCAAATCCCAGCACTACAGTCTGCTCTATCACCTTGGACAAAGTCCCGTTGTCTCTGACATGTAGTTTCTTCACTAGTAGTCTTATGATACCATCCTCGCAGCGTTGTGAGGAAAAGCACCTGCTAAACTTAGAGGCATCTGTATAAATGTGCCTTAGCAAGTAAAAATGTTTTTTGAATGAATTAAACTTTTAAAATTGTTTTAAAATATATGTATATGTTTGCTATTTATACTAATTAAGTTTTTAAAAAATATGTATATTTTATTTTTACTTCAGATGTCATGTGGCTTCAAACACTCAGCAGTGGTGACATCAGATGGCAAGCTTTTTACGTTTGGGAATGGTGACTACGGTCGTTTGGGCCTTGGAAACACTTCTAACAAAAAGCTTCCTGAGAGAGTGACGGCGTTAGAGGGACACCAAATTGGACAGGTATGGAATGAATCTATAAAATAGTGCATCTGATCATGACTTCTTGTCTCTTCATTGTTCATTTATGCACTCCATACTTTAAGATTATATTAGTTGCAGGTTCAGTTTATCACTTTTTAGTGTTTTTGGAGTGTTTTTAAATTTATTGGGACGTTGAATTTTTTTCTAACATCAGAATTTAAGTATTAACACATCCCTTTATCATAAAATGGCAAAATGTAAAAATACCTACAGGATGGCCCTGTTCTTTTCTGACGTGCAGCAGTAGATCATCTGGGGTGTGCCTATGTTCCAAATAACAGAAAGAAGAAAACCTTTTTATTGTCATTTGTAAGCCTTATTTCAGTTGTCTCTTTGATAGGGTAATAATTGTTTTTGCTTTTAATGAATAATTGTATGTTTTGTTGTGTTAAGAATGTAGAGGTTGCTCTTAGATGACTAAGTATCTCTCCCTAGCATATAGAAAGTATAAGTACCCTCTAGATCCAAGGAAAGTAAGAGAGAGAAATACTTGTGGATAGTTATATAAGGTTGATTACTAGGGACTGAGTATTTTAAATCATGGTATACATACAAGTTTTTTCCTAAGTATTAACTTCTTTGATTCCTAGCTAAGACCAAGTGTCATTGTTATCAAGGATGCAGTTTCGGGGTAGCACCAAGTTTGGTTTGTTTTTTAATTCTGTCCTGACATTAGGAACTGAGACGTGTTGATGCATTATAGCTAATACTTTATAAATAACTTTAGCGTAGCTATTCTAGAAGAGAATGAAGAAAATTATTTTATAATTGGTGGGAAAATAAAGGGTTTCAAATATGTGGTGGTTTGTTTTGTGATGTTTTGGTAAACCCACTGAATGTTCTCCCAATAGGTGGCTTGTGGGTTAAATCATACCCTGGCTGTGTCTGCAGATGGTTCAATGGTGTGGGCTTTTGGAGATGGAGATTATGGAAAACTTGGCTTGGGAAATTCTACTGCAAAGTCTTCACCACAGGTTAATACTCTTGAGCATCTTGTTTTTCATAGTCTTTATAAACATTTTAACCATGTGACATTTTATTTTTAAATTAGTATTTTTTTATGAAAGAAAGCATGGCAATGGCTAGAGAGGTGGCCTTGGAGTCAGGAAGAAGTGGGTTCATTTCTTCTCTGAAAGACACTCTCTCTGTGACCCTGGGCAAGCCGTTGCAGCTCCCAAGTGACACTGGCAACTCTGAAGCCACAAGCTGTGGAGAAGGTGCTGACTTGCATTCATAGAGGGAGTTTCCAACAGTAAGGAAACCCTCCGCATACTTTAAAAAGCCCTTCTCTTTTGTTACTTTATAGTAAAATTGGTAGCAGCTTTGATGGTCATGTTCTCCCAGAGTGGTGGACTTGGTGTCAGCCCAAACTGGATTCAGGTCCTATCCACGACACTGACTAGTAGTGTGACCCAGGGCAAGCCAATTAACCTCTGCCTAAAGAAACTAAGTCTCTGGGACTGAACTGCTCTGCCCTAGGCAGATTATGGTTCTTGTTGATGGAGGCAGTACCCCACAGTGACAGATCGTTTACCTAGAGTGAATTTTACAACACAACATGACTTATCTGTTAAACTGTAATTGACTAAACTGAGAAATAATTTATACCTAGACATTATAGGTTTTAGGCTTTCCGTAGAAAGAAATGCATACTTGTAAAATGCATTTCTACAGTCTGAAAGGTATAGAAATGAAGAGATAATAGTGAAATTATCTGTAAGAAATTTCTTCAGTGATCTTTGTCACAAAAAACACTTTTGCCAGGGACTATAGTTAATTTCCTGAAGCAAGTGACGATGTGCTACATGAGTGTAGCTGTGCTTCCATTTTTAAAAGAAAAACAAAACAAAATACAAATACAAAAAAAAAATACAGTAAGTATTTGAGCTTAACTTCCTAATTTATTGTTTCCTTCTAGTCATGTTGTTAAAGGAATCGTTACTTGATAGAATTATATAATGTTTCATGATATAAATGCAGGGTTCTGTCAAATAATGAGTTCACATTAAACATTTAAAATGTAATTTGATTTATATAACTTTAACCTTCAAGAGCACTTTCATTACATTAATTCTGTAATATACTGATGTTGAAATGAGTTCTTAGCTGGGCAGCGGCGGGCTGAAGTAAGCCCACCAAGCATTCCAGATCAGGCAGTATAGGAGGCTGATGCTGAGTGGTCTGCTATCCTCCCTGTCCCACAGTGGATGCACTGCTATTCAGATGAATCTTCGAGAGTTTACAACCTAAAATGATAAAATGCTTTGCACTTAGAGGCCTGTCAGAAATAAGCAATGTAACGTCCTATACCTGAGTTGGTGGAGTTCCTTTGGTGCTCATATTGTATATTTTAGATTCACTAGTCACTTTGTTTCTGTCAACACATCCATCCCTTACCCTGGGGAATGGGCCATGTCTCAACAAAAATGACTCCGTTTCATATAACCATTTGAAACATTTTTTTAGGCCAGTAGTTTTGGTTCCTTGCTTTTGGCTATGTCCTATAAGATGAGCCTACTTTTCTTCCTTGAATTTTGCCCATTCTTTGCTGTATCTTGAGAGGTTTAATCATAAGTTTCCTATACAGATAAGTTTTAGGGGGATAATGCTTAAGAGAGGGGAACTAGGAAAGAAGTGAGTGAGGAAGAAGGCATTTAAATTTTGGTGATGCTAGGTGAATAGCTTTAAATATTACCACCACCACACCCAAGCAGTAACAATTATACCCAAAAATGATTTTATTTAATCATATGTATGTGTTAAACTTAGGAAATAGCAGTTTTTTTCTCCTTCTTTCAAAACATGTGTGTATAACTAACTTTTACTTTTGCAGAAAGTAGATGTTCTTTGTGGAATTGGAATCAAAAAAGTTGCCTGTGGCACACAGTTTTCTGTTGCATTGACAAAGGATGGTCATGTGTATACTTTTGGACAAGGTAAGGAATCTTTATTTTTTAAAAATCAACTTGAACAAGTTAAGTGTAGGTGTAGGAGTCTAGTGGGATGAAAGATGAGGAAGAGCATTTGAACATAAATGAACATGAATTTCTAATTCTCTTTGTCAATGTATAAATATATGTTTTTGTGGAGTTGTAACCAATGGGTACATAAATTTTGCCTTTTTGTATATAGCATTTATTTTATATATGGATATGGGCCACATATTTTAATAGTTTATATAGTAGTTCATATATTTCAGTAACTTATGTTGTATGTACCTAGTTATTTATTCATTCATTTGTTTATTTAATTTTTTTTAGTCAGTCAAGCTTTGTCATCTTACTCTCCTAAGAAAAACAAAACTCATTACAGACACAGATAGTGATTCAAAACAAGCTTCTGCATTGGTCATGTCCAAAAAACCTGAGTCCTTTACTCCTCTGTCGTTAGGATTCTTGTGGAATCCTCTTTGTTATTTTGCTGTTAGGAGTAGCTTAGTACAGTAGTATTCCATTAACTAGGTCATCCATTCATCAATTTATGGACATATCCTCAGATGGCCATTCTTTGCCACCTCAAAAAGAATCAGAAATAGTTTTGTGCATTCTTAGAGTTTGTTTTGCTTAGGACTAATCTGTTCTTTAGCCTGTCCTCCCTCAGATTCTCCCTCTCTCTTTTCTTCCCTTTCCCAGTTTTTCCCTGTTGAATAAAATATATATATATATATATATATACAGAGAGAGAGAGAGCGTGCATGTGCGTGTGTGTTCTTCTTTTGACTTATTCAGATAATTATGAAATGCTAGTGCCAGCTGATCTCTCCTACCCTCTTCCTTCTGTGTTGTGTACCCTGATATTCTTTAAGGTCATTTTCCCTAACCTTCCTTTCTCATCCTCCCTTAAGCAGTTTCTCTTCCCCTTTCTTTCCATTCTTTCTTAAGGTCATCAAGACATAACAGAATCACTCTTAGTCCTTGTCTAATTGAACTCTTCAGGGAATCCTGATGATGATAGGGTTCAGAAAGGACACATGTATCATCTCCCCATATTTGAATATACACAGAGTATCCTTATTTAGTCCTTTATCATTCACTGTTATTTATGTTTACGTTTTTGTGTTTATCTTCGCTTCTGGGTTTGAACTTAAAAGATTTTTGCAGCTCTGGTCTTTTCATTGGAATGCTTGGCTGTCTTCCATTTAATTAAAGGTTCATTTTATCACCCGGTAGAATTATACTGAGTTTTGCTGAATAAGTTTTTCTTGGCTACATCCCCATATCCTTTCCCTTCTGGAGTGTCATATTCCATATTCCCTATTTGAAGTTGTGGCTGCTGAATCACGTGTGCCTCCCTCTGATTCTTGGGTACTTGAATTACTTTTTTCTAGCTATTCGCAGTATTTTTTCTTTGACCTAGAAGTTCTGGATTTGGAGTATGAAGTTTCTGGGAGTTTTCATTGTGGGGTTTCTCTCAAAATGTGAGCAGTGTATTCTTTCTTTTTCTGTATTGGTCTCAGCTGTGAGAGATGTAGATAGATGTCTCAGATGATGTTGAGGCTCCTTTATTGATTGAGATGATCAGACAGTCCAGTGATTCTTAAATGGATCTTTTTGAACTGTGTTCCAGGTCAGTTGTTTTTGCCATTGAGATGCCTTATTGTATTTTCTTCTATTGCCTCATAAAGTTATTGGCTTCCACTGAATCCGTTCTGATTTGTAGGGAGTGTGTTGCTTGAGCGAAGTTTTGTATCTCTTACGCCAAGTCATGAATTCTCTTTCCAGTTCTTTCTTTCATAGCTTTTATTTCTTTTCCGTCTTCTTCCTCAAGTTCCATTTATAAAAACTTCTTAAGCTCTTGCTTCCTCCCCTCTAGGAATCCTAGTCGAATTTGTGCCCAAGCTGCATTTTTCTTTGAAGCACTGCCTGTGAATGTTTTAGTTGTTGTCTTCTGGGTTTTTGTTCTGAGGGTCCCTACCAGCAGAATAGCTCTTTTTGGTAGGGTTCTTCCTGCAGGCCTCTTCCTGACTTGGGCCTTCATGTTAGTGCTGGCCTCCGCCACACTTCTGAAGAAATATTCTGGGCTGGTGTTATGTTACTCTAAGATCTCAGGTGTAGGCTGGGGACCCTCAAGCTTTCCGTATTTCCAGAGTGGTCTGATCCAAGACAGAGTTTGATTGCTGGCAGTTCCTGACCTGGGTTTGGATCTTAGCAAGAGTAGATTGCTGCTAGACTCTGCCCCTTTCAGTTAGCTGAAAGCTCTGTTGATTTAGAATGGCAGAATTGTAGGCTCCCCTTTGATTTACTTTGGGATTCCTGCCTTGATTATTAATTTCTCTGCAAGCTGGGCTAGATGCTTAAAGTGAAACCCTGCTCTGTTCATGGGATCTAAGCCAAACCACTGCAGCTGCTCCTTCCAGCTTCTGAATTTCCTCCTTTCTACACACAATAGCCCAAGACCTCCCTTTCCTGGGATGCTACTCTCCTCCTCTGTAGGTTCCCTTCTCACTCTACACCAGATCTGTAACCTGGAACTGGGTAATGGGCAGCAAAACTGCCATTTGGCATCTGCCTCAGTACGGGTCTGGCACCTCTTCTTACCCTGCGTGCGGCATCTCCTCGAGCACAGCAGTCCTCTGACAGCAGTGTGCTCTTGCTCTGGCCACTTTTCTAGTGACAGCAGACCTCCTGAGCTTTCTCCAAAGGATATGAACTGTTATCTTTTGTAAATTTTTCCCATCAGGATTTGTGTTGGTGAATGTTCTATATCTCTTTTTACACCTCCCCCCCCCCCCTTCCAGTGCTTAGGGCAATGCCTGGCACATAATAGGAACTAAATATATATTTATTTACTAACAATAAAAGTGTATACTTGGAGCCAAGAGATTGGGGTTCAAATTCTGAGTCTAATCTACTCATTTAACCTCTAATTGTCCTGCTCTGCCCTCCAAGGATCTAAATCACCCAGAACATGCCAGCCTGCACTGGTAAAGGGAGTCTCCTATACCAGTGAAATGATAGGGTTAAAAAAAAAAAGATTGTAGGTTCATATAGTACAATTTTTACTTTCAACCCTTTGTTTAGATTAACTGAAAGTTGTTACATAAAATTATGATCAGAAAAATATCTTAATTTATCTAGTGAATCTACTGTAAGTTACAGGATTTGGATCGAGGCTAAGATTTTTTATAAGCCAACTAGCAGTTTTTTAAAAGGTAGGCTATTTACAAGAATTAATGTTCTCTTTTCCCTTCCATTCACTCTACAAACAGTTATTAAGTACTGTCTATGTACAATTCATTGTGCTTAGGTGCTGGAGAAGATCAAAGATAAATAAATAGGATACAGCCCCTGCCTTCAAAGGGATCTTAGTCTAGAGAGTGGGAGTAAGATATGTGCCCAGATACTCACTAAAACAACTTAAAACTCTATGCGTAAATCAAATCATAATATCCTGAAGGCAGATGATCTCAATTTGGAGAACTTAATTTAGTTCTGGCACTTGGGTGAGACTTGAGGGAAAAATGTGTTGCTTGGTCCTTTCTTTGAATGATAAATTAGGATTATCATTAGGCAGAGATTGGCAAGGGAAGAGGCGTGGAGTAGGGTACTGAAGGGCAGAAAAGCATAGACTGTGGTTGAGGGACATGGGGAGGAGGCTGTCAGTAGTGTGAAATAAAGGATGTGCCTAAGTTGTCATATGTGTATACACACACACACACACACACACACACAGTCAAAGTGATTTTTTTAAAAGAACTCAAGGAATGTGTTTTTTCAATAAAACGTTTGCTTTTTTGGGTGTTCCAGACCGTTTGATAGGCTTGCCAGAAGGTCGTGCTCGAAATCACAACCGGCCACAACAGATCCCGGTCCTGGCTGGGGTTGTTATTGAGGATGTAGCCGTAGGAGCCGAACATACACTTGCTTTGGCATCAACTGGAGATGTGTATGCCTGGGGCAGTAATTCAGAAGGACAGGTACGTTTATCTTTTTTTGTCTGTTTCTTTGATTTCCTAGCAAACTTATAGAATACTTGTTAAAGGGATACTTAGTGGACATCTATTGAATCTACTAATTTTCAGGACGTTCTTGCCTCCTTTTCTCCTCTTTTAAATATTTTATTTAATTTTTCTCAGGAAGCACTGATTTTCTCTCCCTACTTCTCAAAAAAAAAAAAATTGAAGAAAAATACAACTTTTGTAACAGTCAAGCAAAAACAAAATCTGAGGTTGTTCATGTACAGCAATGTACAGCTTTCATTTCTCTAATAGTTCAGCACCTAACTCAAATTTTTTTTCTGCCCCATTCTCAGTAGTGATCTTGAAGGCTTCAGCATTCGTGTTCTTTTCAACATGGTGGTGTCCTTCTTCCACCTCTTTTACTGAGAATGAGGGATGTGATGGTGTTATTCTCACATCTGTAGTCCTGGATGTTTTGTTCAGGACCCTTAGAAACTGAGGCCTGGACAGAAGAGGGCAGTCTGGATGAGGAAAGGCCTCAGAATTCCATCAGAAGAGCATTAGATGAAGGAACTAAGGATGTTGAATCCGAAGACTTAAGGAGGATTGGATAGCTGTAAAATGAGAGATGAATTGGACTTTTCCTGCTTGGTTGTGGAAGGAAAACAAAGGGAACAAGTAGTAGTGACAGAGAAGTAGAGTTCTGACTTGCTGTCTAGTCCATCCTCCACTTAGCTGTGAAGTTCAAGGCTGTTCCAGTCTCACCCTTTTCAGTAAGCCACAGTGAGAAGGCAGAGCTAGGAGGAATAGCTGAAAAATTTCCAAGAAACAAGTTTAGGCGTGATATAAAGATATCAATTAGAGCTATCCAATTGGAAATGAGGTGCATCTCGAGGGTAGTGTATTCTCCTTACTGAAGTTCTTTTAAGCAAAGGCTGGATAACCAGTTGTTGGATAAGTCTTGGAGGGAATTATTATTCAGATGTGGAATGACTCATATTTGTTTGCTGTTCAATTAAAAGTTAGACTGGACTTCTGGAAATCTCTTCTAAATCTGCAATCCTGTGATACTAATTGTTCTCCTAGTTTGAGCATTGTCCAACATAAACGTTAGCCGTAACATAAAAATACACAATGTAGGAAGAACATTTACATTTCTTTTATCCCCTTACTATAATGTGTAGGGCATAATGAATGAATGTTATATTAAGGTATTGGTGAGAGGAGGGAAGAAGTTATTTTTAAAAACCTTATTAATTGAAAGATACCAGAAAATACTGTTTTGCTTTATACTTACAAAACAATGATATATAATTTTTCCTTCTTCACGGACTTGTGATTAAGGTTAAATGGGATATAAGTTAAACATTTATGTGATGGAGAGATATTTGAGGACAGGGCTATTCATTCTTTAGACAGTACAGGGTCTGAGGCATATGACATTAGATATTAGATCACAAACTTTTTTTCTCTTACCTACTTCCCTAGACATTTTAATACAGGTAAAATCTCTGTAAAATAGCCTTGAAAGGAAAAAGAAGCCACATGAGCTGCAACAACCTGAGGTTGGTTGCCTTGATGGTGAAAGAAAATTTTTAAGTACCAAAAGATGGAGCTGCCCTTACCAGTGATTTCCTGAGTCACTGGTCAGGCTTCTATATCAGTCCTTGTCACTGATTACACCTCCATTCCTCCTTCTACCCAAAGGGCAGGTTTAGCGAGGCAGAAGGGCACGGTGACTGGAAGAGTGGGCCTGTCTCTGACACATACTGGCTGCGTGACCTGGGCAGGTTCTTTAAACTCTCAGTACTTTAGGCAGCACAATGTAGTATTGAATCCTCATTTTGTCACTTTAGAAAGTGATCTGCCTTGGAGAAGTCTCTTAACCTCTTTGGGTCTCAGTTTCCTTATCTGTAAAATGAAAGGAATTGGACTAGATGATTTCCAGCTTTAAATATTTGATCCTCTGTGCTTTCATCCTGCTTAGAGTCAGTGGTAGAACACACAGGCAGCTAGGTGGTGCATAATGTACCAAATTCCAGGCTTGGAGTCAGGAAGATTCTTCTTCCCAAGTTTAAATCTGGCCTCAAACACTTACTGAGTGTCCCTGGCAAAGTCACGTAACCCTCAGTTTCTAGATCTATAAAATGAGCTGGAGAAGGAAATGGCAACCCTTTCTAGTATCTTTGCCGAAAGGCATCATGAAGTTAGACATGACTGAACGCTGAACAACAATATGTTTATGTCCTGACTTGTATCACCTTGTCCAAGTCACCTAAGGCTTCCTCAGGCCTTAAGTTCTTTATGTGTCAAATGAGGAGTTGAATTGGCTGTCCTTTGAGGTCCCTTTCTAGATCTATGTCCTATGGAACTTAGGATGGTTTATCATATTCTTTTAGGGAAGATTCTTATGTTCAGATCAAGAATGGCCAGAATGCCTGGTTGGTCATTAATTTTTATATATTTGTTTTAAAAAAAAATCACAACAAAATTGTCATTTCTTTTTAAGTGTGGATGATCATATTTCTGTAATCTGCCCCATAGGGTTTCTGTGAAAAATCCTTTCCAATCCTTAAAGTGCTATATTAATTAAAGTTTTACCATTATTATTTTCCTTCTATTTTTTACCCATAAATAGAGGTTTGCTATTGCTTTTTAGTGGGGAAAAAGAAGTAGACAGTGAGAGCCACCTATAAGAAATGGTTAGGTTTCTCTTTTCCAATATGGAGATAGTCAATGGATGAAACACTTGGGTGTTCCAGTTTAACTCTCAAGGTAAAATCCACAGTGCATGAATTTTCTTATTAAAGTATGTTCTCTGTGCAAAAATTAGAGATAATTTCTTTGATTTCATGGGTAACTTTGCTTTCTTTCAAGGAGTTCATTTCCTCTTTAGAATCGGAGGCCATGGCTATATTTGGTCATTAAGTGTCTCATCTGCAGGATTTGAAGTGATGATAAAGATAAGTTAAATGCGCTCTTTCCAGATGAATTTTCAGGAGACTGGCAGCCTAAGCTTGTAGAAGCGATCCTCATGAAAGAAACATAATTATGTTTGTCATTCTTCTGATGGCAGTAATTAGAGCAAATGTTAGTAAACTTTCCTTATTTTAATCCTATTTCATAATCTTTGTTTCCTCTCTAATTCATTCTGCTTTTATCAATTACAAGCTTGGACTGGGCCACACTAACCATGTTCGAGAACCAACTTTAATAACAATTTTGCAAGGGAAGAATATTCGACAGATTTCAGCCGGCCGTTGTCATAGTGCTGCATGGACTGCTTCACCTGTTCCACCGAGA
This sequence comes from Potorous gilbertii, assembly GCA_028658325.1. NCBI lineage: Eukaryota > Metazoa > Chordata > Mammalia > Diprotodontia > Potoroidae > Potorous > Potorous gilbertii. Next base: position 577,608,827 of record CM053769.1, on the reverse strand, counting down.
GCACCAGGTGAAGAGTACAATGTTTCTTTCTTTTTTCTTTATGGATAGATTGGTTTATTTTTCAGTTTTGAATTGCATCGTGTTATCATTCTGATTTAATAAAATCTTACCCAAGCTGTTAAGCATTCTTCGTGAAACTAATATCTTCCCTCAGTATGAATCTCTCAGGGTCACACATCTGTAAAGCACTTGCCCAGTGAAAGAGATGACCAGCATATATAACAGCAATTTTTGTTCTAATGAAGCAAAGAATGGAGCTTCTATTGACTGTTGTTTTTCTCTGTCAAGGGATGCAGAAAATAAAAGTTAATGAAGCCATGTATTAAACTGTATTACTCTAATGTGGTGTATGGAAGACATGTGATTTGATAATACTAGACAAGCAATTCAAAGTAGTATCAATGTGTCCTAACTGATCAGAAATGAAGGTCCTTAAGATCTCCCCCTTTTTTTTTTTTTTTGAACAATTCCTTAGAGTTCACTTACTACCTTCCTCAGGTGAATCAAGCATCAAAATTATCTCAGGAATCCCTGGCTAAGATGTGATGGTATCCTTTCACATTGCTAGTCTCTCCTTTCTGGCTATATGTTCTGGGGACCTATTGGAGTGTCTTGGCCTTGTATATACCTCACAAAGATGGAATTACATTGGCTAATACTCCTCATGAGAGTTTTTGCATAGCCTATAAATGGTTAGTAAACCATAAAAGATTTTATTTCTGTTAGTAGTTGACGTCTTAAATTTTCTCAGAAACATATTTACAGTGTAATAGAATTATACTTTATAAATTGTCCTTTTCCCCTTTCTTTCCCCAGAGAACCATTCTAACAATGAGTAAAAAAGAGAATAATTAAAAAGTTGAGAGAAACTAACCAACATATTGAGAAAATCTGACATATACAGGGTTTCACAAACATCCAGTAGTTTTCTATTTAGGCAAAGGTAGGGGAAGGTTAGCACTTGTGTTCGAAATCCAATCTTTTCTCATGCTTTTAAAACTGTATAGAATTATTATTTGTTTTTAGTGAATCATATTCTTTGAGGGAAAAAGCTAGTCATAGTGAAATTTTGTGCTTCTTTCACATTATGGCACCCTTACTTCCTGCAAAATCCTTAGTAGCCATTAAGTTAGTCACATGAGCTTTCTGTTTTCAAGAGCTTTGTCTACTTATTGTTATTTTGTGGATGTCAGTAGTCAGGAACAAAATGAATCGTGTAATTTTATTTTCATGGAAGAACTATTAGTTGGATAATATAGTGTTGAACTTTTCTAAACTGTTCTTAATTGACTCAGAACGGCAGAGGAAGCAAAGACATGTTGCTATGATACTATACATTCTAAAAGATTATTAATCTCTGGAATTTATCTGGTTTTTGTGGCAGGTGTCTCAGTGCCTTTACAGCTGGGTTTGCCTGATGCCATCCCACCCCAATATGGCGCTCTGAAGGAAGTAAGCATTCATACTGTAAGAGCCAGGCTCAGACTGCTCTATCACTTTTCAGATCTCATGTATTCTTCTTGGAGGTTACTGAATCTGAGCCCCAATAACCAGGTAAAACATTATTGGAGAGGAGGGAGAAGAATGTCATAAGTAATTATGCTTTAAGTATCTTATTTTAAAACCATAATGTGCTTTCATAGCTAATTTTTTTTCCTCAATATTTAAGTGAAATGGCAAATATTAGTGGTAAGGATGTCACCTGAGAGACCAGTTGTAAGATCAGTCATAGGGCCAGGCTCTCAGCTGTGTGCTTTTGCCATTAGACCAATCTGCCTTTCTACCCTTTTACAGAAGTTGAAGCTGTTCCAAATGACTAAGTATATGAAAATAGTGAGTCTCTTTTAATTTATGTAAAGCGTCATATATAGTTTTAGGACTTTTTAACATTCTGTGTTTGGCCAACAGTATAGATATTGTGTAGTGTACATAAATTTAGGATTTATGCAACCACATACCTTTACAAATAACCATGGCCTTCCTGAAGTAAAGTAAATTTTACCCAAATTATAGTCTTTTATAATAACCTGTAACTTTCAGGGAAGGAGCAGTGTGATTTAAATTTTTTGTTTATTTTTGATAAGGAGGCCTACTAAAATCTGTGTCTGTACATTGATTTCAATGATAAACCAGTTTCTTCAGGGCAAGAACTGTTTTTTAGTTTTGTTTGTGTATCTCTAGCAGTTAGCACAGTATCTTGAACATGATGTTTGCTGAATTAAAATGAATTATCTGTTCATTATCCTTAAATAAGTTTCCTTTCTCTGACTTCTGGCAGGTTGTGGCGGGGGGAGAGGATAAAAAATTTTAAGTGTTACCAGTATGTTCTTCATTTAGATTAATGAGATTCTCATTCTAATAATGAGAATTATTTCTAAACCTTGATATATTATACTTTGTGAATGAATGAAAAGGCTCTTATCAAGTGTTTACTGTGTGCCAGATGGTCTGTTCAGCACTGACGATACAAATACCAAAAGCAGTGACTGCCCCTGCCCTTTAAGAGCTTACATATGAAGGGCCGTAGTAGCCATGGAGGGACACTTCAGTCCAAAAGGATGGGGCATCATGCCTTTAGGGAGTAGATGATGTTCCCATAGTTCATGAGTCCAGGGAGAAAAGGCTGCTAGTGAGGTTGTGGAGGAGAGAATTTGAAAAATAGGGTTTCTGATAACATTGACTTTTGTTACAGAATAGCACATCTCATTATAATGCTGGAACATGGGGAATCGTACAAGGACAGCTTAGACCTCTGTTAGCACCAAGAGTCTACACGCTCCCTATGGTACGGTCCATAGGAAAAACTATGGTGCAAGGCAAAAACTATGGTCCTCAAATAACTGTAAAAAGAATATCAACAAGGTTAGTATCTGCATGGTATATGTTTTTTAATTGGCTTTCTGGAATTCTTCTGAAGGACATTTAGAGTTAGTTACATCCCAAGTCACGCCAAATCTAATTTAATCAAATACCTACCTTGTTTATGCCCTGCTAATCTCTTGGCAGTTACCCATAAGCATTGTGGGCTTTGGAGCATATAAAATAATGTGTAATGTAGGGACTGCTTGTGGGGGGCTGTAGGAGGGTGGTGTTTATTTTGTTTTAATATCAATACTGGAGGTAAATATTGGTTGCTTTATACATGATACACATGCAGTTTGTGGACAGATGCCCTCCATCTCTAAGACTGTTGTGGTAATGTATGAAAATTTGTGAGAGTTGATTTTTATTGCCTCTCTGCTTTTCTTTTAGAGGTCGAAAATGTAAGCCTATTTTTGTACAGATAGCAAGACAAGTGGTAAAGCTAAATGCTTCAGACCTTCGTCTGCCCTCTCGAGCCTGGAAAGTTAAGCTGGTTGGAGAGGGAGCTGATGATGCTGGAGGAGTATTTGATGATACAATTACAGAGATGTGCCAGGTATTTCTGATATCTGGTGTGCTGGAAGTGATCACTGATGTAGAGGCAGTTTTGTTTTTTATTGATAATTTCATGAGGAACCAAGTTACATCTATGTTTGCCCACTTAATTTTTATAAACTAGCAAGGATATATTTATGAGTTAGTGCCCTGACTCTTAATAAATGTTTGAATTGGACTTAATTTTATCTACATAATTATACATATTATTATGTAGTATGTGTATGAAATATCCTTTTGAGTATGGGAAGGTAATACTTGGACTTGTAGAAGTGAGTATCAGCACACTTCTTTCTCATTAGTATTTGCATCTGCATTCTAATATGTTTAAAAGGTATATTTGCATCCATAAAGTTGGAAAGCCCCTGTGCTTAGTCTTGCTGGTGCTTTGGGCAAAAGTCAGATGTGCAATTCTCTAATTGTGATAAATGTTACTTATGTTATAAATGTTTATTTATCAAAATAAAGAAAACTGCATTAGAACAAAGGTAATGTTAAAAAGTGGTTTCCCAAGTAGGTGTGAGTCCTGCAGGGATCCTTATATATAGCTGAGTTACTTCGTTTCTGTCAGAGTTTGATACTGCTCCTTTAAGGTAGCATTTCTAATCCTAAAACCACCGTTTCTCGAAGGGACCTATGGATAGACTTGAGTGGGTCCATAAATTTGGATAGGGGAAAAATACATCTTTATTTTCACTAAGTTCTAACCGAAATTAGTATTTCCTTCAGTTATTATTGTAAGCAACGTTATTGTGAGAGGGGCCCACAGACTTCACCAAATGATCACAGAGGGCCATGACCCAAAAGTGTTTTGAAACCCCTGCCATAGGGGTGAAGTCTTAAGTAAATCCCACCCCCTCAACAGTTCTGACCTTTCAGGTCCGCATTGCCTGGACTGGCTCCATGTTGGGTCTGACACGTCTAGCTTGTCATGGGATCGAGATTTACTTAGCTTGTACTAAAGAATCTGTGACTAGATAATGTTAGCAAAGACCTTTCTGGTGTTTATTCAATTGAATCCTATCCATATGTGTTTTACAGATACTTGCAGCTCTTAATCATAAAACAGCTTGTTTTCTTTCTTTGATTCATCACACTGCTAAATATTTTTCACACAATAGATTTCCTTATTCAGTTTTAAATGAAAAATTTAGAAACCTGTGAAATGTAAATGTAAAGAGCTAGTTGGTTGTGGCATATTATAATTTCACTGAAAAGTTTTTATCTCCCTCTCCCCTGGGGGATTGGGAAATAAATGCATTTGGCTAATTTTATTGAGACGTTTGATTGTTGTTTTTGAAGAAAATATGTTTTTAATCTGGCAGGAACTTGAAACTGGTGTAGTTGACCTTCTCATTCCATCCCCAAATGCTACAGCAGAAGTGGGTTACAATAGAGACAGGTAAGTTAGTACTAATTGGCTCAACACCTGTAGCAGATTCTACATTCTCTATCCTAGGACCTCGAGTTGTCTAACCTGCTAAATTGTAGTATATATTATCTGTATTTTAAGAAATTTTTGGTTTTAAAGTCCATTAAAAGGTAATCCTATAAAGCTAAAACTAAACATTTTACATTTTATAACATTTAATTACTGGCCTCTTTGCTTTATGGACTTGTAACAATTAAAAATATAAGTTATTTGGAAGATCATCCTGGAACAAATCCCCTATCTTTATTTTACCTAACTTTTATTTATTATACTTTTTAAAAATTCTGATTTATAGCAAAGGTCATAGACTTAGATAATAGTACTTCATAGAAGATTCTGCAGAGAATTGGGATTAAGTTTGTCGAATTTCTTCTTTTTTAGGTTCCTTTTTAACCCTTCGGCCTTCTTGGATGAACACTTAATGCAGTTTAAGTTCTTGGGGATTCTGATGGGTGTTGCTATCCGCACCAAGAAGCCTTTAGATCTCCACTTGGCTCCAATGGTTTGGAAACAGTTGTGTTGTATCCCACTCACGCTAGAGGACCTGGAGGAGGTGGATCTGCTCTACGTGCAGACCCTCCATAGCATTCTTCACATTGAAGACAGTGGGATTACTGAAGAGAATTTCCATGAGGTAAATTACCAGCTGCAGCTTCTTGTATTATTTATTATTGCAGGACTTACATAAATTGACATTAATAGGAATATTTCTTTAAAAATTCAGGTTTTGACATGGCTGTCATATAGTTTAACTTATTTTTCTTTGCTGCCTGCAGCAAATATAATCCAACTTGCTGCTGCCAAAATACCTGCCAATAGGGGAAAACCCTATCACCCTCGGTTTATACTGCCGGTGCTCCCCATTAATGTGTTATAAGTAGGGAGAATAGTAGTAAAAACTTAGTGCTGGAAGTGGACTATGAACTATACGTATACTCTAGCATGGAAATATTTACATTTTTTTGTTGTTAAAATTTTTAGTTTTAAGGAATACCATAAGAACATTTTTTATTCTCTATTTGTAGATGATTCCACTCGATTCTTTTGTGGGTCAGAGTGCTGATGGCAAAATGGTTCCTATAATTCCTGGTGGGAATAGTATCCCACTTACATTCTCCAATAGAAAGGAGTATGTGGAGAGGGCTATCGAGTACAGACTTCACGAAATGGACCGGCAGGTAAGATGAATATTACGCTTTTATAAATCTGACATCAGTGATTCTGATTTTGCATTGGAGCCTTTGGGGATAGACATTTACCGTGTTTGATTTGTATTTAAATTTGAAAGCTATTCATAGTAATAGTTCAGTCTTTCTAACGATAGCATTTTCTTTCTAACATGTCTCAACTGCTATTTTTAGAATTCCCGAAAAACAGCTTCATAATTTCCTACGTTTTCTCTGTTAATTAATGCTGATCATCTTTGTACCTAGAGGTCTTCCCTCTTCTCCACTCTAGTCCTCAGGAATCGCCTTTTCCACACAGCATGGTTTCCCCGTAGCATGATTGCTCTTCTTTTGAATTTCCGTAACATTTAGTATAACATAGACTAGACAGACACCATTTCTGTGCTGCTGTCACATGCTGTGCTATCTGCGTAGCACCCAGTTCATTTCCTCAGTTATATAACAAGCCTGCCATGTGTATCTCAGTATTGCTCTGGGCGCTGTGAGAGAAATGAAAGAAACAAGCGGACGCAGTCATATTCACACCAAAAGCAACATGGGATTGTAAGTCAGTGCCGTCAGAGAAGATCTAGGGATTAGCGGGAGCTGCAGAACGGGATGTAAAGTGGTTGAGAATGTTCATAGGAATGGCTGGGTGCATTTGGAGACTTGGGCTTTAACTGAAACAGAGGGCAGATCCTGAGAAGGCGAGGGGAAGACGTGTCATGTGTGGGTAAACAAGAGGTCGTTGAATTGTCCGTCAAATTCAGGTAGCTGCTGTCCGAGAAGGAATGTCATGGATCATCCCGGTCCCCCTGTTGTCCCTCCTGACTGCCAAGCAGCTCGAGCAGATGGTCTGCGGAATGCCGGAGATCTCTGTCGAGGTTCTGAAGAAAGTGGTCCGGTACAGGGAGGTGGATGAGCAGCACCAGTTGGTGCAGTGGTTCTGGCACACCTTGGAGGAGTTCTCCAACGAGGAGAGAGTCCTCTTCATGAGGTTTGTGTCAGGGAGGTCTCGGCTGCCTGCCAACACTGCGGATATATCTCAGCGTTTCCAGATCATGAAGGTTGATAGGGTAAGCGCCTCCCTATTTTGGTCTTCCTCTTCATTACTGGTTAGTGCATGAACAAAGAAAAAAACAAGCTTTTTCTTATGTAGGCTCAGTATCTATCTGATTTTAATGGAGATTTCTAAGTTCCTTCTTAATAAGTAATCAGATTCATCCAACACAATAACTTACTGTAATGAATATTTCATTAATTGAAACCAAATGCATAGTGTTACTTGCACAGCATTTCCTAACTTAGAATGTTTCTGAGCCATGTTTGGAGGTGATCAGTCATTTTGTCATAAACATTTTGTTTATTTTTTTCAAATCATCTTTGAACATCTTCTGTACTCAAGTTGGAGTTTCTGTTAGGGGTTAAATTTGAGTCACTGAAGTATTCTTAAGAATCAATTTGAATATAAACAGTGTCATGATTTGAGGCTACTTATCTAACAAAATTTGACTTTCTGTTATGCCGAGAAAGCCATTTGTAAATGAAACATAAGGCTTTATTTCTTCATCTTCATTGATGGAAGAAGCTTTGTGCAGGTGCATAATAGATAAATAACATGGGTTCCTAGATGACTTTAAAATAAGGCTGTGTTGTTTAGATTATAAAATCTACAAACAAAAAGATCAGCCAGCCCCCTTGGCCCCTCCCCAAAGTGATCATATAACTTTCTTTGTATTTTCTTTAGCAGGCAGTGTATGTTGCCTTCATTCTCAAATACAGTTCTTGTAGCTTCTAGCTCTGTAGGTTTGGAGGCCTTAAAGGAGAGATCAGGCACAAGAGGTCATATGAAAGAGATTTTTTTTTCATATTTTCTCCACATTAAGGCCTTGCCAGAAACTATGAGTGGAAAATATTTTTACTGTTTCAGAAAGAAAAAGTGATAGAGGAGAATATTCAGTTTACATTCAACTTTGAAAAAGATCAATGATATACACATATGATATACACAAGTTCACCCAACCTCAGCAATAACTGATCTGCTGATTTATTCTGCCTCTCTAAAAAGTAACTTCAATTACTTGGAAAATTTAACAATTTAACTCATTCTTTATACTTTAGACAGTTTCTTCAATTTTCAAATTTGATTCAGTCATCCCCATCTCCTTAATTTTATTTTCTACAGTACAAATTGATGGTTCTGTTAGTTTCCAGCTTGACATCTTTTAATGCTAGATCCTTTATTGTAAATATAAGATCTTATATACTACTACTACAAGCCTGACTCTTTATTTCCCAGATATGGCAGTCTGTGTTTATGGCATTGAGTGCTAATAGTAGATATGCCAAGAGAAGTGTGCCAGAGGGAGTAAGATGGACTTTTGTTGATTTCAGACAGTTGTCTTTCCCTTAAATAGTTGATGAGGCTAGGGCAGGCTTGAAGTTCTGTAGTCTGGTGCCTTTTCACCACCTGATGAATCTCACTTGAGTGTTTTGATTCCAGGGCATAGTCATTGAGAAATACATGACTATGGTAGGCCTGGTAGTAGAATCTCTGAGGTCCAGGATTATTTCATGTTTACAGCTGTAGAAGTTGAATAATGGATGTAATGCTTGGCAGGAAGAAGTGTGGCAGTAAACAGTGTCCTCTTTTGTTTCTTTTAATAACCATACTCATAGTTTTTTTTCTTCTCTCTACAGCCTTACGACAGCTTGCCTACCTCGCAGACCTGTTTCTTTCAATTGAGGCTTCCACCCTACTCCAGTCAGCTAATCATGGCAGAGCGTTTGCGCTATGCAATCAATAACTGCAGGTCGATAGACATGGACAATTACATGCTCTCCCGCAATGTGGACAATGCAGAGGGCTCAGACACAGATTATTAACCTGTGCACAAAGTCATCTTCCTTTTATTACAGAATAATGCCCAATTCCAATTCAGTGTCAACACACTTTTATGATAAACATAGATGTTTTAGGAGCATAAACCAACATTATAAGCAGTGGCCACATTTAGTTACTCTAAATGTAACAAAAGAGAATAGATGTTTTTATTTTTCTGTGATTGTAAAAAAACAAAAAAACAAAAAAAGAAATTAAAAGTGCTCTCGGTAAGGTTTTCTCCCCAGACTCTCCCCACCCACCCCCATCCCCTTTTCCATATTTTGGTCACTTTTGATAAGTTTGCATGGAGCCATTTGGTGCATTTTTGGTTGGGAATGGTATATTTGTAAGCCCTCCCAGTGAACATTGAAGTTGTACATTGTGTATAATTGTTCATTAGAAAGGACAGTTTTACATGAATATTCATATATTTATTTTGTTTTAATTTGAATTGCCTGTGCAGGGTTCCTTATGCAGAGAAATAAAGCAGATTCAAGCATCTCTGTGTGATGATTTTGTTACCATCCATTCATCTGAGCCTCTCTCAAATGACTGATGAGAGTGGAAAAGAGAGAAAATGAGGTTTTCTGTGTTGCAGGAGCCTTGTCAGGTTGGTGAGTAAAGCCGTGTACTTGGTTCATTTGGCATCAGGCTTTTTAGCCCAGTTAGAGTGCGGATACTTCCGTCATTATTAGCACATCAGATTTTTAACTTGCGATTCCAAGACTCAAGTCCTTATTCTAGTGAATAGTTTTTTGGCTTTTAGGACTGAGAATATTATAGGTTCAGTGACAGATGTGTGTTTGACTGGGACCAGCCCAGCCTATTGCTCGGTTGGCTACATGATGACCTTTGTAGACAGCAGCACCTTCCAGATACCATATGCCAAGTTCCTAGAGGGATTTTGTTCAGCCTTGTTGACAGGTATACCCATGCTTGTGAAACCACAGATCCTGGAGGAATTGTGTAACTTGCTTAGTGTTTTTGCATCCAGATGTGTGCTTAATAACATACTGTATGAAATTAATTTGGGGCTGAATTGTGCAAGCTGGTAGAAGAAAGGGCAGTGAAAGAGACATTCCAACAAGACTTTAGATAGGCAGGTGTGCCCAGGGGATACATTCCTTCACTTATTATTTATTTATTAAAGATTTGTGAGTATCTGGTTGGAAAACTCTGCTCTGTTTTGATAAACTAGAATTAAAGTAGAGGTGAACAAGTTAGGATGGGAGTCCATCTGAAGAATGTTTTTTTATCTCACCTTTATACTTCTTAAATTCTTGATTCGCCATTTGGAATTTGTTCCCACGTTTTCTTTGAAGATGAGACTACATGTCAGCTTCATTTTTTATCTCTCTTTAAGAACTAACCCTTTTGAAAGCTGCCCCAGTTTATGCAGTCTTTGGGATGAAGAAAACCCAGAGCCTCTTAATTCTACAAGTAGAAATGAACAAATTAGTCATATGAGGATCTGAATAGGTTTTATGTATTTTATCACTCTGTATTGTATTTTATTACTAATATATTGAAAGACTCCATTTGGTTTGGTTTTGACTTTTTGGCCTTAAATTTGATGCAACTGATTAGTTTCAAGAAACAGGGCTAAAGATTGTAACAGAAAGTAAGCAAAATTGTGCAGTGAATTCCATCAAAGAGTGCAACATTTTAATTTTTTTTTTGCCCACAGTTCAATGACTTTTATATCTTCTAAGTATAATCTGATTTCCCTTCTGAAGAAGGTGAAGAGATGACTGCCCCTTTGCACACTCCAGGTTGTTGGGGAGGATGAAGGGCTCCTGAAGAAATGAGAAACAAAGCTTCAGTGAGGGCAACAATGACAGAAGGCTTTTGGAGTGGAAGAGAATATAAGGATATAATAGTGTTACACAAAAACGGAAGGAAAAGGCACCTATGCAGTTAGAGCTGAAAATCACATGGAAAAGGGTATGAGTATTTGTTAGGTTGCTTGCAAAGCTAATTAAACTAAAAAATGAGTATCTGCCAACTTAGATACTATAGAAGAAAAGAACAGAAGGTGAGACAAACACAAAATAGTCACAAGACAAAATCCAAGCAAGTAGACAGTAGTAAAGCCATGACCTCAACATCCATACACGAGTTCTCAGAGGGCAGGCAACAAGCTAGAAGAAGTCCTAACATGCAAGGGGGTGTAACTGAGGCATCATCAGTGCCATGAGACTTTGTGCTATGAAACCCCAATGGAAATAGGGCTCTCCGCATGGGTGTGCTTTTTTCAGGAGAGAATTGGGTAGACTTGTAGATGGGGAGGGAGCATTGTGTATTAAGAAGGTAGTCTGACTGGTGTGAGGAACTCTGGAAACCACTGAGGGGGAAGTCACTGAAAGGAGAACAGAAGTGATTCTTGTTGTTGGAATGGACCGTAGACCACGTGGACAGAAAGGGGATGGCAAGAAATTTGAGAAAAATCATGAGGCTGTACAGAGAAATGAGATAGTAATGGTGGGGTACTTGAGTCATCCAGGTCATCCCCAAAAGCTCCTACTGCCCAAAGTAGAGCAACTAACCAACTTCTTGACTTGTCTTAGTGTTAATTTCATCTTTCAAACAGTGGAAGAACCAATAGAGGAAATTCTATTTTGAATATAACAATTCTCACTATCAAAGATGAAATGGTTACTATGGTGGAAATTATGGACATGTCGAGAAGAAATGACCATTCCATTGTAGTGTTTGTAATAAAGGAGAGGAAATCTGGGATTAGTATGACTTTGGATTTCAAAAAGTCCAAAGGTTATGGAGAAAAGCACTGCAGGGGGAAAAGTCAGCCTAGATGGAACAGGAGTTGCCCAAGAATAAAATTCTGAACACACAAAGGGAAACGATTTCATTGAGGAGAAACAAGGTGGATTTGTCTGAAGAGGCCAACATGGAAACATAGGGAGATCAGCAGCCAACTTAGATTGGGGGGAAAATTGTATTGAAGATGGAAGCAAGGCCAGGATAATTTAAAAAGTTCGTAATGTGCTGAGGCTGGCAGAGGAACCTAAAGACGACACAAAGGCGTTTGACCCAAGAAGGGGTGGGATCTCTGCTTGGGGGAGGATGAAGCATTGATAATCAGTAACAGAGAAAGCGGAGCTGGTGGGTTGTTACTTTTTTTTCCTGCTTCCTCTGCAGAGGAGAATGATGATGGAAAGGGCAGAACAAAAATAACCACCAGGAATTTGATAGTTAAGATCAGTCCAGAAATGGGAAGAGTGCTCCTGGCTACCTATCATGAGATCAGGTCACCTGACCCAGAAGAACTACATCCTTGAGACCTGCAGGAACTGGCCAGTGTGATGATTGTTGAACATTTGTCAGTGATATTTGAAAGATAATTGAAAACGGCTGATGCCTGAGTATCTGCCAACTTAGATACTATAGAAGATAGCAAATGCCTTAATTTTCAAAAAAGCAAAGAGAATAGAGGCTATAAACTATAGACTAGTAAGCTTGCCTTCATCCTGGCAAAATTCTAGAAGGGATCATTGAAGAGCATCCTAAATAAACTCTAGAAAGGGGAAGGATGACGACAGAGCCAGCATGACTTCATGGATTAACACGTCCTGCCACATAAGTTCATTTCCTTCTTTAACAGGATTACGGAACTGATAGATGAAGAGAGTGCTGTGTGTGTAGTTTACCTTGATTATAGGGAAGTTTTCTTAGGGATGAGCCTAAAGTTGGTGCACTCTTCAGGTTTAATTTGGGAGGAAAGATGTATGTATGTCATTGAACAGTCAACTAAAGGAGTTTGACTTTTCTCTAACACAGCAAGACTATGTAACAATGGTACTGTGACATTTGGCTTCCCTTGTCTATATGGAAACATCTATTCAGCATGGCAAGGTGCACAGAAGGGTAGGACTTAATATTGTCCTTTAGGGGGCCAAGCTTGAAGAGGGGGAAAGGGCCAGTCAGGTCCCATGGGCTGCTTCGTTGCCTTTTAGGGAAAACATCCCTGTTGTACAGAAATGGGAAGTGTGGGGAGGAAACCCTACACCCATGACGTCACCCCTACAGTGGCAAGATCCTAAGGCTCTCCCTTGATACAGGCAAGACTGAGGCGGGGGCATCCTCCTCTTTAAACCCTAAAGAGTCGTAATAAAGAAAAAGAAAGGAAAGAATGAAGGACAACAAAAGTCAGAAGTGCTAGACGTCTCTCCTATTAGCAACGTTCAAGCATTAAATCTCAATTATCTGGACTTTGTGATGGGTATTGCTACACATTAGCAGTTCGTATCAATCTCCTAACGCACAGTGGTGAGAATGAGATGAACCAGAGGAGCATGAAGACTGCCAGGTATACAGGATAAATGGTAACACCACCGGCATAGGCACATGGACGGTAATGCACAGGATCCACACCAAAAACATCAGCGTCTACACAGGTAATGACACTTAAAGCAGTCAGTAATTCATCATCTGTAGTAAAGTGGCTAAGACATCATAAGCCTTTTTCATGCAGCCTAAGTTATTACTGAGATTTTCCTAATACTGCTCTCCATAGTATTCCTTGGATCACCCACCAAATTCTTCCTCACTGAACCATAAAGGGCATGATCTTGGCCACCTTAGATCCCTGCAGAGAGAGCACCCCCTCCACTTTCTCCTACAAGGTCTAAATGAGAACTCTCACCCACTTCTAGGGATGAAAATTGCCACCAAATCAGCAGGAAGATCTTTTTTCTTCCAAGTAAATACACGTGCACTGTAGTTACATCAACAATTTCACTTCTTTCGTGTTATTAGAAAGTAACACACTTCCCAGCGATACCACCTATTGGTCTTCTAATCCCCTTTTGGGGAAGAGTTGTCTAAACTCTCACAGAGGAAAGGAAGCCTGCTAATTGAGGGAGACCTCAACTATTTTTCCAAGATGGAGGAAGCTTTCTGAGGGGGTCATGGACTGTGAGGCCAAGGCAACTTTAACCTGGAGAAAGAGTAAAGAGTAAGGAAGGGTTGAAGAGGATCAACTGAAATTACTTCCAAAAATAGTCTGTTTTTATAAGCTAAGTTTTCCTGTAAACTGCATTCCAGAAACCACTGTACCAGATAGCCCTTCTTCCTAGGATGATGTTGCTTTTTCAAGAGTCTGCACAATTGACCTGGGAAGTCAAGTGCATGATTACACACTCTCTTACCCAGAAGTGGAAGAGCACCATTTTGCCAGATTGAATGCCATTGGGTTAGTATTTGTTCCATTGAGCACAGGAAGCCCAGTTGGACAAAAATAGCCTTTTTATCCTTAATTGGGGGATCATGGTGTCAATGTGGCATCACCACCCATTTGGACAACAGATCTACACCCACCTTCAAACTTAGTTTAACATGCCCAAACAATAACAGTATGCAGTAGAAGACATCAGCAAAATTCCTCTATTAATCCTGACCCTAAAGGGCTTAGCTTTTGATTGTCTAGCTTGGTGTTCTTCAAGTCTTAGAAACCCTTGGCCACTACCCAGGAATTGCTGTAGATGAGAACCGTTTCTTCCCCATTCCTCAAGTTTCTGTAACATACAACCAGGAGCTCAGTTCTCTGGAAGAATTTGCCAGGACCCCTGGTCCCTAGTATATATGGTAGTTACTGAATTAGTGGCTGCTGAAGTCTTTCATAGTGTGTGGAACCGTGCTAAATTACAAAATGGCGTTCCTCAGGACCTGTAACAGCAAGGAAAGTGAGATTTTTTGTTTTGACTTGTTTTACAGGCTTTGGATAGATTGTGAGGGGTCAGTCCCCTTTGAGCCTGATGGTTCGCAGCTGTGCCGAGTTGTGGGTTTCATGCCTGCTGACTGAGCCAATCAGAAGCCAAGTCTTCATTATGTATACTGGGAGATTAGCATTGTACTTTGTGAGGTCACTTAAGAGAAGGATCTTGTGATTACCTGGTCAAGACTCTTGGGTGACCGTATCTTCAGACTCCTGACTGCTCAGGCGTAAAGACTCTCTTAATCTAGGAATGTACGTAAATTGTATAGCAATATTGCTCTGACTCAGATAGTAGAACTCTGTTGGTTTTGATAAAGACAAAAAGGTTGATGTTGAATAGATGGAAGGCTTGGTAACTTTGGGAATGTAAAAGATTAAAAGGGGTGTCTGGAAGCATTTGTTTGAACTGATTAAAGTGATTGTTGACCCCTCTGAAGTTGCCTTTCCTTATAGAAATGCAGATTTAAGAGCCTGTAATAGTAGGCTCCCCTGTGCATGTTGGAGTGCTTACTGATACAGGACACTTTCAGGGCTTGGATTGTAGGCCTCAATCTGTGGCATAGTTTCCACTCATTTGTGAAGGGTGAAGGAACCAAGGCAAGTGTAAGTTGCAATATGCTATTTCCACTTAGCGTTAGAAGACTCCTGTGCCTTACCCTTTTTGTTAGAGGGATCTTTGTACATCATTCCAAACTGTAATAGTCAACTGAGGACAGAAGGTGATCGTGTGACCCTGTATCATCTGCGTATTACCAGTTAGGGCCCAGTAACAGGAACTGCTTCTCAGAAATAAAATAGTAAATGGCCACTATGGGGGGTGGGGTGGGGAATGACTTGCTTCTCTAGACTAAGATTTGTTTATCCTGGTCACCCCCTGGTAATTGCCTTGGGCTCCATTCAACCTAGTTTTTTATGGACAGACTCCAAAGACATGAACTTGCAAGTGATTTGCTACTTGCTGCATGGCTCTGGGTGAGGAGTGCATTTGTATATCTAGGTGGGGAATGTGGGTTCTCCATATTCTGAAGAGTCCAGTAAGTCTCTGGGCTTCCATTTTAAGTAATGGGGAAGCAAACTCCAGAGGTTTTTTCTAGACCCATGCCCACAATCCTTGGTTTTCCCCATCTGCTCTATTCCCTTGAACTTGAATGAGCAGTCTGCATCCTGGGTTTTCTTAAAGAGTTTATTTGCCAAACTTTGTCTCTACCGTAGGCCAGGGTCTAGTCTAGGGTCTCTGCCAGTGTGGCCTGTCTGGCCTGGTCACCATGTCCTCAGTATAGCAACGTGTATCATGCCATTTTCAAGTTTCTATTCATCATTAGGAGGTAGTGTCAGGGAGAGTTCAGGTTTCCCCAGAAAAGAGTGATGAAGTTACGTTAGGCCCCTTCCCTGGTAAAAAAAGCACATTGCTCCTAACTAGTCTGAGCCACAGAAATAGAAAAAAAATGAGCACATTTCATTCCCCTTGGGCCCGGACTGTCTTCTGTGTGACAGTATGGCCTTGGCAAGGTCAGGGAGCACCTCTGAGTGCAGTGATGTCTGTGATGACGTTTCACCAGGAGATGACCATTCTTATCTGCCTTCCTCATGGTAAGAGGAGCTGGCTGGTATTACAAAATACTCCTGCTTTCTTATTGCAGATGAAGATGGTCTTCACCACCCTGGGGGCCGAATATTGCTTATTGTTGAATTGTTTCAGTTGCGTCAGACTCTTCATGACTCCATTTGGAGTTTTCTTCGGAGAAATACTTGAATGGTTTGCCATTTCCTTCTCTGGCTTGTTTCACAGATGTGGAACTGAGGCAAACAGTGCAAAGTGACTTGCCCAGGGTCACATAACTAGGAAGTGTCTGAAACTAGATTTGAACTCAAAATGAGTTCTGACTCCAGACCCAGCGTTCTATTCAGTGTGCCACCTAGCTGCGCTAGGGACCTAATATTAAGCTGTGCTAACTTCATGGGATAGATGTCTTTGTGACCATACCCCTAACAATATGCATAGAGTTTTCTGAAAAGGCCCGTAACCTTCCTTCCTCCATGGTCTGCCCTCTCTAGCCTCCTCAAAATGATCTGGATACGGGGCAGTGACTTTAGAGGATGTCAGACTTGGTTGGGGCTCACAAGCCTGTGTTTCCTGGTCCTGCATAGTTTCCCCAGCACCCCCAGAGTTGCTTTCTTAGCTCTGTGTTCTAGTATTTCTGGGAGGTGTCATTGCTTTCAAGTCGTCTAAAAGGGCAGAATTCCATGACTCCCCCTCATTTCCAGACTGTGTCTTCATACGGACCACAGTGTCTGCCCAAGTCACAACTGTCGTGATTCCTGCTCGGATTTCACCAGCTGATCATCCTGCACTCCTAGAGATAAATGCTGAAGCCATTCTGACAAGGGCTTAATCTGAGTTAATCAGAGGCCAACCCCCAAGGCAGCCTGGGCCTAGGATTTGGAAGGCTATAGTGTGGGTGGAAATAGGTCCAATTCATCAAAGCCATTTCCTTTAAGAACTCCTCCTCCTTTGCAGAGGGGAACCAGCCAAATTCATCTTTATCAGGCCAGGAACAATATGACAAAATGGTCTTTGGTAATGGTGTGTTTAAGTAGTATGTGCAGAACTTTGTGTGTGTGTGTAAGATGTGGAGAGACGCACATAGAGAGAAAATGTATGTATTCTAGGAAAGATTGTAGTTTTTGTTGGATAAGAAAAGCATCTTTTTCTGGAAGGAGAAAGAGCTTTGAAAATGATGTTGACTAACCAGATTTAGAATGATGAATTTTTCTTCAGCAATTGCTTTCTTTCTGTTGGCCCTGTCAGATTGAGGTAGCGAGTGCCTAAGAGAAAGGATAGAATGTTGGCCCTGTCAGATTGAGGTAGCGAGTGCCTAAGAGAAAGGATAGAATCCAGCATTTGTGGATTGCAGAGCCAGGTGTTTCCGATACCTTAGCAGGTTTCTGCGTGCGCCCTCTGTGGAAAGGTCTGCAGTGGGTGCTGTTTGCTTTGGGAGAGAGAGGAGGCTGTAACTGTGGATGACGGGCAGGTTTGTGTTTTGATTGGCATTTGAAAGATTCCAACTTGCCTGGATCATAGACAAGGCCAGCTAGTAAGTGTAGCCAGCAAGGATTTAGCCTGCCAGTGGTGAGAATTCTTGGTTTCGTAGATAGCTTGTAATGTGCCTTCCTGACTGGTCCTTAATGAAAGAGTTCTCTCAGCAAAAAGCAGCTTCTTCTGGTTCTGCATGTTGTTGAATGTAAGGGATTAGAGTGCAGGGCCCTGCTAGTATTACTGTGCTTATTAAATAAAGAGACTTCACCAGCTTTCCTCCCAACCACCCTCTTTGCTAAGGCACTGTTATTAATCTGTTTCCCCTTATAAACAGAAACATTTGACACATAGCATTTTTTTTAAGTTTACTTGTGCCTGTGCTCCAGTCTTTCCCAGTCTACTTCTTAATTTGAAGCAAAACCAGTAGAGCTGTTGCATTATTTTGACTTTTGCAACTCAGAGTCCTTGAGGCCCTAGTACTGGCAAGCTTCTCAGCTCTATCCAGTAGGATATGGGGGTAAAATTTTAATACATTGAAGATATTTTTGTTTCATGCCAGTAGTAGCTTCTTTTACTGAAAAAAATCTCAGTCCCTTGTTTCATTCACTTAGGGAAGCTCAGTGGAAGGAATTCCTAGTCTGTGCTATGTGTCTGATGTCTTGGACAGAAAGATCGTGGGATTGTGGCTGAGCTTTAGTAGAGATTAGATTTTCTATTTACAGGCACTTTCAGTTCCCACAGAAGAAAGGAAATCTTGTTTATTGACAGGTGAGTTATTCTGTTATCAAGTATTTCTCAACTTTTTGACCATTATTGAGATTAGAGAGTATTTTAAACTGTTGACTCTTTATATTTTAGATTTCCTACTGTGTTAAAAGGTGCACCTAAAGTAAGACTTTATTTATAGCCACTAATTCTTAGCAGGAGATGTGTGAGTGAGTGAGTGTGTGTGTGTGTGTGTGTGTGTGTGTGTAGATAGACACTTGTGCGTGCACGCACACACACACACACACATACACACACTACAGTAAAGGCTTGTTGCTTCACATACCTGCCTTAAGTTAGTCCTGGTTCCCATTTTTTTAAAACATGCAAAGGAGAGGGTAGTTTTTGAGGTCAAGGGAATTCAAGGAAAGGTTTATGGAAAAGGTGATCTTTAGTTTGAGTGTTAAAGGAAGGAAAAGACTCTGACAAATGGTGAGGGAAGTTCATTGTGGGCACAGAGAGGGCATCAAAGGTAGTGAGTTGGGAGAGAATGAGGTATGAGAATGGAGGATTTAGAAGAGAATGTGGGTGAAAGTGAGCGGTGTGAGATGAGGCAGGTAGTGGCAGGCATTGAATGCCAGGCTGGGAGCTTCTTCTGTATTTGGTAAGTGACCAGAAGCTACCAAAGTGCTTTTTTTCCCCCAAGCAGTAGTTGTCAGAGAAGTGGTGAATGAGTTAGAAGTGGGGGATGAGCTAGCGGAAGGAAGATGAGTTATTAAATCTGTTGCAAATAGTTTTCAGGTTCTGCTTACTAGGAGAAAGTCATTAGCATAAATGGAAAGAAAGAAATTGGGAGCTAGGATAAAGTTGGAGGAAAGAGGGATATATGAGTTAATATGCTGGCAGGGCACCCAGCCAGTCGCTCAAAGGACAGAATGAAAGTTCTAAAGAGAGGTTGAGGTAGGAAGCATAGATTGGAGCGTTGCCTACATAACGGTGGTAACTGCGGATCACTGAACAAGGCTGGAGAATGTCCTGTGTCTACACTATTCCGGATGGTTTTGAGGACTGTGCTTCATAGTAGTCTGAGGTCTAGAGAAGTGTTAGTCCCCCATTACTCCTACTTCATCATTTCTTTTCTCAAATGAATTTTGTTATTTCATCATCCTTTGGTAATCCAACGTAGCATTAAAGATTAAAATTCATTTTAATAGTAAATTCATCTTTGTCATTTTTATTGGTACCACCTATTTCTTGAGCTACTTAAATTGCCCTTTATTTCTACATTTTGTAATTATTTGGAATGGATTGCTTCTTGTGTTTATGATATAAAAATGCTGTTCGTTTTTGAGGATTGATTTGGTAGCCCGTAACTTTGCTGAAGCTGTTGTCTGAATTGGTATCTTTGCGGATTGCCTGAGTAGTTTTTTTAAGGAAGTGGGAGGCAGGTGTGTGTCTGTGTCTGAGCTTAAACCATCACCTTGGCATTAACAGCGATAGTTTTATCTCATCTTTACTAGTCTTTATTCCTTTAATTCTTCTCTCTTGTCTTGTTGCTGTTGCGGACATTTCTAGAACTTCATCAAGTAACAGTGGGGAGAGTGGGCATTTTTGCTTCATCCCCATGTTTGTTGGAAACAGTTCTAGTGTGTTCCCACTGCACGATGGTTGCTTTTGATTTTAGATATAGATGCTTTTGTTTGATACTTTAAAAAAGGTTCCTGTATGCCTAATGTTGGTGGTTTTCCTAATGTTGAACCATCTTTGAATAATCCCTGGTCATAATTAATGAGTTCTTGGGTAAATCACTGTAGTTTGATAGAATTTTGTTTAAAATTTGAGTCAGTGTTCATTAATGATGTTGGCCTATAATTAGTTTTCTTTCTGTGTTGTATCTTTCCATGGTTTGTGACAACATGTGTAAACTTTTTTGAAAAGGACAGATTATGGTTGGGTACTTTACAATTATTTATTAAGTAGGGGTGCTTAACTATTCTTTAAAAGTTTGGTTAAATTTTTCTGTGAATCCATTAAGACCAGGAGTTGTTTGTGTCTGTTTCATTTTTCTTGGACACTTCCTTTATAGCTAGATAGGTTTCCTTTTCTGAGATTGGGTTGTTTATATTTAAGGTTTCTGTTTAATGGTCTTCTGATAGTTTGGTATTTTATATTTTTGGAAATATTCCTCTATTTCTTTTGTGTGCTGTTTTGTTGGGATATACTCGTGCATAATATGTTCTGGTTATTCTCTCTATTCTGACTCTGCTGTGATTTTACCTTGCACATTTGCTATATTTTATTAGTCTTTTCAGAGCACTAGCTTTTAGTTTTATTTATTATTTCTGTGGTTTGTTTTGTTTCAGATTTATCTGTTCCCCTAGATTTAACTTTTCCTCTTTGGTGTTTATAGTATAAGCTTTCAGTGCCTTTTTAGGGAAGGGCCACTACCACCCTGGAGAAAAGACAATAGAGGTTTTCTTTTTCTTAAGTAAACAATGGTTTTAAAAAGTAATAAATTTAAATGAAAAGGATGCTGGACTTGGCCACAATGCTTAAATCAGCACATTTTTTTTAGTCAGAAGTTCTGAATTTTTAAAAAATGGCTCTCCTAGTTATCTGGGTGAGTTTAAGTCATTTTCTAAAAATGGAATTTAGGTCCATTTTTTAAACTTGGTTATCTGCTATTTGCAGAGCGCATAGTAGGTGCTTAATATTCATTTAGTGAATTGAGGGGTACACTTGGCAGCATCGTTGAGTGAATTTATTGAATTGAGGAGTACTGTTGGCAGCATAAGTGAGTTACATCATGGATTAAAATAGCCACTGGGTAATAACACTGCCTTTACGGAAATAGCAGGTCAAAATTCCAAACAATTGAATTGACTGCTAAATTGAGACCTATATGTAAAGTGAAATGTTAAAAAAAAAAAGTTTCTTTTCCTGTTGTTTGAAAAAGCACTGGGGCCTGAGACTGTAAAAATGAGACAGCCTCCAGGCTTCATGGTTTGGGGGGTGCTTTGTTGTAGCTGTTTCTGATGGTGTTTAACCAGAAGAACACCTCTTGGAATATCTGTTTGGAGCAGCAGGAGAAAATGAAGTACTTGCAAGTCATCTCTCCAGGGCACTGAAGTGTAAACCATGAAACAATGCAAACAGGAAGAATCAGTAATACTGGCTGGAACCGAGTCCACCCCTCCCCAGTCCAAGCCCGGGAACCGGTGAGGTTTAGTTTGTGGTGCAGGAGCTTTCCTGTTGGAGGAGGGTGATGAGTCAGGCTTCCTGAGCAGGAGGCCTCGAGTACAAATGGGATGACCCCAGCAGAGGTCTGGGCAGCAGGCCAGGGAGAGAGGCCATCTGGCTATGTTTGCGCAGCCAGGAGAGATGCTCTCCGGAGCACCTGGCAGGGCTGGGCACCGCCTTCCCTTGGGCCTCTGGGGAGGGGAGAGAAGTCTTGAGAAGCTGCACATTCGTTGGAATTTGTAGAAAACTCTGTTTCAATTTGGGGTTGCAGGGATGATACCGTAGGAAAACTGAATAGTAGCATTCAGAGGCAAATGTAATTGGTTTGTTGTTTTTTTTTTTTAAATCTGATGTGGTCCTTACTTCTGTTTGCTCAGAGGACATAGTTGAAAAATTCCAGCTCTGCCCTTACTGCTTGTGTGATTTGGGGCAAGTCCTTTCTTTTATTCTGGCCTCAAATTTCTTCAGCTGTATAATGAGGGGGTCAAAGCCCTAATATTATTTTTTCATAAGATGTGACATAATGCATTATGTACAGTAGTTGTTTAACAGTCTGCATACATACCATTGTGTATTAAACTTGTTTGCCTTTAAATACCACTTATACAACACCCTCCCCCCATGTGTGTAATTAAAGCTTAAAATTGCACAAGGACCTTGTAAAGGTCCTGTAATTACTATCTATATTTGTATATTATACTTTTGTAGCTATATAATTATATGCGAGCCAGCACTCAGACCAGTCACTGGGAACTAATGATTTTATGTCATCAGTTGAGCAAAATTAGACTCCAAATAGCCCAGAGGAAGCTTAAACCCTTGCAAGTCATCAGTGAATGAAGGTGGGGTGTCCTTTGGTAGCAAAATATCCTTTCCATTAATTTATGGTTTTGCTTTTTTCCCCTTTTGATTCTGGTTTCACCTCTGTTAGTATGAATTTGTGGATGATGTAATAAGTCTCTGCTTAATTTGGAATAATTTTCACAATCCATTAGTGTAATCATTTACTCCTGGGTGACTGCCTGGCCCTAATTAAATGATTGTGTTCTTGCCCTCCCCCATCTTCAGTTGCCCCCAACTTGGTGAAGACAAGGTTGGGGGGGAGGGGTGATTGAAACCAGTCCCAATGCCAGCTACTGTTAACTGCTTGTTAAATGCATGTTGCTACTTCTGAGTGAAACAGGTTAGTGATACTGCCCGGCTATAGCATGGTTATGTTCCCTAGAGCTCAGTGATCTATATCCTAGTAATGAAATTCATATCTATCCACGTGTATAAGGTGTCCTAAAAGTCTTAGTGCAGTTGTGAGTTAAGACTTAAAATTGCACTAAGACTTTTGGGACTAGAAAGATAAAAGTGGTATAATCTTTTTTACTCAGTGGGGGAAATGATGAGAGTCTTAGAGATTGGCTCTTGATTTTGGAATTGAAATAGGTGTGCCCCTCTCCCCCTACTGATATATGAAAATCCAGGTTTACAGGAAAGAGAAATGAGATCAGATTGCCCAAAGAGTTGCCAAAGGATTTATTTTTAAAGTAGGCCCCCTTAATGTGTTTAAAGATTACTTTCAATTTCTAAAATAAGGAAAGAACATGGTTTTTTATATATAGAGTAAGCTCCAGAAGAAGGTAGATTGAATGTAACTCAGAAATACATGACCTACAATATTGGAAGGTAGGGTGAGTAGGGGAACCAGATTAAAATATAAGTCGGAAATAATTAACAAAATAAATACAATAAAACACGCGTAACATTACATTTTAAAACTAAGTGAATATATGTGGTCAGCAAGGGCTAGTGGCCTGTGTTTCTATGGGAGTTGAGCACCATGGCTGTGGCCCCATAACCTTTGCAGGATCACGAAGAAAATCTGACCAGCTCAAGTCCTCAGAAACGGGCAAGGTGAGTCCACCTTGAATCACTTATCAGTGGAAGAAGGAAGCTGGATGCTTATGTCACCTAGGTTCCCTTTTGAAACCGTCACCAAATGGGTCCCATTCTTTAGAATGGGTGGGGGTATGGAAAAAATGGGGGGAAAGAGTTGTGTTCCCTCTCGGCTCCTGGGCTTTGCCAGACTCCCTCAACTGTCTGTGTGGGTCACTAAACAACTTGAGGAGAAAGCAGCTACCACATGTCAGGGACTGGGCTAAGTGCTTTTTACAGACATCATCTCTTTCCATCCTCACAACATCCCTGGGGGGGAAGGTGCTGTTACTGTTTTCATTTTACAGTCGAGGAAACTGAAGCAAACTAAGGTGGAGTGACTGACTTGGGGCCACGGCTAAGAAGTATCTGAGGTCAGATCGGAACTCAGAGCCTCCTCACTTCAGGCACAGTTGATCTTTCCAGTGTCACCCACTGCCTCTGCAGAAAGGACAGAAAGCAGTTCCATGCAGAACACACAGAAGATATTACTGAACCAGCTGCTGCCATTAGGACTTTTCTCCCCTACGGAGCTTGTGAACTGGTTCTTGGACTCATCGTTTGTAACAGCAGCATTCCCAGACTTCTGACACTTAAGAAAATGAGTTGATGTTTTTCAGGGTCAAGCAGCTGCGGAATCTGTAACCAGAGCAGCCATTTTAAAATCTCATTTAGTTGGTCTGAGGCTGGATTCCTGCTGATAGTCCAATAGTATTTTGCTACTACAGTGTGATTCAACAGAGCCGGAAGGGACGCAAGCTATGAGTAACTACAGGAAATGTGTAAAGTTGAGGTGTAAATCCCCCTTTCCTCACTGCCACCCCCAGCCTTGGAAGCGATGAGCAGGAATTTCTGTTGATGGCCAGTGAGGGGCACCCATAAGGTTTGGGCTTTGGAATTGGTAGGCTGCTTAGAGACGCATTTTCCTGTATGTCCAAGATTCCTGAAAGCTAGATACATGGCACCACCATCGGCACTAGCGCGGGGAGTGGGGTTGGATTCTGGTGAATTGAGATGTGGGGTAGTTTTAAGAAATAATTATGGCATGACCTTGAGAATTATGGATAGTATTAGTACCTGGGAAGCATGTATTATAATTCCAACCTCACCAAAATGTGGTAGAAGCTTTAGACCTTCACTCTGGGTCAATTTTCTCATCTCCAAAAAGGCACTGATATAACCTCTTCCTCCTACCTCACATGTGGACGGGTCATTCTAAACTGTCTCCGTTTCTTCTTCTGTAAAAGTGGATACTGATACCGCTTTAACTGTTAGAAGGCTCAAATGAGATGATGTGTAAAACTTTGCAAGTTTTAAAATGCCATGCTTGCTGATTTTTATGGGAAATGGCACTTTTCATCTTGGAATTGTTCTGTAAAAGAAATTAGATCTGAATATATATAAGTATAAAAATGGGGAGTATAAATGAGTATAAAACTGTACAGCCAAGCAAAGCACTTTGATAATCCTCATACACAGTTAATCTTAGGGTGCAAATTAAGAAGGAAATCTGACTGTTCTAGTTGGAAGGGACCTTAGAAACCATCTAGTTGAAAAGTTTTGCTTCATAGATGAAAGAATTTCAGGACTATGAGGTTAGGACTTGCCAGCTAGTGTGGTGTCGTGGGAGGGAATGTACCATCTTCCAGCACCTTCAACTGCGTTCTGAGCCAGGTTCAGGTGGATCTGCTCTTGGCTCCAACTAAGCTGTCACGGCAAATGTGATGCCTTTTGGCATCATTTTCTCGCTTCTTATTCCACATGGAAAATGTCACAAATGTTCTGGCAGAAACTAGCCTAGAATATGAGAAATCATTTCAGACTTCAAACTGCCAATAAGAACATTTCACATAGAGACCAGGGTCAGAAGTCACCACTCAACACTTGTGTCCTGAAGGGGAATTGAATTCTAGCCTTGTGCCTCCAGTTGTCACAGTTTTCTGGCTGCCCTGTTTTCCCCAGGGAGCAGGTCAGGGATCATGTCTGCACTCCTCTCAGCTTTCAGAACCAGCCAAGGGCATTGGTCTCGGACCCGTCGCAGCCCTGCTTGACTCACGTTTCGACAGAAATCGACGTGAAGGGTCCTCAGTGAACGCCCATGAGCAGTCACAGCAGCCAGTGTTCGGTTGGTGATACGAACACAGTTTTCCAGTTTAAGGGTCTGGAGGTTGGGACAGCTCTGGAGCAACAGTGCAATGCATTCATCAGTGACATGGCCACAGCCAGAGAGCGTCACGGACAGGAGGTTGGGGCACCTGAAAGACACAGTGAAAGCTTAGTTGGGGAAAGTGAAAATGAGTCAAGTCAGACTGCCTTCCCCACTAGAACTATTTGTTTTTCCATAAAGTGGAGGATGCTACCCTCCAACCTGGGAAAGACAAAGTTACTGAAGCAGCTAGCAGGATCCTAGGCCTCCTTCACTGAGGTTCCCTTGCATTTGTTGGTGATTTATGCTGCTTTAAAACCGGTTCTTTCTGAACAATGGGAAGTAATTTCTCCCTTAATAAAATGAGATTTATCAATTGTCCTCACTCAGAATGCTCCTGGACCCACCAGTAGGAACAAAATTGTAAAAAAGAACGTTATTTCTCCTCTCTCTCTATAGGGTCCTTCCCTGTCCCTTTAAATCTGTATGGAAAGAGCAGACTGTGTAAGGGAGAGAGGAGTCTCACTCCCCAGCTTGGCTCACCAGGTTTATTGGTTGGAGAATGAGCTGTTGCACTGGAAGGCACTTCCAGAGAACTCGTCCAACTGCTCGCCTGCACACGGCATTGTTTGTGACAGGGCCTGCCGAGAGTTCTCCTGCTGCCTGCAGCTTGATCCGCTTACACGTGTAGATAAAATGGATTAGGCTTTGTGCTTTCATCCTAAGGATGCAGCAAGCTACAGATACATCCCCTGCCTTGACCCTTAGGTAGAGTTTGTTTGTTCCTTGTTCACTGCTAAACATTTTAAAAGGTGGCGCTCATACCTGCCCATCTGTGTCCTCATCAGCTGAAGTTGCTGACTAAAGATGGATTCAGGACGTGTTCTGCTTCTCCTTTCCCTTTCTACATTGATTTAATGTTTTCAAGGAGAAAGGTATGGGAGCTGACATTTTCTCATCCTGTAATTTAGCTAGGACAAACAGTAAATATTTAACCTGCATGACAACAATAAAATCTCCATTGCAATTAACAACTGGGTTAAGTTTTTTAAAAAAAGGTTAAAGGTTTTATTTTGCCTTGGGATGGACAAAAGAGAAGCTCATGATTGCTTTGGTCAGATACATAATTTGGTTGATTTCTAGATTCTTGGAGGCTTTTGAATTTCAACAAGGGCATTGCCATGTTAGAGAAACTGCTTTGAGATGATCCCTTCCATCTCCAAATCAGTAAAGAACTTTGTCAGGTTCTGTATTTTTCAGGCTCTCTGCAGCCCAAACTGTAAGGGGAGAGTTAGCTGGTACATGCTGTGTTTGTCAAGCTTTTTCTTCGTATAGGAAATGTAACGTGTCCCAAGTGAGTAAAAGCAGCCCAGGTTTATTTTAAGGCACTTTGTTTCATGCTAGTTTTCTCTCATCTGGCTCTTTGGATGCCACACTGGGCTAAACTGATTGAGGGTCATAGTTCTCCCTGGAACATAAACAAGTTCAGTGTATAACAAACAGGCTTGCCCATCTTTATGTGCAGTTGATTTCTCAAGTGTATCTTATCCGCAAAGCTGTTTTCCCAGTTATTTATGCTGTCTCTGCCCCTTTTCTGACTTCTCCCCTGAAATATTGGCATTATTCTTTTTACCAAATGGTAGCTGAGAGCTTCCTTTAAGTCCCCTTTCTTAGAAAGCTAAAGTCTGATAGTTCTTGGTATGGAAGAACATATGTTCACAATTTATGACAGCTGCAACCCAAATCTGCCCTATACGTCTGAGGCCCCTTGCCCTAGTTGTTGAGGCCTAACCAGCGACATGCCAGATGCTTTTCCTGTAGAACTGAATGGAGATTTTTCATTAATTTTAAACAAAAAAACCACCTCAACCAATCTCTCTAGGTCAGTTCACAACGTCCCTGTGGTGGTGATGGTGGCCCTTGAGTCTTTTCTGCAAGCTGTTGGAGAGCTGTTGCCAAGATTTAAGGTTTGAGTTACCAACAAGACAACTGATCAATCACACTCCACCTACCTGCTGCAAACTTTCACTAAAAAGTCAGTGGCGAGGTTCTCGTGAGTGCTGCAAACACCTTTCTGCAAGGCATTTTTCATCCAGTCTTCTACATTGCATACCTTTACTTGGCTCGAATGCCAGCAGATTGATAAGCATCTCAAAGCAGGGCTCAAGAGGAAGTTGTCTTTTTTCAGTTCCATGAGAGAATTAAAATGCAGCAGCGGCCAGAGCAAAGGATCAAGAAACACATCCCACAAGTGAGAGCAAGTCTTTGCTAAATTCTTCCTGCTATCCTTGTCTAGGAAGGAAAATAAATGTAAAAGACATTCCCGGTTGAGCTGAGTTATGTGCATGGCAGGAACAAGAGCAGAGAAGCCACTGTCTGCCCGGCTGTGCTGAACCAAGTCTGGGGGGGCCTGACCTACCTCCTTCTGGGGCCAAGGCTGCTGGACATATATGGCTGAGGAATGGGGTTTATTTTTGGCCAACAACTGGTGTTGGAAGGTTGTGTGTAAATGTGTGTGTACGTGTGTGTGTGTGTGTGTAAAAGGGAAAACCCAGACTTCATCAGACAACCTGTGAAAGCGGTTTGCATTCAAAAAGCCTAACAGATCTGCTAAATAAAGCTAAAGTATTTTTTTTTCCTTAAAAGGGATTTATTTTCTTTTTAACCAACAATCATGTAACAGAGCTCGATCTTCGTTAAATCAGTGCTCCATAAGAAGCTCTCAATAGATGGGGCTCTCCAGATCTGCTCTGATTACCTCTGAAATGGACAGGGTTGGAGGCTGGGAATATTGGGTAGTGCTTCAATAATTTAATTCACATCCTTAAAAGGAAAAGGCTTGTCTTACGCAGAACAGAGCAGAAGATTTCTATTTTTAGAACTGTTGCCCCAATCTGTTAAAGAACCAGTACTTGTTTCCCCTCCTTTCCATCTTGCTTTTACAAAGACTGACAGGTTCCAGGTCAATTCTACACTGCTCCTGTTACAGTCCATTACGGCAAACAGGTTGTCTTTGGTTTTAATGTTTATTTTTAGCCCAACTGATAATAGAAAAGTGGCTTGTCTCTTGACACATACACTGCATTACTTTGGGAACGCTGGATTTTCTCCAGTGTTTATAAATAGTTGATGTGACCCGGCACACTGTAATGTCCCAGGGGCCACATCCAGTATAGTGGGGGGTTTTGTGGCACACATTTGTTCAGTGAATGAATGTGATGATCATTTCACTCTTTTTGACACGAACAAGCAACAGATTAGTACTGTACTTACTGGATTTGAGGACAAGAACTACATTCAGATCTCAGGTAGAGATCGACTGCGTCTCAGAGGTAAGTCATTCACTTCCCCATCCCAAGCTCTCCACCCTGTAAAATGAGAAGCATCCATCTTGAGGTGTTACCCAAGAGCCACTGAAGCATTTCAGTGCGCGGTGCAGCTGAAGGGGAAAGGACTGGAGTAAAGAAAGGTCTTTCCTATTTTGTTAGCTTGGGCCTCAGGAGTCTTGCCTGAGTCCAGAGCAGCATTCCCCAAGGAAGGAGGTAATGATGGCTATTAAGCGTCAGATAAACAGAACTGTGGTTATCAGTGTCTTCAGTCTCTTATCTAATTGGACTTTTTCCTCTAGGAAAGTAGGCTGTGAGGCCACCAGCTTGATGGAGTCAAGGTCCTTACTTGAAAGCTGCCCCTCCCATTCCCTCCTACTCACTGAGCAGAGGTGCTGCTGGGGGGCTTTCTTCCAAAACTTGAATCAGAACTTCTGAAGCCTTCCTCCTACCTGGCAGCATTCTAGTCATGGAAGGTTTCTTTGGCCCTTACTCCACCATCTCCAGAGACACCAAAACGTGCAAGCAGGGACGATGTTCAAGCCTCTGTCTCCTTTCTTTGTGACTGAGTCGTGTGTAAGGAAGGGAAAATGCCAGTCTTTAACACCTGCTACATGCCAGGGACTGTACTAAGTGCTTTACAGTAGGTAACTTTCACAACCACCCTGGGAGGTAGGTGCTATTATCCCTATTTTACAGTTGAGGAAACTGAGGCAAGCAAAGGTTCACACGGCCAAGTGTCTGAGGTCAGATTTGAACTCTGCTCTCCCTGATCCAAGGCCAGTAGAC
Source organism: Potorous gilbertii (assembly GCA_028658325.1). Lineage (NCBI taxonomy): Eukaryota > Metazoa > Chordata > Mammalia > Diprotodontia > Potoroidae > Potorous > Potorous gilbertii. The sequence goes on along the minus strand of CM053769.1, from coordinate 577,579,028 downwards.
ATTTATAGTACAGGTAAAGCTCTAAGTTTATTTAGATGCATGTCCAAAGTAGAGAGAGGAAACTATCATAAACAGTTAGGAGAGCAGTGTTTAAATGTCAGATTTTACTCTATGTCCTTCCATGGCTTTTCCTCTAGAAGTAACTAGGGATGTGTCTTCTGTCCCCAGCCCAGTGTATTTGAGTACTGTGTTAGACACAGAACAAAGGGAAGGACTCTCTCAGCCCTTTTCTGCTAACTTTCCTCTCGTCACTCACTGTACATGCCCATCCCAGATCCTTCAGTGAACACATCTGTAGTTGGCTCTTGCATAGTAAAGGCTTAGGATTCAATGTAAAATGACTGAAAGGGGTCAGAAAGAAGCAGAACCACTCCAAATATTTCTCTGTGGTGGGGGAGGGTAAGGTAGGAAGACAGTGAGTTTATTTTTACCATTCTCCAAAAATGAAGGCAGCTTTGCTCCCCTACCTGGAGAGCTGACACAAATGGTCCCTGAGTACAGGACCTTGAAAAAGGCATTTTTCAGTTTGAGAAAAGAAAAATGATTTTGCTTATTAGTAAATAACCACACAGCAAGCTGGGATGCTGACTGCTTAACAGGCAGTTGTCACACAGTGCAGAGCACTGCACTTGGGAGTTAGGAAGACCTGAGTTCAAGTCCAGCCTCAGACCTTACTGCGTGAACCCCCTGGGCAAGTCACTGAAATTGTCTGCTGTGGTCTCCTCACCTCCAAAATAGGGATGATGAAAGCACCCACTTCCCAGGGTAGATCCTTGTCAAGCCCTAGAGAAAAGCTTCCTCTTAATGAGGCACCTGTCTTCTCCCTCCATACTGGGTATGTTGTCCCAGCAGAACTGTAACTGCACAGGGAGCCAGCATCATGGAAGGCATTCAAATAGCCGTAGGACCCAGAGTAATTATGAGCAAACTATCATAGCTGGTTCCACTAAAAGGTGCTAAAAATTATTAAAAGTCAAAGAAAAGAGACCAGATCTTTAATGATACTTTTCCATAAAACATCTCAAGTTGGCAAAGAAGAAAAAGAATCAAAGTACAATTTAAAAGGAGAGATTATTCACGCAGTGAAATGATTTTTTTTTCTGCATTACACAAGCTAGATTTTAATGGCAAACAATGACATCCACAGCACCACACGCCTTGAGTGTGTCAGCAGTAGAGCTGACAAGACAAGCACATGTTTAGCCCACTTGGTAAGATACAGAGACACTGGAATGAAGCATGACCATGGCACAGAAGTCTTGGCCTTTCTGGGCTGTGTGTAGATGCTCCCAGCACCAAGCACCAGCAGCACACTGTAGGGACACACCCTGCCCTGGGGATGTTCCAGGGGATACCTTCAAAGGAGTCTCCCTGGTAGGGGAGAGAGCCCACAGGCTGACCAGAGAGGCTCCATCCTTCCTGGGTGCACCTGGCTGCCTCAGCTGGCCAGGGTATCTTCATATGTGGCATCTGCCACCAGAGTTGTGAAAAGGTGCTGTACTGTGGAGAAGCCAGTCCCATGTAACCCTTAAGTAGCTTAGGGGAAGGAGGAAGGATGAGAATAAGGAATAGGAAGATAGGTACATTAGAACAATGAGACCAAAAGGACACATAGGTTTCAAGAAATAAATATGCCCCAATGCCAGGCCCAGAAACCACACTGACTGAATGAGTTTCACAGGCGACTTACATTTTAACACTCAAAGAGGGACAGTATACTTTACTGGTTCAATTGTCAGTTACATTTGTCATCACTACACACTGAGTAGAATACAGTGGATAAGTAAAGTTTTCTCCATCATGGAGAGATATCTGTGCTGCCACAAACAGACTGTTTGTTTCATACATCTGTGTTTGCAGTGGGGGGATGTTAGTTTCCTTCTCTTTCAAAGGAGGCATGTATCTCGATGCATCAGGCCCAGTGGGTAGCGGGTGTTTTCTAGCCAGAGGTCATGCATACATAAAGGAGACAACATGGCACCAAAAGAGAAAAAAAAGTCCAGAAGAACAGAAAACAGAATCAGCTTTTAAAATAATGGTGACAAAGACTACACCGTTAAATTTCTAAAGTACAAAACAGGCACATTTACATCACTGGTGTGTTCAACTATGCAGCTTAATCTGCTGTCTGATTAACCGAAATGTTTCGATCCCCTTTCCGAAAAGTCTTCATGATAAAAATCTAAAATGTGCTGAAGAGATATTAAACAACAAAAGCCTCCCACCAACACTTTTACACACCTTGCCACAAAATCGTGTGTGACTTACAGCTGTTTTCCTCCAGCAGAAGGAAGGCTGCCAAAGCCCTTAGGTTCAGTTTAAGTGATTAAAAACAACCATTTTAATGACAACAAGAAAGCGAATATCTAATTCAAAGCAACAGATGACTTTATTCATCGTCCCTCCGGTTAAGCACAATAAAGTCACTCTGCTTTTTTTGTCTGAAAAGGTGTCTGAAGGTTCAGCCAGGGGTGTTCTCGTATTTATGCACAATTAAGCAACAAAGGGAAAGAGCTGCATTTCTCCACAAACCACCATTTTCCCTTTTTTCCTTCCAAACTCCAGCCACGCGCTCTTCCAGGAACGACATTTTTATATGTTTGATTAAGGTTTGCTGCTTTTATTTTTGAGTGTTTATCTGGCAAATGTGGTTAAACTATGACAAGAACTGTTAATACTGAAACGGGAACGATGTCCCCGTGTCTGCTTCTGGCAGTTTCAAATATATGACTGGGACAAGCTCACTGAATAGTGACATCTTCACAACATTTCAAATGCTCCTTTTATTTATCAGACATCATTCCTAAGGAGTCTGTTTGACTGGAATTATGTTCAGTCCTTCATTACAACCTTTAGAAAAGAAAAAAAATAAAGGAAAAAAGCACTAGAACAAGGGATGAAAAAACTGATATGATGTTAACATACATGAGCTCATTTCAGATTCTCCCTTCTCCGCATACTCAAGCGGCCTCCTCTCTTCCAGCCTCTAAATTATCTAGCAATATAAATAATGCCCTTGAATTGCAGGGGATACCTACAGAACTGGCACAGCCACTGTTGGAACTGGAGTCTAAAATTCAATTCCAAAAAGTTAAGATCTAAGGGCCTCCATTTCCTCTTCTTCCCCCCTAGAAAACAATTTTAAACGAGCTGTTGACCTTGGGAACAGAATTTCTCTTCCTATACATCCAATAAAGAAGCACATTTCCAATTTGACCACAAAAGTCTTGATACAATGTCAACAAGAGCTATTACAGTTCTGGGTTCTAAAAATCATAAGACCCTTTTCCACACTTCAATAAGTGACACGCAAAGCCCCAGAAGCTCAGCTTTGATAATCAACATCTCAACCAAACTGTCACATATAAGCATAGAGATTGGAAAGTAGGAGTGAACCACGAGTCCTGTTCCTAGAAGGATCAGAGGACACTTTAGCAGGCAGAGGTCTGGCTAGCTCTTTACCTAAATGCCAACGACAAGACTCACTCTGTGCATCCCAAATTAATCTGGAGGACTTCTTCAAATATTAATTGAGAAAGGACGAGTCACTTACAAGGTAACTGAACTTAGTTTCTAATGCCTTGCTACCTGAATCTGTAGGCCAGATTCGAAACCAGCAAAATTATTGAAAGTTAATGCTAAAATACAGCAGCCTTCATATTCACTGATACCAGCATTATCTGTAAATGATGCAACCCTTTTTCTCTTCTGTAGGCAAAGAATTACTGTTCAGGTCACTGGCAGATTTTATGGGACAGAGTAACTAATATATGCAAGCACAGTCCTTGATTTACAGGGTCCAGTTGATCTACATTACAGCTGTGAAAATGCAGCAAGAATTTCCACTGCTCTCCAAAAAAATGAACACGCTTATCTTGCCTGCTACATATGATGGTAGTAAAAATGCCTGATGTAAATGTGCCTTACAAGAGTGAGAACTGAAGACATTAATATAAAAAGTCATATAACTAAAATTCATGAAACTATATGTATATGTATACATATACATATGTATATATAAACACACACACACATTATATACATATATATGTATATGTATATAATGTGTGTATGTGTTACCACAACTAAAGCAGCAAATCAAAATGTCTGCTGGGGTTTTCTGGTAAAACTAAAAAAAAGTTAGTTTGTGTCCAAGTCAAATGCTACCACTGACACAACAAAATGAAACCCACGATAGGAAGCTGAAAAGTGCACAATGAAATTAAGTCTTGGATCAAGTATTTGTGGAAAATTGGAAATGTTTTGTCTGATGGACTTGGGAAAGGGTGCTGAAGGAGGAAGATCAGAGCTTCTCTGGGCCAGAGCGCGCCTGGCGCTCCACGTAGAAGAGGATGTAGGCCTTGGCCTTCACTACGGTCTCCTCATCAGTCAGCGTTACAGTACTGTCATTGAAATGGAACCAGCGACCTTCATGAGTTGCGTAAGCTGTGTAATGTCCAGAACCAACACTGTAAACAAGAGGAAGAAGGAGGATTAATGAAAGTACATGAGATTGAAATCCAGTCCAACTCTCATTTTATTGATCAGGAAATGAACTTCAATCTGATAAATACTTTTTGAGTGCCTACCACTTGGCAGGTGCTATTCATACAATAAAAACAAAATAGGTCCTTCCCTCACAAAGCTTATTGTCTGAAAAGAAACAAGTATGCAGATTAGACAACGTAGGCACAGACATGCAAAAGCCATTTTTGGAGGAAGGAGGGGAAAAGCCTGTGCTTTGAAGAAAGCGAGGAAATAGCAGAGGTGGCAGTGAGTGAGAAAAGTATCCCTTGTATTGCAGGAGAAGAGAGCCTATGTCAGGACAGATATCATGGAGGGGGAAGTAGGACGGTCTGACTGAAATGTGGAGTGTGCGAGGGTACTCAAGTGCAAGTCTTACAGGCAATAGGGAGTCAGCTTATAGCTGTGCAAAAGATGGATCAGGGAGCAGACACAAGAGGCACGAAGACCCTTAGGATGCCTTCGTGATGGTCAAGCTGGGACAGTGAAGAAAACAGGGACAGATAAAAGAGAGATTATGAAAGTAGACTCTCCAGGGCCAGGACTCGATGAGCTCAGGAGAGTGAAAAAATTGAAGAGCTGAGCATTGGCTACAAGGCTGTGAACCCAGATGACCTAAAGGTGCTGCCCTCAATGGAAACAACAAATGACAAGAATGAAGTCGACTGTGAGAAGGGAATGGTTTTAGACATGTTAAGGAGGAGAGGTCTATAAAACATTCAGCCTCTGAACTGTCCTTTACTCATGTGACCAGCCCATCTTCTTTTGCTCATACAATGTCTTTAATGATATACTTGATGCTGTTTCTTTCCTCTTCTAATCTGCTTGTTTGTAATGTGCTATATAGCCTGCATGTAAACATGGCTGTCCATTTATCCAGGTCCCTTGGGTGATTCTCAATTTCAGTTCAGATATTATAGTTTCCCAGAGCTAGCAGTCATATAATGCCATCATAAAAATTAATTTTATAGAAAAAAGGGGTCTTTGTTTTAAGGAAGAAGTCTGAGATCATTAAATCTAGCAATTTCCTGAAGGCAATCTAGTTCATTCCCCTTTTCATGTTCAGTTCTGGGACTAACTCATGTATATGTAGTTTGTCCAAATACAAATATTTGTATGTGTGTATGTGTGTGTGTGTGTGTGTGTGTGTGTGTGTGTGTGTTCATCCTTCGTTGCAAAGAAGACCATGCCATCAGAGAAATAATGACATGACTCTTGCACTTGACTTTGTTTTGAGTGAGGGAGGGCTGTGTAGGTCACCAGCCTCACTTTTCCTCCAGAGCCATCTATTCATCAGGATGACTGGAGATGACCCAGGATGAGGCAATTGGGATTAAGTGACTTGCCCAAGGTCACAAAGCTAGTGAGTGTCAAGTGTCTGAGGTGGATTTGAACTCAGGTCCTCCTGACTCCTGCCCTGGTGCTCTATCCACTGCACCACCTAGCTGCCCCAACAATAACAAGAACAGCAGCCGCCATCCATATTCATATAATGCTTTAAGTTTTACCAAACTGCTTTCCTCAAAACCATCCTCTTTTGAAGTTTTAATACCATGCTACATAGAGTATAAATAAAACAGAGATCAGAGAGATGAACTTTCCAAAGCGCATAGCAAATAAAGCTGGAACTTGAATCCAGATCTCCTGACTTCCAAAACAACGTTATTTCTTATTTCTTTTTAAAAAAAATTAATTGAAATCTATTTTCTCTTTCCTACTACCCTACTCACTGGGTAAAAAGAAAAAAACCACAAATTTTTGTAACAAATAAGCATAGTCAATTAAAACAAACTCCCTCAGTGGTTGTAGTTTTTAAAGGGGGATCTCATTCTGCACCCTGAGTCCATCACTTCTGTCAGCATGATTTATCGCTGATATTTTGGAATCATGGATGGTCATTATATCTTCAAAATTATGAACGTTATGAACACACACACATGCAGATATATGCATTTCTAATTGCATCTCATTGTCTGGACCATGTCATTCTCCATTCATTTGACTTTTTCTAGGGAGAGAGGTAGGTCAAATGCTCTAGGGTGATTACAGATCTCATCTGTCAAGTTCTGCAGTAGTACATTGTTTGATGCCTCAACAGGAGCACCTGGGAGATTTGATGGTGGACTGCTTCCATGATAACAGTGAACTTGCTCTTAGCAATCAGATGCTTCTTTATTTCTCACTGGATATGTTAAAATTGAGACACTAATAGAGGATCAAACAAATTTATCACTGTTGTGTATTTCAAGGAATCTTAAATTTGAACAGTTCCACATGCAACATTTTGTTGCAAGAGCATTTAAAGCAGTATGATGCTGCAATGACTCCACTTTTTGGGTGAATAAACAATAAGCACAGAAGGAACTCCTGTATTTACTAGTTTTTTCAGTCAGTTACATGATGGTAGATGTATGGTCTAGTATGTTTGATCACTGGCAAAAGCCTGCCTCCTCCCTTTCAGAAATCTCATGAAGGATGCACCTGCTGCGTGTGTAATATCTCATAAATAACTTTATATAGAGAAAAAAAAGTATGTTTATGGTTTGTAGTTTTTGATCACTTAGTAACTTTTTTCATAATAAGGAGGTCTAAGATTCTTTCCACATTTTTTGGTATCATTCTCTCCTTCAGATACCTCAGGAATTGTATTGTACCCTCAGAATCCTCATAATTGTGTCCCCATCCAGTAAGGACTTCATCTGGGTAGACTTGGCTTAGCCCAACTGCTTTTTCCATCTCTGTTTTCTTTGGTGCCATTTTCATTTCCTTTAGAAGTGTAACTGGGGCTGGGATGTTAGAATCTAAATGGGATGATTCTACTATTTTTGAGTTCCTTATTGAAATCTTGGCACTTCCTTTCCACCTTTTGCCTGTTTTTCTCCTTCCATTTTCATCTTTCAATGCCCTTGGGACAACTGTGTTCACAGCTGCATTCTTGCTGCGCTTTCTTTACACTAGTTTTCCCCTTTACTGCTTCTATCTTATGAAATGTTACTATCTGCACTCTTCCACCATCCTTCATAAGATTTTGTAAACAAATTTATAAATTAATGTTGTTCTTGGGTGCCTTGCCTTTCTGGTTGGCCAAGAAATACAGTATTTGCTAACAGGCACTTTTAAAGCTCTTCTGGTCTCTCAAATGATTTATATTTGTTAAATTTCTTTATAAAATGGGTAATTTCTGTCAGTATCCTTTCTTCCAACCACTTTTTACCACCAATATAACCTGCTGAAATAGGTCAGGTTTTGACTATTTTAACTGCATGCCACAGCTTCTCTCCCTCTGATTTTTATTCTTTCTTCCAAATATTTTCATTTTTGCTCTAGACAACTGAGTTGTTTGAGTTTAAACAGATTATAGGGCAGCTAGATGGCCCAGTGGAACGAGTGTCAGACCAGAATCAGGAAGACCCATCATCCTGAATTCAAATCTCCACTCAGATGCTAGCTGTGTGTGACCTTGGGCAAGCCACTTAATCCTATTTGCCTCAATTTTCCCATCTGTCAAGAGAGCTGGAGAAGGAAAAAGCAAATCACTCAAGCATCTCTGCCAACAAATGAGATCATGAATAATCAGACATGACAGAAAAATGACTGAACGACAAACAGATTCAGGAGTGACCCCCATATAATTTATAATATCTTAAAATATAATTGGTTTCTTTTTTTCCTGTTATTTGCTGCTCTCCACGTCTAGTACGTTCACAACGTACAGACTGTCAAAGAAGTTTTAGTAAAAAGTTGTATTAGCTTACAGAACAAGGACTTCTGGAAGGACTTGTATTACATATAAAGCAGATTCTATGTCTTTGGCTTTCCTTGGTCCTTACTCTTGAATATAAAGTAGGGGGAAGTGTGGTACAATGGAAAGAGTACTGGACCGAGAATTTAAAGGTAATACTCTATGGCAGATATACTTTTGAAAAAAACGTGCCTATTTTAAAATATGAACTTAACCCTCCCCTCAAAATGAGCATTTCTACATACAAAAGGGAACAAAAAAAAGTCTTTTATGTGAAATCATCAATTTATTATGTATAGCTTTTTCAAAAGAATATAAAAAGTTCAACACTGCCTTTAAGGCTGTTTGCTAGTTGTTTTTCTTTTGGCATTCTCTTCTGCACTCTTAGGCCTTTTTTTAAAAAAAGCTTCAATGATCCTTTTGGGCATCATTGCCCCAAACTTTTCTCTACCTTCAAATACCTTCCAAAATAAAAGAACAACAGAGCCTCTGTGACAAACAGAAACAGGCAAGCAAATGTCCATGGAGGCCAGCTTCTAGTGTTTGTTTATATAACATGATTGACTAAATGAGGGAGAGAACACAAGATCTCACTATGCTATATTTTTACTATTAATTGTTTTTATTTGGTAATACAAAATGGCACCTTAAAGGCTCTCTTTCCCATTTATACACCAAAGTGCATGTTGATTTAACATAAAGGTATTATCAAGTTCTTCATAGAATTTCTCTAATCCCCTCATCGTCTGTTAGCACATTAGCTACAAGTATTTTTTTCTTTTCTCAAATACTTACCATTAGGTAGTAGTTTCTGAATAAAATATATGAAATGAAAAAGACAAGGTGACTAAATAGCCTAGGAGTGGTTTCTCAAATCCCTGGCTGATGCTTAGTACAACCTGTCAATGTCTTATTTACCTCTCGTAGGACTTGGGAGCCATCCTTCCATTAGCTACAGCTGCCTTCTGTCTTTTGGTTTCCTTTCTAGTAAGGATGCCATGACTATTACAATTTGATTCCTCCAGTCACTGGACAAAGCTGTGTAGAGATGATTTTAAAAGTATCTGATTCTTAGTATCCTTTGTCAGTTTTCTGTTACTGCAGAAGTGGAACGTTCTGCACAGGACTGAGGATCACGTTAAAGGATGTTTGTTGGCTACAAACATTGCCATGGACAAAGTTCATCATAAGTGCTCAGCAAGCTGGTGATGAGCTACTAAGTCCTTGGCTTGGCTGAAAGCAAACACAGTCTGTCAGGACAATATTTTTAAAAAATCTAAACCGAAACAGAGATGGGAGGAAATTTCAGAAAAGCAAAGCTATCAGAGAGGCCATCTTCTATCACAAATAACTTTTATAGTTTTCCAGCTGCAATTTAAGGGCAAAGTAAATTCTATTTTGATGATGCAAAGAATAATGCAAGCTACAAAACCAAACCTGTTCTGAGTCTACTTTTCATTTCTTGTTAGAGAAACTGCAAGTTCTAACATCCTTTCCCTGTAAGCTGGCAAGGTGGGAAATTATAACTTTGTCTACTTTATGTAAAAATTAATGACTTTTTTTAATTTAGCATTTTATTTAGCATCTACTATGTGCCAGGCACTGTTAGGCCCTTGGGATACAAAGATACAAGATGCTTATGGACTACTGGGGAAGTAACGTGTACAAAATAAATAAGAGGTGGTTTAAGAAAGGAAGATAATTAGAACTGGGGAGCATCAGAAAAGGCTGCAAAGTCGGAAAAAAAAAATTGACATTCCTGTAACACAAACTTTTCATGTGTCTAAGTTCTGTGGGCACATCCAATAATAAAAAGGTCCAAAACTCACCCTGAACCATGATGCACAACAACCGCAGCAAGGTCATAAAGGCAGCTTTCTGGGCCACTATTCTCAGGCTTTAAAATAAGGGGGAGAAAACACATGCTTAGGACTCAACTGTCATCAGTAATAAAACAATATGATAGCTATCAACCTCAACCCCAACTTTGGAGTGAGATCACTGGTGTAAAAAAAAAAAACAACAAACAAACCTAGTAGTATTTTAACGTAGTAGGTCTTTCTGAAGTTAGTCATCTTACCTCTAATAAGTAGCATTTCATATCTAGGCCTCTCAGAGGAAATTCTACATAGGTATCGACCTTGTTTCTTAGATAGGCTGTCCAATGAAATCTTTTCAAGTGTAAGCATAGCACCTGAATGACAAAATTGGAGGAAAAAAAACATGAACATTTCATTCACCTTTCTTGAAAAATCCAGTGTCTGGTGCTGATGCTATCATAAGAGCTAAGAAGCTTTACTGGGGGTGGAGTAAAGATGGCAGAGTAAAAATACCTGTAAAAAATGACTAAACAAATTCTAGAGCAGCAGAAGCCACAAAATGATAGAGTGAAACAGATTTCCAGCTCAGACATCCTGGAAGGCTAACAGGAAAGGTCTGTCACACCAGGCTCAGAGTCGAACGTAGCCCACACGGGCCCCACATCATGGACAGGACTGGAGTGGGCTTTAGGGTGCCAAGTCACAGATTTCTCACCCCACAAATGCCAAAGACAGCTTCAAAGATCAGTAAGAAAGCTCTTTCACCTGGATGAGAGGGGAGCTTGGTCAGGCCCCAACCCTGGCCCCAGAGCAGTATGTCCACTTTTGGAGCCCTCTGCCTAAAGACCCTAGGGGAATCAAGCTGCTGATTTGGGTAGTAGTCCTAGGGTGAAGAGCAGCAGTGACACTGGCATGGTGGAGCTGGTGGTGTCTGTGGAGATGGAGCCCTACTTGTGGTTCCAGGGCAGAAAAGAATGCCTGTGGTTTCCTCACAGATAAGAACACAGGCCAACTCTTCTTCTTTGATTGTGCCATGTTGGAGGAACCCTACATGGTCCCTAGAGACATCTCATAGAACAGCTGAACAAAACCTCTGAAGCCTAGTGTAGTATAACCTACACTTGACAAAGGACTCAAAAGTCAAGTAACTGGCTAGGAAAATGGTCAAAAAAGAGAAAATAAAACTATACAAGACTACTTTCTTGGTGAACAGGTATTTTCTTCCATCGTTTTGGACGAGGAAGAATAAAGCGTTCCATCTGAGGAAGACATAAAAGACAAGGTTTCTACATCCAAAACTTCTCCCCCCAAAATATGCAATGGTCTCAGGCCATGGAAGAACTCAAAAAGGATTTTAAAAATCAAGCAAGGGAGATGGAAGAAAAACTGGGAAGAGAAATGAGAGTGATGCAAGAAAAATCATGAAAAGTAAGTCAACAGCTTGCTAAAGAAGACCCCCGCCCCTCCCCACCAAAAATGCTGAAGAAAATAACACCTTTAAAAATAGGCTAATAACCCAAATGGCAAAAGAGGTCCAAAAAGCCAATGAGGAGAAGAATGCTTTTAAAAGCAGAATTGGCCACAAGGAAAAGGAGATTCAAAAGCTCAATGAAGAAAATAGTTCTTTAAAAATTAGAATGGAACAGATGGAAGCTAATGACTTTATGAGAAACCAAGAAATAATAATACAAAACCAAAAGAATGAAAAAATAGAACACAATGTAAAATATCTCACTGAAAAACAATTGACCTAGAAAACAGATCCAGGAGAGATAATTTAAAAATTATTGGTCTACCTAAAAACCGTGATCAAAAAAGAAGCTATACATCATCTTTCAAGAAATTATCAAGGAAAACTGCCCTGATATTCTAGACCCAGAAGGTAAAACAGAAATGGAAAGAATTCACCTATCACCTTCTGAAAGAGATCATAAAAGGAAAACTCCTAGGATTATTGTAGCCAAATTCCAGAGCTCCCAGGTCAAGGATAAAATATTACAAGCAGCCAGAAAGAAACAATTCAAGTATTGTGGAAATACAATCAGGATGACACAGGATTTAGCAACTTCTACACTACGTGACCAAAGGGCTTGGAATATGATTTTCCAGAGACAAAAGGAGATAGGATTAAAACCAAGAATGACCTACCCAGTAAAACTGAGTAATATACTTCAGGGGAAAACAAATGGACTTCAATGAAATAGAGGACTTCCAAACATTCCTGTTGAAAGGACCAGAGCTGAAGAGACAACCTGACTTTCAAATACAAGAATCAAGAGAAACAGGAAAGAGAAGCCTTAAGATGCTATTTGTAACTCATGAGACCTTTTTCAGTATTAGGGAGTCAGAGGAAATATATATGGATATGTATGTATGTGTATGTTATATATATGTAAGTATGTATATGTACATGAGTGTATGTGTATATACACACACACACAGACAGAGGACACAGGGTGAGCTGAATATGAAAGGAGAATCCCTAAAAAAAAATAAAATTTATTTTTAATGGAATGTGTGTACGTTCATCCTTCATTGCCAAAGAAGACCATGCCATCAAAGAAATAATGACATGACTTGCACTTGACTTTGTTTTGAGAGGGGGAGGGCTGTGCAGGTCACCACTTCTCCTCCAGAGTCATCGGAATCCAGGGACCAGATATTCATCAGGATGACTAGAGATGACCCTGGATGAGGCAATTGGGGTTAAGTGACTTGCCCAAGTTCACACAGCTAGTGAGTGTCAAATGTCTAAGGTGGATTTGAACTCAGGTCCTCCTGACTCCTGCACTGGTGTTTTATCCACTGCACCAGCTAGCTGTTGAATGCAATGTACTAGGAGTAAGAGATAGGAAGAGGTAGAATGTAGCAGATCATCTCACATAAAAGAGAGAAGAAAGCGCTTTTACAATGGAGGGGAGGAGGGGGGAGATGAAAGGAAATAACTGAGCCTTACTCTCATGGAATTTGGCTTAAGGAGGGAATAACACACACTCATTGAATATGGAAATCTATTTTACCCTGCAGGAAGGCAGGGGAAGGGGATAGGAGAGGGAAGATAACAGAAGGGACAGCAAATTGGGGAAAGGGATAATCAGAAGCAAACACTATTGTGGGAGGACAGGCAAAAGAGAGAACAGAATAAATGGAGGGTAGGACAGGACAGAGGGAAATGTGATTAGTCTTTTACAACATAACTATCATGGAGTGCTTTGCATTGTTACACATGTATGACCTATATTGAATTGCTTGTTTTCTCAATAAGAGTGCGTGAGGAGGAAGAGAATATGGAACTCAAAGCTTTGATAATAAATGTTAAAATTTGTTTTAGCATGCAACTGGAAATTAAGCTATGGCAATGGAGTACAGATATCTATTTTGCCCTACAGGAAAATAGAGGAGAAGGGGGATGGAAGAAGGGTGGATAATAGAAGGGAAGACAGACTGGAGAAAGGGGTGGATGAGGTACATGCTGTCTTGAGGTGGGGGTGGGAAGAGATGGGGAGAAAATTTTGAATTCAAATTCTTGTGGAAGTAAATGCTGAGAAGTGAAAAATAAATTATATATTAAAAACAAAACAAAAAGCTTTATCTATGACTCTTATCAGTTTCTTTCTGCCAGTTTTTAGTATTTCCTGCACATGCTGTGGGGGTGCTTAGCTTTGACTGAAAATTCTGAAGGCCAATTCTGAACATCTTCCAAAACTGAGCTTATGTTAAAAGCAAGATATTTTAAAATTAACTTTGGGATAACAGTTTGAGTCCTCTCCTTTATGAAATTTCATGCAACACTGACCCTTTACCTTTGGTAATTTCTGAATCCAAAATTTTTTGGTAGATTTCTGCTTCTTTTTGCATTTGTGGCACATATACAGTTCTGTCTCATCAAGCTCTTCCAAATCTGTAAAACTACGAAGACAATCTAAAAAGAAATTGATTTTAAAAATGTTAAAATGTTAAAACACTTTGGTGCTTTTCACAAAGACAACATCTGCACATTTCCAAGAACAATCAGTCATGCCTTGGGCCTAAGTTCCCCTTTATTTTTATGGTAAACTCCAAGTTTAATTCCACTAATAAGCTGTATTATTGAAGGAGATAGCTATCACCCCCATTTTATTTTACTGGAGGAGGAGGGTGCTTGGTCCCATGCCTGAACTTCAGGCAGCAGAGTGGTGTGGAATTCAAACTGGGGGCCACATGCTGATTCAGAAAAACTTAAGTGAACATTATTTATGTTAAACATTTCCCACTTACATCTTTGTGTGGTGTGTGCCTAAGGACTTTTATGGATTGATGAGTTGGAGGCAATTACCTTAAGGTCACAGTTTGTCCAAGTGGCACAGACAGGTTTGTCAATTTTTAAAAATGTAAAATTTTTCTTTTGTAAAAATCTTTTTTCTATTGACCCCTTTTGATTTTCAATATCACTTTTGTTTCTTTTTTATCTCTGACTTTTTTTTTCAACTGACAAGCATTTTTTCCTTTTCCTCCCAACCTCTGTCTCACCAATTTGAAAAGAAAACAGCACAAAAACACCTATCGAAAAAATATGCATAGTCAAGAAAAACAAATTCCCACATTGTCCATGTCCAAAGATGTGTGTCTTATTCTCCATCCTGAATCCATCACTGCACTGGCGGGAGGTGGATGGCATTGTTAACTCTCCAGAAATACTCATGTTTGGATATTACTGACAAATGATACCTGGGACTTATAGTCCTTGCTTAGGGGAACTCCTTACAGAAATCACTGAGTAGGCATATTCAAATTTCCTGAAGCTGTATTTCATCTCTTCAAAATTATAAACAAGACGTCTTAATTTTAAAAGCTCCCCTTCCTACTTCTCCTGCCTACCTCTTGCCCACCCTGCTAGGTAAGGCCCAGTTCAATTCTCATTTCTTCATAAAGCCTTCAAAACAACAGTGTTTTTCTTCCTTCTAAATGTACTTGCTGCCAGTGCCATTCATACTCTAGTTTGTTTTTGTTTTTTTTTTTTTTTTACTATGTTATGGTGTCTCCTGTTATTAATCTGAAGCTATTTCACGTCAGGGTGTGCGTGACTTGTCTCTCTAATTAATTTTATAATCTCCACACAGGTAAGAATTTGGTGTTATTTCTTTGATACTTAGCACCGCACTAAATACTATTTGAACACATGATGCTCAACAAATTTTAAATATTCTTGAATACAGTTACTTTCCTCATTAGGGGAGCTTCAGAAATGCTAACTATTTCTCTTCAGAATGAATGACAACCACCACCACTAACAGCTCTGATGATTCCCTCAACAGCATAAGCCCACTTAACCTACTACAATCCCTATTCTGTTAACTAGTTATCTAAATACTGTGGCCTTGCACCTACGGCAAGGTACAAAAAAGGGCAAACAGCAAAAGGGAGCACATTGGTTACATTTACCTTAAGTGGGAAGTCTGGCAAAGAACTTGGATAGGAAACAGAGGCAAAAAGAAAATGAACACACCTTTCCAAAATTTCTTTACAGTAGTGGAAAACAACTGATGGATTTTAAAGAATCCTCATAACACTCACTATTCCTTTTTCCATCTCAAACATTTGTCCTTCAAACATAATGTAAAACTAGTGTTCAAAAAACAAAAACATTCTGACAGGAAATTTAAGCGATGATTTTCTAATTCAAAGGCATTATGAATTTTAACTGCTTAATTTTTTCTGACCCTAAATAGTACTAAGTTTTTCATGTGAAGGTTGATGCATATGTTGTAAATAATAAGCAAACTGCAACGTCAGATCTCAGACTTGACAGAGGTCAAGTAAAGTCAAGTCATTATCAATAAATGATACTGGACAATGTCATGGTTTTGTTTTTCTTTTTTTGTGTCACATTAGTAGTATGTGAATTGGGTGGAGGCAGGGAGGAAAAAGAGATTTTTGGTAATTGGGGAAAAAATTAAGAATATAGATTAACAATATTTCAAATAAACATTTAAAAAGAAAAGAAAATGCCCTGCACTCTAATATGAATAAAGTGATTTTCAGCTTCTGGAGACCAGGGGGGTCATGGATTACACTTTCTTTGTACAGACTCCAAATGTCACAAGTACAATAGCTGTAGATCTTGTGCTGCCTGTGACATTTCCTAATTGTCTGGGATTGTTATTTAAATCTTCTCAATGAAACTGTAAAGTTCTTTGGGGCAGAAACAATGTTTTCTTTATCTCTCATCTAACCTATTGCTTTATATACACAGTAGGTGCTAAATAAATATTTGCTGATTTCTGGGCACACAGTAGGTTCTCTCCATGCTTGTTTCCTTTGGATTCAACCCAAAGGATTTTCTGAAGACTGCCTTTAGAAAAATTAGAAATATTGGCTCCTGCATTTCTATTGGGACAGTAACACTGAGTATACATTTATTGGCTCTAAATCTAGCATTTAGACAATTTTTAAAATATCTTATTTTTATTGCTACAGTTTTAACATAACCAGCATTCCTAAATATCTCTCTCCTCCTTTCCATTCCTTTGTAATAAGAACTAAATCAAGGATACAAATTTAAAGACATAAAATCAGATAAAGTTCCCCATAAGCCAAATGTTGATAATCTATACTGACAGACTTCAATGGGACAAAGCTAATTCAAAAAGTCCTATTTTTCTTTGGAATTAATTATGTAACTTTGGAAAGACATATTTGCTTTTTAAATTTCACTTTGCTTAATACTAAAAAGAGTTTGCAATTTTTGAACATACTGACTAGCCTTTTATGGCAAAATGAGAAAAATCCATTTGCTACAGTTAATCCACAAAATGGGTAATTCAGCTTCAGATATTCAAGATCTGACTGTGTTTAATTAAATCCCGTTTGAAAATTATTATAAGACTAGCATTCAGGGCTTTACTCTTACTCTTAAAAAAAAAAAGGAAAGAAATGTGTGCTAACTCATATCTGTGTATACGCTCTGCATTTTAAGATTTACAAAATGTTTTCTTCACAACAGCTCTGAGAGCTGGGGAGTCTAAACAATACTACTTGTCTCATTTTACAGATGAGAAAACCAAAGGTCAACCTGAAGGTCAGAGAAGTGACGTGCCCTAGATAAAGAGTTCTAATAAAATAAAAAAGTGAATAAAATTCTGACTCCAAGTTCAGTTTTTTCCTATTATTCCACATATTACTCATCTCCTAATAAACCTCCATTTAGCCAATTTACATTTGCTAGCCTACAAACTTCCTGAGCCAACTCTCCATGAGGCACCATTCTTGGTGACAACGTAAGCCTCAGATTTCTTGTTTTCTCTTTTGTCTCTGAGCATAAACAGTAATGATGACATAATACTGGCTTCCCATACAAGTCCCTAACCACTTTTATGCTTTGTGTGCTGAGGCTGAGATCATAAGAGCTTTCATAAATGAGTAATTGTTGCATCATGTAAAAAGTTTGGCCTTGGGGGAGGGAAGAAATTATATAAGGATAAAAACAGAATTCTTCAAGTCAATTCATATTTACTATATCCCCAAAATTTGTGCAGAGTTGAGGATAGAACAAAAGTTCCATATTTGAAAGAGCTTTCTCTTGAATTTCTTCCCCCAGACAAATACAAGAAGGGGAATTACTGCTACATGATACAACTTTGATTAAGATTTCAATTTGATTATCACAATAGCATAAATAATGGACAAGGGAATCAACATTTATAAAATACCTACTACGCGCCAGGCACTAAGATAAGCATTTTAGAAGTATTACCTCATGGGATCCTCACAATAATCCTGCAAGATTATCTCCATTTTACAGTTGAGGAAACTAAGGCAAGCAGAGTTGAAGTAACTCGCCAAGGGTCACGCAGCAACTAAGTATCTGAGGTTGATCTATGGCAGTGCTCTGCGCCACCTAACTGAAAATTATCCTCCCAGGTATTCTCAGGCCATATCAAGGATCACAGATTTGGGCCCTGAAGGAAACTTCAAGGTTTTTTAGTCCAACCTCCCAGAACTGAAGAAACAGGTGGCAGGTCCTCCTGTTGCACCACGTGATGGCCTAACAAAAGCTACCTGGGCAGGTCACTAAATTTCGATGGCCCTTAGTTTTCTTAAATGTAAAAAGAGGGCTTGTTTCAGGAAAACGGTAAGGTCCTTTCCAGCTCTAATCTATGATCTGTTCCATTTTTCCTTTTATTGACCTATTATTTCTACCTGTTGTGTAAAATCTGTGAAGAAGGTCATTCATATGCCTAATCAATGAGCAAATAATTATTGGACACATGAGGACCATCTACACGTGTGTGTGTGTGTGTGTGTGTGTGTGTGTATGAAATAGTTCCTTTTTTACAAAGTACTTAAGATCTGTTTTGGAGATAGATGATACACACACATGAAATATTAGAATGAACAAACTGATTTATCAATGGCACTGCCAGTTGGGTGGTACCAGAACTCTCATTCATTCCCTACTGAGAACACTTAAGAACTTTTCCCTTCCTCATCCACCTTCTTGCTTCCTCTGGAGCCTCAGCAGTCCTGGATGTGATGCTATGCCAAAGAAAGAAATGAGAGACCATCCACACTTGTAATGCATTAGTACTGCTGAAGTCTCATGGTGGAACTCTTGAGTACAACTTCATGTAGATGCGATGTTACATGCGGTAGTCAGGTTCTATGGTACTATAGCTATACCTCTGTATGATACCTTAAGATCACAATCACCATTTAGGAAATTGTTGCCATATGAAAGATGCATTTCAAGTTCCCAACTGATCATATAACCCTGCTGGTTAACTGGGGGCTGCCTATATAGAATAAAACCCTAAACTGTAAACTTACATAGAAAACTGTATTACTTAAAATCTTCAACCAAATTTATCACTGAAGTCCTAAATTTTGTTTTTTATCTGCTTTAAGATATAATCAAACAAAGCCTGCACTAGATCACTGAAAGACTGAGATCACTTTTGTGATTCTACATCAGGGAATAAAAATCTGAAATTTGATTTAAATAAGTTTTGTGAAATTTGTTTCCTTTAAAGTACCCTTACCACCCACCTCCCCAAAAAAGTTTTGGAAAGGTTTTCCACAGTATACATAAGAATACTTTAAACTAAAGCTCTTTTCCCTTCTTCTCCTACGCAGAGGTGGTGTACCCTGCAGATGATGATATAAGGAATAAGGGTAAAGCACCACTTAAACACGGTTACATATATAGCTGTTTTGGCTTCAATTCTTATACTAGTTAGGCACTGAAACAGTCTTAGAAAATTACCTTAGTAGAGGACTGCTACTTAGTTAGCAGCATGACTAAAAGTTTTTCTTTTAAAAAGTGTATGAACTACCTTCTCTCCCTTCCTTGCACTGGTAAAGGACCAGAGGTGTAGAACATTGCACCTACTGTCAAGAAACAGTTTACACACTGGTTAGTTTTTCTCAGGTGCCTTTGCGCTCTTCTTTCTTTAATAATCTGTTACAAGGAATGGCTCTCTAGGGAGGGAAGACAAGAGGGACATACTTGGAAATAAGTGATACAAAAACAAAAGGTCAAACTTTATGTATGTGTGTCCTACAACACAGGGGCAGGTAGGTGGCACAGTGGATAGAGTGCTAGGCCTGGCATCAGGAAGACCATATTTAAATCTGGCCTCAGACATTAGTTGTGTGACCCTGAACAAGTCACTTAATCCTGCTTGCCTCAGTTTCCTTATCTGAAAAATGAGCTGGAGAAGGAAATGGCAAACCACTCCAGTACCTCTGCCCAGAAAACCCCAAATGGGGTCACTCAGAGTCAGACAACTGAAAGAAGTGAACAATGACATCTATTAACATGTGGAAGTAAATAATGTGTTCTCTAATTTCCTTCCTACAAAAGAAAATAAAAATTTTCACTTTCAATTTCTAGGCAAGTTGGACTGAATTCTGTTTTCTCAAAATGACCTGCATTCTAGAATTTGTGTTCATGCTGTCTTTGCTCATGCCATCCCCTATAGCTATGCCACCACCTCCTCCTAAACTGTTCAATCCCCACCTAGCCTTTAAAGCCTCATCTGATTCCAGTTATTACAGGAAACTATTCCCTCCCTCAAATACTGATGCTCCCTCCCCATTAAGAGTCTCTTTTTGACTATCTAGCATACTTATCTGTTATTGTGTATATAACTTTCTATGTATGTATCTTCTCCTTGTAAGCTCAATGAGGCTGGCATTCTTACCTATATTTTGTAACTTTCCCAGCACAAAAAATAGGCATTTTAAAATGTTTCCTGAATACATACTGTTCCACTTTAGCTGGAAAACCAGTTTGGTTACCTTAAATTTTAAAGGCTGTGTCTTCTCAGTAACAAGAAGAGAAGGCAAAATATTTCAGGATATGGTAAAATAAACATATAAATTGGGCTTTGTGGAGGCACAAGAACCTGGTTCTGAAAACAGTCATATTAACCAAGAAGCCCCAAAGATTAAAAGAATGCAAGAAACAAAACACATTTTAGCATGGTCACATACAATAAAAATCCAGGGAGACTTCAAAACAATACAAGTGTCCTTACCTCGGAGTGAACACAATGGCCCATTTTCTTGGTTCTTAGTACGCTTGTTTCTAAACTGACTGGGAATATCTAATGAAAGGTCTTAAAACAGGGAAAAATTAGTTAAAATCACATTGGCCTAATCACTAATCATTATTTTTAAAAAAAAATCATCATTTTGATGGTTTCTTTGAAAATATTCCAACATTTTTATCATAAAAATAAAGCATAAATACCCAAATATATCTTACCAAGAAATGGATCAAACTTTCTAGATTCTGTCCCACATATTAAGCAGTTAACTTCATTTTGAAGAATGCCTCCAAATATAGCTGTGACAACAGTAGATGCTCCATTTCTAAAGAAAATCACCATGTGGGAAAAATATTTTAATCACAATGTCTCCATATTTTTGATAGCACTAAACCATTACTAAACATTCTTTTAAAGATTCTTTTAAAACAAGTTTTTCCACTGATAATAGTTGTGTATTTTTTCTAAAGTTCTAGGAGAGGAGTGAAAGGAGCAAAGTTCCATGAAAGATATTCATTAGGCACAATCAAGGCTAAGCCATTCTTACTGACGTCACAAACTAAACTTTAATTTTGGGGAGTACTGTCTATAAAAAGTTTGTTTCCTTTTCTGTTTTAAGGACAATAATGAGTGACTTCACAGACATGGTAAAGCCTACAAAACAAACCTTCAAGTGTCTTCAGTTTTGACATTAAAAATTACAAACTGTATTTTAAAAAAATAACCATTTTTGATACTTCAAAATCTGAGCTATATGAGAGAATCTAGAAGGTATAATGTCCATTCTGCCTTACGGTTTAATTTCTGTAAGATTCAGAGTGAAGATTTAAAAAAATAAATTCTTAACTATTAGAAAAGGAGAAATAGGAAAAATTTAAATCATCATCCTTTTATGTTGCTACTATAACACCAAGTTTGCTTTAAGAATCAAGTCAACTGTATTTTACTGTCAATTTAAACTATAGTTCTTCCCCTTCAAAGACTCTTTAGAGGTTAGAATAATATCCAAGTTCTAGTTCCAAATTATATTAGGTTCATGTAGCATTACTAAGTTTTAGTTTACCATGATTTCAGACACTATTCAAACCGTAAAATCAAAATATGTTCTTAATACAAATGTATACTAAAAATATGATTTTAAAAATGACTACTTTTAAGTAACATTCCTTCCCTCTGTAGAATGACATAATAAATTATGGCTTCTGCGTACAAATTGTATTCTACTAACTTAAAATAAATACATGTTAATGAGTAATACATTCCTTAATCAGTAATAAGACCATGTCTTATAGTTGTGTGTTTAAATGCATTACATGATTTATTATTACTAAGTAAAAGAGTTGTGTCCACTTTCAAGACAGTTGTAGAAATCTCAATGAATAGTACAACCTGCAAATTCAGCTTCTTGTACATTTTATGTGCCATGTTTTAATGTATTTTAGTTAATATTAAAAAAACCTATAACATATGAAACATAAGAAGCATCAGTAGAATGCAATAGAAAAGCAGCACCGTTTTATGTGAGAATTTATTGGACAATGGTTCATCCCACTGCAAAATTATTATATTCAGTGAGGTAATGCGATAGAGGTCCATCACTGTCCATCTCATTTATGTCTCAGGTAGCTGACTGAATAACACTATACTGAAGTTTCATGATGTCAGTCAGGAGTTTCTTAAAAGAAATATATTAACAGTTATAAATTACAACAGTTCAGGCAGCAATATAAAAGCAGGACATATCTACAGGTTTCCTATGTAAAATAAACATACAATATTGTATGTAAAACACATGAGCTGTATTATATGTCAAATCACTGTTCTTTGTACACAAATATGCTGCTTTAAAATATATAGTTCATTTTTCCACACTCAAAAAAACTTTGAATGTAATATTGTTGGGAGGAGATAAGTCACCAGCACCTTCTTTTCTAAACTAGAATCTGAGTCAGGGGCATGGTATACCTATGTATTACTACAGACTATAAAGATCTATACTGGATCCATTCCTACAGGACAGGTGGCCACAGGAGGATGAAAGTGGACAGAGGAACCCTACTTTAACATTAAAAACAAACAAACAAAAAAACAACCTAGCTACACTGACTAATAAGATCCAGAGAACGCTAAGTGGGCAAGACTACAGTCACACCTATATACAACTTACCTCTCTTTCTCTGACGAGTTTAACTTGTAATCCCCTTTCCTGCACAGATCAGGACTGACAAAAGTCTCAAAAATTACAACATAAGAGGAGACTGCACATTGACCAAAATCCAGGCTGAAATGACTGTAAACATCCCTGCCTAAAGCAAAATAAATGTTTTGGTCTCAGTGCAGGTTTCAGTCTATCAGAAATTACATGGGAAAACAATTCAAAATTTTTTTATGTTATGGGGCAAGAAACACTTCTGAAAACTTACTGATGCTTCAAGGTTAATTAGAGAATGAACAAATATGTTTTAGGCAAATTCAAGTTCCAAAATTGCTCAAGCTTATGTTTTCAAGTAGAAGTACAACTGGTTTGGGTAGACTAAAAAAAAAAAAAAAATTCCATCCCCCCCGCAATTATCTTCACTATCATTTGAGAACTATTTATAAAAGATCAACAAAAACTGAATATATCCTATAATTTTTCTAATTTTCAAACAATTTTTACTGAATTTCATTTAAAACTCTCAGAATAACTAAGAACAAATCCAATATTATTGTGCACGATTACGTGGGTATGTTACTTGTAAAGAATTTAAATAAGAAATATGTGCAAAGTCTAAGCTAAATATTAACATTCTGAAATATAAAATACCACCAGCACTGTATTACACAAAGCCCTCCCATGAAACCACATAAAAAAACAAAAACAAAGAAGTCTTACATGCAACATTTGTTACTTGCAGAAAGACTAGAATTCTCTTGCAGAATTACTGATCGAGAAACTCCATTGAAGCCTCCCTGGAGCTCCAAGTGTAGATGGTCCAAAAGGTAACGCATAAATTCATGGGCGTCCTGCTGCTGATAACCCCTTAAAGGAAACAAAAATGTCTGATGAACACGGGGACTTCACATGCCCTCATCAGCCAAGTGATGGGCAAAGCAAGTTCTATATCCCAAATCAAAATGGTTTTCACTACAAGAGTAAATTTTTTGTCCCAATTTCATATCTTATCCTATCACATTAAATTCTAAAACACTTCCATGGGTGACAGGGAATTTTTAAACTAATGGCTAAAAGTGAAGGAGGTTGGTTTAACCTTTAAGTTCTGACAACACAATCTTTAAAAAAAGCTAGAGCCAAGAGTTTCTATAAGTCTGTAAAGACATCCCAAACAATGATACAGAAAACCTTTTAAAAATTTTTAAAACTTTTTACTCATACAATGAAATCTTCCTCTGATGATATATATTCATACATGACTGAAAAAAAGACATACACAACACCTTTCATATATGCTCTCTCACTGTAGTAAACAAAATGTTCTTATACTAAAAAAGAAGGTCGCTTGGCAACTAATGAATACTGGTAGCAAATAAAAATAATAATAAAATAAAAATTAGAAAGCAATTAAAGTTTTGAGTTAGAAACCACTATATGTCTAATGTATATAATATTTTAATGAATTCTGGAGAGTAAAGACTTAGTGTAGTATACTGCCTGATTCACTTTGTAACAAAGAACTTTGGTCTGTTTCTAAATGTCTTAAATGATAAAACTTTGAGTAGTTTTCTTATTTTAAAGATTTTAAAGTTATCTATTCTCTATTATATATAAACATAGCTATTAATACATATAAAGATACCTATTAAGTTCCATAACCAACATTTCTTACCAAAAAATTTCTGAATATTTATTTTCCCTACTCAATTCCTAAATTCCATGTATAATTTTGTTAATTATGCTAAATAATTTCCCTATTCCATAATCAGCCATCATTATTCATTTGCCAACTGTTACCTTGACACTTCCCCTAAACTTTTTCATTTACAGTTAATTCACTCTGAACTTATGAGGAAAAAGAAAAAAATTACTCTACTGATTTGCTTGTTAGCTGATTAAGTGGAAGGCAGTCTAACATCGGTACTATCTAAAAAGCTCAAATGGCTGTATAAAAACACTGTTCTGTGCTATTTTAAGAACACACCTAGGTTACCATCTACTAAGACTCATCACACATACTATTAACCATATTTTAATTTTATTTTGCCTTTAGATCAATTTGCATTTATTATTTATAAATATTCTTTCTTTTAAATAGTTGTTCTTAAAAGCATGATGTTTTCTATACGCTGTTTTCCCATTAAATTTCCTTTCCTCACATAAAAATCATTGATATTCTACTTTTTTTCCTTGTCATTTAAAAGGTGATAGCACTGGAGAATAGAACCACTCTGTTTTCCTATAAAAGTCAATTAATGCTTGTGTTTACTTTAGTTTCTGTAATTTCATCAGAATATACATATATTACCCATTTTTCTCTAGGTGTTGTTGAACGTACGCTAGTAACTTTGGCAGGATGTGGAGACAATCCAAGGAGCCATTTACAGTAATATAATATTGACTAAGAACTATAGCACACTGGGGAGATCCAACAAGTATCTCTTAAAATACTATACCAACAAACCTCCCAGTTCCACCTGGGTAATCTTCTAATTGGGTTTCTGTAAAGACTTTCCAAATGCTCAATTACATTTTCAGAAGGGGAAAGGAAGGAAGGGAAGGGACATAAGGAAGGCTTACAATAAGAGGAAAGGGAAAGTTTTCCTTCTTCAATGATAATGTTTCCTACATAAACAGTTGCTGCTATGTCACCCATGGAGCTATTTGTCAACCACTGAGGGAATGAATTTTGAGGAAAACAATAGATATCTTTAAAATAAAACCAGAATTCAGGCCCACAGGAAACAAAGAGAATGGAAACTCAGTGGGGTTGGAGTTTTAATCACTTTGCTCCTTCTAATTGTTTTCAGCCTCCAAGTCTCATGCTCTATAGGCCTCACAGTTTCCTCACTGACAAAAATTCAATCAGTAAATCTATCTCATGAGAGACACTAAAAATAGTCACTATAAAAAACTTCACACCTAAAAAAGGCTAGAATAGCAATAACACTATTATGTTGCTTTTGAGAAGGAAAAGCTGAAATAGGTGAAATGTGTGGGAGATAGAAGGGCAAAAGTATTCTTTTCACAGCTGATTCTTGAAACAGAAAGAATCCGCTTAAGACAAAGAACTATGCTGATACTAAAAACTACTAACTTTTATTTTATAGAATGTGACAGGTAAATTAAAGTATCAAGACAAACACCACGAAGTCTAGACACACACAGATACTTGAGTGACATCACAACATGCACAATAGTGACATGTACCTGTGTACTATTCTCCGTGAGTTAGCAATATCAGTACATAATCTGCAAAATGGCAAAGACCAATGAAGAAAATGACATGCCTGTAAGAGCAAGTTGTCACTCTAGAACAAACGTTCCAAATTATCTGGGATGCGCTCAAAATTTTGGTTTTCTTAAAGGTACTAAAAAGCTTTAACATTTACAAAACAGTTCTAATTACTTTGAAAAAACAGCAACAAAACCAACATGGCTTAACTCAGTTACTCCTCTATAGTATCTGCTACTGTATCTGCTGAGATTTTTTTCCAAAGAACACAAAATTCAAAGTGAACGTGGTTTACACATATGGAAAAATAGTGAATTAAAGTGTTTAAATTGAAAATGTTTAAAAATCTAAGCTACCAGAATCTTGTATAATTATATTTTTAAAGTTCCTTTTTCTAATAGAGCAGTATCCAAAAAAAGCCTTCTGGATAAAAAATATACATGATACACCTAATAATGGCCTATGTAACATCCTACACAAAAAATAATTCGCAAATATATGAATTAGATTTCAACCAGTCAATTGATTGAATTCATTCACTTATATTCCATTTTACGTGCTGGCATGCTTTTCATTAAACAGAAGAAAGCAGTACAGTGAGACTCTCTCCAAACAGAGCTAGGAAGTGAACCTGATCAAATCATGATGGGGAAAACTAGGACAAAGTCACAGTAAGTCCTTTTTCTGGCTCCATTCTGCAAAGGAATACAGCAGTCTTCACAGACACTGAGGACAGTTCCGGCCAGAGCAGAAGTCCTAGACTCCTCCTATCAGGGAACTTCAACAAGGACAGGTACCACCTGGCAGCTTTGATGACTCTTACCCAGTTGTGGGTCATAAATCCTGGGCCAGCTAACAAGGGGACCTGGTTCCTTGGAAAGGAGGTCCAGGATGGTGTACTGAGAAAGAAGCAAGCAGCAGCGCTGTGCCTCTGAAGCCTGAGAGGAACAGCCAGAGTAGGAACCCCAGACACAAAGGGATCTTATGGTTCTGCCCTTCTGAACCAGCAGTTTCCTAGCTGACTGACAGGGGCTGAGCCCAGCAGCAGTTTATTGCTGTTCAGATCAGTGGGGGCATCAATCAGACTTTATCCTGCATCAGACCACTTCGGAAGTGCTACAAACTTACAGGTCCAGATCCCCAGCCTAAGCTATCCCTGAGATCCTGGAATAACACAACATTCAATACAGCAAGAAAGCAGCAACAGAACCAGTCTAGACCTTCCCTCTAGAACTGAACGTTCAAGCTCTAACAGCAAGTGAGAAAATAGTTTTTAATAATGAGCAAAAAAAAAAAAGAAGAAGAATCCTACCATAAAAAGCTATTATCGAGACAGGGAGACACAAACCCAGAAGAAAAAAATTGCTCCAAAACATCTATAAGCAAAGCTTCAAAGAAAAACACTGTATGAACACAAATTTAACTAGAATTCCTAAAAGACATGAAGAGTTAAAAAACACTTTAAAATGTTTCTGTCATTGAAATGAGAGCCCAAAAAGTCACCTTCTGAAGGACCTCAACCCAAGTAAAAAGATCCTGCTACATACAGGATAGCCAAAATCCAGACATCCAGGTGAAAGAAAAAAATGCTGCATGTAGCCAGAAAAAAAGAATTCAAGTATCTAATTTATGTAATTTAGTGGAGAATTCGGAATATCATATTGCCAGAAAGGCAAAGGATATGGACTTATGGCCAAAAATAACTTACCCAGGAAACTCAAATATAATCTTAAAGCGGGGAGGAGAATTGACAAAGTAAAAGAGGAGCATTCTAAGCATTCCTCCTGATGAAAATACAAGAGATGTGTAGGAACTATAAAGTTTAAACATAGGAGTTAATGAGAAACATAAAAACGTAAACCTGAATGATCAATGATAAAGAACTGAGCAGGGATAAACTGCTTACAATCTAATACAGAGAAATAATACTTGTGTCCCCACTGAACTCTCTCATCGTCAGAGGTCAAAGAGGGAGTCTAATTAGAAAATCCAAGAATGATTCTATTATATCTTGATGCTCTTAAGAAAATGAATGGAAAGAGAGAAGAATACACTTGGGAAAGAGGAAGGACAAGTGGGGAATGACTGATGCTTGAATCTCATACTTACCTGAACTGATCCGAGGGCAGATGCATGAATACAACGGAATAAGAAAAGATACAGTACAGGGAAATAGGAGAAGGAAGAATTGGTTAGTCAGTCAATTAACACTTATTAACGGCCTGCTCTGTGCCAGGCACTGTGTTAAGCACTGAGGACATAAATACAAAAAAAGACGGGTCCTTGATCTTCGAGAAGTTCAGAATGTAATGGGGGAAGAGAAAACACAAAATGAAGATAGAAAGTGAAGGCAACAGGGTGGAGTGGAGGGAGAAATCTGACTAGGGGTGTGGTGAAGTCCATGAGAGGGACCTTAAGAAATGAGATGACAGAGCTGTTCTATCCCCTTAAATGGATTTAGAGTTGGTGGGAGGGCAGTTTAAGAGGGAAAATAGTCTGAAGCAAAACCAACTCTAAGGAAAATTGCTCTTCTTGAGGTAGCAAAGAATGGGAATCTGAGGGGTGCCCATAAATTAGGGAATGGCTGAACAAGTTATGGTGTATAAATGTGACATAAGAAATGATAAGAGAGAAGTTTCAGAGAAAACTGGAAAGATTTATATGAACTGATGCAGAAGGAGTGAACAAAACCAGGAGGAAGTTTATGCCGTGTAAATAAAATGGTAAAGACAAACATCTTTGAAAGAATTAGGAATTAGATGTAATCACCAACCATGATGTCACAGGATCAATGATGAAACATGCTGCCTACCTCCTGACAGAGAGATGAAGGACTCAGTGCAGAATAAGATGTATTTTTTTTTTTGGACAAGATCAATGTGGAAATTTGTTTTACTTGATTGTACATGTCTGTGTGCATGTTCCTCTTTCTCTCTTACTTGGGGGTGAGAAGGAGAGATGGCCGACTTTTGCTCATTTAAAAAACAAAATGTAATTGTAATGCAAAAACAAACTCCTAAGCAAAATACAAGCAAGTTAGAAATACTGAAGTACAAGTGGTAATAGAAAGTATTCCCTAAACCAATGCAGGGTTAAGCTAATGAAACTTAACACCTGCATTAAGACTGGGAAAACTCTGTCTAGGTACTGACCACTGGCTGGATTACTGAGGGCTGGATTTTTTGTCGTTGTTGTTAATCACAACATGAATATTCAAGTGGATCTTGAAGGAAAGTAAGGACTTGAGTTGGGAGACAGGAGTTGTGAATTTAAAACAAGGCAAACAGAATAAGCTAAGACACTGGGGCAGAAAATATGGGTAAGAAATAGTAAGAAGTTCAGTTTAGAGCAGCACTCAAATAATGAGAAATGTGAATGGACAGACACTGGGGAAGGGGTTAGGGGCAGAGGGGTGAGGAGGAGTGACCACAGAGGTCCTTAAAAACATCAGTCTGAAAAATTCTGGTGTCATTCAAGCTATGAAAAGGAAACTCATGTAGATTCTTGAGTAGTGAACTGATATGATAAAAACCTTGTGAGAAAATTATCCAGGGAGCTGGATATTAGTGACTGATAAGATACAGGAGAGACACCAACAAGATAATCATTTTGGTAGTTTTTATTTCTAAAGCTGTTGGCATTTCAAAGTGAAGAGTGTCTATTTTAAATAAAAGTATTTTCATTTTTCTACACATTTTGTAGACTTTGCAAATTAAACCAGGCATCAACTTCCCCAAATGTTTCATACGCCAATTGAGGCAAAAGCTACCACTTATTGTCCAGAAAGAAATGTAAACAGAAATATAATTCATTAATAACTTGTTACTTGTGTTTCCTTCTGTAGAGACTAATGACATACCTAAAATTCTTCTGGGTTAAATGTGGTAAGATCTTTTTAGAAAACCCTACTACATTAAAGACAAAGTTTCACCAAGCTTTGTCCAGGGATAATTGAAAAAGAGATAACAGACAGAACCAAGAGAACCAAGTAAAAACCTGACTCAGAAAACATAAGCTTTCTACCACCAGTGACTACGGAAATTTACCAACTTTACCCTGGCATGCACAGAGCTCTCTTATCTAATCTTCAAATAGCTAAGTCATGTTCATACACTGGAACTATACAAACAAATATCAATCTTGAAAACCATATCCACCAAGCTTCTTCTCACCTGAAGAGCTGAGCCACAGGAAGAAGATGCAGGGGGGAAGCAAATTTCTACAAAAGACACCAGACTGTGTCAATTCCATGGCTGGTGGCCCCCACTCAATGAATATGAACACATTTTTGTTGGAATATATGGTGTAAAACAACACACTGTTAACATATGGAGAAAATGCTAACCTTTGGGGCAAATTATTTAGATGATTCCAGTAATCTGTGCATAAATTCCTTTAGAGACAACAGGCTTTGGAATCTTGGTACAAAGATGACAGCAAATCTAAAACAGCAAGTTTCTACTCTCATCCTGTCTTTTATTAAGTAGGAAATCTGTACAAAATTAAGTTCTCTCAGATTAAAGTTCAAGAAGCATGATATCCGAAAGATTTTCCATAAAAACAAAGACCTAATGGCTGCTAATAAATTCAGTGGTTGCTAAGTAAAACTGGTACCAGACATCTGGGTCATGCAGAATCAAGGCAAGGATCTCACCATTCCAAAACTTATATTTAGCCCACAGTTAGGAAATGAGGCAGAAGGTGTGAAGAAGTTTCCCAACAACGTCTGTTTTTAGGAAGGAGGAAGACACACTATTCATTAAAAACCTAAAGACAAATGTGTCTTCAAAATAAGATGAATAAATCCAGGAGAAAATGGCCATAATCTGTGAATAACAAATGTAAAGTATTTAAAATGTCAGTCCAAATCTACTCTTGAATGCTTCTGGGAAGAAGAGGTTGGATTTATCTGTGACAGTGAAAATATAAATTCTGAGGCTATTAGACTGTGCAATACTATTCTAATGCTTTTTGCCCACTGTTTGACTCTGATGAATGAAAATTCCTTTATTCCCAGGCTTCACCTGAAACACATGCTATGTCTGCCAAGAAATAAATACAGGCAAACCTCCACAAGTTCCCTTTCTCAAAAGTAGTGCAAGCACAAGTATTGTGCCACATTGTAGAGTTTTAATACTAAATACATGATGCAATACAACTTAATAAATTCTAACTGATTTCCAGTAAAGACCAAATTTTATAAAATTTACTGATGGCACTTCTTTTGTTTCTGGACTCATTAAATTGATTATAATGTATAGACCTCTCATTATCATTTAACAAATGCTATGTTAAAGCACTGAGTTTCATCCAATGTATTTCTTCCAAGTTGAAGACTGTTTTAAAAAATAGCCCCTATTTATAAATGCCCAAATTCAATAAAATGTTTGCCCTTAAAAAAAAAAAATCAGTGCTTCCCTGAAACAAACACAAATCACTGTTTAACTATGTTACTGAACCAGATAAAATTAGTTCTTTTAAGTAAATTTAATTTTTGCTTACATCGAGAAATAAAAGTAAACTCCTAAAAATGGATTAACTTCTTGATTGAAGACACCACTTAGACTTAAATTATTCCTTCAGGTTACGTGAAGGTTTTAGGAACTAATAACTTCCAAAAGTGACAGACGCACAATGACTGGTTTTTATAATGGTTTAACTCTTACTTTTATTAAGCAGCACTTACCTAAAATTCGGCATGATTTTCCAAACAACATAAAATAAGGATTCTGGGCTAAAAGCAGTCTGGCTGCCTTGCCACAAAGCACACAGTGTTTTTCTAAACTCCTCTACCAAGGAACTAGAAAAGCAGGAAAGAAAAAGAAAAGATATCATTACCTCTAAAAACACTGTTTTTCATCTAAAATTTCTACAAAAACAACAGGGAAATAAAAACAATAAAACCAAAACCCCCACATCCTACCTGTTTTCCTTTAACTATACTGGGTATGGGGTGCTTTCTCATATCTCTACTTTAGGGCCAAGTTTGGTCATAATTTCACAGTATTAAGTTTTGATTATTTTTTAAAGCCATGAGTTTTCTTTTTATTACAATTGCCAGTTTTATAATTCAAATATTGCCAAACCCTCTGCAGAGAGGGAAATCCATTTTGCCTAAAAATAATGAAAGCATCACCCACTGAACAGTTGTTAAATGTTGTAAAATACATGTGACTGCTTGCTATTTGAACACACTGAGCAGCGATACTTTGAAAATTTCAATTGCACCTATTAGTTTATATACTACACAAAAAGCATTACTACAAGTCATTTTTTCCTCTCTGCTAAAAGCCAGAAAGAACATATTCCTATTAACTCACACATTGTTATCCCCTTGGCTCCTGGTGTGATAAGTCCGCCTCCCTGCTGTTTTCCCATTTCGTAATTCCACAGCTGGAAGTTCTTTGAAATAACAGCAAAACTGCTGAATATTACTGTTTTAAAAGCAAAGGCAAAGGAGAAAAAAATGGTATGAGAAAAGAAATAACATAAGCCTGAGCAAAAAAGCAAATAGTGCACAATTTATACTTGACATTTGGAAATGTCTTTTCCCCCCTTAGAATTGCATATAATGCAACAATTTTTCAATCAGAAGCTTTATGTTTCTTTTTTAATAGTACAAAACAAATAGCAATAGGAGGAGTATTTCCCTGAGAAGAATACACAAATTAAAAGGAAACAAAGTTTTAAAACACTTTTCTTCTATTTTTAAAATATCACCATCTATTCAATCACTCTTCAGTTTTTCCATCATAGAAACAATCACATTTTATCTTCTCCTTTACTTTTTTAAAAAAAGCTTTAATAATTGTACTTTTCAACCTCTGGAGTAGATGTTTAGTATAGGAGTACAGAGCATCCTCAAGGTTCCTTCCATGAAACTACATTTTATGTGCAACTGATTTAAAAAGAGTAATTTCTTCAGCGTCTGACTTCCCTAAGGTTAGGGGCCCAATGGCAAACAGCGTTAGAGTGCTGTACATAATTATATTTATGTTACACACCAGTCACAGAGGGAAGCAGAGTGGTGAACACAATTTCTTCCCCAGTGGGATTATACACAGTGGGATATACTAGGTGAAATTGAGATCATTTTTAAAGTTAGTAGTTTAAAATTCCTCAAACATCAAATGATTTCTTCCCATGTTCTCAGCATGATACTTACTGGTTTCCTTTTGTCACTACATTCCTTCTAATTTAGGACAGAAACCACTGCTCTGATAATTCTCTAAATATTCATGAGACACATACGAGCCAACAAGATACTAAAAGCCTGCCACCTGAACACAATCTCTCCAAGTTCATGTTAGACACAATGGGGAGATCCAAGATCCTTATGGTACCAGGTCAGGCTCTGACCATGATGTTACCTGAGTGACTGAAGAATAGCGTTCATAAAGCATGTGTTCCCCAGATTTCGAAGGCCCGTAGCACAAAGGGCAGTGGTGCTTCCCTGCAAATTGGAAGTGAATGGCGCACAGTCAGTGGGAGAGAGCAGTAACTGCAAGTGATGATCAACTGTTCCACACCATAATCCTATCGTTTAAAATAATGATGCTATATCAAATCAGAAATCAACTTTCCTGTCCATGCAATTTTTATCAAGGCAAACTTTTTTCTCTCTTCTGTGTAAGCAGTACTATATTTTTCCAAATCACCAATTAAAACTATTAAAACTTTCCACAGTTTGGAGAGATTCTCTAAGATGAATCTGTCCAACTTCACAGACCTTAATATTAAACTATTTACAGTTCCTCTAAATTATCCCCTGTTCTTTGCTTTTGTACGTACATATGATTACATAGTTGTAAATCATGCTACACTACTACTGCTTGTTGTTTTTTCCTAACATTATTTCATACATACATCTCTAGGTATCCCCATATCTGTCAATTTTAATAGCCATATGACATTCCATAGTACTATTTTCCATAGTACTATTTTATCATTGTAAATTTAATCAATCTCAATTGTTGGACAGTGGTTTTTCAACACAACACAACCAAAAGCAGAATTGTCAGGTCTAAGGTTATGAACTTTTTTTCTTTTGCAACTATTTCATATCACAAAATTTCTCTCCTAAAATAAACATCTACTACCACTCATTATATGTAACTATCTATTTCTTTATATCATTAGTATTTTTTTTTACTTTGATATATTTTCTCTGTACAAAATTCAACTCCAATGTTTTATCCTAGTACTGGAGGTCACTCTGTGTTCTCAAAGCCTATACCATGACACACAAGCTCTAGTAAGTCTACTATGCTGAAAAAACTTTGGGGATGGTCCCAGTGACTCTGTACTTTCTGAGAACCAGTCTAGGTAAGGTGAGGCATATCAGCTGTACGTATAATGAGTCTTTTGGCTTTTAAGCCTTAACCACATGACCCATTCTTGAAAATGTCATACTTAATCTTAATGATCACCTCCTTCCCTTTATAAATGCTCACAAACTAGCTCTTGGTAATATGTAACCAAAATGTCAGGTGGCATTCCTGAAACCCTCTACTCTTGGCAACAGAACCAGGTTTGATCTTGGGAAATGTCTGTCTAATAATAACACAGTTTGTGTTTTGTCCTCACTTAGATAAATAAATTTGATTCATTTCTGTATTTGAATCAGTTCATATGAAAGCATAGACAACTTATAAATGTTTGAATATAATGAAAATGGAACTGATCTCTGAGTCACAAGCAAGGTAATAGGTTACTGTGTTTCATTAGCCTAGCATATTTCCCATATATGACATTCTATCTCTCACCTGTTCTTGAATGTTCTCCTCCTTGTATTTGTGTCTTGGAATCTCCCTAGTTCTGTTCAAGGTTCAAGTCCTATGCCACCTTCAATATGAGGATTTTCCAAATCACATCAGTTTTTAATGTTATTCTCCTGCCAGTCACTTTGCATTTACTTATCAGTATATCTACTGCTTCCCGCCAGTAGGATGAAAGCTCCTTGATGACTGAAGATCTTTTAGTAATCTCAATGCCAAGCGGAGAGTCTGGCACAAAGAAGGTATTTAATAAATGCTTATTGAATTGAGTTGAATTCCTTATTATAGGGTGAGTGGAGGAGGGGAGGGTAGTAGTAGAGGAAATGTCTCTATCAACGCAAACTAGCTAAAGTTCTGCAACTTAGAGACTTAAAGAGTTGCCTGGGGTTTTGAAATGTTAAGTGACTTGCCCATTCAATATTTATCTACCAGAATTGGAATCCTGGTCTTAAAAGACTTGAGGCTAACTATCTCAAGATTATATGATACAGCATTATGCAATCACATAAGTATAAGAAAAAAAAAGACTGGGAGTCAGAAGACACAGGTTTGAATCCTGACTTTTATTTAGAATCACAGGGTTTTAGAGCTGAAAGGGCCCCAAAAGCCATCTGGGCTGGTCCCTCACCCTACAGAGAACCTTTCAAGTACCAAAACAATGTGGACACCTTTATTATAATTCAACTTTCCAACAGGATCCAAAGCATAGCTTCCTATTTAGTCATGTTCCCTTTATTTCTCCTACTATGCTTTTTAAATTGCCCTTAAATAAACTTAACTTGTCCTAAATTAACCAAATATTTAACATTTTTGCCACTATTACAAATAAAATCTTTTTTCATTCCACTTGTGGGACTATACCACAATAATATAATTGACTTTATGGGCTTTTCTCTAAGACTCTAAAATCTATGAAGGCAAGGCTACGTTTGCTTTTTCCACTTATCTCTTGGCATTAGCAGGCACTCAATATATTGTACTGAATGAAAGAATTCAATCAAAATCTTCTATCTTAGAACACTGCGAAGATCACAAATTACTACTAGCAAACTTTCTGGTTGATTTCTAAGTACAAAATAATATCAGAAAAAAAGGTTAATGGAAATATAATATTACCTAAGTGCAGAAGGGTAATATAGCAAAGAGGTGCTGGATAGCTTCTTGCAGTACTACGGTCTTTGAAATGAATGTTTTACAATCCAAAAGGGCAGGGAAGGCATAACAAGCAAAGAGAAGAGCAGGCTTCAAGGCACAATGCTTAGGTTGCTTGAGAGATTACCAACATGTGTTTCAGTCCCTAAGGATTAAAGCAGGGACTGAAGGGTAGAGAAAATCTAGGAGCTAATTACTGAAGTCACTGAGCAAGTCAAGGTGAAGTGCCAACAGCTGGTAAAAGAGAGCTTCAAGGATAATGAAAGAAGAATATGGAGATATGGGGATAGAGAACCTATCTAGGTAAGTAGAAGGATTTGTAGAAAAAAGAGTGGCCTCTAGTCAACAGGGTTACAAAGGACCTAGTATCATGAGAGGAAAGCCAAACTTCCACTAAACAGGTAGAAGGAGGATCTGTTCACAGTAAGAGCAAGGGTTCCCAAGGCCACAATGGAATTGGCTAAGCTGAACTAGAATAAAACTAGGAAGAGTAGAAGTGATAAGTGATGAGAATAGGTTGAGTATTTTGAAGGTTATCATACAAGCATGCTGCTTAAAACTTAAACAGTGAGACAATATAGACCATATGGACTAAAACTGGAGAACTAGAACAACAGAAACAGATGCTCTTGAAAGAATAAGCTGATAAAACTTTGCAGAAATGTTTAGAGAACTGGTTGACTTTATTTCTGTAAAGTTTTTGGAGGCTGAATTCATATAGTTCCTCTTTGTATCTTGGTAAGTCGATTTCCAAGTATTTTATGCAGTCCATAATCTTATAAATGGAATTTATCTATTCCTATTGAATCTTGCTGGTAATACTTGTGTTTTTATTTTATGTCCTGCAACCTTAATTGATTCAAATAATTTTTAGTTGATTCCCTAGGATTCTCTAAGCAAACTATTATATAATCTGCAATAAGAAATTTTTTCTTTGCCTATGCTTATTTCTCATTTTCTATTTATTGTCTTATTAATGTGGCTGGCATTTCTAGTCCTGTATCAAACAGCAGTGGTGACAAAAGACAGTCTTGTTTTACCTCTTGCTCCTACTGAACAGGTCACAGGTTTATTGTTATTACATATAAACAGAGTCAACAGTCAATGGCTCTTGGCTTTAGATATATACTACTATGTTAAGGTAAAGGTTCATTTATTCCTATTTTTTAGTTTGTTTTCTTTCCTTTAAAAAAGCCAAACAGAATTGGTTTTAGTTTGTCAAAAGTATACTCTGTATTTATTGATAGTATCATGACTTTGGACCAGCCCTGAATTCCTAGTATACATCCAACCTCATCATAGTTTATGATCTGTGATATTTTGCTAATGTTATTTTGCTAATATTTTATTTAGAAGTTTTGCATCAGGGTCAATTAGAAAATACTGGTCCATAGTTTTCTTTGATTGTTCTTGTTTTAGGTAAAAAAAAGACCATAATTGTTTTATAGAGGAAATTTAGTAGGGTCTCTTCTTTTTCTATTTTTGCAAACAGTTTGTATAATATTGAAATAAGTTTTTCTTCAAATTATTTCATAGAATTCACTTGTACATCCACTTGATTTTTTATTTCCTTTTGGAGTTAATTTGTGGCCTACTCAATTTATTTCCCCAGATCAAAGTGTTTAGATTCTCTATTTCTTCTTCTGTTAATCTGGGT
Source organism: Potorous gilbertii (assembly GCA_028658325.1). Lineage (NCBI taxonomy): Eukaryota > Metazoa > Chordata > Mammalia > Diprotodontia > Potoroidae > Potorous > Potorous gilbertii. Next base: position 577,541,437 of record CM053769.1, on the reverse strand, counting down.
ATTTTATGTCTTTATGAGTAATCATGTATTTCACTGAAAGTGTTGGTTTTATTGACATATAGTTGGGCAAATAACGCTCTTTCTATTAAACAAATCTACATTTACTTTAGAGCATAACACTGGGGGAAAATTATTATTAATTTGAGTTTTCTGAAGAATTATAATACTTAGTTGTTTTTCCACCATCAATGGAAGGTCCTGAAATAATAAAGTTAAGGAACTACGCTAAAATTTTTAAGACTTGTAACCAAACTCAAAATTTTATAAAAGTGAATGTTGAAAACTATCTTTACATGTAATTAGAAAAAATAAAATACTATTCAGTGGGGAAAAAATAAAATTATGGTATTTCCACCTTCCAAAAAAGCCTTGTAAGAAGTATTTTTAATAGAATCTCATTTTTCAGAGCACCATTGTAAAGAGATAGTGTTGAAACAGGCCACCTGAACTTGAATTGACTGAGAAATACAAGAAAGGAGGTGCTTAGAACATTTATGACCTCGAAGTGAATCTGGAACATTATAATTTAAGTTTAACTCCAAATCAAGTTCATTTCCTATTAAACTACAGCTTCTTGCTACTCAGATCCCTTAATGAGTAATCAAGTATAATAAGTTTTCATTTAAGTATGACTGTCAGCACTCAACAAATTTTGGAAATTTGTTATGCGTAGTTACTATGGTGTGGATAACCTTCCTGATCCAGACTTTGAGAGGTAAGGTAAAGAATAGGGAAAATAAAAGTCTGTAATAATAATGCTATCATACATTTGCATAGCACCATACAACATACAAACAGTTTTCAAGCTTCTTTGGGTCGCAACATTTTATGGAGTGAGTTAGGACAAATTTATACCCTATGAGACAAGGAAACAAGACTCAATGACTTTCCCAAAAAGTTTTAGGTTATTAAATGGTGAAGTTACTACAACAAGATTTTCTGACTCAAACGTTCTTGCACTTACTTGTCTTTCTAGTTTGGGTAAGTACATAGTTAGTGAGACCTTTGAAGTGAAGATTCCACTCTGTCCTCTCAGGGAGGTCCTAGGGCCCCTGGATCTCATGTCTATCGGGAGAATCTCACTTCCTTAACCCCTCCTCAGCTTCTTACTCTTCTTCATTAGCACTTGCAGAGCTCCAAAAATGAACTAAAAATCCAGCCTTGGATTATTTATAGGAATCTTCAAGAAGTAAATTGCAATTTTAGAACTGTATCAAAGTAACAGCTAAATTATACCAACTAACTGATTTCAGAACAAAGTTTAACTACTTACGTTTACTTTTAACAACTTGCTGTTTAGAGATGAGTTTTCCAAAAGTTTCCTTTTCCTATGTCTGTCCGCTGTAAAAGCTGAACTACAGGGAAATAAATTAAATATTACTATAAAACCTAAACAAAATGGATTAAAGTTTTTTTTAATAATCATTTTATGTTTTCAGTGTTCTATAATCACCTCTATATATCTTAGATTTTTTTCTTCTCCTTCCCCCTTATTCCCTCTGCCTCCCTGAGACAACTTGCAATCTTATATAGGTTCTACACATACATTCCTATTAAATACAATTTCACCTAGTCATGTTGAATATAAGAATTAAAATGAATGGGAGAAACCATAAATCAAAACAAAACATAACACAAAAGAAGATGGTCTGCTTCATTCTGTGATCCAATTCCACAGTTCTTTCTCTGGATGTGGAAGGCATTTTGCCTCAAAAGTCCGTTGAGAACTTTTTAGGTCCTTGCATTGCTATGAAGGACTAAGTCTACCAGAAAAATGCCTTGCACGCTGTGGTTGTTACTGTGTACAAAGTGCTCCTGGTTCTGCTCCTTTCACTCAGCATCAGCTCATGTAAGTCTTTCCAGGCCTCTCTGAAGTTTTCCTGTTCATCATTTCTTATAGCACAATAGTATTCAAATGGATTAAGGTTTTAAAGATACCCAGGTAGTTGACTGGCACTCCAGAGTTGGGTCTATATTTCCACATCCACCCACCCACCCATCCTTAGGGTATGAAATAACTCCAAAGCTACACTGAGCTTGAAAGTCTTCTCTCCTGACCCTCTTCCCCTACCCCTTTCCCCGTACCCCACTGAATGTCACAGACTTCCACCTTCCACAATGTTCACTCTTCTTGCACTGGAGGGCTCTGAACACAAAAAGGTTGGGGTACACTAGGCTACCATCCTTTGGGAGTCAAGTTTTTAGTCCAGAATATGCTACTCCTTGATTTAACATATGGTTTTGAAATTGATAGTAAACATTTGCCTTAAAACAAATAATACCTTCCTGAAGAATTTATGCAAAAGGAAGTGGGGGTTATCCTAAAGTAAATATAAATTAGCATGAAAGTTCTTAACTAACTCACCCTTTTGCTAGATAAAAGGAATAGTTTACATGGAATTTATCCAAGAGCAATTCCTCGTCTTTGAAGTTATTCAAATGTCAAAAATCACTTTTGTTACTATACACATGGTTTACCAATTTTAAAAAATAAGCTATAGTAAGCTAACACTGACTATTGGTGTACAATTTTCCCTTCTCTCTTAAAAAAGTCTACACTGTTTGTTATACTGTATCAAGTCAATTTCTGTAGAATAACTAATAATATTACAGATTCTAGTGATATCCAGTCAAGTACTACAAGGCTTAAAAACATGGCCAGAAAGGACTGTATTAGAACTATGTGGATTCTTTGTCCCTTTTTGTTTTGTCTTTTTAAATATAAGATCTATTTCCACTTTATCATACAGGATAAAGTGATTATAATTATTGACCACATTTTTTAAAAGTACGGATCAATGGAGAATAAGATAAAAATAAGAATTCATTGTGTTTATAAATAAACTATCTGCATTAGGAAAAGCTATAATACCATTAACAAGTTCATAAGAATTATGTGACCCTAAATGTTTAAAACAAGAGACACTATGCCAGCCCTCAAACATCTTTTAAAATATGCAGTCACACCCACTGTGCAGTGTCATAATTCTAACATATAAAAATGGCAGATTTAGTAGTCAAGGAACTGCATCAGCAACATGATACTGAAGTTTGTTTTTTTTTTTTAAGGTAAATAAAACATATTTGTCTAAAGTGTTAAGAACAACTTGGTAACTCTCTAACAAAAATGTTCATAATCTTTACTGGTTGAATTTTGGGACCTAAAACTAAGAAACAGAAAGCTTACCCAAGCTTACATATAAAAATATTTTAAAAGACAGGAGCTGGATCCATATAAAGAACAAAGGAGATACTATTTAATACACCTGAAAACAGAATATAAACTCCTTGAGTATAGGGCTTATTTCCCTTCTGTTGTGGTATCCTCAGTTTTAAGTTCCTGGCATGTAGTAGATGTTTAATAAATGCTTGTTGACTGATCTTGGTTTATTTTGCTTATTTAAAATTACCTACACTCTTAATGCTAGTTTAAGTGATTCCTAAGTTTGTTCAAAGACGTCTTTGACCTCTAAAGCTGGTTCTACAAGGAGGGAACAAACAATGAAGTTCTTCACTATTAAAACGAAAGAGCAATTCAGTTGAGGTAATCAAATGGTGGGCCTTTTTAGACTGCAGGCTGGCTGAGGTTTCTAAGGCACCTCTAATATTTATATCTATTTTCTTTGCCTCAGTCAGTTTCTCTGCTTTTATAGTATCACAGAGATTTTACTTGATTCTCTTCCCTCTCAAAAAGATCACTAAAAATGTAAAAGTCATCCATCATTTCTTCACTTGGTGACATCAGAAATTTGATTTTCACAACAATCCTGTGGAACAGACACCATAAGCGTTATCTACAAAAAGGATGGTAAGAGAGGCAGGGTTTATACCCAGACCCCACCTGAATCCAAGTTGAAAACTTTCTACTAAGCCATACTACCTTTCTGAGCTGTAGAACCAATCCAAAATTTCATTTTTAAAAATTCAGTTAGATTTTATTTTCCACTGCAGATGTGAATCTATCTTGATAAAGCTCAAGTATCACAGTACAGTAGACAGAGCAATAAACTTAGGAGTTGGTTTGAATTCTCTCTTTGCTACTTATTATCTGTGTCTTTCTAGCTTCCCTGGGCTGCAGTTTCCTCATTTGTAGGGTTGGGAGTGTCTAGATGATCTTCTAGATCTAGATCTTCTAGATTTTTTTTTACAACTCCCCAAAAAACCCCACAAGAGAACATACCTACAATAATAGTTATCGACCCTTGTGAAAAAATATCTGAGACTTTTTTCATCTTCTAAAGTGGGGGCAATCCAATTCAACAAGAATTTAATAAGCATTTGAAAGGTACTGTTAGGCTCTAACAAAGGGTACCAAGGAAGTCCATGGGACTTTTCGCTTGCCGAAATAATCCTGAAGTGAAAAGAAAAAGTGATGTTTCCATTGACATTTTAACACCTTCATTAGGTTACATTTGTTTCACTTTTCTTTTCCTTCAAGAAAGATAACATAAAAAGATTATGATGTAATAGCTACCCACTATTTTCAGAAAGAATAAAGGAAAAGCAAAATATTTATCGTGCCATAACGCCTCCAGAAAATTCTAAAACAAAAAAAGTAACATTATCCATCACCCAAGTCTCATAGTTATCTTGCACAAAATAAACTGTAGGAAAAGCCAATGATTTTGGTGTATGTGTGTGGGATATGTAGGCTCCATGTTTTTTAAAACAGAGCTTATTGCTAAATTTCCTATAAACTAAATACTGAAACATCTAAAAAGTGACAGTTGTGTCTATTACACCATTAACACCAATGTAATGTATTCCTTGGAAGAAAGACTCCAAAGAGAACAAATTAGTAAATACATTTTAATGCCAAAATTTGAATTTTAAGGTTTTGTTTTTGTTCATCTATTTTAGAAAACAAAAAAAAAATACTGAAAAGTATCAGCCTGAACCACTTGCACAAAGATAATTCTAGTTTACTATTCTATGTCAATGGTTTTGTAAAACCCTCTTCACGGGTTTCCTTTCCCTCACCCACCCTCCTTAACCCGCTCCTCTAAAATAACTGTCTGTAGTGGTTGCCCATAGTTGGATAAGTAATAAGACAATATGAACTAACAGATGTATAACTTACACACCAATGAACACCATTATAGAGATAAGAATCTTGCTTCTAGAAATTTTCAGAGATTTAAATATTTTAATTATACTGAAATATATTTGTGATATTCAAAAGGGGAAAACAACCATTTTAAATTAAATTCCTCTACATCAGTGGGTGTCCAACTCAAAAAGAAATGGGGGGTCACTAAATAATACATATGGATTCCTGCAGGTCACATGTTGGCTTTGCAAACTACATATTAACATTATCTATGTTCTATTGTATTTTTATTCATTTTGTTAAAATTTTACCAATTATATTTTAATCTCATTCAGACCCATTAAGTATTAGTCACCATTCAATTTTTCCCCCGTTTGTATATTACTTACTTTTCCAAGTTCTGTAAGTGTTCTCTGACTTTCTGTACCAGTCCTAGCTTGGTATCATTTACCACAAAATCATCACAGCGATAACTGCAAGGAAAGTATTAATCAGTATATGTTGGAAAACCATAATAATGAAATCATTCAAAGGTTTAGCTATTGCCAAGACGGTCACATGTTTCTGTGGGTACTTACTGTGAGTGGTCAGTGTTAAGAGCAGAACTGGAACCTAATGGAACGCTTTATAAACACTAAATACACAGCTATCTTACGGAGGTCCCCTTCACATTTTTCTATGTATATAGACCACAGTTTTGTTACAGTGTCTACAATTCCTCTTTCTAAAATGAAACATGACACGTTTTTAGTTTTTTTAAAATTCTCTTAATATAAGAAAAATGTAGCAAAAAGCACAAGTCCTATTCAAGTTACTTCAAACCTAAAGTTACCAAATGTGATTACACTATATATAGTTTAAATAGAGAGATGGAAGAGTCTTTAAATGAACAAGGAAGGAATCACACATTTTAATAACTTCCAGTAAGATTTAAATAGAAAAGTATAATTAGAACATGCACAAAAGGTTTTCAAATAAATTTTAACTGAAAAAATTAATGTTTTTGGGGGAAAGAGGAGTTATACCAATAACTAGGAATTATTTTTCTCTTTGAAGTATTAACTCTTAGAAGAAATGTGTGAAATGTGTGAAAAAATGTCTGTCACTCTAAGAAATGGATAACTACCTTGAAAGAAGGAAATGTTTTTGCAAAGTCATTCTATAAGCAAATAATGTGAGAAATCATATATAACAATTTCATCACTAATGCTGTAATAACAAACCAATTTTTGTTCTGGAACAAAGCCAACATGAACAAAAATCACTTTCAAAGTGATACCAAAACATCTCCCCAAGTACACAGGAATCACGTATAACCAACCATTTATTACAACCAGTGCAGAATAATGAATAACCCTGTCATTCTTAGCTGACAAAATTTTGGAAGCCTTACAGTGTTACAGAACTCTAAGCACTTTTAGGGTCAATATATAATTATTAAACACCTGTTGCCATGCACTGTACTAAGTGCTAGAGCCGACTACAACGGCATCTGCGAAAGGAAGCCTTCTCTAACTTATTCCCCTTCTCTCCCCCTCCTCAGTGATGACTTTTCCAGCCACATCACTTTATTTGGACCTTTCTAATGCACTTATGTCTTATTCTGCATTACAATTATCTGTGTATGTATAATATTTGTTATTAGACTGAAAATCCCATGAAGGTAGAATGAGATCTTGTCCTATCTAAACTTTGCCTTTTCCAAAGCTGAACATAAAATGCAGGTGTTTAATAAATGTCAGTGAATTCAAATGTATCTCATATTCCTGAAATTGGTCAAAATAAAAGGAGACACAATAGTGGGGCAGAGATAGGAAACCTAACCCTAAATGTGCTTTCTTTGATATAAGGAGGAAAAAATCCCCTCCAGAATTTCAAGTTGACACTATTGGCAGAAATGTCTAACAAATGTAACTAATCTATTAATAAAGAATCATTAACTATTTTCTTCTGAAATATTCAAGAAATAAGATAGTGTTTTTTTTTTAAACAAACTTTTGTGATGCGGGACTATAGTCCCAATACAAACTATGTATTTACAAGCAATAACCTTATGCAAATTATTAAACACTTTAATTTCTAGGCCTTTGAAATGGAAATTACGATATTTGCCCTTTTAAAAAAGTGCTTATTCTTATTATTATGCTTAGATTCAACTGATGCTATCCAGCAAGCTTTTAAAATCTTTTTTATCTTTTCTTTTTATTAAAAGATTATTTTTCCAATTATATGTAAAAACAATTTTTAACATTTGTTTTTAAAATTTTGAATTTCAAATTCTTTCCCTCCCCTGGACTTTAACCCCTCCCTGGGACAGCAAGCAATTTTATATAAGGTACACATGTGCAATCTTACAAAGCATATTTCCATATTAGTCATGTTGTGAAAGAAAACACAGACACCCCCCCCAAAAAGTGGACAATAGTATGTTCTGATCTGCATTCAGACTTCATCAGTCCTTTTTCCGGATGTGGATATCTTTTTTCATTATGAGTCCTTTGGAGTTAAATGTCTTTGATTATTGTATTGCTGAGAATAGTTAAGACTAAGATGTTCACAGACAACAACTGTACACTACTGCTGTTACTATGTACAATGTTCTCCTGCTACTACTCACTTCGCATCACTTTATGTAAGTCTTCTCAAGTTTTTCTGAAACCATCCTGCCTCTTTACCTGTCTCAAGGAAAAACAATCATTTTTCTTATTTTTTGTCATTCTATTGGGTATATGATATCATCTTAGGTTCATCCTGATGTGCATTTTTCTAATCACTAAAGAATTTGACAAGTTTTTTATGTGGTTATTAACAGTTTGCATTTTCTCTTTCAAATAATACTTTTTCCTAATCCTTGATCACAACACTGGCGAGTACAGATTAGATTTATAGATATGTATGAATTATTGCTTAATTTTTGTTGACATCGTTTCAACACAACAGATATTTCCAATAATCACATAAATCTTCAAAGGCCTTTCATTCAAGAGAAATTAAGTAAAAACCGTAACTAGATAATTAGAACTGGGAATACCTGTCATTCTGCAATATGCAGAGTACATGTTCTACCTCAGTTTTGTTGTTTTTAGCACTGCTGTGATGCTAACTGTTGTTCTGCTCTTGTGACAGAAAATAGGGACATGTGGAATTTAAGATGCCTCCCAGAATCCTGGGTGAAATATTCAATAAGCAGTTTGGTGATCTGGGATTAGAATTTGGGAGACTAGGAATGAGTGAACAGTTATTGGGCACTTACTATGTGTCAAGTATTGTGTTAATTGCTGTGGAAACAAATGCAAAAAGCAGGAACTTCCTAACAACTTATCTACCTCATTGAGAGAGAGCATCATCCAGCGCCCACATACCTTCTCCAGTAAAACCCTGAACTGAAGTTCATTTCATACTAAATAATGATGAAGAAATCCCATGAGAAAATGCATTAAGTTACTTCTTCCAATCCAGAACTACACTAAAAGTCAGCTAGAAGGCCACAGACAACAGGACAAAGGAGGCCCCACCAACAAAGCCAATGCACAAAGTAGGATCCAAGCAAGACTACAGATAGACATGGGTAACCTAGAACACTTCATGTCAATCCTGAACAAGGGAAAAGGACTCTCTAAGACGGCCTCAGGATGATCAGAAAGCCTGGGAAGGTGGGCTAACACTGAGCAGCATGGTGCTACGGTGCTAAGAACAATACCCCCCAAGTCCAGGGGCTCTGAGGACACAGACCAAAACAAGGCCCTAAAAACCTAGTCTTTTATACACCCATACCACATAAAGGTTAGTTATTATTGTATTCTTCCTCCAACAAGACCATTCCCATCCTTTATGCCTAACCTCCCAGTAAAACCCGTTTTTGAAAGCCTAGTTATCCTAGATACCCCCATTGCTATCTACAGGAAAACTGTGACATTGTATTTGTCTTTGCAATCCAAACGTACAGCTCTTCTATTTAGATTCCGCTTGTATCCTCCGAGGTGGAATCCAGAATCCCTCTGTCTTCTCAAGTTCAGCCTCACTTGCAGTAGGATGCTTTTGCTACAGCTACATCTCTTCCTTAGGAACCCATGTCATCTTTCTGGGATATTTAGACACAAGGGATGAATATTTTCAGTAGTTTCTAGAAATTACTGAAAATGTCCATCCTTCCTGATTGTAAAAAAGGGAGGGGAACATTTCCCTGGTGCTTCTTTATTTGTGACATTAGAGATAGAGAAGCAATTAAATATGCCTAAGAAAACCTGTCCCATTCTACAAAACCACAGCCTTTGCCTTTGTCACTGAGCTGGCCTGGTGGGCAACTGATGGTTAGGAGGAATGAGGGAGTCGGCCTTTTTATAGAACCAGCATGGAGATTATGGTCTAGTTACGTTATGTTCCCTAGTTCTCTATTTCTTCTCTGCCCCAAACTGGAAGTACTGGCTCACTGCCGTAGTTGTATCCTCTCTGTCCCAGAACGTCACTTCAACTAGCAACAAATAAGCATCATTATTTGAAGTATGGCAGACACACATATAAAAACAAAAGAGTTCCTTCCCTTCAGGAGTTTATATTCCACTAGAGGAAGGTAATATACATACAGGTAAGTTAATACAAATTTGCAGAAAGTAATTAAGGGATCTGTGGTAGGAGAGGACTGCAAGGTCCTGTTTTATAAATGAATTTACTGCCCATTCTGACTTCAACTCTAGAACAAAGCAGAACATATCTCCTAGCAGGAAACATTTTAAACATCTCTTTGCTTTGAACATGAGCCCTTATACCTCTCTTAAGCTATTATGTCCCCGTCTGTATCATAATATTATAATTACCACATAGCTATTTGTCTTTTTTTCTCCCCTGTTGTAGTGTCAACCTCATAAAGACAGAGAGATCTTAATTATTTTTGTGGTCTCTCTGGCACCTAACAATGATAAACATATGGTAAGCACTTACGTGGTTGTTCAAAAGTCTACTTCTTGCTCTTTATCTCTACCAATGTCATTCTATCCTTAGGTTGCTCCCCTTCATTCTCCCCTTTCATTCGTTCTCCCCTTCAGTCCAAAACTCAAATTCCTTCCTTAATCACCCACTGCTACCTACAACAAAATTATGATGCAGTATTTGTCTCCATAAATAGTGGGGCTAATAACACAGAGTTAACACTTATTAATCAATGCTTGTTTAATTGAAATGAAAAGTTTCCACTACTCTTTGTTCTTCCATCTCTATTAATCGTTGCTTTCAGTTACATGTATCTTCTGTTCTATTTGTCCCCAGACTTTTTTCTAACGTAACGCCCTTACACATTCCACATGGCCAAATACACACAAAAATCACACCACAGTCTGATAAGCCAAACCCTGCCGTCTGTTTCAAGGTCAGTGTTGTTACACAACCTGTTACACTAAAATTACCCAACCATGTAAAAGTCATTATTGTCTTACGAGTCTACACTCTATGTACCTCTAGTCTCCATTGTTCTATTTGCCTTCTCTCCTTAGACCTACTATTAGTAGGTCAGGGGTCACCCATGGGCGCTCTTAGCTTTAAAAAACACTAACATTGAGTTCCGTGAGACTGACTACCTTTGAAACCTTCATCGCTCACTTCCAGTTTGGGTTATTAGATTTTATTTATTCCATTTAAGTACATTTCAATTCAAAACTATTCAAACTAGTTTCAAGTAGATTTCACTAGAAAATGTCTTTAGAATGTTCTCCCCTGTATTATCCTCTATCCTTAACTCAAAGAATATATTGAAACAATAGCTCTCACATAAATTTGATTTAACTCCAAAATAAGGGCAGTTTTGCGAGAAAAGTCCACTAACTAGGGTGCTAGGCGAGTAGCTGGTTTCTACTTCCAGATCTGCTACTAGAAGCTGTATTAATGACTAAATTTTTTCAATTCAATAAGCATTTATTAAGTTCCTCCTCTGTGGCAGACTCCGTGCTAGGGGCAGAGGATGTAAAAAAGAAAAATCAAATTGTTCCTAGAATAAGGGATTCCAATAGAAGGTAATGAGGGGACACTCCAGGCATCAGGACAGCCTGTGAACAGGAACAGAAGTGAGAAAAAGAATGTCATGTATGGAGAATAGCAAATTGGTCAGTCTACCTGGAACACATAGCATATAATGAAGAGTAATACAAAAGCAGTCTGGAAAGAAAAGCATTACTGTAAATGGCAAACCAGAGGGGAAAGGGAGCCACTGAAGTCTCTTGAGCAAGGGAATGACAGAATCTCTGAATTAGAAAGGACCTTAAAGCCATCTAATCTGATCTGAACTGGAACAGTAAGAAACCTCTGTAACGCCTGCCATTAGCAGTTATCCGTGCAGGCTTGTTAGAAGATTCACTGTCCCTTGAGGCATCCTACTCCACTCCTGGCTCTCTGTAATCACTACAGAACTTCTCCTTACCACAAGAGTTATTCCGCCTCTCTGACTTCCACCCACTGCTCCTCATTCTGCCTTCTGGCACCAAGACAAGTCTGGTTCTTAGGTACAACAACACATTGAATTAGACTGAGTCTCTGAGACCCGTAAAAGCTTTAAAAATAACATGAAATTTTTTTATGATAGAAAAGTTTCTTTTAAATAAGTTTTAAATGTATACCATCTTTACTGGCTGACATTTAATAAGCTGAGGTAGTTTTCTTTACCTTTTCACAAGTAGACAAATAAACTATATATACAGTACATAAGACATTATCTACAAGTAGACAGATTTACCATATATGTCTGTTTAGCGTTTGTAAGGTTTAAGTATACACACACATAAGTATAGAGGGATACCAAAACACACAGAATAGAAAAAAATCATCCCAAGACATGTTCAGTTAGTGCCAAATTCTCATTTAAAATAGAGTAAACATCTGGTGACTTTCCCACCCCATCTCTGCTTCAGGACTCATCTGAGAGACACAGATCTTTTGTGATTCTCCCGATTTCCATATATTACAATCTGTAGAAGTTCTAGCTAACTAACTCAAGCAGATGAAAGGGAGCAATTTTTCCTGTTTTAAATTTTTACACAGTGAAAATTTGTTTCATTAAAAACATCATTAAACAGAGGGCGGGGGAAAGGTCTTATAAGATATTCCCTGAAAAATCTCAGAAACCTAAGAAATGCCTGACTATTGCTTGTCAATTCTGTGAGAATAGGAAACTTTCAAAATAGAGAAATTTCTTTTTCTAGGTCACACAGTGAGAAGCTAAAAAAAATTCCCAAATGATCTTTCTATTTATTAAAAATAAGGAATGATAATCACCCTTTGCCTGAAATTATATTTTAGTAAAGTTATTTTTAAAAAATATATTGTCTATCAAATTGAGTCTGATTGGCTTTAGTCAGCAAGTTAGATAGAATTATATAGCACACTTCCAAAAAGAAGACAATTGTGGGTACTGATTCCTATATTCTAATGGCTTCATTAGACCTGGAAACGTGAATTTGGTAAGTTAGAAAGGAAATTGTTAGAGTGTAAAATTCCCAAACAAATTTAAGAGGATTTTTCAATGCCAAAAGAAAACAAAATATCCTGTTTGTATTTTAGATTGCAGAACACATAATGCTAAAAAAAAAAAAAAAATAGGTTACTCCATACATAAAAAAGTTTAAAATTTCCTTATTAAAGATGCCAAGAACTAGATTACTAGCTGAAAATGAAAGTTATTTATATAATTGGACCACCTGCATTGCAAAATGTGCTTAAAAGAAGCCCAAACAAACCAAAAATACTTATAAACTACTGTTTTGATTTTTAAATTAAAGGATTCTAGATCTATAGCAGTTTACCTGTTTTATCACTGAAAATGTAGGTCAGAAGTCGGTAAATAAAAATTTACTAAAGTTGTTCTTAAAAAGTTTTATTTTTTTCACTTTTTAAAATGGTCTCATAAAATAACTATTTGGAATCTCAACAACTTTATTTGTACTAACCTTAATGGAAGATGATCCCGTTACACAGATGTTGTAAACTCTAAAAAGGTGTTTAAATTTTTTTTAAAGAATAACCTTTGAGAACTCTATCAACTTAAGGTTTCTATGATTCTAAAGGAATAAATTTACTCACATCCCAAAATACTTCTCATTCCATGAAGGAAAGACCAACTGAACTTGGGAGTCCAAAGATCCGACATTTCAGTGCCACATACTAAGGTTAAGTAATACAAAACTTTAATCACTTGAAATTACACCTAGTAGATGTAGACCATTAAACATCACTTGTGTTCTAAACCACCTGGTGAGAAGACCAGATGGTCGTTTTTGAAGAAACAGCTATACATTATATGAGCAAAACAAGTGTTTACTGTAAGTCCCCTGAGGGCAGAAAATGAAAGCAGTTAGTCTTAGCATCTTCAGATACAGACAGATGTCCCAAAACTTGGGGAGGATATGTGCCTTTTTAAGGTTACCAAAGCTTTGAGAGCAGTAAGGAAAATGAAGTAAAATCAACAGTAAAGTTTGTATGTGCTGGAGTGGGGGGAGGAATGGGGAGGAAGGAAGAGAATGGGTGAAATGTACCTTTACTGGCTATGTATTCCTTTGCAAAAATACTAAGGAAGCATGATTTTGGCAGCAGCTGGTTTGGTCCAGTATTGGTGGATCCATAGCTGAGAACCCTTGAAATTTTATATGTATACACAGAAACGTACATATTGTGCTAAAAAACACTGACTTACCAGTATGTACTGTAACTACTGCAATCCATGCACACAGTGTGTTGAACTTTCTCTTGCTTTTCTGTTTTCTTGTGGTTGGTTAAGGGAATCTGTGCATCTTCATAATGTTTTTTTGCATGACCATTCACATACCTTAAAAAACATAGTAATGAGAATCCATTTTAATCTAAATATTCCCTTAAAAAGTTTAAGTATTTATCTCTCATAGTAAAATTAGACCATACTAATCAAAACATTTTGAAGAGAAATAAAGCAGTTGTCTAAGTATTAAATAAGTTTTGTATATAGTACTTCTTATATTTATCTATTACAAAAATAAACAACCACCTACAAGTAAGGACAGGTTATTTAATAAGGCATTACTTTTAAGATAACTAAATACCACAGATATCAATTATTCATTTTTTCACAATATTAGCAATGATGAAATTATTGTTTATTAATACCCTGAATTTTAACTTCTAAATCCAAGACAGACTGTTACTAGGAAGGACTCTTTAAAATGAAATAACTTAATTACCTCACTAGGAAAATGTAAAACAAATAGCATTCAGGAAAAGAGAAACAGAGTAACACAAGTAACAAAGAAGGACAAAAGAAAAGGAAGAAAGGGAAGAAAAAGGTACAAACTCTAGGCTGGCCTTATGTGCAAGACAACAGTCAACAAAAGCAGCAGCTTGTGAGAGATGGAGTAAATAAATAAGGGCTAGACTAGGAGGTGGGACGGCATTCCCCCTCTTCTTGATGGCTATTTGCAACACAGTCTCAATTCTTTAATTTGAAGGCTGTGGATTCTCAGAAATATCTATATTCTAACACATTTTTAAAAAGCATTACAAAACTAATACAAATTAATTAAGGAAAAATTTCAGTAAATTTAATGCCTTACATGTGAATGGACAGGACAGTGTAATGGAAAGGGTGGCTAGATGAAATCGAGAGGCCTTAACACCTGAAGAGACACTTAACTGTCTGTGACCACAGGCAATCAAAAGTTCTCTGAACTTTAACTTTTCTCCTCTCCACAATGAGAAAATCCCTGTAGTCATTGTCTTCAATAATGTTTTGATGATCAAATGATATATATGCACATAACACACCAACTCTGCAGTGCCACATAAATGTGACTGTAACATTGATAACTACACATGAATTACATTCATGCACTATTTCAGTTCTTCAATACCTTGTGTAACTACCATAACAATTACACTAGAATGGATACGGTTAAGACTGATATGTAAACAGTCAATAATAAATGACCAAGTTCATTCATGACTTGATCTCAAAAAGGGCACAATTTGAAACAACAAAAAAGCTCAATAAATTCATGGCAATCCTTAAAAATGAATTTCTTGTGTTTAAAAACAAACTAGATTGTACAAAAATTAGGCCCATTTGAAAAGTGAAGAGTTCCAGGGACACACATTTCATGCTGAGGATAAGCACACGTGCGGTATGCTCACATATCTCTTTTAAAAAATCACCAAAAATCAGGCACAGCTCTTAATCTGGGGATTTTGAAAACCATACTCAACAGACAGGCCACAGGGAGAGGGAAAGAGCAGTTTCTTCCCTGGTTTTCAACTACCAAGATTTCCAAGCCTGCCAAAAGGGAAGAAGCAGCTCCTCTTTTCATAGTGGTAAACACAAACAATATCTGAGGTTAAAAAGACCATCTGAGGACATATTTTCTGTTCACATAATCTTCAAAATGCATTAATTTACCCCAAATTAAATGACATAAATGACCCAATGACAAGTCATCTTTTTTCATGGCGGGGGGGAGAGATGTACACACATATATCCTACACTCTATAAAAAAGAAACTAATGATTATTACATAATTACTCAACATTTAAATTCATCTGCGATCTCATCAATTTAGGAGTTCCCTCCAAAAATCTGCAATGCAGATTGCAACCTATCCTTTATGACTTTCATCCATGACCTCTTCCAAGTTCCCAGACATTGAGACCCTTCCTGCTGTCTGTCATCCTTTGTCTCACCACACAAACAACTGTGTCCTCTCTTTCTACCATCCAATTCTCTGATGACATTCATTCAGTAACATGCTGTAGCCTGCGCACCCCACCAAGCACCCTTCCACCACCCTCTGTACGACACTCATCCTTAATTCTCCAGAGGAATGGTGTTACAGGTCTTGCTCTCATACAGCAAAGATGAAAAACTGTTTGTACTAAAAAGGTGGACCTCTGCTGTTACTGGAACACTGAGGTCAGTAAAAATGTTTTGTAATGTCCAGTAATTCATCCCACTCTCCTCCCCCTATTAATCTATTGATTCCTTAGATCTACATAATTATTGGACAAGGTCTATAAGGTGTCTATTCACATGTATGTTAAAAGCTGGGCAACAGACATCCACTCCTCCATTTGGTCTTTCCTGTATGTAGAGACACATAGAAATTCTTTCAATGATTACAGATCTCTTCCAAAAAGCTTGGGGCACAGCCAGAAGATCTCACCACTCACAGGGAATCCCTTCTTGAGCTGAATTTTGAACTGGATCTTGTACTTCACAGAAGCAAACATTTTTGGCAAGCATGTATCTTGTTTTATGTCTCACCAATGAATACTATCTATCAGAGTCATTATATAGCATTATTTCTACTGTTAAAGTCTTCCATGGAATCTCAAGTTACCTAGATACACGAAAGGAAGACAACTAGCTGTAAAAGATGGCTTGCTCTCAATGAAGATTGCAAGGAGGCATTTTCTACTGAGGCATTTTTTTTTAAACAACCAAACAATAAGAACTGTGGGATCTTATATTCTCTACAATTCAATCAAGTGTAAAATGGTAATTATGGAGCTTCCTGTTGAATACCATTTTTGAAAGTCTGATTGTTCACTACTAACACCCTCTTTAAGGATGCCCTCAATTCATGCACAGATAAGAGAGCAGATATATAGGTTAGTAACTGATGTTCTCTAGATCACCTTTTCTTAGAATCAACAAGATCTGAGATTTTCTCCATGTTTTTGGTATCCCTCACCTTGTAAATTGGTTATACAATGCTTTCAGAATTCATCTCCAGCACTGATGTCCTCTATATATACTTGAGTCAATTCAGCTACTTTACTTTGCTTTCAATGAAGCTACATCTTCATTCTCTTTAGTGCCATTTATACATGCTATAAAGATCTTAGTTATTGTGACATTGGGGTCAAAATGTAGTGGCTTCACTGTCCTTGCTGGAGAAAAGTTTGCTGTTATTTTTGAGAACCTGGGTTCCCATTTTAAAAAATATTTTACATTTTCTTCTCATTTTCATCCTTGCATGCTCTTAAAAGGTCATTACTTATTTAGATATTTTGCAAAATTTTCCTCCCCCAAGTTTTACTTCCACTGCTTCTCTGATTTGATATGAAATTTCTCCTATTTTTCATCCTTCTTTATAAGATTTTGTAGATGAGGGGATACTCTAGCCCAAAACCGCTTTGACAATCGTCTCTACATCTAGGAAGTCAAATGGATAATGAATATGCCCTTGATGGGTTTTTTTGTTCACTTTGGCTTATTTATTTCTGGATGAAATTATTTTAGTTGGTATCAGTGTTATTTCTATTGTTCACTTCCATATTTTATTTTCAAAAGCTTTTTAACTATATGCAATATTTTTTCTCATACTATTCTATCATCTTATTTATTATAAATGCTAATCTTAGTTCTTAGCACAGACAGCTGTCTCAGAATTAATTCTGACAACCATAAAAAAACTTTTCTGTTAAAATGTGGTTGATTTCATTCTTTGTGGTGAGGTCTGATGCTCAAAAATGTTCAATGCCTACCAATTACTTTTCCTTTTTAATAAATTTATTATTCACTTTAAATGTCTATTTAAAAACACTTTTGAGCTCTTAGTTCTTCCTCCTTTCCTTTTCCACCCATTGAGAAGGCAAGCAATGTGATATCAGTTATAACATGTGAAATCATGCAAAACATATTTCCACAACAGCCACATTGCCAAAAAAAAAGTGAAAAAACAATGCTTCAATTTTTACTCAGACTTCATCCAGTCTCTCTTTGGAGGTATATGGCATTTTTCATCATTGGTCCTTTGGAATTGCCAAATCTTACTCAAGAGTCGTTCTCGGTACGGATGCATCTGACCTCTGTATAATCTGTAAGTCTTGACTCTTTTGTCTCTTTCCTCTGAACCACAGCTGCCCTTATACTTCTCTCAATACTCAACTTTCCCCAACTTTGCATAGAAGTCACCAAGTACGAGGGTGAAGACTGACTTGATTTGGAGATCTAATTAAATTCTAGAATTACTTTCCGTTTCATCTTCAGCAGCTGCTGATGGAATATAAATGTAATTAATATTATGTCTGACTTTTTGCAGATACTAATCATTACTAAGACAGTATGTAAGGCTCGAATGTTCCAAGAAATAATATTACTCGCTGCGTTGGGCATTTAACAAAACCCACTCCACTGGCTCATTTATTGGACTTTCCAAAGAGTTAACTGGGAGCTATCCTTTCTTCTGGTTTCACTTATAAGATTGTGAAGACTAATGTAATAGCCAACACTAACAGCTACTATTTGGATACCACTTCAAGGTTTTCGAAATCCTTCCCATGTATTTCTGTCCCACATCAGATATCCTTCCATCCTCGTGACAACCCTCGGAGGGCAGGCCCTTTTATTGACCCCATTTTATAGAAGACAAGACACTGAGGTGGACAGTGGGGAAGCGGTTAGACCAGGGCGACGTACTGACGCTGGGTTGGAACTCTGGTTTCCTTGAGTTTAGGTCCGATACTTTATACGTTGAGCCTCTTACCTGATATGATAAGTCAGTTTCCGTAGCAGCACATAAACACATTATCACACAAGGAACTCTTGAGTACCAAGGGTCAAATGGACACTTACTGGCCAACTAAAAACTGTGATTCTTAGCACCCTATGCCTCATTTCCCATACTCTGTCACTGACGAATAAGCAGAAAGGGACCACATAGACTAAATGCTATTTTAAAAATATATTCCTTATTTCATGGGTTGCCATGAAAGCCAAAAAACTTGCATTAATCAGGTGGCTAAGTCTATTGGTGAGGTACCTCCCTGTGTAATTAGGCTGGTCCTCAGAAAACAGTCTGTTCCTGGGACCATATTACACAAATATTGACACAAATAACCCAAAGATTCATTCCAGGAAGCAACTTCCAAAGCTTATAGAGGTGGTGTTGGATCTGGCCCAATCTCTGCACAGTACAGTAATATAATGAAAACTAATATGCATAATAATGGATCTTAAGCACCACAAGATGTTGAGGTTACCTCTTGAACTGAAAGAGGAAAATGTGTTACGGTTTCATAAATTTTTTTATTGTTATATTTGAAAACTGATTGTTCATTCATTTGTGTACCTGTATGTAATTCAATTAATACCCCATTCCCCAACTATTCTGAATAGAAAATTAGTCAAAATAATAACAACAGGAGCTTCAACAACTACATATTTGTTAAGTCAGGTGAGTTTAAAACGACCGAATATTCAGAAGACATCTTTTCTAACTTCCCCCCTAAATCACAGAATAAATCACCTCCTCCAATTTCTTCATAAACTAAGACCTAGAAAGGCAGAGTGACTTCCTGAATACAGAAAAAAGTTGCAGAGCAGGGAGAACTAAACTTGACCTGGGGAATCCAAATCCAATATTCTTTCCACTACACCTAACCCACTGTTTCAATTATTAGTAACTTTTTTTTGCCTTGAACCATACCATGAAACCAGATTAAAAACCCTCAACACTCAGTCTCCTATGAAATCAATAAATACATAAATCTTATGTATAAGATCACATAAATACTAACACTAAAATCTACTAATGACTCCCAGTTGAAAGTATGTTCTAAGTCTATATTCTTTATAATGTATTAGCTTAATGCTCTTTATATTTTAACAACTTATAAGCATAAAAAGAACAGTATGGGGGCTTGTATGATGAAAGACAAGGAACCAATCAGTTGTTCAAAATGATGACTGTGAAGTCATTTTACAAATATGGACTAACCTTATTAATTTAATTAATCAAACATCTTTGTAATAATGTAGTTTCTAAATTGTTAAGCTGCGTATAAACTGAAGGAGCCCACCTGCAGAGGCCAGAAATTTTCAAATTTATTCTTCCATATTTTACTTATGGAATGTGTTGCCACTTGCTTTAAGAACTTTAATCTCTCCGATTTGGGATCCAAATGGGGCTTGTCTGGCTTTTCACTGGAATATGAATTCCATGACTCAAGATTTTAAGTTGTTGGGCACTATGAGACAACTGGTGAACAGAACTATATACATTTTAGAGTATTATAATTCTCACCTCTCAAAATCTAGGAAAGAGAGGAAGCTGTCTCTTCAAGTGCAGAATTTAAATGCTTCTACTTTTCTTCTTTTTTTGTATTAAATGTTATCTGTACAAAGTATTTGCAGATTTCCCAAATCCTAAAGATTTCAAAAATCACAACAGCCAGTTAAGAGATGCATTAATATTTTCAAATGTACTCCAAGTGTACATTTTAAAAATGTTTATTTCCAGGTTGACATTTTTAAAAGCAAAACCAAACTCAACAAAACGACTGCTTGTGTAGTGTAAGGATTTTATGACAACAGTGAGCCTATTACTAACAGTGTAAAAATATGATTTCTCATCTCCTGAAGCAATTAGCTTCCCAAATAAATTTAAAGTTGATTTTCTAAGCTATAGCATTACATATAAAAATAGCAGTACCACACTGTTAAGAATGCTAAAGAAGAAAAATAGCATTTAATAGCGTCTGATGGGGGGAAATGCTATTTAAGTAGTTGCCATGTTTACAGCTGGAATTTGAGGCCAAACATTACTGGAAAGATCCAGGGAGAATGGCTGTGATTAGGGCTTGAAATTTTTTAAATTGAAGCAACTGGAAACAGTTGTCTATATAAACAATATTTGGGTAAGCTCTGACGAAGATACATTATGTACTTCATAGTAAGATATTATGCTCAAGAATATGTATGTAAAATATTTTGTAAATCTAAAAGAACCATCTATAGAAATGTCCAACCATGATTATTACCAGATTTCTTCCTGAAATGACTAATACAAAGCAATTTTAGACATCTAAATTTCTCAATCCTTTTTCTATTTTTCCACATTAAGACATTAGGATCTAAAGCAAAAATATATGTTAAGAGCTGAACCTAAAATTATTTTCTAAATGTCCATTATGATCATTACCAAAATGTTTCTTCAGATGCCTTAACATAAATCAAATTTTAAACATTTAAATTTCTATCCCTTTTTTCTAGTTTTATTAAAAATAAAACACTGCTAATTAGCGTTTAAAGAATATCTTAGAATGAAGCCATATTCTCTCACCACTTTTCAACCACTTACATTAGTGAGGAATTTTATTTTGGGAAAAAATTTGAAGGTTATTATACATTGAGACTAAACTGTACAAAACAGCACAATACACATAAAACCTTGACAAAAAGGAAAAAACAGTGTAGTAGTAACAGTTTAGTACCTACCTTCCACAATGAACACTTGAACAAGTTAAACAGACCCATGGGCTTTTGTTGGACCGGCACACTATTAAAAGACAAAAAAAGAAAAAACATACAAATATACCAACTGAAACGTATTTTTCAAATTCCTGACTTATTTATAAAAATATATTCTATGACTGTGGGCAGCTAGATGGTGCAGATGAAGTAGTAGTCTTGCAGTCAGGAGGACCTGGGCTCAAATGCAGTCTCAGACAGTTGTGTGATCCTGGACAAGTCACTTACCCTTCTTTGCCTCAGTCTCTCATCTGTAAAATGAGCTAGAGAAGAAAATAGTAAAGCACTCCAGTATCTTTGCCATGAAAACCTAACAATTTGATCCTGGGAATCCAAATTCAAATACCAAATGAGGTAACAAAGAGTTGGACACAAATGACTGACTAAACAACAAATTCTATGATTGAATTATATAAATACAGAAGCTACTTAGATAAACTGAAATTTCAAATGGCCACTTAATTTTACAGTAACATAAAATGGTCACCTAAATTGAGGTATGTTGAAAGGCAAGTCCATTTTAGCTACCAAGTTAACCAAAAAATAAGTTTTGTTAACATGGTTTATATATTCTTATCCCTTATTAACTCTTTCAATTGTTCCCTGCAGCAGAGCCCTAAAGACAAAATCATGTGGTACTGATTTTGGGTCAGAGAATCTGAGTTTGAATCTAACTTCAGTGTGACCTCAGTCAAGACAACCAACAGCAGAGAAGCTCATGAAGTGATTCTAATGCCCCTGAGCTTTAAATTCTATCATTCTATTTGTGGTTTCCCCCCACAGACACTTAGAATCATTTCTCTTGAAGGAAGGAAAGGGGTGGGTGGCAGTAGGGTAAAAAAAAGAAGTTAGAGACAGAGGGATAAGAAAAAGGTTGCAAATTTCTGCCATGTGACTAACAAATACTATTTTCAAAGGTTATTTAAAGACAATACTCCATGATGACACAAACTATCAGGTAGGAAATTAAGGCACAATGCTAAAGTTATTCCAATTTATTTATCTTTTGAACTGCACACTAAAAAACATGTAAAAAGTTCTAGATTCTATAACTGCACACAAATTTTGCTAAGAATATAATCAGTGCTAAGCGAATCAAGATTTTAGTGCAAAACAAGGTGTGAAAATGGTTCTGGAAGTTGGTAAAGATTTCTTTTTCTCAGCATTCAAGTGTTCACTCCAAAACTACATTAATCTATAGAGGCACATGCAAGTACAGGAGATTAAGCATGGGGCCTGGAGTCAGGAAGACCTGAATTCAAATGGGACCTCTGACACTTCCTAGCCATGTGACCCTGGGCAAGTCACTTGGCCTGTTTGCCCCGGTTCCTTCAGCTATAAAATGAGGGTCATAACAGCACATGTCCCAAGGTTGCTGTGTGAGGATCAAATGTGATAATATTTACAAAGTGCTTGGCAGAATCTGGCACACAGTAAGTGCTTAATGGATGCTTACTTCATGCGTTCCTTGCAGAGGGATACTTCAAACTAAAAACAACAAAATGAGATTCACCTTATTCCTTTTTAAACCAGACTGGCCAAGACCCGCCCTCGTCGAGCTCTGCCTGGGACGAGAAAGTCCTAGCACTTCAGTTTGCTCATTCTCACAGGAACATATCCACAGATGGAAACAATCTTCCCGGTTATTTTTCAGTGCTATCTTCTACCTTGCCTGCACAAATATCTAAAGTTCCTCAACACGTACTAGAATAATAAAATTTTATAAAACAATGTTGCCAAAGTCGCTGCAAAAGATAACTCAAAACTAAGAGGGTGCCCATCGATTTCAGAGTATCTAAACAAATACGGGCATATGAATATACTGTGAGAAATGATGAAAGGGACGGGTTCAGATAAATCCAAGAGGACTTCTGAACTAATGTACAAGAACAATTCATGCAATGAATACCATACTATAAAATAAAACAGCCCTGATGAATTCACGACTCTGTGAAACTTGCTTCCTCCCTCTGGACAGAGAGGTGAGGGTCTAGAAAATGAGAAATACATATTTGGACAGATTTCATGTGTGCATTTGCTTTTCCAGAGGTAAGCGTATTATTGGGGAGAGCAATGACAGTGAGAATGATACCAAAAAGAGAAAAGAATGCCAGTGAAACATTAAAGAAATGCTGACTTCCAGCCAAGATCAGAAGGCTCTCACCTATTTCCATAAAATCTTAAATTTTTCACCAGACCACAGCACAAGAGATCAGTCAGAAGTCTTAAAGCAATAAGCAAATTGGGGCTGACAGAAAAGAAAGCATTGTAGGTGGCCTCTCAGTGTAACCAAGGCCTGGTCAGAGACACCTGAAGACTGCAAGACACTGTGTCCAGGATCAGCGTAAACAGAGTGCTCTCCCAACAAAATCTGAGGGTGGAGGACCTTCAAACTTTAAGGAAATAGGCAACAGAAGCAATGGCAGCAGCAGGGCTCAGAAGAAATTCTAGACGTAGGGACTCTGAAGTGCTTAACATGATCCTGAGATGCCAGAGAGGACCTTAAAGAGCTAACACCCTGAACCTCAAGATACAAAAGGGCCTAACCCCAGGAGGTATAGAGTAGCAGGAAGTGGAGTCCAGTCCTGGCTTAAAGCCCCAATTCACAAAGTAAAGCTGGAGAGAGGAGTAAATTAAAGAAAGTATCATGTCAAAAATATTCCCAAGTTAAAGAGTCCCCCAAAGAAGGAGTGGGTAAAAATGTAACAATTGCAGATTCAAAAAAAAATGGATTTTTTACAAAAACTATATGAATGCCCAAAGAAAGGACGCAAAAGATATTTAAAATGACATAAAAGCTCTGGAGGAAAGGATCAGGACAATAAATAGTTTAGAAGAAAAAGTAGTCAATCTTATTCAAGTAACAGACTCCTTAAAAATCAAGAGACTAAACATAAATCTATAATTCCATGAAACTACAAGAAATATTAAAATAAAATCAAATGATTGAGACAGAGCCAAGATGATGGAGTAGAAAGATGGACCTGCTCTAGCTTTCCCCCCCCAATCCATAAAATACCTTTAAAAATGATTCTAAACACAAATTCTAGAGCTGCAAAGTCACAAAATGACAGAGTGAAACAGATTTCCAGTCCAAGACAGCCTGCAAGGCTGACAGCAAAGGTCTATCGTACCATGCTCAGAACAGAGTGCAACTCAGCCTGGGCCAGACTGGAGGACTGGAACAAGTTTCTGGGTGCAGAATCATGGGTAAAAGCTGTGATTCCCAGATTTCTCCACCCACAAATGTCAAAGACAGCTTCAAAGGTCAGTAAGAAAGTTCTTTCACCTAGATGAGAGAGGAGCTTGGTCTGGCCCCCCAGCTCTGGCCCCCAGGAAAACTGCCCTGATATTCTAGAACCAGAGAATAAAACAGAAATGGAAAGAATTCACCTATCTCCTTCTGAAAGAGATCCCAAAAGGAAAACTCCTAGGAATATTGTAGCCAAATTCCCGAGTTCCCAGGTCAAAGAGAAAATATTACAAGCAGCTACAAAGAAACAATTCAAGTACTGTGGAAATACATTCAGGATAACACAGAATTTAGCAGCTTTTACATTAAGGGATCAAAGGGCTTGGAATATGATATTCCAAAGGTCAAAGGAGATAGAGTTAAAACCAAAAATTACCTACCCAGCAAAATTGAGTATTATACTTCAGGGGAAAAATTGGAATTTCAATGAAATAGAGGACTTCTAAGCATTCTTATTGAAAAGACCAGAGCTGAATAGAAAATCTGACTTTCAAATACAAGAATCAAGAGAAACATGAAAAGGTAAACAGGAAAGAGAAGCTTTAAGGAAGTAATTAAAATTGAACTGTTTACATTCCACATGGAAAGATGTTATTTGTAACTCATGAGGCCTTTTTCAGTATTAGGATAGTTACAGGGAATATATATGTAGGCATGTATGTGTATATTACATATGTGTAAGTATATATGTACATGGGTATATGTATGTATGTATACACAGATGGCACAGGATAAGCCGAATGTGAAAGGAGAATCCCTAAAAAATAAAATTTATTGTTGAATGGAATGTACTAGGAGTAAGAGAAAGGGACAGGTAGAATGTAGCAAATCACCTCACATTAAAGAGGGAAGAGTTTTTTTTTACAACAGAGGGAAAGAAGGGGGAGAGGAAAGGAAATAACTGAGACTTATTCTCATGGAATTTGGCTTAAGGAGAGAATAACACACATTCAATTGAATATGGAAATCTATTTTACTCTGCAGGAAGGCAAGGGGGAAGTGGATAGGAGAGGGAAGATAATAGAAGGGACAGCAAATTGGGGAAAGGGATAATCCAAAGCAAACATTACTATGGGAGGACAGGTCAAGAGAAAGAATAGAATAAATGAAGGGTAGGATAGGACCGAGGGAAATGTGATTAGTCTTTTACAACATAACTATTATGGAAGTGCTTTGCATTGTTACACATGTATGACTTATTTGAATTGCTTGTTTTCTCAATGAGAGTGGGTGGGGAGGAAGGGAAAGAATATGGAACTCAAAGCTTTAATAACGAGTGTTAAAAATTGTTTCAGCATGCACTATGCAAATTTTAAATTCAAATTCTTGTGGAAGTGAATGTTGAGAATTGAAAAATAATTAAAAAATAAAATGAAATAATTGAAAAATAAGAAGATATCTGATATAAAAAACAACTAACCTTGAAAAAAGATACTGGAGAGATAATTCGAGAATCTTTGGACTCCATGAAAACAATAAATTTTTAAAAGCCTGAATACAATATTTCAAGACATCATAAATGAAAACTGTCCAGATCTACTAGAACCAGAGGGTAAAGTGATTAGAAATCCACCAATCACTTCCAGAGATAAGCCCAAAGAGAAGTCCCAGAAATATCGCAGCTAAAATCCAGAGTTCCCATGTAAAAAAAAAAATACAATAAACATCAAGAAAAGGAGAGTTCAAATAACAAGAATAGTTTTGGATAACAAAAAAAACCTGGAAGGTTCTTTAATAAATAAGAAATACTGGAATACAATATTCTAAAGAGATAGCTTACAACCAAGAATAACTTTTCCATGCAAAAACTAAGTATAATGTTATAGAAAAGTGGACCTTGAATGGAATAAAAGCTTTTCAAATGTTTCTAATAAAAAAACACATGAGCTGAGATGGAATTTTTAAATGCAAACATTAAGAATCCTGAGAAACCTAGAACGGTGGACTTATGTGAGCAATTAGAAGGAGCTGCATGATGATGTAGTGCTAACATGCTAATGGGAACGAAGAAATAAGTGTCCCTTCGGAACCTTAATGTCTTCAAAGAGTATTGAGGGACTTAAATAAAAACAGAGGTTAGGTGTATGGAAAGATTTCATTTTGAGGCTTGAAGAGAGAAAAAGATAGAAAATAAAAGAAATACACTAGTATAGAAAGGAGAAAGGAAAGGATATAATTTGTTGTTTCTCCTAATTTGAGAGCATAAGAATATATGAACATGGAGGACGGGAAGAGTGATAAGGAACCTCATTACTATGAATGGGAAGGGCAACTGAATGAACAGGAACACACACATAGACTTTAATGTAGAAATATGCCAAGCTCAACAAGGAAATAATCAAGGATATGGAGCTTAAAAGGGAGTAATAATAGTTACAAGTAAAACAAACTTCCTGATCCTGAAGAAAGGATTAAGAAGCAGGAAAAAAAAAAAGAACTAGAATCTTAAAAGGTGGGGGAAGGAGCTGCTTCTTAGACAAACTGGGGAATGGCTGAGAAAACCTTGATATATGAATGTAATATTATTGGGCTAACAGAAACAGCAAAAGATGACTTCCAACAATCTTTGACAGCATGACCTGACATAGAATGAAGTAGCACAATCAGGTGAATAATACCAAGACAGTAACATTGTAAAGAAAAGGAACTTTGAAAGACTTAAGAGTTTTGATCAATGCAAATACCAACCCATGTCTCCCAGGAACCTATGATGAGCCATGTCACCCATTTCCTGATAAGTGGTGGACACAAGGTATAGAAAGAGAAACATGTTTTTGGACATGGTCAATGAGTTGGTTCATGTTGCATATTCCTTACAAGGAATTGTGACAGAGTGCTCTAAACTCATATTGGATCAGTCATAGTTGGACACACTGAAACCTGACTAGCACAGTGATGTCATTCTGGTCCTCTGACAACACATACGTTTACCTTCCTTTTTTTTAAAACTATAAGCTCCCTGAGGGCAAGGACTGTCTTGCTTGCCTATATTAAGTATCCTCAGCTCCTCTTCACAGTGCCTGACATATAGTAAACAATAAGTAAATGCCTTTTCATTCATTTATCAAAAATAATAACTGATTTTTAAATAACATTCAATATTGTGCAAAGCACTTATGCTATAAATATTATCCCCATTTTACAGATTAGGAACACAAAATTCATCGAGACTCACTTGTCAATTCAGTCTTAAAACGAATAAAAAACCAAGGAGGGATTTGAATCCATGTTTGCCTCTCAGTTGAAAATTGGATCAAAGCTTTAACCTAAAGGAATGAAGTCCCTTCCACAAAAATTCAGGAATCAAAAAGACAAAAATGTGTCTTGCTTTTTGAAGAGTAAGAGGGGAGAATCTTAGGATTGTAGATTTAGAGAAAAGTAAGGAAACTCAAAGGTCAGTCAGCCCAGAGGCTTCTTAAACTTTTTCCAGTCGGGACCCCTGCAGGTACCCCATATGAGGATGCAACCTACAGTTTAAGAAGCAGTGCTCTACTAGCCCAGTCCCCTAATTTAGCAGATGAGGAGATTACGGCTTGGCCAGGTGAAGTTACTTGCCTAAAAATCACCTAAATATAAACTAGTGAGCTAAGGTCCTATGATTCTGGATCCAGATTGATTCTGTAACATCATCAGATGCACTGATCCCTAAAATGACATCCCAACCCAACTTCCAGCACAGTGCCCTGCAGGCATTAAAAAAAATTTCTAAGTAAATGCTGGGTAGGGAAAGACCTCTTTTCACTTTTCATATGAAGCCACGCTTGGAACCAAAACCAGTTCCTTTGACTCAAAATCCAGCGTTCTTTCCACTAACCAATGCTGCTCCTTTCACCACCTCAGTACATAACTGTCCTTTCCTTTGAGTCACTCTCATTTCCCTTCTTGAACTGTCATTTTCCTACAAGTGCAAAACTAGAACTCAATGCCCCATATAATGAAAAAGAAAGGGCATAAAACTCTTTGTAAGCCACAAAGGGCTTTATAAAAGTCAGCTGCTTAGAGGGAAATATACAGTTATCCTAGACACAAGAGGCATATCTTACTTTCTCTTCAGAGTATTACAGGATCTTAGAGCTGGAAAAAGCTTTAAAGGTACAAGTTTTTCAATACTATCTTATCTATCTTTCCAGTCCCAAGGCCAAACTAAAACTAAAAATGTCATAAATGGATTCAAACACTCATGAAAGCTACTAGGAACACTCAGAATGGTCCATGGTCAGCAATAAATTGTAATATGCAAGTAGAAGTTTTCGTACTGTATCTTGAATGCTGATACTGGAAACCCAGGCTGGCTCTACCCTGTGTAGAGATATGGAGATATCTCCTTTCTTTTAATCTGACCATTATTTTTATCCTTAGTTCTATTTCCCTCAGATCTTAAAATCTTCATCAGCCTTATCTCAATTTCCCTATTCCTAACTGCTTCTAAGCCAGGTTACTCCATTGGATATTGCTATTACCAGCGCAGAAATGAAATTCTGAACTTTAACTGAACTAGAACTGGAAGAACTGCAAAAACTAAATGACTGAAAAGATACATAATATAATAGATCATAACAGTTCACATAACAGATTTTCGGCAAGATTCGTATTTCCAAGTACTCACTACCACAATGCAAAAATGAATTGCCTCTTTCAACTTAACATGATAGATGGTATCATGTTCCAATTCATTTTTGAATATTTTTGTCATATTTTTATATGGAACAGCAAGAAGGAACAAAGTGGAACATTATAAGGAAACCAAGAAAGTCAGTTTGAACGGACTATAGAGTGTAAGAAAGAAAATAACAAAACTATGAAAATCAAGTGGACTTGAATGAAGAGATGTGAAAAAAACATTTTTTTTCCATGTTCTTGGACTTTTTCAATCCATCAATCAGTTGTGCTGACTCTAAAAATAGTATTTGTTGTATGAGATTGCTTTCTGGGAGGGAGGATGAACGTGACACATGGGATATTACAGTGATATAAGAAACAGAAAATATCAACAAAACATTATAAATAAGACAAAGTTATGTTGTTCCCATGCATCAGAACCACTTATTTTCTCCCTCATCCTTTCTGTGTTGAAATTTCTTACTGCTACCTTCAAGATCCAATGGAAAGTATCCTGCCCTCCAAGATCTTTCTGTCCTCCAAGATCTTTTCATCCCCCAAGTTGAATGTGAACTCCTCTTCTCAAATTTCTCATTACCACAATGCCTAGACATCTCTATATTCACCACAATCTTCCTTGTACCATAGTTCTTTGTAGTACTAGCTTTTTCCTACTACTAAACTGTAAACTCCTTGAGAACAGGTTAACTGTAGTATTAAGAGTCAAAAAGACTTCTCTATAAAATGAGGGGTCAGAAACAACTGTGATATGATATTAAAAGATATCAATAAAACATATTTCTTAAAAAACCAAAATGGTATAATAATGGTATAATAATGCCTATACCACCTAGGACAGATGTGAGAGATGCACTTGAGATAATCTTTGTAAAGCATTTTGCAAAACTATCTAGGTAGTTGCAGTAGTATAGCAAGAGCTGCAACAGCAGCACTCAGTCCCAAGAGAATTGCCAGAGAGGAGAGGAACACAGCTGAGCAGTCACAAGGGAGCAGCCGCCTTAGGGGCAGTTTCAAAACAGCTGCATAGGACCATTCTACTTTTGAACAGATCTAAATGTTAGCCAGTTTTCCACATCAGGCCTAAATTTGCCTCCTTGCAATTTTTACTCATTTGCTCCTGTTTCTCTCTTCTAGGGCCAACAGGGCTAGAGGGGAGGGGTGTCAATCAAGTATTCCATCAACAAGTACTGGTTATAATTACGTCTATTCTCTTTTACAATCACTTGAAGACAGTTGCCCATTCCTCCAGAATCTTCTCTTCTCCAGGCTAAACGCTTCCCAATGCCTTCAACAGATATGACATGGTTTCAAGGCTCTTTACTATCACGGCTACTCACTTATATGTGCTCCAGCTTATCAATGTATGTCTTAAATCGTGACATGTAGTAGATAGTACTCCAGATGAATTCTGATGAAGGCAGAGTACAGTGAGACTACCATTCACTATTACTGGAAGCTATTCCAATGTTATAATGTACCCCATTACAAACACACACTCTTTTTTGGCTATCACAACACAATGCTGAGTTTCTTGATGTTTACTCATTTTTAGTTGTGTCCAACTCTTTGTAATCCACTTTCTGGAATTTTTTGGGCAAATATACTGGAATGGTTTGCCATTTCCTTCTCCAGCTCATTTTACTGAGAAGGAAACTAAGGCAAACAGAAACCTAAGTGACTTGCCCAAGGTTACACAGCTGTCTGCAGACACATTTGAATCCAGGTCTCCCCAACTCCAGGCCCCAACTCCATCCACTGATCTAAGCACAGAGGGTGATTCACAGTTTGAAGTCACCATGTCTCCCTCAACTTGTACTTGTGAAGTTGACTTTTTTGCTTCCTAGTGCTTATAATACATCTATAAATTTGACAAGTACACTTTTTAGGTCTTTATTCAAGTCACTGTTAGACATGTTAAACTGCATAAGCCAGGCACAGATCCCTGAGGTATTTCACTGGAGCTCTAAAGCCAAACTGGCACTAAACCATCAACAACTACTCTTTCATTCTGGTCATCCAACCAGCTATGTCCATCTAACCTAACTGAATTTTCACCTAATCTATATCTCTCCATCTTTTCCATGTGAATAATATGAGATATAATGTCAAAAACTTTCCTAAAATCGAGGATAAATACTATCTATGTATTTCCACTCATGTAGACTAGTAATAGGAGTTGTCTTGCTTTAATAGGAAGGAACATTAGCTCTTAAGTCAGAAAACTATTTTAGTTACACCTGCCACTAATTAAGTGAATTAGCTCCTAAACTTCTTTGGGTTTCAGATTTTCTCCCTCATCTCTAAAATGAGGTCTTTACACTAAAAGAACAAAATCAGGTGAAACTTTCAGTTCTAAAATTCTATGACTCTATCTTAGAATATAGATTCAAGAGAGAAGGGTAAAACCTGAACATGAAAATCATATAAACTATTCTCCCAAACAGATTATTAAATTCTTCAGAGAATACTAAAACTTCTTTTTAAGAGAGGAGTGGATTATCCAGTTAGACTGAAGAATTTTTCATAAATTCCACACACAGACTTTATATCTTCACACAACAATTAATCTTATATTTTAATATTGTAAACAAGAAAACATGCTACAATAGTAAAACAGGAACAGTGAAAAACAGAACTTAAAAAATAGGGACACTCATTATATTACGAATAAACTCAAAGACACTAACAAAAAAGTACTAAAACAACCATCTTATTTAAAATGACATCATAATGGTAGTACAAATCAACATTAAATATTATAGCTCCATGGTTTTAAAAAGGCACAGTTAATAATAAGGTTATGTTTTATAAAAGGGTTATTCAAGTGGCACTTCCAATGAGAAGTGATAAAATTGCTTTTCATCATGAAATCTTCACAATTCTAAAAACGGCAACATTAACCTAAGAAGGGATATCTGCATTTCAAGAACAATGAAATTTCTTCATCCTCTAAACTGCTCATGTCTACCCATGAATTACAACTGTTGTTCTCAGCTGTAGGTGGCCAATAAGCAAAGATCTGGCATGTCACTTTGGAACTCTTACTAACTCTTGGACTGGGTATTCCAACATTGGCTCCATATTGGCTCAACAAAAAACTAAGACTGAGGACCTGGTTTTGTTATCATCAATACCATAATGGATAAAAGACAATGATATAATGGATGTTTCTCAAATCATATTCACCAGAATCTTAGGGGTTCCACCAAAATGTAACACTGGTAAGCAGATGAACAAGCACACTTGTCTACATTGTATTCCATGTAAGTAGTAATGTGTGCATTCAACTGTGAGAGAACCACTAGTTGGATTTAGGGTGAAATTAATAATGTAATAAAAAGCTAGCTTCTTACTTTTCTAGAATCAATCACTGAATGTGACCAATAAAACAGGGCAAGTGACTGTATTTCTGGACAATTTGATTGTGTTCTTAACAATTCTGTATTTTTTTTGTACCAATGTTCATTATAATTAGGTAGAAAAGAAAGACAGGAGGATAGGAGAAATTAGAAAGCCAAAATACATTTAATACCAAATAATCTCCAATTTCTTATTCTTATGTTTCCATCCAGTTAAAATTCAGTGTGAACAAAAATAGTCACCAACTATCCTCCTAAACCTTTTAACTCTTTTAACCTTTTCACTCTTTTAACTTCACAATTTATCAGTTGTATCTACACTTTTGACTCTTCAATTCAAACTTATTAGGCACCTACTCTACTCTATGCAAAACAATTGTACTGATAAAGAACCATAAATTATTTGCCTGAGAGATCTTACAGTTGGGTGAAACAGTAGAGAAAACATACACACACCCCCACGCACACTGATGAGAGTGAAGGAACAATCCAGAAGGGCTGGCAACCTGAGGCGGACCTCAAAAGAAGATGATGACTCTTAAAGACAGGATGATTAACAATTGCATTTTCACCCCTCTGATGAATGCAATGACCAGTTACACCTGTGATAGTGAAGCATCTCTCCTGAAGCAGGGTAAACAAATGTAAAATGAAGCATACACTTGCAGACATGGCTAATGTGTTGATATTTTGTTTGATAATCATCTGTCAAAAGGCAGAGTTTTTACTGAAAAGACACGAAATTACATGCATAGAAAAAAGCATCAGTAAATTTTTTTTAAATTTTTAATGAGTAAAGTATAAAAATAAAAAATTTGGGGTGGGTAGTGGTGGTGGTGCTTTATGCTAATGTAGAAATAGGAGTCAGGAAGTCTTGTTCAAAGTTAGGAGACCAGTTTACTTGGAACACAAAGTACATGAATGGGAATAACATGAAATGAAGATAGGAAGGTAGGTTAGAGACAAAGAGAAATAACATCATTTCTGAATTCCCATTCAGACATAAAAATATTAGAGACAAATGTAGGAAAATATAAATCTAGCTCTCATAATTTTAAACGTAAACGGATTAAACAAGTCAACAAAAACATTGGATAAGAAAACAAAATTCCACAATCTGTTGCTTATAAGAAACACACCTAAAAAGATATACACAGAATAAAAATGATAGGCTAGAACAAGATTTACAATACATCGGGTAAATTAAAAAACAAAACAAAACACCCAGGAAATTCAATCATGACATCAGACTGGCAAGATCAAAATACAAACTAAGAAAAAGACCACAAATTCAAAACCACTCCATTCAAAACTTTAAAAAAAAAAAAAGTGAACTAATCCCAGGTCCAAAAAAGAATTCCTATTAGAACTCAAAAAGGATTTTAAAAACCAAATAAGAGATATAGAGAAAAAATTGGGGAAAGAAATGAAAGTGCTGCAAGAAAATCACGAAAAAAGAATCAACAACTTGGTAAAGGAGGCACAAGAAAAATAGTGAAGAATATTAAAGAACAGAATAGGCCAAACGGTAAAAGAGGCAAAAAAATCCACTGAAAAGAATCACCCTTTAAAAAGCAGAATTGGCCTGATAGAAAAAGATTAACAAAAATTCACTGAAGAAAAGAATTCCTTTAAAAGCAGAATTGATAAATGGTCAAAGGACATGAATAGGCAGTTTTCAGAGAAAGAAATTAAAGCTATCTATAGTCATATGAAAAAATGCTCTAAATCATCATTGATTAGAGAGATGCAAATCAAAACAACTCTAAGACACCACATCACATCTATCAGATTGGCTAACATGACAGAACAATCAGATGATAAATGCTGGAGAAGATGTGGGAGAGTTGAAACACTAATTCATTGTTGGTAGAGCTGTGAGCTGATCCAACCCTTCTGGAGAGCATTTTGGAACTATGCTCAAAGGGCTACAAAAATGTGCATATCCTCTGACCCAGCTATATTGCTTCTAGGACTCTATCCCAAAGAGATCATAAAAATGGGAAAGGGTCCCACATGTACAAAAATATTTACAACAGCTCTCTTTGTGGTGGCCAAAAACTGGAAATCAAGGGGATGCCCATCAATTGGGGAATGGCTGAATAAACTGTGGTACATGAATGTTATGGAACACTATTGCACTATAAGAAATGATGAACAGGAAGACTTAAGAGAGGCCTGAAAAGACTTATATGAACTGATGCTGAGTGAAAGGAACAGAACCAGGAGAGCTTTGTACACAGCAACAACCACAGTGTGTGAGGATTTTTTCTGGCAGACTTAGACCTTCAATGCAATGCAAGGACTTAAAAAATTCCCAATGATCTTTTAAGGCAAAATGCCTTCCACATCCAGAGAAAACACTATGGAATTCAATTGCAGATTGTAGCAGATCATTTTCTTTTGTATTACATTTTGGTTTGTTATATGATTTCTCTCATTCATTTTAATTTCTTCTATACAACATGACTATGGTGAAAATGTATTTAATAGGAATATATGTGTAAGAACTTACATAAAATTGTATGCTGTCTGGGGAGGGAAAGGGGAGTGAGGGGTAGGGAGGGGGAGAGAGGGAAAGAAAAAAATCTGGGTTGTATGGTAGTGACTGTGGAACATTAAAAATAAATCAATTTTTAAAAATAAATTTACAAAACTAAAAGCAGAATTGGTCACATAAAAAGGAGATACAGAAGGTCACTGAAGAAAGTAATTCATTAAAAATAGAATTGGACAAGAAGAAGCTAATGACTCCCTGAAACATCAAAAAACAATAAAAATCAAAAGAATGAAAAACTAGAAGAAAATGTGAAACATCTCACTGGAAAAACTACCCTGAAAAATAGCCTGAGGAGAGAAAATTTAAGAATAACTGGACCAGCTGAAAGCCATGATCACAAAAAGAGACTAAACATCATCCTTCAAAAAATTATCAAGGAAAAACTCCCTGATATCCTACAATCAGAGGGTAAAATGGAAACTGAAAGAATCCAATGATCACCTCTTGAAAGAAATCCCCAAATGACAACTCCCAGGAATGTTTCACTTTTTGTCACATAAGCCAATCTGATAGGTGAAGGTGGTGGTACCTACCTCAGACTTGTTTCAATTTGCATTCCTCTAATCAACAGTGATTTAGAGCATCTTTTCATATTACCATTGATAGTTTTAATTTCTTTGAAAACTACCTGTTCATATCACACCATTTATCAAGTGGGGAATTACTTGTATTCTTATAAATTTAACTCAGTTCTCTATATAGTTGAGAAATGAGGCCTTTATCAGAGAAACTTGCTGGAGAAGTTTTTTTTCAGCTATGACTACTGGGTATTTCCCTCCATTCTATTTTACCCATTTACCCTTCTCTTTCTGTCTCTCTCCTTTTGCCTTGTCCATCCTCCAAAGTGTTTTGCTTCTGCCTTCAGTCTTCCCCAATTCACCCTCCCTTCTATCAGCACTCCCCACACCTTGTACTTTCCTGTAGGGTAAGACAGACTTCTATATCCAACTGAATGTATATGTTATTCCCTCTTTGATCCAATTTGGATGAGAGTAAGGTTCAAGTGTTCCCCGCCTCACTTTGCCATCTTCCCCTACACTGTAAAAGCTTTTTCATGCCTCTTTATGGGGGATAATTTTTTTTATTTTATAATTTATTTTACGTCTCCCTTCCTCCTTCTCCTAGTGCATCCCACTTTCCCCCCTTTCTTTCTTTTGGAGATGATTCCAACATAATTTACACTCAAGCCCTCTCTCCATGTAAACTCCTTTTACTGCCATAATAATGATAAAATTCTTAGAAATTCCAAGTATTTCTACATCTTTAATATGGAAACTGTTAAATCTTGGGTTACCTTGACAGTGGCTGCAAAATATTTGAACTGTTTCTTTCTGGCTGCTTCAAGGATTCATTTTGATCTGGGAGCTCTAGAATGTGTGATGACAAACACAGGAGCTGGTTTCTTGGCGAATAATAGTAAAACTGATAAATCATTAGGCAGAGCCAATTTTTTCAAAAGGGAAAGGAAAACCAAATAATCAATAATAAAATGATAAAGACCAAGGGAGAGCATTCTAAACACGAGAATGACCAGGAAAAAACCCAAACAAACAAAAAACAAAACCTCTGAGTAAGGAGAATGAATATTATGTCCAAGGAACAGTAAATATATTAGTGTGGCTACAGCAAATGAAAGGGAACAAAGGATGAGACTAGAAAGACAGAAAAGGGAAAGACTGAGAAATGTTTTAAATGACAAATGGAGGAGTTCATACTTGATCATGAAGGTTAAAGGTAGTTTTCCGAGTAAGGGGAAAACTGCTTTTTCAAAATAATCACTCTGGAAGTTAAACAGAGAATGGACTGGAACGAGGAGAGATTTGAGGTAGGAAGACAACCAGTCACAGGCTACTGCAACAGTCCAGGCAAGAGGCTTTCACCAGGGTGAAAGGGTGGCAGCTGAGTTAAGTGTCGAGAAAGGGACATATATGGGAGACATTATCAAGAGAGAAATGCAAGACTCGACAACAGATTGGATATGCAGGGTGAAAGTAAAGCTGCAAACCTGGCTGCCTTTGGATGGAAAGGGGGAGAGGATGGTTGATAAGCATTTATCAAGTACCTACTATGTGCCAGCTATTGTGCTAAGCACTTTACAAATATAACCCCATCTGATTTTCATGGTAACTCAGCAGGACAGATAGATGCTATTACTTCTCCACGTTCCAGCTGAAGAAACTACAGGAACGTGTCCAAGGTCACACAGGTAAAGTATCTGAGGTCACATTTTAAGTCCAGTGTTTCTGACTCGAGGCCCAGTGCCACTATGCCACCTAGCTGCCTAAAAGATTAAGTGGAGGAGTTGGGCTGAAAGATAGTAAATTTTGCTTCTGACATCTTAAGTTTGCTTACAGAACATCTGATGTGAAATATCCAAAAGGTAATTACTAATATGAGAGTGGAACTCAGGAGATTTTACAGTTGGATATACAGACTCTGGAATCACCTGCATAGAGATGATAACTGAACCATGAGAGCTGATGAAATCCCCAAGTGAGACAGTGTAGGGGAAGAAGAGAGAAGTATCCCCAGGATAGTAATTTAGTAAATCCACAGTCAACGAACCCAACCTGAATGATTCTCAAAAAAAGAATTGCAAACTATTAACAAACATATCCAAGAATATTCCAAGTCACTATTAATAAGAAAAACGCAAATCAAAACAATGTTGAGGTTTCACCTCACATCAAGTAAACTGGCACAGACAACAAAACATGAAAATAATTAATGTTGGAGGGATTATGCAGAGACAGACACACTAATCCATTGCTGATACAGCTCTGAACTGGTCTGAACAATCTAGAAAGCAATTTGGAATTATGCAAATACAGTGCCTAAAGTGTCTATACCCTCTGACCCAGAAATTCCACTATATTCCAAGGCGGTCACTAACAAAATAGAAGGCTCCATATAGGGCAATAAGCATGAAAAAATGGATGGATGGCCATCAATTTGAAGAATGACTAAATAAAATGTCTATTTTAAGATAACAGAACATTATTGTGTTGTAAGAAATAATGAACATAGTGAATGCAGAGAAACCTGGAAAGGCTACCATGAACTGATGCAAAGTGAAGTAACAAAGCCAGGAAAACAACAATCACAATGACTTCAATCATATAAATGGAAAGAACCACCACTCCAAAACAAGCAAAACTGAATACTTGGCCCTAAAGAGATATGAAAAGCCACTCCTCTTCCCCACCCCCCCACCACCACACACACCTTTGTATAGATCATGAGGGTTGCGGAACACTATGTATAATTAAAACCTGGGTTTGGTTTTTTTGATGGGCTGATTAAATTTTGCTTCATTTATCTCTCCTTTTATTTTTTAAATTCTTTCTTACATGGATGGCTTTCTGAGGGGAGAAAGAAAGAATACAGAGGGAGATTCAGATGATTAAAAAATAAAAGATATCAATAAACATCCATTATTTAAATTTTTTTTTTAAAGTATGGACACTCATTTAGAATAAGCAAAAGTCCAGGTTAATTTTTAGATCGCGGCTACATTTGTCACAAAACCTCCACATGAGGAAGTAGGAACCAGGTATGGAACTTCATATTTTTCCAAAACTATAAAGTTAAAGTTCATTCTTGTTTTCTTCTACTTCCAATCCCAGGCCGTAGCATACAAAGCCAGAATTGGGATCTCTAGCCTGAGGCCCTGTCCAAGTCTAGATCTATGATCTTAGCCTCTAAGACCTCTTAAATCTCAAACTGGATGTAATTTAATAGTCAGAAGCAAATGTTCCTGAGGACTCAGATGGCTGAGGGTGCTCTTTGAATGATTAAATTGTGCTACTGATTAGAAAATAATGATCAAGACCAGGTCTGTGATTTAACTGATACAGGGAATTTCCAAGTGAGGAAACTTGACCTACCAGTGAAGGGTCAGCACCATCTCTGCATGTTAGTCGTGAAGCACTGCCTGGAACACTTAGAAGTTATGACTCACCCGGGGCCACAAAGTCAGTATATCAGAGGTAGTGCTTCTTGGGTAGAACTTAGCACCCGTGGGAAACCCCAAGTATTCCTTGATTTCAAGGGCTGTAAAAGCTGCCTCCCCTGGACAAAAAAACCCAAAACTCAACAACCCAGTGTTTGATAAACTTGAAAATTAAAATTAACTACAAAATAAATCCCTACTTGATAAGAACTGCTGCAATAACTGGAAAGCAGATTGGCAAAAACTAGGCCTAGACCTACATCTTATACCATATTCCACAATAAATTCAAAATGGATAAGTGACATGAATATTAAAAATCATACCATTAACGAAAGAGAATCAAATAATATAACTTTCACAACAGGCAGAGGACGAATTCTTAATCAAACATGGAAAAGAGATGATTACAAAGATAAAACAGACATTTCCAATTACATAAAACTGAAAAGCTTTCATGTAAAAAAAATGCAACTAGAATAAGAAAAGCATTAAATTAATCTTTTTTATCAAGTATCTGTGATAAACGTTTGATATCTAAGACATGTATAGATACCTATCAGAAATATAAGACCAAATGGATAAGTAGTCAAAGGATTTGAAAAAGCAGCCCTCAAAAAAGAATTGTAAACTGTTAACAACCATAAGGAAGAAAGCTCCAAGTCACTAACAGTGACAAATGCCAATCAAAACAAGCCTAAAGTTTTACCTCAGGCCATCCTGAAGGGAGTTTATGAAAAATGGGCACACTAACGCATTGTTGGTGATGTATGAATTAGTCCAACTCTTTGGAGAAAGCAATTTGGAATTATGCAAATAAAATAACTAAAATGTTTCCTCTGACCCAAAAATTCATAGTGAAGCATACACAAGATCAATGACAAATATAAACCAAAACATTTTTAGCAATGTTTTTTGTATTAGTAAAGAAATGGAAACAAAGTGGATGTCTATCAACTGGAGAATAAACAAGCCATGGTTGTGTGATGGAATACTACTTACTGCACTTTAAGAAAAGATAAAAATAATGAAGAAAGAGAAGCACACAAAGAAGAGTGAAATAAGCAGAATCAGTAAAATATCCACAATGACTACAATGCAAATGGGGGCAAAACAAAAAACATCAAAATAATACTGTGAAATAATAATAGCCAAGCATGGCCCCACAGAGAGAAGTAAGAAGATACTTTCTGGCCTTCTTTGTAGCAGGAGCAGATCAGACTGCGGGACACTAGATTTTAAATATCAGCTTTGCTTAACTTGTTTTCTTCCTCTTATTTTCTTTTCTATTGTAAAGGATGGATCTCAGGAAGAAAGGGGTTAACAGCTAAGATAATAAATAATGAGAAACGTTCAGTTAGATGGAAACAAAAGATACTGATAAAAAAGAGAAAATCAGATCAAAGATTCTGTTACTGATTTTTACCTCTTTACACAGATTGCTCTACACTCTCCATGAATCTTATACTTCTCAGAGAGCATTAACTGTTGTTTCTAAACCACTGTTACTGGATGGTCTGTTACCCTCATTATAAAACAAAAATTTCTGGGAAAGGTTCATGTACCTCACAGGTCCTTAAAAAAGCCTCCCCACAACAGGTCTGTGGCCAAAAGGAGTTTCGAAAATGTTCCAATGTTTTGGCAGAAAACACTGAGTTTGGTGAACAGGTGTAAGGGCAACCCTAAGGAAACCAAAAGCCT
This sequence comes from Potorous gilbertii, assembly GCA_028658325.1. NCBI lineage: Eukaryota > Metazoa > Chordata > Mammalia > Diprotodontia > Potoroidae > Potorous > Potorous gilbertii. The sequence continues at coordinate 577,500,692 of CM053769.1, read as the reverse complement.
TGGCTATACCACATCTTTGTCTCCCACTCCTTACATTTTCTATTTAAAAAAAAAAAAAAAAAGGACAGTCATTCACATATATAAAGTTTGCCTTCCTCAGAAGATAAAAAAGCACATAAGCCTCAGTCTGGCACAGAAAGCATACCTGAGCATCTGGAAGACCTGAATTTAAATCTTCCTTCAGATATTCACTCCCACTCCAGGGAAGTCCCTTAATCTCCCAGTGTCTCATCTATAAAATGTGTACAATAATAGCACCTACCTCGCAGGGTTGCTGCCAGGACCAAACAAGACAACATATGTAAAGCATTTTGCTAACTTTAAAGTGCTATATAAATGTAATTATTATGACTAGACCAAAAGAATTTTAAATGCATATATATAAAGAAAAATACAAACCAGTCCAGTAGAACTGGGGCACAGATTAATCTCTGTCTTCACATACTCAAGTGTTTTAATCACAATGATTTGTATACAGTAAATGCATTTAATGTTTACTGAATTAAACTTACCAGGAAAGAAAACAATCGCTAATTTATAGTACTCTAGTTTTTCTTCTCATAGTTCTTTTGAAAAAGAATCTATAGCTAACTATTCCATATCACTATCTTTAATGGACTCTTGGTTCTAACTAAAGTGGCTTTGATATTCCTAAATGCGATACTCAATTTTCTATCTCTATCCTTTTACACTGGTTGTCACCCAACCCTAGAATGCACTCTCAACTCCACCTTCAAAACTCAACCACCACCTTCTACATGATGACTTTTCTAACCTCCTCTAGCTGCTAGTTTTTCCCATTTCCCCCACCTACTACACTCAAAAATCTTTCCTCTACGTTGTATATATTTTGTGTATTTTGTATATGTACATGTTTGCCTTCCTCAATAGAATCTGAGCTGCTTCTGAGCAGGGATTATTTTCACTTTGGCTTTGTAACCATAGCACCTAACCTGGTGCCTAGCATATGGAAAGTATTTAATAAAAGCCTGATTGATTTTCACAGTAAAAGAAACAAATACACCTAAAAAATATACAGTAATACTAAATGTGGTACAATACCAAATATTTTTAAGATTAGTCTAAATGAGTTAAGAAACCACAGTATGTTTAATTCTAGCAACTTAAGTATAAATTAAAATATATAAAAATAAGTGTACTTTTAAAGACAATTAATTTTAATATATCTAAAGGAAAAGAAATATTTCAGGAAGAAAAAAAAGCACTTTAGAAACATATTTGGGGTAGCCCTGAGCAGATTTTCAGCAATTTGGTTGTTACTGAGTTAAAATATTGAAATACTAAAAGTCAACACCGTATGTAAATATATCTAAACTTCAGGAGATATTTCTAACAAAGGTGAATCTTAACTATTGTTTGCCCATCTTAAGTCTCAAAATATACCACTGTAGCGCTTCTTGTCCTTTTGGTACTGTGGTGATTTTATATAACTATTGTTCAGTGTGTATACACAGAATAACCCAAAAGTCTTAGTGAGTCTTTCAGGTATAAAACTTACAAGTTATAAAGCTGAAAGCCACACTGACTTTTGGAACACACTGTACTTCATGGCACCTAAGGTCCACCTTACCTATGAACCATTAACCCTGACCCCCACCCAGAGTCCCCTAAGCTCTTCTATATTCTAGGAACTATATTCTATTGGAACCCTCTCCAAATCATAGCTCATGAGTTGCCAACGATGTGTTTATTTTTTTACCAATTTTCCAGAGGAGACACAGGTTCAAAACAAAGGTATTCAATAAAACAGCATAAAAAATTAAATAACAGAACACACACACAAACAGACACATACACACAATCTAAGTAGAAAAAGTGAGAATATGTTGGAATTATACAAATACATGGAGAATACACATATGGAGAATATATTTGTCAAGGAATTCACATAGAGACTTACACAAACAGGTAACACAAGTGATCAGAGTAGTGAGGGGCAATTCACACCTCTGAAGTTATTACTACGTTCTGGTGATATTCCCGCATGCTCACTGGTGAGCCTGCTTCCTGCTGCCCATATTGCAGGATTCAGATGGTCTTCAGCAAGTCAACCAAGAAATCAACAAGCTATTTACTAAACTCTCACTGTTTCAGGTACTGTGCTGACTACTGAGACACTAACACAAAAGTACAAGCTTCTGTCTTCAAAGTGCTTACATTCTACTTGGAAAATAGCAAGTGCATATACACAAGTCTGTACATGACAGACAAAATGAATAAGGTAAGCTGGGGAGAAAGTACACTTGCACTTGGGGAGAAAAGGAGCCGGAAGACAGGAAAGCTTAAAGTAGCATGCCCAATGTGCTAAGTTTTGAAGAAAATCGGTTCCAAAAGGTGTACTACACAGCTCTTCTTGGAATACTAACATGTTACTTATGGGTAGCATGGGTCAAACGGGGAGAGAGAGAACAAGGCCATCACAATTCTTCAGAGACTTTATTTTTCTTTAGGAAATCATGCTGTGCAAGCTCTTTCTCTGTAATATTTTTGAATGTACTTAGTAGTTTGCTCAGATTGACAACTCTTTTCTTTAGTCACAGAGTTTTGCAGGAAAGTTTTTCTTTTGGGTCAACTTCCTGATTTTCCTGGTATTGGGGTCCTGAAATGTCTGAGCTTTTGTCTTTTTACAGAATGACAGCCACATCTAAATTTAGCAGCAGAACTAACTTCATTCAAATGGTCCACAGTGGGCTGTAGTGGGGGAGGATTTTCTGACAAACCTCCAGAGAGCATAGCCTGGGTCCATTTTTACCTGAAGGCAAAGGACAACTGGGAGGCCCAAAGATCCCCCACTACAAAGGGCTGTCTCATTCCATACCCTAGCCCTCTTCCCATTTTCTTTAGCTTCCACTATGGGAACTCTAAAAGGGTATGTATAGCCTAGATTGACTCAGCAGCCACCTTTATCTGGAAGGAGAGAAGCTCAGACCGATGACTGCATTAAAGACTCCCAAGATCACTGACTGTCTCCCGGGTCATCACCAGTCATCCTGACTTTTGTCCTGCAACTAGACTTGGATGACTCGGGATGAGAGAATAAGGCTAACTAGTTAGTCCAACTCTGCCTCACTTAAAACCAGTATTACTTGCAATGCCACTGTTCCTCTGAAAATGAAAGATAAAACAAGAGCAGATCGGCAGTGTCAATTAGACACAAACGGAAACACCACAGCCACTAATCCATCCGTAAGCACCCCTATAAGTTGTGTATTGTTGAAAACGTAAAATTATTGTGAAGAAAAAAGTTGTAAAATAGAACGATACCTAATCATTGTATTTTTATTTCCTTTGTTAAATATTTCCCAATTAAATGTATAATCTGGGTCAGCCTACTAACACTTGGTGTGTGTGACACTTATGGTTTAGAACCTTCATGAAGCCCCACTTTTTTTCCTCTTTACAAAACTGTGAGGAGTCATCAATTTCACTGTGCTGACTGTCCACCTTCAGTTTCTACTTCTTTGTCCACATCTTGACAGATATCCATCCATCTCAGTTTCCTCACCTTTAAAATGAGGTGTTAGGCTATAGAATCTCTAAGGGATCTTCCAGCTCTAAATCGATGGGACTATGATCTTCCTCTTACAGTCACTTCCTCATGCATTACAGGTTTCATAGGTTTCTGAAGCACTGTCTTCTATCTGGCATTTAAAACTTTTCACAAAAGTGGTACCAATCTACTTCTTATGCCTTATTATGCATTACTTCCTTTCACAAGCTCTTCCCTCCAGCTGAGTTAGTCTTCTTACTCTTCTCCATATATTCTAATTCCATCTCCCTTCTCCCGGGCCTTTGCGATGGCTGTTCCCTATGCCCAAAATGAACTGTCTTACCTCCGCCTCTTTAGTTACCTTCAAGGTTTGGCTCCAACACAGGTCTTTTTTTACAAGAAGCCCTTCCTGATCCCTCTAATTCCTACTGTCTTACAATCAAATTTTCTCCCATCCACTTTGTATAAACCTGTAGGTGTACATATTGTCCCCCTTAACAGAATATAAATTCTTTGAGAGCATGGATTTCTTTTACATGTCTTTGTATTCTCAGTCCTAGGCACAAAGCAGGAGATTAATAAGTATTTGTTTATTGATTCTTCTCAAGGTTAACTATTTTTCAAGTGCTTATTTCATAATCTCAATTTTTACCTCTTTGTTTAGCATAGTTGTTAAAAATTACTTTTCATTTGTTGATTCAAATTTTACTCTTTTACAAAGAGAGTGATTATTCCTTCCAGGGACTTCTCCACATGCAAACACGAACATCTTGTAGTTTTCCATCACTCTACTTTTACCCCAACCACCTTTCCCATCTATCTGATTCTAGGCTGAGATGGTCAGGGCAAGCATGGTTGCCTCAGGCCCTTCCTCCAAACTCTCAGTCACTACAGCAGCCCAGCACTCAGAAGGAGATAGAGAGAAGGACCATTGGTTGCTCAATGGACGCTACGCATCTCATCTCCTCCATGGTTTCCACAGCGGCTCTGCCTCGCTTACCTCCAGTGCTCTTGCTGGATGCTGCCCCAACCCCTAGTTCACCTGTCCTTGCTGCCAACAATAGCAGTGCCAGGCTTTTGAAGGGAGAGAGGGAAAATGAACTAGCTAGTAGTATCTGCTGTTGTAACAGACCTACTATCCGCAGCAACCTATTGTGTTGGGAGCAAGGATTATTTTCTTCCCATACCCCCATAGATGCACAGTTCTGAACCAATCTGATTCCTTGTTATCAAGAAATGCAAAACATCTCTCACACCCACTTAGTAGCAAATACCCAGAAGTCACCCATCATCTGATAGATATGGTCTACAGAAGTGAGACACAAAATTCTAATCCTATAGTGGAATAGAGAATATCACCAAAACAAGCTGTGCCTTTCCATCAAAAAGCACCCAACAGTGTTATGGAACCTAGAGAGCACTCCAAAATGGTTTGGGTTTCTTTTCGTGTCCTATTAATAATCATCCATTTCTGCTGCAACTCCAAACTCAATTTCTACTATAGACAGAATCATTAGTATTCACTGAAAGTGTTTAATCCCACTAGATCTAAAGCAAAGTTGGAAAGCAGTATCACTAACAGCTGTATCTGATGTAAGAAACTGGGATATATGCATAGGTTGCTAAGAATGCCTCTGAGTTTGAGGTGCTTAGACAGTCACCTTCCTGACATAAGCCTTAATCTGAGAGCACATGATCACCGTCACCGTGTCCCTCGGCAATCCTCAATAAAATGAGCTCTTAAGGACACACACAGCCACACTGGGCTGGGCTCCTTCAAGAATGACTATAAAGTGGTCCCTTTCAGCAGTCCTGTATGGATTTATGTAGAGTTTGGCAGAAGGGGACGTAGGGGTAAAGAGGCAAAAGGACTACAACAACTATAATGACCACAGATAGTTACAACGCTACACAGAATTTTTAAGTTTTTTTCTGAATTAGTTAAGGTTGTTCAATTTTACTTTACTTTTTTTTTTTTTGAGGGGGAGAGGGAGGCAAGGTAATTGAGGTTAAGTGACTTGCCCAAGGTCCCACAGTTAGTGTCAAGTGTCTGAGGTGAGATTTGAACTCGGGTCCTCCTGTCTCCAGGGCCAGTACTCTGTTCACTGCCACCGAGCTGCCCCAAATTGTTCAGTTTTTTAAAAAAATTAAGTTACCCTAGCATGAGTCAAGCACTTCAATAAACCTAGCACTAGGTTGGTTATGTCAATGGAAGATGAACTAAAGGGGAAACCAAGCCAGTTAAAAAAAAATTACAGCACATTAATTATAGCAATCCAAATGATCTTATAATTCTGTTTCTTCCATATGCATAAAAATCTAATTCAACTGACCACTTGTGGTTTGGTTCCCAGAGCTGAGTCAGGCCCCACTCGCTTGCTTCCTTTCCGTTTACTCCGATAACAGCAACAATATTTTGCTCTGTTCATCAGAGAAGCTGAATCTGAGTAAGAATTTTTATTCAAGTAGTTTGATCAAACAAGGCTCCAATGATGGTGAAGCAAATCTTTCAATCAAGCAATAAAGTACATTTTGGAGGGCACAGACATTCTATTGGAAAACAGTGTCCTAAAATCTAGTGCAGAGTTAAATTTTTAGGACTTAAATCCTAATCTATCTAAACTATTATGATTTTTCATAAGAAAAAACCAGCTAAAAGATTCATGATTTATTAACAAAGTTAATTCAAGTAAACTTATTTTAAAAATTCAAATTCCATTGTATGTATTCCCCCGTAATATTTAAAATTGTAATATTCTGAGCCAACTACCTGCCCACTCTTTGATCTCTATATGCAAAGAAATTAATTCTACAGTATGACTCACGTTTCTTTTTGGCAAACAAACTTTAGAAGCTAGTCATTTAAAAATAAACCAAAAAGCTTGAATGGCTTATGGCCCAAAATGTGTCATCATGTAGAACACAGCAAGTTCAAATGCCTACAAAGCAAAAAAGAGGGGGCATCTGGCCCTGCTGGCTTCCCACATGGTCATAGATTTCAGTCCATGAGGTCTCCTATTGAGATGTTATTTTATTTTAAAATGTGAATAAACCAGTTTCTTCCCTCCCTCTCCTCCTAAAAAAATAAAAAAGTCCATCTGTCAATATTAAGAAATCTGACTCTTTAGTTACAGCTCAGGTACTACACAAGAGCTTGGTAGGTAGGACAAGAGGAAATTAAAGGTATCTATATTCCAATGCTTCTACCAAAAAATTATGCTTAGTAGTAAAGTTAGATAGGCTCACAAAAGAACTCAGATTGCAAACATATAAGGGTGCTGTAAGTACAAATCTAATTTTACTCATTTCCCCACTTTAGTCCTGGAGCAATATCCCTTTTCTTTAGCTTTGGTGTGATTAAACATCTGCAATAAATCCTAATGATTTTTTCAACTCAGGAAATTGAACATGGAGTTGCAGTAGAAATTACTATTAATAAGATGGAAAAGATTTTGGAGCACCCTATTCTAAATGTCCCATATCATTGCTGGGCATTATAAAAGGCAGAGTTACTATTTTGGCAGTGTTCTCCATTTAAGTAAGACTTAGCCAGCTTAGAATTAACATAAGGTTATTTCCGATATCCTAACAGAACAACAAGTAACTGGAAAAAAGGGCCAGAAGTTTGAGCAATTCTCAAGATTTCAAAAATTGTTTCTCTACTACTCATAACACTGAATTTCCTGTCTCCATGCCTTTGCCCAGACCATCCTCCATACCTGGAATGTAGTTCCTTCTCCCCTCCAACTCTTAGAATTCTTAAGTACCTCCTTCTATATGAAACCTCTCCTGATACCCCAAGATGCCAGTACACTCCCCCAAATAACCTTAGATTCCTTCTGTATATACTTAACGTGTTTTCTCCCTAAAGGAATTTAAATTGCTTGAGGACAAGATTGTTTCATTTTTATATCTCCAGCACATAACAATGTCCAACACATAATGGGTACTTAATAAAATTCTTGTTGACTGTTTCACCACCTACCATAAATAAAATGAATAAAGGTCTAATTTTACTCACCAATAGAAAAAGAAAGATGCAAGAGAGAGTGGGAGAAAATGGATCACTTTTAAAATGTATTTTCTTTGCAATATTGCCAACATCAAATATGATCCACCCCCTGCTGATAGAGCATGACATAAAGACAAAATACACCATATATTTAATACTTCAAAGTAATAACTGAGAACACAGTAAATAAAAAATAGTATTAAGGAAGTGTTCCTCCTAAATATCAGAATTAAAGGTCTTAAGATAATCCCGCTAATATCAGATTAATTTCTGCTATCTATAATTTAATTTCTGAGTAACTTAAGGAATAATAGGAAACAAAATCACACACTGCAGTATATCTATTGCATTTGTTGGCTTACTAGGAAATCTCAACCCTTTATAACCAGAAGTATTATTTCTTGAGAAAATGGAAACAAGTCATATATTTTAAAGTCTACCCACAAAAGGTAATATATTCAATATTCCAATGAAAATAGGCTCAAAGAACTATTTTTGTTGCTTCTGTTGTTTCAATAAAATATTGCAATTTTTTTATCATCATCAAAAATTACTATTTTCAAAAGTTGCAAATTTATAATACTAGATAAAAATCACAAACCAAAACAAACAAACAAAAAAACTAAAATGAAGCTGGTGGCACTTAAGTCCTCAGAGCTCAATGTTCATGGCATGAACACTGTCCTTTGGCAGATGTTGAAGAAACATTACATGATGTTCAAATTCAACTTCGCCAATATATCTGCCAAAATATTTCATTAACATACAGAATAGTTTAAACAAAGTCAGTACACAAATCTGTTAAGTAAAAGGGTACTACATATATACTACTTTCTTCTTTACATGTTCTTTACATGTTTTTTAAAAAGAATGTTATTACAAATAGTAATCATCTATTATAAAACTAAAACTTTTTTCAAAAAGGGATTAATACATGATAATAAGATAATAAAGGAAATCTAGGGTAGAATTTCCAAATTCTTAGAAATCCCTTTATAAATACTAAGACTTAAGACTCCCCAATCCAAACAATCAGAAATATACAAAGAAAAAAAAAACAAGCAGCTATCGTTTAAAAAGATACAATCTCAGCTATGAATAATAGATTATGAAAAATAATGAAGAAAGTTTAATTAACATAAAAATAGTTCATATTTACCTAGACCTTTAGTTTTACAAAGCAGCGTTTTCCTCACAAGAGCCCCGTGAGGATGGTTGTTTAAATATCATTCATTTTGGAAATAAGTTCACTGAGCTTCGCTCTGTCCACAATCCCACTAACTATATTAGCTAGCAAAGCCAAGACTCAAATCTAAGGCTGCTGAGTGTTAAGTTCACTGTCATTACTACTGAATGACGCTGCCTCTCAAATACAGGTGGCATGCATCTTGGAATTGCTCTCAGGTATGTATCTTACCCTTTTCTCATTAAGAAATTCAATAAAGGAACTGTCTTTAGTACTTACCTAGCATTAATTTTGAAATAAATATCTACAAAAACATCCTAAAAGACAAAACAAAAATCCTAGACAAAATTTATTGTTACAGTATTTTTAAAATACATACATACCAACCCATCTTAAAAATTAACTTTTAATTACCCACCTCAAAAGGATCTTGTAAAGTTTAACTAAAATCCAAGAAGTCTGCGTCTAGTTCAAAGACAAAGAATTAAAACAGAGCTCAAATAAATGTTTCAATGACTAATTTTCAGTTTAATATTTTCCAAATTCTAAAATAAGCATTCATACCCCAAATTTTAGTGTAAATAACATTACACCATTTATTACATCATATAAAATTATCATATTCTTTATTATTTAAGTACTATAATGAACTATTACAGGAAATACAATTGTAGTAACTATTCAGAAGCAGAGTGTCTTCTAGAAGCAAGGATTCAAAAGAGATTCTGAATTGCTGCAGGCAAAAGCCAAATTTCTCCCTTTTTAGTGTTAGGACTCATTTAAGAGGAGAATCCTATCCATGAGGAAGAAGTTACCAGATAAAAGATTTCGCAGCACAAAGAAAGAATTCAACTTCTTAAATGGAAGGCAAAAGAGAAAAAAAAGCTGACTAAACTCTATGCTCTTCTTACACAGGTGTAGTAAGGAGCCCAGTGTATCATGTATGAACCACACTTGCCTACCGGTCGGTAAATACAAACAAAATGTACCTGAGATGGTGGGGTATTTTGAAAAAATGATTTACATGTTTCTACATCATCGACATCTCATAATATATCTTGTCTCTTAGCCCTCCCTATAACAAACAAAAAAGAGCAAGGAACAAACAATGGTCCTTCAAACCTCAACCACACAAAGGCCAAGTCTGGGCACCACAAGGGATGCTCCATACAGACAGGTTCCCTGGCCCTGCAGGAGCGAGGAGACGCAGGAGCTCCACAGCAGGAAGTGTGCGTTTTATTACTGTTGTTCTTTTCACTCACAATTTCGTTGTCCTTGGATATACTGTTTTCCTGGCTCACCTTGTTTCACTTTGTATCAGCTTATGTAAAGCTTCCTATGCTTTTCTGTATTCATCATATTCATCTTTCATTACAATCCAAAAGCCAACAAATATTTTAAGTGTTTCCTATGTGCTAAGCAAAAACAATATCTGCCCTGAAGGAGTTTACATTTCAACAGATAAATGTTTCTATCTAATGGGGAAGATAATATATACATAAGTACGCACAGTCAGCATAAGGTAAGCTTAGAAGAGAGGTTACTGCTAGAAGGGAAGGGGAGGAGTAAAGGCAACCTGCAGAAAAAGATACTGCTTAAATTAAGTCCTGAAGGAAGCCTGGAAATTTCCAGGGGTGAAGAAAAAGAGCATTTTAGGCACAGAAGACAGCCTGTCCAAAAGCTCAAAAACAGGAGACAGAGCATCATGTGCAAGGAACAGCAAGTGAGATTACAGCTGAGAGCTACAAGGTACCTCAGAGGCCATCGACGTCAACTCTCTCATTTTACCGAGGAGGTGAAGGCTGGCCCACAAAGTACACCAGAGGAGTAATATGCAGGAAGAAGCCAGGTTGTGAAGAGTTTTAAATACCAGAGGGTTTTATATTTAATCCCAGAGGTAATGAAGAGCCAATGGAGTTTCCTTAGCCAAGGAGTCACTAGGTAGAATTCTACTGTAGAAAATCCCTTTGGAAGCTGTGTGGAGAATGGAATGGGGAAAGCTTAGCAAGAGGGAGTACAATGAAAACACTGTGAAAATAGCCAAGGGGAAAAATGGTGAAGACCTGATGGTGGCAACCATATCAATGCAGAGAAGGTAGAAACGACAAGATTTGGCAAATGACTGGAGAACTCAAGGATGATACAGAGACTGCAAAGGCGGATGACTGGAAGGGTGGTGATGTCCTAGATGCAACAGGAAAGGTCTAAAAAGAGAGCCTGGTTTGGGAAAGATGGGTTCTGTTTTTGTCAGGTTAAGGTGAAGGTGCCTATGAAACGCCCAGTTTAAAATGTCCACTGGTCTGCTGCGGGGACAGGAGCTTGTTCAGCCAATACCCAGTGAAACAGAGCATCTACTGTTTCCAATTCTTTACTGTTATTCTGTGATGCTGAAAATAATTTGAATCAATGCACATGGGCCTTATTTTATCAATGACATTTCATGCCAACGAGTCAAATCTTAGTCAAAAGTTAATGTTATTTGTGATTTTTTTTCAGCATAATTCCAAATTGCTTTCTATAATGGTTGGACCATTTTAAAGCTCTACCAACAGACAATTTGGTTGCCTGTCTTTTTACAGTTCCTCCAAACATTAACTATTTCCATCTTTTGTCAAATTTGGCAGTTTGCTGGGTACGAAATAAAATCTCAGAGTTGTGTTGATTTGCATGTCTCTAATCTGTGATTTGGAGAAAAAACTTTCCTATGGTTGCTAACAACATCCAATTCATTTGAGAACTAATTATTCATATACTTTGACCTCTTATCTACTAGAATAGCTTTTGGTCTTATATACTTCTGTTATATTATCTTGGATAAAAAAAGCATTTAAAGCTTTACATGTTATCTGATTTGATCTTTATCAGAGAGATGATACAAAGATTTTTTTCCCCAGCTTCCTTTTTTCACAGCACTGATTTTGTTTATGCAAGCCTTTCCATTTCACATGACTGAAGTTACCTTTCTTTTGTGACAATGTCTTATCCCTTGTCTGGTTAAGGATTTGTTTCCAAAGCTGTGAAAAGTATGTGATCTGGTTCTTTACTAATTTTTAAATGGTATGACTGTTAATATTCAGAGCACATATCCACTTGGGGTTTACTGTAGTATATAATGTAAGATGTTGGTCTAAGCCAGGAGTATTTAATCTTTTTTTGTGTGTCATGGACACCTTTAAAAGACAAGTGAAACTAACAGACCCCTTCTAAGACTAATGTTCTGTAGAGGTTGTTGAAAATAAGGATGTAAATCTTTTTCCATCCAAATTCACAGAAACAACGCCCCACTCCCATACATCAAAGCTCAAATTAAGACCCCAGGTTTAAGCTTAACTTTTTCCCCAAAAGATTTCCAGTTTTTCCAGTAACTCCTGTAAAATAGAAGGTTCTTTTGTGACATATAGTCCTAATACCCAAACCGAGAAAAGATAAAGCAAAAAAAAAAAAATCATACATCAATATTAGTGAAAATCAATTTTAAAATTTAAAACAGAACATCGGCAAAACACTATATACAGTATATCCAAAAACAGACTGCATATAAAACAAATTAATACCAAGGATTCAAGTATCATTCAACATTAGGATGAAAATCAACAATCATTTTAAAAACAAAAACATTCAAAACTATATGGTTGTAATAGATGCAGAAGATTTCATCAAAGTACAATATTCAATTATACTAAAAACCTTACAAACAGAAGCACAGGATTTTTAAAAAAATAGACTAAAATATTCTATCTAAGAAAAGTCTCTGACAATATGCAACTTGGAAACACAACAAGTTTTCCTAATAATATGAGAATAAAAGAAAGGATGCCTCCTTTCCTCAAAATTACCTAACAAAATGTTAGAATTCTAACAGTAGCAATCAAGGTAAGAGGGAAAAGAATAGGCAAAAAGAAGAGAAAGCCATCCCTATTTGCTGTGTCATAATGAATTACTTAGAAAATGCTAAAAAATAGGAAAATAATTGAGATGGTATCTTCAGTAAAGTTAACAGGAAAAAGGAAAAAAATTACTTGCATTCCTGCACATCAATAACAAAATCTAGGAAGAAGCAAAAGAAAAGCCCCATTCAAAATAATCTTGTAATTATATACTAAAAATATCTGAGTGTAAAACATAACAAGACATATTCAAAACGTGTATAGATACAACTACAAAACTCCCTAAAGAAATAAAAAACAAATTAACTAGAGGAAAATATAGGGCTCATGTCTGGGCTGCACCAATACGATAAAAATGAAAACATTACCTAAATTTAGAAATTTAACGCTATTTCAAATTATCGAGAGTTATGGAGCTAAGCAACATGAAGTTCAGTAAACCTAGATATCAAGGGCAATGACAGTAATAAAGTAGAAATAACGCAGAGGGCGTATTAGGTATCCAGTACAAAGCCATAATGGCCAAAACCATTTAGTAATGATTAAAAAGTCGGTAGTCATGAAATGTTACACACAATCTAGAAGGCCAACCTTGAAGCCAGCAAGGCTGGGCTGCGTGATCCTGGGCCAAGTCACTTATCTTCTTAATGTTCTAGACAATTAGAGACCATAAATTGCAGAAAAGGGGCTGACCTCTACTGGGAAACGGAGTTTTCTCACCTGGGAATTCCATACCAATGGAAACACTAGGTTTAGTCTATTTAAAAATAAAAAAGTATATCAATGAAACAGGATGGATGAGAAATCAGAAACAACTGAGCTGAATAAATTGGAAAGCAAAGTATTTTTAAATCAATTACTTTTTGCAAGAGGTTTCAAACTCAAATAGAAGGAGATCTACACATCAAATTAGAAAACCACAAATTAACTTTATCTATATTGCACTATATTTTTATTTATTTTGTTAAACACTTTCCAATGACATTTTAATCTGGTTTGGGCTGCCCCCCTGAGTTTTGCTGATGCCTGCTGCAGAAATCTGCAAGTTTGACATCTGTTTTAAAGTGTTAGAAGTTCAGTGATTGATTTAATCATTTGCATTAGGTTCTTCTGACTCACCACCACATTACCTGGAGTACATAATCTTTGACTAGCTTGCACTATCTTGACCTATTTTGAAAGCAGGAACTGATTTTTGGCTTTCTTTGTATTCCTAACATTTAGCCTAGCACATTTGTGTTTTTTAATATATGCTTATCGACTTAACCATAACTTGTCCATTTTAGTCTGTATAACATATCCATCTTAAAAATTTGCTGATGTTATTAATCAATAAAATAGGAGGGGCACTACAAAAAAAGGAGAGAACTGAAAAACTCTTTACAATAAGTGACTTCAAAGGTATTTTTTCTGTATGATTCCAAATACAGTACTTTAAATTCATAAAAAGGATAAGCATTGTTATTAAATGAACAGATTATTTTTCTTAAAGTCTCACAAAACTATAATTAAAATGAAATTATAAGTTAAGAATCAAGACTTTTAAACCTTTAATTACTTTCACTGCCTAGCAAGGTTAGATAAATCTGACCTTTGTCTCAGTTTCACAATCTATAAAACAGGAAAAACTACAAGTCAATTACATCACAGTGCTTTGAAGTTTTATGTTTTTCTCAGTTCTCTTCCTAACCTGTAAAATACTTTAACTTGAATGAGAAAAGCAATAAATATTGTAGCTATCTAAATGTTCAGAATCTATCTTTAACTTTTTGTTAGTAAGTCAAAGTTCATGTCATGTCCCAGAATTCAAATGAAATGGATAATTTTATTGTTCTGGGCTAAAATGACATTTAAAGCAAATACAAATGCTGTCAAATGGCACTGTTCATTGCATCTCAGAGCATCCTGAATGATTTGAACATAAGCCAACCTACAGGTAAGATGAACAAACTGTTACTACTTGTTTTTAAGTACAGAGTTTCAGGATTCTCATCCATAAATCAAAGTACATGTCATTAATTCAAGAGAAACTCCAAAGCTATCAGTCCCTGCTTGACGACCTATCAAAGTACTTCCTTGCAAACTATCGAAATGTATTTATTACAAGCTCAATTTTTTTCACCTCAAACAGCTACCTTATTCCAAAGTCCATCCTACTGCCAAATAGAGTACAATACTTCATAAGCAATAAATTTATCAAAAGGAGTTAATAAAAAAAGGAAAATATAAAAGAAAAGCTCTCAGAAAAACATAAGAGGATTGGAAAATGACTATGTATTTCAAATAAATTGAAATTACTGACATTTGCTCTTCCTCAATGATATAAACATTATGAAAAACGAAAAATCTCTCTCAAACAAGTCAATTAACTCTTCTAAGTTTCCTGAACAAGTCAGTTTTTCATCTGTAAACTGATGGATTTGAAGAGGATGATTTTAAACATTCCTTCCTGCTCCAAATATTATGATTCTGGTATTACTTATCAAGATTCATTCATAATATCCTTATAACTTACATAACAGCAGAATATGACATTTTGTTCATTTTAGTCTCATTCATGTGGTAATGATTAAAATAAATTACCTGGCACATGAACATAATGGATTATTTACTATGATGTAATAAAGAATGAAAAGAAACATGGGAAAATTTACATGTACTCATCCAAAATAAACTAAGCAGAACCATCCAAACAACACAGAAAGAACAAACCAAAACAAAAAAAGAACCAACACTGTATAATCATGACGACCAAGTCTGGCCCCCCAAAACAGAAAACTCAAGTCCCCCCCCCCTTTTAGGATAAGCCTGCTAGTCCCCACTGTGTACCAGGCATCGCGCTAAGTGCTTTTGACAAATATTATCCTGCTTGACCCTCACCACAACTCTTCCAGGTAGGAACTATTATCACCTCATTCCGCAGCACAAGAAAACTGAAGGACAGATTGACTTGGGTAGGGTCACCCAGCTAACAACACGTGAGGCCAGATTTGACTCAGGTCTTACTGCCTTTAGGCCCATTCTCTATTCATTGCATCATCTGGCTGCTTCTTTGCAGAGACAACTGTCTATCGAGAGGTGTGGAAAATTTCATATAATGTCAGATTTTTTTCTATGTACTGACTGATTTTGCTTATTTTTGCTCTTTCTCTTTAATTTTTTTTTTTTTTTGGTGTTGTTATAAGGGATGGCTCTCTGGAAGGGGCATGTTAAGGGACAGGAAGATATCTAAGTAACTTTTTAAAAATTAATTTAAAACCTTCCTACCTAATAAATAAAAACCTGTAAAATGGGGCTAATAATACTTGTACTACTTACCTCACAAGGATGTTGAAAGGAAAAAGTTTCCTGAACCTTAATGTGTTACAGAAATGCAAGTTACTGTTATTCCAAAAAAAAACCAACATAGAAAATGTATTCAGTGATTTAAAAAAAGTTACTAGCTTTCTGATACTGTTTCTGTTTAGAGTATATTGAACAGATAGGTTAGAACATCATTTAGAAAATAATTTCTAACAAATTTTCAATAGTTTTTTAAAGCAACAGAAACAGAGACCTGGCAGCTATTGTTGTTGAGTCATTAACAGTTGTGTCAGACTCTCTGTGACCCATTCAGGATTTTCTTGGCAAAGCTACTAGAATGGTTTGCCATTTCCTTCTCTAGCTCTTTTTATATAGTGAGGAATTGAAGGCAAAGTAAAGTGACTTGCCACTTGACTAAAGTCACTTGGCTAGTCACAGAACTAATATGTGCCTGAGGCCAGATTTGAAGTCACAAAAAAGAGTCTTCCTGATTTGAAAAGCAGTGCTCTATCCACTAAGCCATCTAGTTACCTTGTTACTTTTATCTTTTTCAAAGATGAAATGGGGTATTTTGAAGGTAAGTTGGATGAGGCTTAAATATTTAAGATGAACAAAAATGCAAATAGCTTTAATATAAAGCTAAAAAGACAATACTTAAGTTTTATTTTTTTAATTTTATATAACGCAGGTCTCCAGAAAAGATCATCCATCTAGTTTTCCATGTCTTCATTCACATTTACCATATTTATCAAGCCCATCAACCCCTTCATACTGCTGCATATAATAATGAATCAAATAAAAACAAAATAGATGACTTCAACAGGCCAAAAGGAAGATATTTCATGCAAACGCCATAAATAGGTAAAAGGAACAATTTATTAAATTCCTTTCATACCCATTATCTTTTCAGCTCTAGACATGAGGGTTATTTGCTGAGCTGACTGGTGAATTAACAGCTTTGCAGATGGTCACCTGCTCGCTGGCATGTCAAAGAATTTTAATTTACTATAGTATTGGCAGTGTCACACTAGGGGGAAAAGGCAGGTGAAATATTTTGCAAGGAATTAATTCTTTTGTAATTACCTGCAAGGTAATGTCAATGTCAGCTCCGGAGGCAGTGATTCTGAACAACAGACTTGGAATCAGTCAAGGTCACAACTTGCTGGGTGACTTTAAACAAGTCATTTGACTTCTGTGAAGCCCAGTTTTCTCAGTAGTAAAAGTGTAACAATAATACCTGAAGTGAAAAGACTTGGACCTAGGTTCTGATTTCTGCTCAACTCTATACTGCCTGGGGAATTCTGGGCAAGTCACTTCCTCTAATCTTGCCTGAATCAGAAGATTTCTCAATATCTCTTCTAAATCCCATGATGTTATTATGTAAGGTATTATTATTCCACCCAAAGTCTAGAGTCTTCAGCGTAGATGTGATTGGTTTAAAATTAGAGCAAGAAAGTGACATTTCATCTATGATGCATAAATGATTAATCCTATTATTTAGGATAGCAAGAAGGAAAAAAATTCTGCCCTACCTTCTGGAAGATGGGAAAACAGATGCTTTTCAACAGATTAAGTACTAAAATCTGAGGGGCAAATATAATACAAAATAATCAAGGTGACTTCTCATCTTGGTAATATAAACTTATTCTTGTTACCACCAAAAAAGCAAAAGTTGGCACTGTTTCTTCACATGAATGTCCTTTTTTAACACTGGCCACCAAAAAATTTTTTACAGAATCTAAAGAATATACCTGATCAAAAGATGTCCCCAAAATCTCAAATTCAAGGAGAATAATAAGAAGCCACAAGTGTACTACTATATTACACCTTCTAACATTCTTCTTAATAGTTACCTCTGTCAGGATACTTTAAAGTTCCTGCAATATAAAAAGTCCCCTCAGTTTTAACAGTCTCCATGACTTACACATTCAAAAGCTTTGCAAATTTCTATAAAGATACTATTGATATTAGCTACCAATCTCTGAACCCTGAGCATTTCTCTGGGTCAAATATCTGACAAAAGGAAATTAAGTGTCCCTCAAATGATAACAAGTATTGCATAATTACAGTCTAGCACTGTTTTACAGGGTGTGGCAAAAAGAATAATCCTTGGTTTTGAAGTATATACCATAAAGATAATTTCTATTTATATCATCCAATCCTGCAGAATTCAACATAAAGTAGGTCTTGGGCCCTATTTAAACTCTAAGAGGACATTTTTGAGAGATAGTTTCCTTTATGAGACACTTCTGCTGCATGACCTCCAACGGTAATTTAATAGTAAGGCTCTGGGATAATAGTATGCCTTATTGTTCCCATTCCATAAAAAAGGATTTTTCTTTCAGTAAAGGCATAATTAGACACTCGTCTAGCAATGGTACCTCAAGGCATCAGGCAGCATGCACTCTACTCTCTCACTCTGAAAGCTTACAAAGCAGAGAAATCCAAGGTTTCTTATGTACAAATACAGTATCAAGATCTGACCATCTTAAAATAGTGAGATACTTAAGAATCCTATGCTTCTATGACTCAAGGATTTCCTGAATTTAATTATTAATTTAACTGCTAATCACTGAAACAGGCAGGATCTTGTTAAAACAACCAGATCAAGCTACAACACCACTCTAGAACAACTAAAAGACAGAGTGCTTGGGTGGGAAGCCTTAACTCGTTATTACAAAACAGTATGAGGAGCCATTTTTAAGGACAAAACATTCATGGATCCCCATACAGTATTCACTGTGTATAGACTTTTTCTAAATGACAAAAAGCTATGATCATCTCAATTCATTTTTTTAAACATAACAGCTAAAATACACATTTGGAAATGAATATATATAATGTATTTTTTTTACAGTCTTGCTATTTAGTCTAGAAACGATATGTTTATTTTATTTTATAGATTTTCATACCTCTTGTAGTAAGTCCAGGGGCCCAATGTTAAGAAACACTAGAACAGGAAAAAAAAATCCTAAAGTAATAACTTGCTAGGTTAGTTCTCCAGATCCAAGTAACAAGCAACACCATCAACAGTTTTTAAAGCGGATGGAAGCAAATCCTGAGGCAAGATGTAAAGATGCTGTCCTACCTGGTGGCTAGAAACTACCCTTACTGCTATATGTTTATTATAAGTTGATTCTTTTTCCAGCAAAATAATACTTCAATTGAAAAACTCTCTAAAGTGATATGACTTAAATACAGTATTTTGATTTTGTTACCCTCTCAAGACAGGCTATATCTTCTATACCTCTTTTCTATTCACAAAGTGAAATCTGACTGGGTGAGATGCAACGCGCTCAACTATGGCATTATCTGTTCACTTCCATAATGTTTCCCTTTTTAGGACTGAGTTTGTATTAAAATGTATTATTCATCCTAACACTTGGTATGATTTTCTTTGAAAAACGGGTAACAAGTGTGAAAATTCTATCACCTTGGATGAAAACTATTTTAGCAAAGATTGGTATTTCTCAGGTTTGAATTCCCATACTGGCAGTATAATGTGGTGATAGGAGAGTGCTGGGCTTGGCGTCATTAAGACCCGAGTCTGAATTCTGCCTCAGACACTTCTTACTGTGTGCCCGGGGCAACCAAGTCACTGCATCTCTCTAGACCTCAGTTTCCCCATTTGTAAAACGAGAGGGCTGGACACAAGGACCTCAGGGGCTCCCTTGAGCTCTAAACCTAAATTGGTTTGAGCCCAGAGATTTCAAGGCTAAATTTACACGTAGAAAACGATTTACACTTGTTCCCTTTTGTAAAAGAACTGCAACACCCAACCGTAAAATAAACTAACCCGTAATCTTTACAGGGGAAAAAATCTGGTTGAACAAAAGCAAGCAAGAGCTGGCACACCTCTGCCCCAACAAACTTCAGATTTCGGTCAAACAATAGGTTTCCCTAGGCTATGACACATTTCTCTTTGTGCGATGTGATTTTTTTTTTTAACAAACGAAAAATAAACTTTATAAAGGGCTCTGCATCCTCTATGACCGCGTCTCGAGCCTGAAATAAGAAAACCGCATTTAAGCTTTACAGTTTTTTCCGTAAACACACGGCTTTCCTAAAGCACACTTGGTGTTTTTGTTTCAAATTCGTCTTTTTTAAAAACGCAAACACCCCCGACCATCTCGATGACACACAAAGGCTGGAGCGGCATCACCAGTGCCCTCTACCAGGAAGTGATCAGAGCGGCTCCGAGGGGCCGCTACGGACAATAAGGGGGACCCCGGTCCTCGGGTCCCGGCCTTTGGGGCGCCCACGCGGCGTGCTTCCTGGGGGCCCCCCCGAGACAAGACCAGGAGAAAGCGCTGTTGCTGCCCTTCCCAAACTTGGAGGACCGCGGCCCGGGCTCGGAACTTTATCCGGACGGGTGCCCCTGGCCCCGGGCCGGGCTCGGGCGGGAGGCGAGCTGGGGGGCTGGGGGTCACCGGGGGGCGCCCGACCGCAAGGACCGTCCCAAGGGCCGCGGCCAGGAGGGCCGAGACGAAGCTGGGCTGGGGGGGAAGGGTCGGGCGCCGGCTCTTCCTGCCCCGGGTCCGAGCGAGGAGGACCAGCCCCGGGGAGCGGCGCACGTGCGGTCCTCCCGCGGGGAGCGGGCAGAAAGGGGGGCGGGAGGAGCCTGACGGCCGGGGAGGGGGGGGGCAGATACAAAGGGAGGGGGGCCACGCGCGCACACGCCCGGCAGTCGGCTCCCCGTCCGAGGGAGCGCCCCAAAGGCCAGTCCCCGCGCCTCCTCCCCGGGCCGGGCCGAACAAAGGAGGCTCGGCCCCGGCCTGGGCCTGGCCCGGCTCCCCGCACGCACGCCCCCGCTTCCCCCAGCCCCGCGCGGGCCAGGCCCGGCCGAGCCGCGGCCTCGGGTGAAGGGAGAGCGGGCGGCCCGGACCGGCGGGGCGGCACTCACCGCTGCAGCACCAGGATGACGGGGAGCCGTTGGGGAACTTGGCCGAGTCCGGGACGATGCAGACGCTGGAGCCGAGGTGAGGGCACTCCATGGCCGGGGGAGGGGGTCCGGGGGAGGAAGCGGGGGCTCCGGGAGCTGGAGGGCTGGGCGGGGGGAGGGGGCAGCGGCCGCGGGTCGGTCTCGGTTCACTCTCCGCCCGGCGCTCCGGAGGCGGTGGCGGTTGCGTCCCACAGCTCTCCGCGTCAAAGACAACTGCGCGATCCGGCGCCGGGTTTTCCCGCGCGCCCCGCTTGTCTTTCCGACGGCCCGTTCCGGAGGACGGGGAGATCCGAGCTCCGGGTTCTGTGAGCCGCTCCCACGGGGGCGGGGGCGGACGTGGACGGCGGGGCGGGCGAGGGGCCTCCACCCACCGGGCCCCGCCCTCCCTCCGCCCCACCCGGCTCCGCCCCTGCCCTGGCGTGAGCCCCCCCCCCCCGCATACGTCAGAGTGCCGGGGGGAGGGGCTTGAGAGCTGCGGAAAAGTTAGCCCCGCTCTGGGCTCCGGGACCGGGCGCTGTCGGGGCACAACCTCCTACCGGGGCAGCGGGGGCCCGGACTTAGCGACGACCTCTGCGTCAGGGTATCACCGCCCTGCCCATGGCGCCAGGACCGTGTTAGGACCAGACATCCAAGTCCTCGGGGGTTCAGAGCCCTCGCTCCGTCCCTGGCTCCGTATCTCGCCTTGGACCCTGCCCTGCCCCTGCCCCTGGCGTCCGGGCCTCTCCTTGAACGAGGCGCTGCCTGGCACCTCACCACCGGCCCCTCTCCCTCCTCTCCGCCTCCGGCAGAAGGCCTTCCTGGTTCCCCTTGACTCTCCTGCCTCCCCCCGGTCCTTTGTTTCCAGAGCCCTCCTTCGTTTGTTTTCTGGTCGTCTCCCGGTCTGGGCAGTGCCCGCTGAGAGTCGGAACCGCCTTGCCCTTCTCTGCACCCTCCCCCACACACTATGGTAGGCACTCATTAAAAGGGTACATCTGCCAAAGAACCACAGCCTCGCCATTTGGGCATCTCGTCCTAGAGCTGGGTGACGGATGGATATGTTGAGGTACTCATCGTAACCCATCCCTGCGCTCGAAAAACACGTCCCTGACTGTCAAGGCCAGCACTATTCCACAAATATGTGACCCAGAACGTGAATCCTGAAGAAGCGGCATGGTAGGTGTCAGCCTGGGCACACTTCCCTGAGAAATGCCCAAGACCCCTAAACGGGAGAAGGGGAAACATAAGACCTCTAACACACAGTCTGGCTCAACTCGATCTGATTTGCGCCAGTCTTGGTTATGAAGTTAGATTGTCTGTCCCAGGATCTATTGCTCAGCTATCTCCTTGGTTATAAATAAGGAACACTATTAAATGATTCTCATTCAATATGAATAGTTGCTGAAGTGTATGGTAGACTGGTAACAGAGACAGAAAAGAAAATACCTGACCTTGAGGGTCTTAGAGTCTAGCAAATGCCGAACTACCAGAATGAGCAGAAGACATTGAATTCCAGCTCTGCTCCTCATGACCTGTAGGGCTCACTCTTTCTGTTCTTGTTTCCTCATCTGTGGGCTCTTCCAGATACCAAACTGTGAGAGGAAGTTCACTATAAGTTGGCAGGATAAATGTCACCGAGGTCCCATGACTTGGGCCATGATGGATGGTGGTAGAATGTGGATAGGTGGAAAAGAGGGAAGGAGGGGCAGTTCAGAGTATGAATGAGGGTAATCCAATGACGATAGCATCTGTTATGGATGATGATGATACTTTTACTTGGATCTTTGGTTTACGAAATGCTTTCCTCGCAGAAATTCCCAAGGTAGGTTAGGCAGCTATCAGTACTCATGTACTGCAGGTGAAAAAACTGAGGCTCAGAGAAATGACTTGCTTGTGGTTAAATGGCCAATTAAAAAGCATTTATTAATTATTCACTATGTGCCAAGCACTGTGATAGATAGAAATGCACTGGAGCTAAGATTTGTTGGTAACTGGAAATTCTCTCTGGCAGAAGTAAGGAGGGAATGTATTTCAGGCATGAGGGGAAAGCCTGTGCAAAGATAGAAGGAATTTTCTGTGAAGAACATCAAGAAGACGGGGTTTAGCTGGGCAGTAGAATGCATGCACGAAGAAGAGGGATAAATAATAAGTCCAGAAAAGTATGCTGGAGAAAGGTGAGGAAAGGCTTTAAATGCCCAATAAAAGAGTTTGTATTTGAGTGCCAGGACAACGTGGAAACAACCAGTGGAGCTTAGATTAGAATGGAGCTTTAGGGATATGCACATAGGCTGTAGTGTGAAAAAAGAGAAGTAAATAGTGGAGAGAAACTTAAGCATTGAAATCAATTGAAAAGTGGTGGAAAAGAAATTCAGAGCTTTGTTTGCTGATTCCAAGTCTAGTTAGTACACTTTCTACACAGTGGTGGTGTTCAAAATTCTAGGCCAAGACAAATTCTGCTGGTATCATTGTACACAAAGAGGCTGGGCTCTCTGGGAGTGGCTATCAAAGTAGGAAGCTAATCCCAGACCCGGCCAGAAGTATAACTACTTTGGGTAAGTAGTACATTTTTTTAAAAAAAATCTTAATTTTTTGACTCAAAGACATGGCTCATTGTAAAAATAAGATTGACACATGAAGCTAGAGGGAGGAGGGAGAAGGGAGCAGATTTCGTGAAGATGGCAAGGGTGGGGGACTGTGTTGGTTAATTTACTGACTAATGTTGCAATCCTTTGGGTAAAAGGAGAAGAGGAAGAAAGGACAGGAAATGATTAACTAGAAGGGGGCTGTGTCGTAGTTAGAGTTGGGAATCTCCTTGGGGCCACTGTTCCTAACTGCTCTTGACCTCTGAGCTGTGAATCCCCACCCCACTGTGGCTTGCTTTAAGCCCCCTTCCCTCCCATCCCCTGATGAACATGGTGTGTGGCATTGATTCCTTCTCACATTTTTGTGACTGTTATTTGCCCTCTCTCTCCTCCCCCTCCTCCTCCCTCCCAAGTTCCTTCTCAAAGTTAACCATATCTACTCAATAACTTGCCAGATTTTATCTTGCTTGTTAGAGGAAGTCATGGTTCTGTAGTAATAATGGCAGAAAGTAAATGACCCACCCAGTACAGAGAGGAGAAGGGAGAGGGGAAGAAAGTAATAGAATATGTGACCTTTGCTGTCAATGTAGCATTCCCAAACCAAGCTCCCTCACAGAGTGATCTCATGTACTCTGACTTGCTATTGCATGTATTTCCCCCTAAAGATTCACAGAATTTCAAAGTTGAAGGAACCTCAGAAGACATAAAGTCTAACCTATACTTGAATTCTACACTGTACCCCAAGGGATCATTTAGTCTTTGCATGAAGATTTCCAGTGCGCAGGAAGTTACTACTTCCAGAATTAGCCCATCTGACTCTTGGATAGCACTAGTTGTTAGGAAAAAACAAAATTCACCTCTTTACAGCCTCCACTCCTTTTTCCCCTCTGGGAACAAGCAGATCAAGTCTAATCTTATAAGAGCCCTTCAGATATGGGGATAGCTATTATTTCCCTCTTCCCCCCTCAAATCTTTTCTAGGTAAATAACCCCAGTTCCTTCAAGTGGTTCTCATATGGTAAGAACTCAAGCCTTCTTTCCATCCTGCTTGCCCTCTTTTGGATCCTCTCCAGCTTATCAATATCTTTTTTCAAAGTTGGTGCCTGAGACCCAGGTCTTCTACAAAAATAGTCACTTTCCTGTAATACTGTGGAGCCACAGTGAATACCAGAAAGTAGAAATTCTGAAGGGATGAACCACGTGGAAGACAAAGCAGTTTCCAGGGAGGAGGCAGAAAAGAGGAAGGTGAGCCAGGCCATTCGAGACTCCTGGCCAGAAGTGCCTGAGGCAAGCTGGAAGCAATGGAATGGCTTAATCCCCAGGGAGGGGACCATGGGAAGCTCACAAGGCATGGGGTGACCTGGAGCAGTATACTGGTTTACTGGAGCTTCCTTGTTGGTGTTGTGAGTCTCATGAAGGGCATGTGACTCAAACCACAGAAGAAGTGATGGAAATGATGGGATGCTCCGCGTAAGAGGTATTACTTGTAATCATTCCCTTTTCCCTCATATCTTGTAATAAAGTTGCTTTAAGTTTGGATGCCTTGGTAGCCTCTGTTGCTTACAGACAGTAAATTGAAAACTCCTAAGGGAGAGCTAAAATGATGTTTCCACAAATGACTGCTGGTTTGGCGGGTAAGGGAGGTGCCATAGAGGGTAATAATTATTGAAAAATCTCTAAGGTTGAACTCAGGTCCTTGTGAATCCAGAGCTACTTTCACAGTGATATGGGCCATAGGTCCATCTACATATTCTCCTGCTAGAATAGAAGTTCCATAAGGATTCAGGGAACGTATCTTAATAATTATTAATTAATAATTATTTTTAATCTCTTTTGACATTTAGCACAAAATTTTATCCACATCAGGATGCTGTTTGTTGAGGATGTTGAATGTTACTTTCCACACCATTCATTAGATAGTTAATCCTGGGTATTGCTTTGTGACATCTCTTCAATTGAACAATTGAATTGTTATTTAATTTATTTATGTTCACAGAAGGACCTCAAGGGTAAACTAGCCCATCCCCTTCATTTTATACAGGAGGAAAATGAGACCCCATGAGATGAAGGGGCTTCTTTAAATCACATTGCTATTAAATAGAAGAGCCAAGAGTTGAATCCATAGCCTCTGACTCTAGAGCCAGCACACTTCCTTTTGTTGTCTGGTTTTACCAAATGGGTTAAAAAATCCTGGAAGTCAGAAACAGATCTCCACGTCTTGGTATCCCTATACTAAGAGTAATGTTTGATATTAATAGATTAAATGTCTATTTTAGATTGGTTGTTCCTCCAAAAAGCAGGTTAGCAGGTAGAAAACGCTCTTGTGCCTTTCCTCCCTTACTCACCACCCTCCCTCTAAAAAAAAAAAAAAAAGACTTTACAGATAGATTACACATTGTCATAAGAAAGGCTTAGGGCTGCATTAAGAGAAGAATTCATTAGAACAATGGGTGAGCAAACGTGTAAAACCAGAGGTAGGTCCGGCAAGAGCACTCTGGAAAATCCTTTTTTCAGCAAGTAGCTTCTTTGGCGAGTTTAATCCAATGTTTGTTGTTCTTGGTCCAAATCCCTTTGGCCCTGAGAATTGCTAACAAACATCGCAGTGCTCTCTGGTGGTGAGGAGTCAACCTCAAACTAAGTATAATGAAACTGCATAGCAGAAATGATTGACTCATCACGCCTGGGGGAAGAGTCTTGGAACACATAGCCTATCATTTACAACTGCGGAGGGGGAGGAGAGGAGGAATGGTTCTAGGATGCCGACTTTGGCAGGGGCTTTAGTCTTTGTCTGTTTGTTTTAGTGGTTGGGTTGCACCAGTTAAGAGGGTAGGAATATGCGTTTTAAACAAACAAAAAAAGGGGGGACCTTCTGTCATCAAGTATTTTAAGAATTTGGGGTAAGCCCTGTGTAGTGGACAGGGGTGGAGAGAAGGGTAATGATGAAAAAGGGAGACCTGGATTTTTCTATTTCTTCTCTGCACTCCTTGGCTTGCAGGTGTGCAGCCTTAAACTCTAGCCTTGCTCAGGCTGAGGGGGAAACTGAGTCATAGCAGCATTAAACTCATGCAAGACTGATTGGTGCTACAAGCCAATTAAATCATTTACAGCGAGAAATCTTGCTTCCCAACAGAGAAGCCAACTGGGAAAACAAATTTTGGCACCTAACTCAGTGCCCGCCCCAAAGTAATCACTTGATCATTTTCTTCATTGTGCTGGATGGGGATGCAAAGACAACATATTAAACAATCCTTACATTCTAGCAGGGGAGACAACAAAGAGGCATTTATTAAATATCTGTTGAATGGAAGAATAGAGTGGATTGGTGAGTATATATCACTGTAGAGGTCTGATCGTGTCACTTTCAGCCAGTCCTGAAAACAGATGAAAATGAAATTATCTTCTAATTCCCAGTTTTCATTGGTCAGTGTTTACATCCAACGATCCTTCATGACTTTGGGAATTTACTTTGAATTCCCAGATACCTGAGAGCTTTGGCCTAATTTACTAGAAAATACCCTACACTTGAAGCAATCCCTCAGAGCAGTCCCTCTTCTCTCTTTTCTCATGGCCTTACTTTTTAATCCAGAATCCACTTAGAGTCATCAAGTGGTGATGGTGGTTTGTACAGTGCTGTACTATAATACCTGAAGAGTTCAGGGACCTTGGAATGATTTCTGAATTATCAAAAAAATAATCCATTATGATTAGTGTAGGTTGTTTGGTTTTTTTTTTTAAAGATTCACTTGCCTATAAACTATCTCATTTGCTCCTCAGAGCAATTCTGTGAGGTTGGTAGGGCAGATATTATTTCCCTATTTTACTGATTGAAAAATAGTAGCTCAGGGAACTTATGAAAAGCAGTGTTACATAGTAACAGAAGTATTGTTCTCACAGGGAGCTTCCAGAGTGATGGCTTTCTGAATTTCAACAGGCTCTTTACCCAGTTCATAGGCATATGTGGATTTAGACCTGAGAGGATGCTTAAAAGTGTTGATGGTACAGTGGATAGAGAGCTAGTCCTAGAGCCAGGAAGACCTGGGTTTAAATCTGGCCTTAAACACTCACTAGATGTGTGACCCTTGGCAAGTCACTTACCCCGCTCGCTTCAGTTTCCTCATCTGTCAAATGAGCTGGAAAAGGAAATGACAAATTGCTTCTTTGCCAAGAAGACCCCAAATGGAATCATGAAGTGTTAAACACAACTGAAGACTTGGTGTTACTTCCTACTCTGGTCAGCTTCTCACTAACTGCATTGATGTGTGTTAGTCCTTCATTGCTGAAGAAGACCATGCCATCAGAAATATGACATGACTTACACTTGACTTTGAGTGAGGGAGGGCTGTGCAGGTCACCACTTCTCCTCCAGAGTCATCAGAATCCAGGGACCAGATATTCATCAGGATGACTGGAGATGACCCAGGATGAGGCAATTGGGGTTAAGTGACTTGCCCAAGGTCACACAGCTAGTGAGTATCAAGTGTCTGAGGTGAGATTTGAACTCAGGTCCTCCTGACTCCTGCACTGGTGCTCTATCCACTGCACCACCTAGCTGCCCCCAATTGCATTGATAGCACTTTCTAAAATCACACCCTTACCTCACTTCCAATTCTGGAACCATAATCAAATTCATTCTGCTCTTGCGCCTTGAGAGAACGTCATTCTAATCACCTGCAACTCCATACAACTTCTCAACTTCTTAAATCAAAACATTCCTCTCTGGCCACCTCTCCATTATATATGTTGTCTCCCTAGATTAAAATGTAAGGGCCCTGAGGGTAGGGATTGTATTTGTTCTTGTATTTTAGTCTCAGAATTTAGCATCATGCTTTGCACGTAGTAAGCACTTAATAAATGCTTTTAAATTTATTTTCTTCATTCATCATAGATTAGAGTTGGGAGGGACCTTAGAGGTCATCTAAATCCTCATTGTACAGATGAGGAAACTGAGGTCCAAAAAAGATTAAATGACTTGGCTAAGATCACACAGGTAATGTGATAGAGCCACAATCTTAACTGAACTCCTCTAACTCCAAACATCTCATTTTACATATGGGGAAACTGAGGCTCAGGGATTAAGTTAATTAATTTTAATTAATTAATTCTTTGACAAGTATGTCCAAGTTGTATAATTGATGTGGATACAAAAGTACTCTAAAGGTTGTTACCCTTTCCCTGGTTTATCCTCTAAAAAGACCCTAAAGTCTCTTGTTACAAAGGTGCCCTGAGGGTTGAGTTGCTCTTTCCCTGGTGCCCTAGTCTCCTCCCCTTATCTTGAAATACCACAAAACTTCCCCTTATCCTGGACCATAAAATTCCTTATCTTGTGTCGTTCATCGTCGTCCTCATCCCGTGTCCTTATCTTGCAAGACTTATCCAGTCCCTAAATCTCCAACCCCCATAAGAAACCCTAAAATCATCCTCTGTATAAGTCTGGTTCTTTTATATCCAGGCCTTTGTTTAGCTCCTTGCTAAATCTCAAGCCCACTGCTTTTGCCTCAGTTAAGCTCCCATTGGCTACAGAGCAGGTCTAAGGGAATCCTTTCAAATCTGAACCAACTCTCCCAATTCTGACTTCAACACGATTACTAAACCAAACTAGAATTCAAACCCAAGTCCTCTAACTCCAAATTCCGTGCTCTTTCCTCCATCCTATGCTATCTTCTATGTCTAACAGGAGGGATTTGAATGAGATGGCTTCCTAGGTCTCTTCCAGTCTCAAAGACTTATTCTTTGAGCCTCTGAATCCCTTAAATTTACTCAGTGAGTAGTGGGTCAGCTTAAATTAGAATCTCGGTCTCCTGAGCTCCCAGATATGCCTAAAGCTATCAGCCTCATCTATGGGATAATCAGAGGAATTGTCTTCAAGTCCCAGCTCTCCCCTTTATTAGACTTACGCAAAGCATTTTGTAGTATGAATGTAAGCCTCCTTTCTGGGTGCTATGAAGGATCTGGCCATGGGCCAATGTTCAGGCTCCTCTAATTGGAACCACTCCAGGGAACCTTTACATTTATTCTTCTCACTGTTTTCTAAATTTCCCTCATGACTCAACTCCATAGAGTTCAGGGTATGTTGAAGAAGCAGACACTTGCATGAGTAAGAAGTTATGGCAACATCACTAATATGGAAATGGATTTTACATGATTGCACATACATAAACTACATCAAATTCCTTACTGTTTAGGGGGAAGAGTTGAGAGGAAGGGAGAGAATTTGGAATTCAAAATTTTATATAAAAAAAAGAATGTTAAAAATTGTCTTTACATTGCCACCAAGATAATTTTCTGTATTTAAACCATATTCCTAGCAAGTATAAGGTGCACTTCTCAGCCTCTTCCCTCATGCTAATCTTTTCATTCCCCCCAATGATGAGCAAACATGACAGAATGTACTGTAGGAAACAAGGAAGTTCTGTTTCCCCAGTTCTGGGTGATCCAGTGTTGTGACCTAGCCTGGTCAGGTTAGAGGTCAGTAACTTGTGTGCGCAGGCTTGATGAATTGTTTGAGGGAAAATGTATGGGAGAGGAGAACGTGAAGTCATGTGGCACTGGATGGTAGGGCAGGAGGTTCAAAATTCGGGACACTCTAAGAAGCTTCCATTATTCTGAATGTTTTGCAGTCTTCCTGTAACCTTCCTGGGGAGGCTACCTGTCCACTCAGAGGGAATGAACATGAAAATTAAGAAAAGCTTTCCTGATTTCACAAGTATTGTTCTTGTCGAAAGTGAACATATTTCTCGCAGTTGGGGGCTTGTTAGATGGGCTCATTTCTCACATGTGCCACCTAAACAGTTTGGGTCATTTCATAAAAACTTGTCAAAAATTCTTTCCATTTAAGTAAATATCAAAAAAACTGTCTTTACATGTAATTGGAAAAAATAAAATACTATTTAAAAGAAGAAGAACTTATGGCAGTAGTGGCAACAAGAGGAGAAAGGGAGTAAATACTAAAGAACCTGGAACCTGGGGAGCCTCCTGGACAGTTTTGGCCCCCCGAGCCAGTTGATTTCCCAGGCTCTGAGTTGTAGCACTTAGCCCTTGCCCATCCTTCCTCCTCTCTACTGCAGTAGCAACCTTTACTAAATGAACAAGTTCTTCCTTCCTCTTCATCCCTGTCTCTACATATTTTCTAGGGTTTATAGGGACTGGAGTTGTAATTTCTTTCATTGATATGGGAAATTCCCTAAATGAAACAATTCCCTTCACCAATGCAGGTTGGCACCCCCCCCCCCCCCACACACACACACACAACCTAGTGCCTGTATCTGGGCCCTGGAGGATTGAGAAATTAAGTGACTTTCCCAGGGCCACCTATGTGTCAGAGGCAAGATCTGAACTGTGGTTTTTCTCGCTCAGAGGCCAACTCTATCCACTTTGTTAGGTTGGAGGAGGAAGCAAGGATATGGAGAGAAGCAAGGGGAATCCACAAGGGAAAAACAATATAAAAATTCAGAAATAATCCATTAGTACTAAAGAGCAGCATGTTAAAGTGGATAAAGAGCTGATGAGGAAGCCTCGAGTTCAAGACCTACCTCTGACAAATGAGCTGTGTGACCCTGAGCAAGTCCCTTAACTCTTTAGTGCTCTAGGTAACTCTCAGTCTAAGGCTATAGGTTGCAGAGAAGGTGCTGACCTGCATTGGTGGAGAGAGTTTCCTCACCTGGAAATTCCATATACCAATGAAATCATAGAAGGCCATATTCTGTCTTTATCTCTATATGTCCTTATCCCTAAAATAAAAAAGAAGCCTCTCATTCCCAAAGCTGCATGGTATCAACTCTACTGACCTCCTTAGCTTCCTTTATGTCCCAATTCAAATCCCATCTTTTAGAGGAAATGTTACCCAACCACTCTTAATTCATGTACTCTTCCTCTGTTAATCATTTCATACTTATCCTGCAAATCCTGTTGTCATATGCTTTCAATAAGGATGAACACTGCATCAAGGTCAACTTACTGATGGTAAGTTCTTCAGTTTGAAAAGGTGACAAGCCAAGACCTAAGTGGAGGGAGAGTTGGTGCATGATTTTTTGTTTGCAGATGATTGTACACTCAATACAGTTTCTGAAGCTGAGGTGAAACAAAGTATGGATCAATTCTCTGCTGCCTGTGCTAATTTTGGCATAATAATCAACATCAAGAAAACACAGGTGCTCCATCAGCCACCACCACACCATCCACATGTGGAACCATCAGTTACAACAAATGGAGAAGTCTCAAATAAGTGAATAATTCACTTACCTTGGTAGCGTACTTTCCAGGGAGGTACACAGGTTGATGTACCCATTGCCAGAGCTAGATCAGTGTTTGGGAGCCTCCGAAGAAAAGTTTGGGAGAGAAGAGGTATTAGACTGACTACCAAACTGAAGGTCTACGGAGCTGTTATGCTGCCCTCATTGTTATATGCTTGTGAAACATAGACAGTCTACCAAGGCCATGCCAGGAAACTGAATCGCTTCCATTTGAACTGTCATAGGAAGATTCTGAGGATCATCTGGCAGGGTAAGGTACCAGACACTAAGGTTCTTACTTGGACTAAACTGCCAGTCATTCAAACTATGCTTCAGAGAATGCAACTCCGATGGACTGGCCACGTTTGAATGCAAAATGTATGCTTGCCAAAAAGACTATTTTTATGAACTCACATGGCGATCACATGGTTGTCAGAAGAATTGATACAAGGACATTCTCAAGGTCTCTCTCAAGAACTTTGGATTTGATTGTGGGACATGGGAAACACTGTCATAGGACCACTCAACATGGTGGGCCCACATCAGAAAAGGTGCTGTGCTCTCTGAGTAAAGCAGAATTGAAACTGTCCAAAGGAAACGTAGGATGTGCAAATTTGGAGTAATCACACCAAGTGTTCACGAGGACTACCTGCGCCCAATCTGTGGTGGAGCATTCTGAGCTCATATTGGTCTGATCAGCCACAGACATACACATCCATTGTAAGAACCTTGAGGGCAGGGACTGTCTTTTGTCTCTTTTTGTACCTCCTCCCTGAACTTAACACAGTGCCTGGCTGTGCTAAGTGTTTATTGAATTGAATTGAATATTGAATCAACTTCTAAACCATTCTTTCAAACTATGGCTCCCCAACCTTAGTGTGGTTTATCATGATTTTATACCTGAAACCTAACGAAACTCAACCAAGTATTAGCTCATTGGTCGATTTTTACAATCCCCATCCTTAAACTATTGGAAAGCCTGACTATATGCGCATAAAAAAACTGCAATTTGACCCTTGGGCAAGGATTCTTAATTTTTTGTCTCCAATGGATCCCTGTGATAGTCTGGTAAAGCTTCTGGACCTCTTCTCAGAATAATGGTTGTTATTTATTTATTTATTTAAACCATCATAATTAAAGTAAATACTAAATTTCAGTTAGAGGGTAGAGAATATAAATAAAGATGTAATATTTTTTTCCATTCAAGTCCCTTGGGGCTCCAAGGACCATATGTTAAGAATCTCTGTCCCAAAGGGATTTGTGAGGCCCAAGAGAGGATTTTTAGAAAACTGAGGTGTTCTGCCAACTTTTAGATCTATAGGAAGAGTCAACAGGTGAGAAATACCCCTATTGGATGTTGCAGAACAGATAACACTAGACTGTGGATTTACCCTCACCCTACTTGGTGACATCAATAGAGATCTGCCTGAAGCTGAGAGGAATAGATTTTTGTCCCAGGATCTCATGCAAACTTTTATGTGAGGCCAGGAGTTCATGGGAACTGCACTGTAAAAGGGAGGCTTCAGAGTAGAGGCAACACAGGGAAATTGAACCATCATTTCTGCCTTGCCCAGACTGGCCCCATGTCAGAAGAGAAACTTTTCCATCAGATGAAGGGCTAGCCACATCACCTGGGAGCTGTGGGAAACTGCAGGCAGAGGCTATCTATTGGAGTTAAACATGACTGGAAAATATCAACTGGCAGATGAACCACACAAATGGCAGGGAGCAATGGCCACCCCAAACTGGAAGCTGCAGTTGATATGCAAGGCACCAACTGCTGGCAGCCCTACCTAATGCAGGATTATAAATGACTGAGGCTGTCGAGATCTCTGAGACAGACTTGTTCTTGGGCAGTTTGCAAATCATCTTCCTCCTTGAATTTTGTGCAGTGTAGGCTTGCAAGTGGAGCTAGTGACAACATACTGATTAATATAATTTACTGAAGTTCTCAGATATTCTAGATAGGGATAATGAAGTGGAAAATCCCTTACCGGGTGCTGGGGCCCTTGTGCCTCTAGCATAAGGAGTAATTTTAGCCATTTTGGGCTGTCTCAATCAGATAAGTTTTCTAGATAGCTGCCTTCATGCTCCCAAAAGTGGGGGAGGGGATAAAAAGAAATATCACATGTAATTAAAGTCTAAAGGGTAGCACAGGATAGAGAACCCATCTTGGAGGGAGAAAGACATTTGCCTCTAGTTCTTACTACAAAACACTTAATCTTCCTGGACCTGTTTCCTCATGTATAAAATGACTAAACTGAAAGAACTGAGTCAGACCTAGGCAAGTCATTCCCCAATTGATAAATGATTGTCAGAGGATATGAGGAGGCAGTTTTCAGAAAAAGAAATCAAAATTGTCTATAGTCATGTGAAAAAAATTGATTAGAGAAATGCAAATTAAAACAACTGCAGTACTACCTCACAACCCTCAGATTGACTAATATGATAGAAAAGAAAAATGACAAATGCTGGAGGGGACGCTCGAAAATTGGGACACTAATGCACTGTTTGTGGAATTGTGAACTGATACAAACATTCTAGAGAGCAGTTTGAAAAAAAAATGCCTAAAGAGCTGTAAAACTGTAACACACACCCCCACACACACACTCCCCCACACCCCCTCAACACACACACACACACACACACACACACACACACACACACACACACACACACACACTGTGACCCAGCAATACCTCTACTAGGTCTGTATCCCAAAGAGGCTTGAAAAGAAGGAAAAAGGACCTATATATACAAAAATATTAATAGCATTTTTGTGTTGGCAAAAAAAAATGGAAATCAAGGGAATGCTTTTCAATTCAGGAATGACTGAACAAGTTGTGGTATATGATTGTAATGAAATACTGTTGTGCTTTATGAAATGACAAACAGGACGGTTTCAGAAAAACCTGGGAAAATTTACATGAACTAATACAAAGTGAAGGGAGCAGAACCAGGAGAACATTGTACATAGTAACAGGAATATTGTACAAAGGTGAATGACTTAGTTATTCTTGGTAATACAATGATCCAACATAGTTGTGAAGGACCTACGATGAAAAATGCTATCCATCTCCAGAGAAAGAACTGAAGGAGTCTGAATGCAGATTGAAGTATACTTTTTAAACTTCCTTTATTTTTCTTGGGGTTTTTTTTTTGGTGTGTTTTCTTTTGCAACATAACAAATATGGAAATACGTTTTGTGTGATTGCACCTGGATAACCAACATCAAATTGCTTACCATCTCAGGGAGAAGGGAGGTGAAGGAGATAATTGGAACTTAAAATTTTTAAAAGTGAATGTTAAAAATTGTTTTTACATATAATTGGAAAAAATTTTTAAAAATTTAAATGGTTAGACTGGATAGTCTCTGAAATCCCTTCCAACTATAAAAGACCTTTCTAGAAGAACTGGGCTCAAGTCCTGCATCTGTCACATCCTAGCTGAGTGACCATAGGCAAATCACCTCATCTCTCCATGCCCTAGGCATCTTTTTGTAAGTTTTTGGGTGAGTTGCTAATTGGCATATGTGGAGAGAGCTTCCTACATGAAAGAAATCCTGTTTACTTCATCACACCTATCAGAATGGCTAACATGACAAAACAGGAAAATGATAAATGCTGGAGAAGGTGTGGGAAAATTGGAAAACTAATGTATTGTTGGTGGAGTTTTGAACTGATCCAAACATGCTGCAGAGCAATTTGGAACTATGCCCAAAGGGCTATAAAACTGTGCATATCCTTTGACCCAGCACTAACACTTCTAGGTCTGTATCCTAAAGAGATGTTACAAATAGGAAAAGGACCCACATGTACAAGAATATTTATAGCAGCTCTTTTTTGTGGAGCCCAAGAATTGGAAACTGAGGGGATGTCGGTTAGTTGGGGAATGGCTGAACAAGTTGTAGTATACAAATATAACATACCATGAGAAATGATGAGAAAAAACTGGAAATACTTACATGAACTAATGCTGAGTGAAATGAGCGGAACCAGGAGAACATTGTATACAGTAACAACAACAGTATATGATGACTAACTTTGATACACTTATCTCTTCTTAGCAATGAAAGGATCTAAGACAACTCCAAAAGACTCATGATGGAAAATGCCATCCACATCCAGAATAAGAACTATGGAATCCGAACGCAGATGGAAGCATATTATTTGCTCTATTTTTTGTTGTTGTTGTTGTTTGTTTCTGCTTTCTCATGGTTTCTCCCATTGTTTCTAATTCTTCTGTACAACATGACTAATGTAAAAGTAAGTGTACATGTTGAGCCTGTATCAATTTACATACCATCCTGTGGGGGGGGGGAGGGCACAGATGGAAAGAAAATGTGGAACTCAATTTTATGGAGGAGATTGTTGAAAACTAAAAAAAAAAAAAATTATATATATAAAAAATAAATCCTAGATCTGGACTTTTCTGACCTTCCCTTCCCCCAATAAAATGTATTATCTTAATACCTATAACCCCAATACAATGGCTCTTCCAAACTATACAAAGAGCCTTCCTTTCCATCACAGTCATTCTTTCTTATGTTTAAGTTATTTTTTTCTGGTAGCTAGCTCCCTCCATTAACAAATCCTTTGGGAACAAACCTCCTTTACAAGCAAATGGGCCTCCTGAGTCAGGTTTCAATGGCGGTGTTCCCACTAGATATGCTAATGGCCCAGCGAGTCATACAAGGCCATACATGACAAAAATACTTCTGTGCACCGCTGGTCTTTGTTGGAGCAGGACTATAAGCAAATAGGGCGAGCCCTAGGCGAGATTGTGAAATCAGAAAATTTCTCTCTGACTTTTCCCTGTTTTCCATTTCTCCTTTCAGGTATTTGACCTTTTCCCAAATTTGACCTTGCCTTATTAAAACAAGAAAGACCCTGATATCAGTCATTCCCACTTGTTGGTTGAGGGACTGATGTTAACCTTCCTTGATAAAACACACTTTTGGTATGGAGCACTTTATTCCTGCTGTTACTTTCTTGAATTTCCCTTTAAGGGTTCTGTTTCTAATTTTGAAATTTGAGGCACCATCAAGGAAGACTGGTTAGGGTAAAAGGGCTTCTGAAATGGCAACGGACAACTCGATGGGTTAAATAAATTGGGTTTCATTAGGTTAATTGCAGTGGGGATGAGGGAAGGAGATAGAAGGGACTGACTGAAGTTTCTGCCCTGAGAAGACTTTCTGTTCTTGACTGGGCCCAGTTTGGCTCCTCCATCAATCCAACTCCACTCTTTTCTCTCTTCCTCTTTTTTTTCTTATTTTCTCAAGACGATCAGATTCTTATTTTATGTTTCCTAACACCAATTTCATGAAAGATATTTTGCTGTACTCTTAATTCTGAGAAAATCAATAATCCACATAGGATGACATTCATATTAGCCAGAAAACTTCATTCCCCAAATATACCGAACTAAGAATTTCCAGAACTTATCAAATTCTACCATATTTCAAATGTGTTCTCCATTTGGGGGGAGGGGAATTCCTATGCTGCATTTCCTGCCATCATTAAGAGCCAGAAAAAGCTGTGAAGTATGTAAGTAAATTGCCTGGGGTGGTTAACATAAAAGCATTTTGCTTTAGACATTTTGCTTTAGATATAGAAGTATCATCAAGCCCAAATGAAATGAAGGATGTAAAGTCCTTTGCAAACCTTAAATCACTATATATAAATGTCAGTTATTATTTTTGTTGCTGTTAGCCTTTAGTCACCAGGTCTTCTGTCTGGTGATGACTTCATTCTCTGAGCCTCCTACTGCACCCCTACTGAGCTCAAATAAAGTTTATAAAACAGTGCAGGGGTATGCTGGGAAATAGTTAACAACTGCCCTGTCCAGAAAAAAAAATGTATGTGGTCGGCATTATTAACACCTTCTTAAGTCTAGACAACCGATGAAACAAATAAACAAAAAAATAAATCAAGCCTTGGTTTTTTTGAGATTGCCAATTTCTTAGGTAAATTTCTCAGAAATTGCCCATCATGAGTATTTAGCAATCTCTGTTTAGAGCTATGCCTCAGCACACTCCTGCTTAGGGAAGTCATTCTGTGAGGGGCACATTTGCAAAGTGAGCCATTGTGTTTTTTGGAGAAGACACCAGAATATGCCAAAGGGTGGCTGAAAAATCCTCTGAAAGAGATATTGGAAAAGCACCTGGTCCTTGATCTTGCAGTGACCAGGCTGTGGGGCAATCTAGTAGAGACTGATCCAACTGCCAACTAAAAGACACTTCTGAAAAAGCCCATAAATTTAGCAAGAGATAATGGTTATAGTCTCATGTGGTGGGAGTCTGATGTAGTAAGGAAAGAAGAGAAAATCCACCTGTTGGGAGTGAGAGTAGGAATCTCCTAATACATGTTTTGGGTGTGATTGGGACACACTCAGAAGACTGAGTGGGTGAAGTTGAGATTTCAGACTAGCTTGCCACGGTAGAGTTTTAAAACTGACACTGTTGATTTCCTTTCTCCAGTAGTAAAAAGGCCATTTAACCCTTGTAAATGAATGATCCTTTTGCAAGGTTGGGAAAGAGATTAAAAACCTGCATAAATGAGGGCTTGGGTGTAACTAGTTATGAATTATAACGGTGTTAAATCACATCCTTAGATAAAAATCTGAGGCAGAAACCCAAGAAAGCAACTACAGGATTGTTTTCTAAGAATACACAGATGATGGTGAGCAAATTGCCCAAGACTCGACCTTGGAGCTGCTTCTGCATACACAGTGGGAGGGAACTATTCAGAATAACTCAAACTTGGAAGGCCACCTGGTGATTTTGACAGATAATGCACCACAAGTAAATAATCTAGCCCTCCTCCAGAAGAGCACAGGAAGCACTGGTACTACCTGTGTCAAAGGGAAGCACGATGCTTCATAAATAAAGATGTAAAACTATTTTCTACTTATAGAGGCAGCATAGTATAATTGAATGTACTTAGGTCTGGGTGTCAGAGAAGCCCGAATCTGCTACTAAAAATATGACCCAGAGCAAATCAATTTACTTCCTTCCCTGAGACTCAAGTTTCTTCATCCATAAAATTTAAAAGTTGGACCAGAAGATCTTGAAAGATTTTTTTTCCTTCGAACCTACAAACCTTCAGAGACATGCAAGTTTACTTTGTGTAATAGGTAAGTCTACCCCTGCAAACTTAGGCTGATTCTTTTCCTGTGACTGAAGGAAGCTATCTCCCCAGGACTTGATTGACCCAGGAGGCTAAGTCTCAAACCACCTGCCTAGCCTATTGATTTAGCCTCCTGGTGTCCTTAGACAGTAAAGATATAGCTTCCTGTTCACCTAAGGCATTAAAAAGTCTGGTCCACATGGAGTTGGAGCCCTTTTGACTTGGCAGACATCCCAAGGACTCAGGAATCACCACACCCTGCCCTGCTAACCATATACATTTCCATGTGGAGACGAGGGGGAAGCATCCACTTGGGCAGAGTGTTATGTCCTTGTCAAAAATCCTTGCTAACTAACTATACCCTTTTTTTTTATTACATGAGCCACTAGTGGACCTAGGGTCCATGAACTTTTTTTTTTTAAGACACTTTGGTCACTGGATTTCAATATAATTGGCTGACTTCCTTTATTTTCTTAAGTATTGTATTTTTTTTAAGCATTAAAATTTTTTTCCTGAGGAGTCCATAGGTTTCACCAGATTGCCAAAGGGGTCCATGATACAAAAATGGTTAAGAACTCCTATATTAGCGTTTCATTTCTCTAATATAGAGTCTAAACTATCAATGCACCTGCATTCATCCAGCCCTGCCCACTATACCTTTTAAGGAAAAAGAAGGGAAATTAGCATGTTGTGATTATAATTTTAAAGCCATCAACACTAATAATCAATGTATTTATGGAATCAGACGGATAATTACAAACATGTGTTGCAATTAAGTCATCAAGAAAATTCTAATGAGGCTGGTTGAAACTGTAAGTAGCAGGAAAAAAAATGCAATTTAATGCCATTGTCACCTAAAGAACAATAGCCGGAAAAGACATAAAAAAATCAAAACATCCATCTGCCTTTAGAGCCAAACAGCTGAGGCTTTAACGTTTAAAGTGGAGAATGTTTTACAATTCGCTTGTAACAAAACCTCTACAAAGGAAATTTACATTTCCTAGAAGCATTTACCCATGTCTATGATGATCTCTGTTAGATTAAGATTTTCCCGGTCTGCGCAACCTGGTCTTTTCTATAATGTTAACAGTGCTGGGAGTTCAGTGGAATGAGCACTACATTAGCAGTCAGGAAACCTGGGTTCAAGTCTTTATCCTGCTCTCTGCCATCGAGTTAAGTAGAAAGAGACCATTGGGCCAGATGGCTTTTGAAAGCCCTTCTTCTCAGCTTTAACAAACACTATGTTCCTGGTCTTGTTCTCTGATTAACTAGTGGTTACTGATGCTGACCATTAGAGGGCAGAACTAGCTGCCTGATTCATTCAGTGATGAAGACACATTGATTTGTATTCCACGAATTCAGAATTCCATAGAATTTGGATATGGGCTAGACTGAAGTTTGCTTTTGCACCAACTCCGAAAAAAGAATGTGGGAAGGAAACTGATAGTGCAAACAAAATTGCAGAAGGAGTACTTAGCCAATTTAGGAGAATCAGCTCTTTTCTAGGACCTCAGCAGCATCTGTTCCTATATTAGCAAGTAGTATGTTAATTATAAATGAATCTTCTTTATTTAGGCAAGCACTTTATTAGCTGTTAGTTCACATTACTATATTATACAGCAAAATGTGGATTAACTGAGTTTGTACTCGTCATCATAATAGCTTGTATTTATAAAGAGCTTTAACTGTGATATATGGGGAAATTGATTGGGGAGTACAAAGTTTTAGTTAATGGTGGGATCCAAAACAAAACCAAATCCTCTCATTTTGACCTTTGTTAGTTGTTTTTTTAAATCTTTCCAAAATATGAGTCTACTTCCCTTCCAGGAAATGTAGGTTTTAGTCTTGGAATTCATTCAATATGTGACCTTAGGCAAGTCATCCTTTCTGGATTTTTGTGAAATCAAGGTTGGATTGCATGATCTCTAAAGTCCAGTTCTGACATGCAGTGAGATGTTGATTATATGAATCATTATTTGATGACTGAAGTTCGTTTAGTGCCTCAGCGTTATTATTCAGACATCATTTATGAGTAGACAATAGAGACATGGATGGAGAAGGCATAGGAAGTTTGGCATTGGGTACTGATTCAAGTGCCAGCCCTTGGCCAAAGTATCAAGTGTCATGGGACATGGAGTTAGAACTGGAATTGCCCTGAGAGGCCATCTAGAGCAAATCTCTCACGTTACAGAGGAGGAGACAGAAACACAGAGGTTAAATAACTTACCCAAGGTCATACAGATGACCAAGGTCAGAATTTGAACACAGTTCCTCTGATTCCAAATGTAGTCCTTAAGCTACTATTACTGTCATGTACTGCCATGCAAAAGGGAGCATGCACGATGGAATTTGGGAATGCAAACAATGAGTTTCTCTTGGAGGATGGGGAAGATGTTGGCTCAGGTAAACCTTACCCTACTGGCAATTCCCTTAGTTCTAATTCTATATAGTCACTCTAATACAACAAACATTTATTATGTGCGATAAGCTGGGAGCAATATAAAGGTTAGATGAGACAGTTTTTGTCCTCAAAGAATTAGGCTTATACAGAGAGATACAATACCAATTTTATTATAAGGCACCTTACATGAAAACCTTCCTCTCTTTCCATACATTCTTCATGCTACTGTCAACCATTCAGTAAGAAAGCATTTATTAAGTACTTAGCCAGACACCATGTTAAGCATGGGCAATTCAAAGACAGGCAAAAACATGGTCCTTACCCTCAAGGAGCCAATATTTTGATGGGGAGACAACATGCAAATAATTATGTAAATATGAGACATTTGCAGTGTACAATTCCTCTTAGAGGAAAGACAATGTTTACACTACTGCCGGAGTTATCTTTCTCTTACACATAGATCAGTCATTAATACTTTTTGAATAAATGAATAAATTAAGAGTGTATTAGTGAGTTATAAATGCAAAGTGCTTTGTGAAGTCTGAGGAGTATTCCTAAATGTAACGTGGCTTCTTACTAGCAAGAGAAGAGACACACACAATATAGTTTTTTTTGCAGGTTATCAAATTGAACTTATGATGCAAATCAGTTTTGGATCAGAATTTGGATGGGTAAGCCTTTCCTAACTAGTTGGATTTTTGTTAACCAAAGACAGATTGGAAGCTATAAACTCTTTCCCCACAGGTGGTTGTAAGCAAGTGGTGATTCAGGTAAGTAGTTAACAGGGATTTAATTAGGCAAAAGATATCTTAGCAGAGACTTTTCTCAGCACTTAACCCCAGGCCTGGCTCATAGTAAGTGCTAAGTAAATGCTTGTTGATTGATTGAATTAAAAGAAAGAACCTTCTGTGAATTATTCTAATATTCCTAGAGAAATGAACTGATTTGTCCAGAGTCATAAAGTCAGCTAGTGGCAAGGCAAAGACTTCCTTACTCACAAACCTGTTCTTTTGCCACAATATCACACTGCCTTCCGTATGTCCCATAGAAAGTTTGATTCAAGAGTTGAAATTTGGTTGAATAAAAAAAAAAAATCCAGTCCTCACTAAACCTATAAATTTTATCTGTTGTTTTTCAGTTTCAGTCATGTTTGACTCTTTGTGAACCCATTTAAGGTTCATCTTGGCAAAGATGAAAAAACCGAGTCAAACAGGGTAAAATGACTTGCCCAAGGTCATGTCTGATGTCTGATTTGAACTAAATAAATGTCAGATTTGAACTCAGTAAGAGGAGTCTTCCTGATTCCAGGCTCGGCATTCAATCCACTGTGCCACCTAGCTGTACCATAAATTCTGTCTAGACAAGGCTTAAGTTAGCTCATGAGATTGTCTTCCTAACTCTTAGAATGTAATTTATCATTTCTTGTGTGGGTCCCTAGGAGAAGTATATCTACAATTTTACACTTCAGGATACCAGGGTCTTGACTTAAAGAACCTGCTTTATTAAAGCAAAGCAGCCATTCCCCTAACTCTCCACCTTTATCACCTTGCCCTCTCCTTGAAAGATCAGTGTCTCTTTAAGTGCAGGAGAATGGGGTGAGATGAACAGTCCTGGAAGGTCAGATCTGGAAGAGAGGTCCTAACAATGTCCTTGTCAGATATGATGGTGTAAGATCTTTCATAGAGTCAGGATTGGATGGCACTTTAAATATCATGTAGTCCAACCCATCCTCATTTTATAGATGAGGAAAGTAAGGCCAGAGAAGGTGACTTGTCCAAGGTCACACATAAATGAGGGCAGAGTTCACACTTGAACCTGGGTCCTATAGTTCCAAATGCACCCTTTCCATGGCACTGCACTGATTCTCAAGTTTGGTAGTAATGCATTCCACCATATAGCTAGGGGTAGATCTCCTAAGAGGAATTTTTCAGGAAAAATTTGCCTGACTCAGGAGTTGAGAGGCAGGACGAATTGTGGTGAAAACTAGAGTGGGTCAGAGAAAGGAAGATCTTCACCAATGAGCAAAGGAGAATGAAGACCTATGAGATAATAATAGATTATCAAATGATAGATTATTAAAATGGGGAGTCAAATGAGGATGAAAGTTGACATGTAGACAGGTAACTCAGGGAAGATAAATGGTGTGACAGAGAGGGGTTCTTTAGGACAAGGGAGCTGCCGGGTGTCTGTGTGCGTTTAAGGTCTGCTAAACCCTTAGGATTGGTATTCATTCATCCAACCATCCATCTACCCATCCATTCATTCATTCAGAAATTATTTATTGAGTACCTGAGACACTTTTCTCAATTTTCTGATATGTAAAATAAGGAAGTTTCTTCTAGATCAGAAATTCTTAAGCTGGGGTTCACAGACTAGCAGGGTATCCATGGATAAATTTCAGGGGATCTATGACCTAGGATGGGAAAATAATTCCATCTTTATATTCCATTAACCTCCAATTGAAATTTAACATTCTTCTTACTTATTTAAAAATATTATTGAGAAGAAGTCCACAGGCTTCACCAGACTACCAAAGGAGTTCAGGACACGAAAAAGTTTAGATGATCTCTAACGTGTCTCCGTCTCTGCCTCTGATTTCATGGTTTTGTAGCATAGCTTTGCCTCTCCCGTCACTATTTCTGCAGAGGTTCTTAAATCTTCATTGGACAAATTCTCAGGAGTAAGAAATCCTTCCCAAGTCCTTCCTTCAGAGGAAATGGAAACAAAGACTGGTCTGTATTTACCATGTCCTTAATGACTTTAGGAGAAAGGGAATTATCATCCCAAATGATTCACATTTTAAACCACCTTCAATGACAGTCAACTTTTTGCTTTTTTGTTTTTGTTTTTTGACTAACTTTCAAGACATTTTTCCAATCCTTCTCATACTTACCAGGGCAAGAGGAATGGATCATCTGATCACAGAGAGTATCACAGCCTAGTGAAGTCCAAGCTTTATAAGGAATATGTTTAATTTGTATTGATACATATTGTATTAATTTACTTCCTTTCCCCCAGGTCTGACCACTCTAATCTGGTAACAGATCTATGGACAGAGGCTAATTTTCAGTGCTAGCAGACTGGGTGTGACTGTAAAACTAAAAAAATGGCTATTTCTAGACTAAACACACCAAAGGTAACTATAATAACAACAGACATTTATATAGTAGCTTGAGGATCACAGAGAGCATTACATATGTTGTCTCATGGAGGCCCTGTGACCTCTCCGGGAGGGAGATACTTAAGTATTTTAGGTGATAGTATTCATATTTTTTAAAATGAGGAAACTGTGGCTCCAGGAAATTAAATGACTTTCCCAGGGTCACACAGCTACGAAGTATCACAGGCAGGATGTGAAGCTCTGTCTCCTCGACCCCTTATCTAGCGTTGTCAAACCTCAAAGTAGTCATCTAGGGAGGCCATATGTTCATGCCAGTGAGATATCTGGAAATTTCTTTTTGATATGACCTTCTGACTTGCAGATGTTCTTAACCTGGGGTCTGTAGGCAGATTTCAGAGGGTTGTGAATTTGGATGGGAAAAAAATTCCATTTTTATTTTTACTAATTCCTAATTGAAATGTAGCATTTACCTCCATTGTAAGTATTATTGGGATACTGTTGATAGACCGTCATGAGACAAAAAAGGTTAAGAATCCTTGATTTAGCCTAGTTGATGAGTGGCTTACCATAGTCCTACAGGTAAGTAGCGAAAGAGGAGACCCTAGATCTCATGTCTCCTCCTAGTACAGTGTTCTTTCCATGAAACAAGATAGCC
This sequence comes from Potorous gilbertii, assembly GCA_028658325.1. Lineage (NCBI taxonomy): Eukaryota > Metazoa > Chordata > Mammalia > Diprotodontia > Potoroidae > Potorous > Potorous gilbertii. The sequence goes on along the minus strand of CM053769.1, from coordinate 577,455,762 downwards.
TTCTCATGACATGGCATTTTGAACATATAAACACACCACACAGAGTAAGTGGTCTTCTTAATTTGGTGGAAATAACCTTATTTAATCAAAAACAAATTTTCAGACTGGTCACTTTCCTTTTTCTTACTTGGTTTACGATGTGTTAGAAGACAACAGAAAAGAATAGGATATGGGAAAATAAGATGCAAAGACAGGGACAGTCCAGCCCCAATTTTTTTATATAACCTTTTGAAAAAAAATTTTTACATGAGTCATTTCTAGATATAGATTTAGTCACCCACTCAGATTCTTCAATGCAGTACGCTTTCTCTTATAACAAAAAGAAGGAAAGCACTTAGGTAAAACCCGTTGTCTGACAGACTACATGGTCACACACCCATGCCCTACTGCTCAAAGGAAAGTGGGATTGTATATTTCTTTTCTCTGACAGCCACATTTGATAGTTCCCTCACCAGCTCCTAAAGCCACATTTTTGCAGAGGAAATAAACAATACTGACAACTATGGATAACTGAGACTCCACTATTCTTAATAATAATTACTAAAACTAATTTTTCATATATCACATTCTTATTTTTTTCAAAGTTTGACCCCACATATCTTTTCATTTGATTCTCACCTCAACCCAAAGAACTGGAAGGGACAGGTATTATTAACTGCATTTGATAGATAAGGAAACTGAGGCACAGAAAGATGAACTGACTCGCCTGAGGTGATGCTGTTAACAGCAGAGCCAGGACTAGGAGTCAGATCTCATCTGGTTTTCTCTAAAATATGGTAACAGACTCCAGGGTTTGAGAGTAGTCACCGTCTTTCCCCTTCCTCTCAACCCACTGTTTCCAAGACCCTGTACTACCTCTTGAAATTGAGATATTAAGAGGTGACAGTCTAGATTATAAGGTAACTTCTAAGTTTCTAACTTATTTATAATTTAAATTATAACTATGTCCCTTGGTTTCACCTACAGAACCTATAAAGGTACTATATCCATAATACTTCAATATTTTGATGGACTGGTAATCTCAATGTGGATATTCCTTCCAGTATAGTGCAGATCATAACCACTCTGCACCTTCTTATTTAATTTTTCAACGTATAAGAATTTATTTTCTCTCCTTCCCCCCCAGCTTAAAAGAAAAACAAAACAAAACTATGATAACAAATCTCATGCCTTTTTCTGTACAATTTTATTCCCTATCTTCCCATAGATCCTTTCTGGAGGGGCTGCCCAACATACTTTGCCCAACTTTCTTCCAGAACCCTTGACTTCCCATTGATACAGTGTTGGATGCAGGCTGTCTGTTATCCTTCATTCTCACTACATGACTGACCTTCATCCTTACTGCCCCCCCATACTTAAATTTTAAAAAAGTCTAACTGACTTTTTTATTTGTGTATCATATTTTTTTTCCTATCCAGGTTATGCTCTTTCTCCCACCCAATGGCCCTTCTCTAGTAATAAAGAAAAAAAATACTGCTCTTAAAAATATATATTCCATAAAAAAGCAAAAGCAGCCTATAAACTGATCTCACAGCAGCAGGGATAACATTCCATATACATAGTCCCACGTCTCCAGCAAAAGGAAGGAGATGCAATTCCTTATCTCTCATTTGGGGTCAAAGTTGGCTATAAGAATGGCAACAGAATTCAGTTCATCTCCTTTTCCAGTCATATCTGTCTTCTAACAACATCATACATAAATTCTCACAGGTAATATGCTGCTCCCTACCCACAAATTCCATGTGTTTCTTCATTGCCCCTTGAGAATTTCAATGACATGTAAAAGAAGTGTCTTGGACAGACTAGAACTTTTTAAGGCATCCTGTAAATGCTTTTAAGATTGGCTAACCATGTGTTGAAGAGGAGACTCTCTGATTAGCTGTAAAGCCATTTAAAGAGACTGTTAGTTTCACCTATGTCATCTTTGCCTCAGTGCTCTTGAGTGACCTTGGCAAGCAGTGAAAGGAGTTGAGTCCACAGTCATGTAAATATATCCTTCTAGACTTCAAATTTGTAGTCAACAAAGTATCAGTGCCCTGAGGAGCAAGGAATAACCCTTGGGAATGAACTTTGGGATTCAAGCTTAGGAGTGGCCAAGATTCAGGTTCATCTTATAATCATACCAACCACTTCTGGATATGAACTTAGTAGGACTGGTGCTATATAGAAACTGAACTAAATTTTGTACCTGCTGCCTCAGAGACTGTGGTGCTGTAGGGAGAATTATTCCCCTAGAATGTTGGTGAATATGTTTACACATTTGTTCTTGTTGTATCTTTGAAGTAAAAATATCACTTTGTAGAAACCAATTGATGTTAAATACTGAAATGGAACTGGGTGCCGGTTAGAGACCACAAAAAATGGAGAGAAAAGCCTATGGGAATTTGAGCCACTATATAGAAAAGAGACCTTTCCAGCCCTCTGAGTCCCCTAGAGTCCTGATGAGGAGAGAGAAGGGGACCAGAGCAACCCTATTACAAAGCTACTAAGAGACAGTCAAGCATTTATTAAGCATTTAATGCTAAGCACTTGGGATAAAAAGAAAGGCAAAAAGTTGTCCCTGCCCACAAGGAACATACATTATAATGGCAGAGAAAACACATGCTCTTGCAGGATGTTATCTTTTCCATGAAGCATTCCTGTCCTGGCTAGGGGATCTTCCTGAAGTATAGCTGCCATCCATTAAAGACCCAGCAGCTTTCAACCTCTTGGACTTGTAAGATTTCCTGGAAGACCAAAATGTCTATCACCAAGGCTCACCAATCAGACACACATGCTCAGGAAAGAAACTCAACACAGCAGCTGCGGCTGGGGCTCTGGAATCCCTAAGCATCCCTAAGCTAGCGCATTGGGAGATCAGCCTCATTTCAGCATTTTGCCATTTCTAACACCAGGAGGAGGCAGTAAAGAGTTCTGACCTGCCAACAGGAAGAGAGGACAGAGAATGGACAGAAGGTAGGACCCTTTTTCTCCAGAATTTATTAATTTATTTGTTTTCAGTTTTCAACATACACTCCCATAAGTTTTAAATTTTCTCCTCTTTCTCCCCAAGATGGCATGAAATCTTATATGGTCTCTACACAGACATTCCTGTTAAATACATTTACATACCAGTCTTGTTGCATAGAAGAATTATAACGAATGGGAGAAACCATGAGAAAAACAAAACACAACACAACGAACCATAACAAAAAGAGAATAGTCTGCTACATTCTGCGTTCTGACTCCATAGTTCTTTCTCAGGATGTGGAAGGCATTTTGGATCATGAGTCCTTTGAAAATGTTCTAGGTCCTTGCCTTGCTGTGGGTCAGAATCCTTATCTTTCTTCAGGGTTCACAGATACCAGTGTGCTTTTCCTCTTTAAATGCTTTGCATTTACTCATCTGTGTATATTAAAGGTTGTATACCATAACTAGCTAGGTGGGTCCTGAACTGCATGGTACTGACACTGTGTTAAATATGAAGAATCTCCTGATTCTCCCATCATGTACTATGATTTCTTAAGGCAAGACACTCCAACTTTCAGGTCTGGGCTTTTCTTTCTGGCTGTCCTCTATGCTTGGAATGCTCTTTCCCCTGGGCTCTGACTGTAGACCTTCCTGGTTTCCTTTAAGTTCCAATTAAAATTGCACCTTTTACAGGAAACCTTCCCTAATCCCTCTTAAGGGGATTGCCTTCCTTCTATTGGTTATTTCCTATTTATCACACACACATATGTATATGTATATATATATATATATATATATATATATATATACACACACATACACATATATGCATATATATACATATGTATATATATCTATTTATCTTGCTTTGCATATATTTATTTGCATGTTGTCTCCCTCATTAGACTGCAAGTTCTTTGACCATAAGGACTGTCTTTTGCCTCTATTTGTTGCTTCTCCACTTATCACAGTGCCTGGCACACAGTAGGTGCTTAAAAATGTTTGTTAATTAATTGATTTTGTGCTATGAACAAGAGAAAGTTTGAGAACTACAGGTAGATATTTTGTATCTCCCAAGGAGAGTACAAGCCTGTTTCTTTTTTGCCTTTGTATCCTCAACACCTAGTACATCCTAGGACACCTAGTGACCTGTGCACAAGTAAGTATTTAATAAATGATTTTTAAAATAAATGTTGTAAACTGAAGTTGTAGAGCTGGGACTTCTGGACCCAGATCTGACTCCAAGTCCAGCACTTCTAAACCATATAAAAGACTGATAAAAACTGAATTTCAATGCACATTTCAAAGGAAAAACTAGGAAAAATTATTTTAAAGAGAACATATAATGTATATTAGTGGTATCCAGGTATTTTGAATAATCAGCAAGGACTTAGTAAACACAATATGCAAAAATGTTCTCTGGAGCAAAATCTGGCACGCACTTATAAAAATCTGAAAGAGTAGTATATTCACATGTGATTAGCCAGAATACAAATTGCTTCTTTTTTCAGGTCAATTCAGCATTCAGTTGTTGGGTTTCTTTTCCTTGTCCATGCCTCTTCTCCCTTGGGGGAAAACAGATTACCCATTGATCAATGATATTGATCACCCCATCATATTTTAATTTTTAAAATGCTCAGGTCTCAATCATATTGGCCATTTTACATAAATGTCCTCAAAGCCAATAAATAACAGGAAATAAGATGATTCCATCTTCAGGAGGAGTAAAAAATTCATAGATAGGATAATAGATCCAGAGTAGAGAGGAAATTTCAGAGATCATCTAGTCCAACCCCCCTCATTTTACAGAGAAAGAAACTGATACCCAATGGGGTAAAGTGATTTGCCCAAGACTACACAGTAAGTTTTGGAAGTGGACTTTAACCCAGGAAGTAAAATTCTAGAACCAGTGCTTCTGTTCCACACATAAGAGGGAATATTGTTAAAATGAAAGAGAGGAAATATCTCTCTCTTTCTCCCTTCCTTCCTTGCGCCCTCCCTTCTCTCTCTCTCTCTCTCTTTCTCTCTCTCCCTCCCTCACTCCCTCTCTCTCTCTTCCTCCTTTTCTCCCTCTCTTGCTCTTGTTCTCTTTCCATATGTCTTCCCCTCTTTCAATCTCTCTCTTCCTATATCTCAATCTCTCTCTCTTTCAAAAAAAAAAGCATTTTGTGGAGAAAAGCAAATGGAACAATAAAGCAAGGCTGAATTTAACAGAAAATTGTCTCCTGAGGATGTTTGCATGAATAAAGCATCAGAGTTTGAATCTCATCACTGCGATGTTCAATTCTCTATCATTTGCTTCCTTTCATTTCTAATGGAGTTTTGCTTAAATTTATGAAAATATATGAACTCCAAGTAGGGAGTAACTTATTCTAATCATATGCTTTTGCTTTCACACATCTCAGCACATGACTTTGCAGCTGATGACCAAAGATTTTTATGGACTCTTTTCTTATCTGTAATGAGGTAGCTGGAATGAAGGCAGACAGGCATAATTTTTTCCCAGAGAATTCCTACCAACATACTCTACACAACAGTCTAGTTACTACTACTAATAATACAGTACTAATCTCTTTATTCCTTACCACTTATTGGTCTTTTTGTTTCAAGAATAGGGGGGTCACCGAGGGGCACAATGAACCACCTCAGACTGAATGGTCATCAATGCAAAGAGAAAATGACATTCCCCAAGGCTGGACAAACTACATGAGAACGATTAGGACTTAACTTCAGATCAGATGGAAGGAAAGTTAACCAAGAGGAATTAGAGCAGGGAATTTCTGACTCCTTTACTTCAGGGGATTTATTTGAATCCTTTTTTTCTGAGGTTCAAAGCTCACCAACACTCCAGACAGTGAAATATATGTATTAAAATATATAATAATATTGTATATATGTATAATACTATCTGGCAGGTATATAGGCTTTTAGTGTGCAAAATACTTTACCAACATCATCTGTTTTTGTTCTCACAGTGGCCCTGGTAGGTGGTTGCCATTATTATCCCCATTTTACAGATGGAGAAATGGAGGAACAAAGATGTTAAATGACTTGCCCAGGATCACACAGCAGCAAATGTCTGAGGCTGAATTTGAACCCAGGTCTGCCTGAGTCTAGGTCAATGGTGTGGTAGAACCAGTTCTAACTGGCTGGTGAGAGCCCATCGTTAAATTCTCAATGTGAACATTTACACTTGGAAAAAACAGCGAATTCTGCAACTCTAGGCAAGATTTATTGTTTGTTGACTATCTAGACTTAAGAAAGTGATAGAGGAAATATTAATACTACAGATTAAGTTTAAAGGTGTGTCCTGCCTTCATAGTTTTTCTGGTTTTTAACCACTTACCCACCTTTCTTCTAGATCCCATATTCTATCCAGTGCACCTCTTAACCAACATGTACAATAATAAATATAGAGTAGTAACGCCCACAAAGCATCACACATGCTGTATCTCCTTATAACCCCTTGAGTTAGCTGCTACAGTTATTATAGCACTCATTTATAAATAAGACAACAGACTACAAGCTGTGTGGTGACTTGTCTATGGTTACACCATGAATGTGGGTTCAGAAACGAGCCTCAAATCCAGATTCTTCCTGAAACTAAATCCAGTGCATTTCCCCTTACCCCCTGCTGCTATTCACATTTTTGTATTCACAATTTAAGATTGGATGCTTTTTCATTCTAGCATCTTCAGGTAACGAAAGATTCCACATCAATTAATTTTCTAGAGGCAAAGCTTTTGTCTTCAAGTGCAAACATCTTTTAAAAAATTTATTCATTGTGGCAGCAAGGTTCCTTACATATAGGACAACTTCTTGCCTTCTTAAATAGACTACATTGAATATAATTTAACGTTCATGACTCAGGACCATCATTATGGATACCCATTATGTACTGTGATGCTCTCAGGAGTCATTGCCTTACATAGGGCTGTTTGACATCTGGGATAATGTAGTCCCAGATGACTTTCTGAGTTCTTGCACCCCTTTTAAAATGGAGATTCAGTTTTTTGCAGTCACACTGCCAGCTATCCCCTATCCCCAATGGCTTTCTAATTTACTGCTTCAATTTGGTTCTATAAATTTTTATAGAGCATCTACCTCATAGAGGCACTTTGATAAAGCTGCTGCTTATCTACAAGGGGCTCATTAGATTTGTGTTTAAAATAAGAATAAAAAAAGTTTGGAATAAGCTTACTGCTCTGCTATGAGGAGACTCTATTATATCTATTTTGGCTACTTAAGGGGCCTCTTAACATTTTTTCTTACTTCTTAGTTTTCCCTTGTTTTTTGGATGCCTGAGTTTTGTTAGGTAGGTACTCTTCAGAAAAACCAGGTTCAGATTTGAAGCCTTTGTTTTTTGATACAACTATTCTAAGCCCCACCTATCCTTAGTCACTATCATCCTACCATCTGGGACTATACCCTGAACGGTTCCATAAAAAAGGGAAATGGGTACAGACCAAAGGCAACCATTTGTGATGCAAATCTCCCTGTAGGGATTGTGGGTGCAGAGGTGCTAGGAATTATGGGGAGGGGGAAACCTATTTTCTCTTCCATCTTCATATTCCCATCACCTCCTTAGGTTTTTAGTACCATTGTCTTACTATTTCTTAGGGTCCAACCTTTCTTTGTCCCTCTGTCCTCACTAGGGTACAGACTAGCAGAGGATTTTCAGGTATAGGGGTGGCAGTCTCTATACTTTGGGGCAGGGAGAGGGAGAGGGAGTACGTCAGTCCCCAAGATGTCTGTACCTGGTGCAAAGCCCGTGAGACCTTGGGCTCTGGGTGTTAATAAATGAATTAAGCATAGTTTGTCAGTTTCCCAGCCTTCTTGGTTAGTCTTTTCCATCTAGTCTTTTCCTAATCAGTCAGTCAACTAGCATTTATTAATTATCTCCTTACTGTGTCAGGCATTGTGCTAATCCCTCAGAATATAAAGAGAGGCAGAGCAATCCTTGTTCTCAAGGTGCTTATTTGGAAAATATTTTCATTTCAAGAATGCAGGTTCTATTTTAAAATGAAAAAGCATATTTGTATTTGGCTAATTCTGCATTGCCACATGTTAAAGGCAAAGCATCGGCTTTTTATACATCTTTGTGAACATTATTATCTTAATACTAAGGCTAATTTTTTTAAACACACAAGAGAAAAAGATACATACAGAAGATATTTCACATACGAGAAAATGAAAGTGCTTCAACCAGGTGAAGATGTAAGCTGGCCCGAGCTAATGCAGAAAAGAAAGTGGAACTATTATCAGATGCAGGTTTAAATTGATTCCCTGTTTTCTCAAGATGATAACTGGGTAACATAATGAGCTTTATTTACTACGTATTTTCAAGTAGCTACCTAAGCTTTTAAAAAAGAATCAGACATAATAATAATGAGTTACAGGAGATACAGTATCACATTCGATCCTTTCAAGAAGTATGTGAGGTGAGTAGGATGGGTAAAATTGTCCCCATTTTCCAGGTAAGTAAACTGAGGCTCAAATTTTGTTTACTTGGCTAGAAGTAGTGTAAGAGGCACTAGAACCTTTAGGTCAAGAGGATGGGGGACGATCAGGGGCCTTGTTAGACTATAGCAAATAGCACATTGTCCTGGAAAGTGTGTAGCAAGCTTGGAGCACAGAAAGTCATTGCTTATCTCTACTCCCAGAATCTCAGACTAACGTAGATCTAGCCTGGAAATCAGGGAAAGGGTCATGCTGACTTTTCTCTTACTTCTTAGAAGCTTCCAGGATTCTGGATTCCAGTGCCTGGGAGGCACAGAATGGTAGCACTCGGCAGTCTTATATTGGGAACAAGATTTCCAAATAGATTACTAGAGAAAATCAATAGGTATAATGCATGCTAAGACTGATGGGATCTTGGATTCAGTCTCAGGCTGCTTGGCTTTGAAAAGCAGGTACATCCCCATGAGTGTTTGTCCCCTAGTTACTGCCCCCACATTACTTCCATAATAAATGGTGATTCGCAGGCATGTGGATAGAGCACAAGCTCTTACTCTCTCAAAATCTCTTTGTTTCTGGATCTAATCAAAGTCTCTGTGTTAGGAACTGGGGATACAGAAAAGAAAAAGATACAGTTTCTTCTCTCAAGGAGTTTATAGTCTATAGAATAAAAATGTCACAGACTTACAAATAAGTGTGATACAAGGTATATGACAATAGGAGCAAAGGAGAGATACAGAAGGGGGGAAGAAGAAGAATATTTATTAAAGCCCTACATGTGCCAACACTGAGCCAACTGCTTTACAAGTATTATTTCATTTGAGCCAGAAAATGCATCTGGAGAAAATTTGAGGAATGGGGAACTACTTTTAACTGGAAAAATCAGAAGGCTTCATGTAAGAGAAAGCACTTGAGCTGGACCTTGTAAACAGAGAATTTCAATGTGTAGAGAGAAAGAGGGATAATGTAGTCCTAGGCAAATGCATGGAGACATGGAGATCAGGGAATGCAAGAGAGAATGGAGAAATAGCTAGTGTATGCGTGTGTATGTGCATGTCTGTGTGTGTGTGTGTGTGTGTGTGTGTGTGTGTATGTGTGTGAAATAAGGACAGAAAAATTAGGCAGGAAGAAAGATTATGGAAGACCTAAAATTCCAGTTTGGGGAGTTTGTATCTTATCCAGTATTTAATAAGGATCCACTGAAGTTTTTTGAACAAGGGAGTGAAATGGTCAGATCTATTCACTGGAAGAACTACCTTGACACTGATGTGAAGGATATGTTAGAGAGGGAGAAGAATGGAGGTGGGGAGGTTACCCAGGAGGCTATTGCACTAGTCTAGGTTAGAGGTGATGAGGACCTGATCCGGTTTGGTGCCAACGAGAATGAAAAGGAAAGAGGAGAGGGAAAAGTTGTGAGCAGAGAAAATGAAGGGAAGGATATCATTCCTATCTCACTTCTGTTCTGTAATAATCAAGAAGATACACCTTTAAGAGTCATACAATTCATATATGACTGTTTGAATAAAATGATACTGGATTTTGCCATGTAGGGATCAAAGGTTGATTGGGTACATTGAAAGTTTAAGGGTGAGAGGGGATATCGTTTTCAGAATGGACTGAAGTCATCTCACTATTTTTTTAAAATATAGAATTGTTTTATAATTTTATGCCTTTGGACAACTTATTTTGTTTTTCATTTCTTCACCTGAAATGACAAATACCATGACACTTTTTACTCCAAGCACTGAGCATACCTAGAATGCTACCCTCTCCTCTTCCCCTCCACAGTCAAGTCCCACCCAACCCCCCAGTGCTTTGTGGAATGACACTTTCCTTACTTTTTCTCCTTCTTTTTCTTCAAGAAGACTATGGTCAGGGTCATAAGCAAAACAATTATTGACACACATCCTATGATGATTCCCACAATAAGTCCTATGGGAGGAAAGAAAACACAATCAGTAGAAGGTGGCATAAATCTGACTACTCTTTGATCTTTCAAGGGGTTGGGTCAGAACAGCTGGTTCTGGCTTCCTGAGGGAGCAGCTCTATTGATACTGATGTTTACCAGTTCTCAGATTGTAATTAAGCAAACCTGCCAGATTAAGAAGCATTGCAGGAGTGTTTGGTCTAAATTAGCAAGAAATGACAGAATGTTTCTTTAAAGAAATAAAATTGTAGTATTTTCAAAGCATACTACAATGGCTCAAATTAAGCTAATGAAGCATTATTTTGCAAAGGTCTTCAGGCAACCTGTGTTAATGAATAGCTTATTATGGCCCCACTTCTCTGAGTTTCATTTCCTTCTCTATAATACGAGGGGAGGAGGTAAAACTAAATGATATCTAAGGTCCCTCCCAGTTCCAATGTCCAAGATGTTTTTGTAATTTGCATGCTGATCACTTTATTTCAATAGCTACCTGAAGCAACTGAATTGGATTTGATCTATATGGTTCTTTTCAGCTCTGGATTCAATATCCTTTAGGGCAGAGAGGGACCTTAGAAATCAATACAACTACCTGGGTATCAAAAAATAGAGGCAATTAGTACATATAATGGCAAAGAGCATTGAATTCTGAGCCACAGAAGCTCAGAGTTAAAAGGGACCTCAGACGCCATCTTGTCTAGCCTATTATTTAGACAAGAATCTCTAATGTGTCAAAGCAGACAAGTGTTCATCCAGTTTTTGCTTGAAAACTTCTGGTAAATGGTACCCCAAAATCTCCCCACTTTACTTTGGATTCTAATTTGTTAAGGCTTTTTCTTTCTATCAAGCCTAAATTTACCTCTTTATACCTTCCACCCACTGCTCCAATTTCTGCCAAACAAAACAAGTCAAATTGCTTTTTCCAATACCTGAACACATGCCTCTTCCTAAAATTTTTTGTCTAGGTTAAGCATTCCTAGTTTCTTCAGCCAATATTCATTTGACATGAACTTGTGACCCTGTGCCGTCCTTATTTCCCTTGCTCTCCAGCTTATCAACATTCTTCCTAAAATGTGGTACCTAGAACCGAGCTCAAGATCAGATGTGATCTGATTAGAGAAGAATACATCCAGATTATCATCTGCCTAATGCTGACAGTATGCTTCTTCCATGCAGTCTAGGGTCCCGTTAGATTTTTAGCTCAGCATAATTGTGTGATTATGAAGACCTGTTTATTTTATTGTTGATACAGAACAAAACATATACTTGAAGCCTTTGGGCAGCGAACCATTTCTAATTCAAGATGTTAATCATGGATTCTTCTGATATTAAACTAGAACAAAAATCCTTCACCAAAATAATATTTAAATTATTTTACAAAACTAGGCAGTTTATGTAGTCTGTTTTTATTTAGTGAAGATTATTTAATATAATATGTATAATAATTGTTTACAAATAATTGACTCCTCTACCTTTTGAAGGATCTGTGAACATACTGTATCAAACAGTAGACCATAACATCTTGAGATGTTCCTCCTCCTTTTCTAGCTCAAAGCTTTCTTCTTTATCAGTTGTTCCTGGTGTGATACTAATGTTCCCTTCCTTCGATTCAATTTCTGCTTTTCCTATTACTCCCCAGATCTCCAGAATTTCCTTCTTTGTAAGCCCTTTTCCCTTTCTACTTTTCATGTACAACCTCCTCCGAGGGCAGTTGTTTTCTAGATAAGGGGAATGTGACTTGTCCAAGTTCTATCTGTGAGTTAGTGGCAGAGGTAGAACCTGAACCCAGGTTTTCTGCTTCCAAGCCCATCATCATAACGTGAGGCCACATTCAAAGTTAATCCCTCCATTTCCTCAGTCCTCATTCTCAACCCTGAGGACCCTGGCTTCTTAGCCCACACTCTGTTTAAACTAGTTTATCTTTTAAATAGCCCACACTCCTCTCCCCCAGTTTTCATGCTATATTTTTCATTGACTCAGACTAAAACATTTTTTTCCCAATAAGAATGAGAATGATAATATGACACATTTCAACTACCTTTGTCTTTCACTTACCTTTTGACCATCTTTTATTCTGTGGGTAATAGCCACTGGTAGGAGAAAGGAAAGAAATTAAAAAGCTATATTTCCTTACCAATGTTAATTTCTTCATCCTCATCCCAGAACAGGCTATTGTCAGCTGAAAGCAGACAAGCACACATTAGTTTGGGTTGTACAGTAAATGTCTCAAATTTTTGTTTATTTCTTTGGGGAGACAGCAAAACTTTACATGAGAACAGTCTAAAAAGACTGAGATTCTTGAGTCTAGAGAGGTAGAGGCTAAGAAAGGTCAGGATTGAAACATCTAGACCATGAGGAGCATGGGAAAGACTGCTGGATTTGTAGTCCAAAAAACTGTAATTTCAACATTCAGCTCTGTTACCTATCACCTTGTATGACTGTGGAAAAGTCATTTAATCTCTTGGAGGCCTCAGTTTTGTCATCTATAGAATAAATGAGTTGGACTAGATCTTTGATGCTAAACTCAAATAGAAGTAGGGGCCACTAATTCATATATAAGGATGTCTCTGGACATAGTATATTGACTTAGTTTAAAATTTAATATTATCTATATTTTATTGTATTTTTATTTATTTTGTTAAATACTTCTAAATCACATTTTAATCTGACTCTAGCTATTCAGGAGTGTTGTGTGTGACATCTCTGGACTTCATAAACTCCTAAGTCCAGTGAATGGTCAGGGTAAGGTGAATCCAGGCTTGTTCAGTGTTCACTAGAAAAACCTGGTGAAACATGTAAGTTCCATAAAAGGAAGGAATTCATCTCCCCACCCCCCACCCCCACTCCCAGAAGAAGCTTATGGAACCAATTACCCATAAGTGTTGGTAGATGTGAGAAATGTAAAAAAAATTCAAAAAACATAATGCATTTATTATATGCAAGATAGATTGCTAAATCTAAGGATATAAAGACAACAACACAGTCTTTGGATCTCAAAAGGGTTTAGAGCTATTTCTCAATGAGAGTCATAAATGGTTCCTAAAAGAAGTTGGGGGTATAGCAACCTTTGTGACTGAGTTCAGGGAGGGTTATTGTACCCTCCTACAAAGTGGACTTTTCAGCCAACTTTCTGTTGGCAACAGTATCTTGGACTGGAAGAGAGGTTGGATTGGCTTTTCTACATCAAAACTCTTTCTTTTCTAGGGTAGCTAGGTGGGATAGAACACCAGTGCAGGAGTCAGGAAAACCTGAGTTCAAATCTCACCTCAGACACTCACTAGCTGTGTGACCTTGGGCAAGTCACTTGACCCCAATTGCCTCATCTTGGGTCATCTCCAGTCATCCTGATGATTTTCTTGGCTCTGCTCTGTAGGATCCTGTTTCTTCCTCTCTACTTCTAGTTCTTAGAATCTCTGTATGGTTCTAAGATACCACCTTCCTTTTGTACAAATACCTTAGGGCATAATGAACATGAATACAGACATGCATGGGAAGGCTTATGAACTGATGCAAAGTGAAGTAAACAGAAGCAGAAAAAACAGTATATACAACAGCTAAAACAGTGTAGATGGAAAGCACAATTATAACAGTCCATCAGCAGGTGTCTATTAGCTTCTTCTGTTATCCCGTCCACATTGTGACTTTCCCCACTTCCCCACTGTAGTTTTGATATGTCAGGGATCAGAAAAAGAAATTAAATCAGAATTTTGAGGAAGTTTCATGGAAGCCACAGATGACATGCAAAAGCCAGCAGATGATGCAGAACCTCTGACCAAGTACTTAACCCAAATTTTACAATAAGGTACGGTGGGTGGTACCATAAACACCCCATAAAAGAACAAAAATTTAGATTTCTTATCTGGTATGAAGGAAGGGCCAAAAAATTTTGTGAGAATTTTTCAGATCACGGGGGCACATTGTCACACCCCTAATGCTTGAGCTATGGAAAGGATAACTATATTGTGTGTCAAGTATTGGAGATACAAATATAATAAAGGAAACAATCCCTGCTCCCAAGGAAAAAACACAATCAAAAATACAAACTGAATAGTGGGAAGTTATAATAAGGGAGGGGAGAAAAGGAGATGGATTTATTAAGTGCCCACCATGTGCCAGGTTCTGTGCTAAGCACTTGCCAAATATTACCAAATATTGTCTCATTTGGCCAAGCCTGACTCCAAAGAAGGAATAGGAGAAAACATCTCTTTCCTCAGCTCCTTTGCAGAAGTGCGGAGACTATGGGTATGGAACGATTTTCTTTCTCTTTTGTGTTATAGAAGATGGACACTCTGAGAAGGGAGGTGAGGGACACATTGGGAAATGTAGGTGATATAAAAGCAAAAAATATCAATAAAATTGATTTTAAAAAGAATTGAGTACAAAAAATGGGTAGGACATTTCTGAGGGGGATAATGACATGAACAAGGGACAAAGTATGTTCAGGGGAACAAAGAGTTATGAGGTTTTTTAAAAAATTTTCATCTATCTTATACAATTAACTAGGCTGTTTAATTTATTCTAATGACAAGATTTTCACATTCTCACATGGGCATTGGGCCAAAAATTACCCAGAATGGCTGTTAATCCTTTTGCACATGAATATGCAAATTTTCATATCCTCATTGGCAGTTATTCAAGAAGCATCCAATTGTGTCTATTATGTGTATATGTGCATATGTGTGTGCATATAGGGACATATATGTTCATATGTATACTTATATACATTCTACATCTGATACATTTCTAGATTTATCACACACCACAGCTCAGGCACATCACCTGCTTTTTGTGAATAACACCATAGGTTTCTTATCTATGATGGTTTCCAGTAGAAGGGATTCATTTTATAGGCCCATAAAACACTGCTGTAAGACTCTGACCTTTATTTCCTGATTCCCTTTGTTCTGACTTTGGTTTAGCTAAAGCCTACAGGCAAGAAAGGAGACAGTGAGGAATAGAGAAGAAAAATCAGATGGGCTTATTTATTACTGAAAATTTGAAGTATATTTTTATGAGTACTTAAAATTATATTTTTATGAGTACTTAAAAATGTATTTGATTTGGAAAGAGCTATTATTTTAGAAAAATCTAATGATGTTTCAGGACCAAGAAGAAATAAAAGGTTTCTTTAATTAAATATGGTAGAAGTTTCACTGGGGAGATAGCTTGGCTTGGATGAAAGTGTACTGAATCTGGGGTCAAGACCAGGTTCAAAACCCTATTTGTGACACTTGTTAGTGCAGTCCATGGGCAAGTCATGATAACTGGCATGTATGTAGTGTTTTAAAATTTACAAAACACTTTATATATTTATATATAAGATATATAAATTATATAAAAATATCTCATTTACTTTCCACAAGGTGAAACAGGCACTAATATTGTCCTCATTTTACAGATGAAACTGAGGCTGAGAGATATAAAATGTTTTGCCTATGATTTAGGCAATATTTAAACTCAGAACTTAAAAAGTCCAGCACTGTAACTGTACTATCTAGTGTCTTAAAGAACCATTTTTCTTATCGAGTAAGTGGAGATGACTCATAATACCTACCTCACAGTGTTATTTGAAAAACTTAAAAGTTACAAATGTGAACTACATTTATGACAGGGTTTGTAATCATATGAGTTTAGATAGGCATTGGATCACATCCTGTGCCTTTAAATGTAACTATATATGGTAAAAGCTTTCCCCAACATGGTTAGTTTACCAGATGGGATGAGGTCTAGTTATCTACATCAGCAGGCAATTTGTTGGTTTCTTATTTCAACTGATTCAAACAGGTCCCACTTTAGACAAGAAGTGCAACTTCGATAAGTAAAGATGAGATTTCTCAAGTGACTTATTTAAAAACATATGCTCTATTTATATTTTATTAAATGACACTAACAGCTGATTTGATTAAACTCCTTAGAGACAGGGATTTTACTCTTTCTTGTTCGTTTGTTTTTATTATTAGGGCCTTAGAAGCAGCTATGGAGGAGTGGGTAGAAAACAGAGTTCCTGTTCAGGAAGTTCTGAGTTCACTTGAACTGTAAACATGCTTCGGGCAACTTCCTAAGATTTGTCCACCAAGTCACAGAAGGGATGTTGACTTGCACTGGAGGGGAAATTCCTATCTTACGTTTACTCCTCTTGTGCATTCAGAGATCTTTTAAAAATGCCTATATTCCAGTGTCTTGAACCCAGGAGGCTCTTAAGTAAAACATGTTTAATTGAATCAAATTGAAATGGAGGAGTCCTTTGGTGTCCAGGTCTTGGAATGAAGCCTGTAGTTTTCACATTTAGAATCTTAATAAGACAGATTTAGAAGGCACATGGAGAAGCAGGCAGGGGCCGGATCCCAAATTTTGTTGTTGTCATTCAAGAGACGCAGTCTGGCTCTTCCAGACCCCCTGGACCAGAGATTGGTAGGCTTGTCCAAGCTCATGTTCATTGTTTCCATGCCACTCTCTGTCCATCTCATCCTCTGCTGTCCTCGTTTCCTTTTACCTTCAATCATTTCCAGTATCAGAGTCTTTTCTAATGAGTCTTGCCTTCTCATGTGACCACAGTATTTACACTTCATTTTCAGTAACTGACCTTCCAAGGAAGAGTCTGGGTTAATTTCTTTAAGTATTGACTGACTGTCTTTCCTTGTGGTCCAACGGATTCTCAAAAGCCTTCTCCAGCAACACAGTTCAAAAGCAGTGATTCTGCATCGCTCGGCTTTCTTTATAGTCCAACTCTCACAGCCATACATTGCCACTGGAAAAACCATAGCTTTGGACTATACAGACCTTTGTCAACAAGGGGATGTCTTGGTTTCTTAGCATGCTGTTCAGATTTGTTGTCACTTTCCTTCCAAGGAGCAAGCGTCTTTTAATTTCATGGCTGCAGTCTCCATCTGCAGTGATCTTTGAAGCACAAGGATATAAAATCTGACACTGCTTCCTTTTTTTTATCCCTCTATTTGCCAGGAAGTAATGGAACCAGTGGCCAAGGTTTTTTCAAGCCTTACAGAAGAAATGGAGGGTCAGGAGAAGTAAAATGTTACTGACCAACATTTAGTTAGGATAAATTCCATTTACCTAGAATTTCTTCATGTTTAAAGTGCCTGGAACACTATGCCACAAATGGGCATAGTGAATGTCAGCTGGGGAAGATGATGCATTTGGGTAATCAAGCTACATATGGCCATTCCAGCTGTAGTCTTTAAAACACCGTTGGGGCAGCACATTACGTTACTTATCCCCTAGTAACAACCATATTAGGCTGAAAATATGTTTTAGAATAAAATTAACTTCTCGTATTTTATTTAAATTGAATTTATGGTTGTAGTTAGGATTTTTTTGTTAGCTTTTTGGGGCTGGAGTGGGGCAGGGTAGTGCAGATGTGACAGCTTTTGTATTCCATTTACCCTCAGACCACAAGGCTAAACTGATTACTCTCATTTAAAAAAATGAATAAAATAAAAATGAATAATTTAAAATGTATTATTAAATACTAATACAGCCAACTAAGCTGGCTTGTAAGTATTTACATTTAGGTTAATTAATTTCACACATAAAATATCACCCTGACCATCTTCCTGTCATCTACCTTGCCAACCTAGGGGCTCTCTGTCTTTATTGGTAGGTAAACTTACTTATCCCATTAAATCTACCTGACCCAGCCTAGCCCAGATCAGAGCATCCTTCCTCACCCTAAAAGACCATTCTACTTGTGTAGCCTTTTCCACACTATTGGACAGCACCTTCTACAACTTCCATTTTAAGGAAGCCAGTTATATTCACTGCTTCATACCCAGCAGGGCTATGCCCCTGACTCTCTAGGCTCCTTTTATTCCCCACTATGTCCCTGAGCAGGTGCCTCTTTACAAGCTCTTCCTGGAGCGCCCTCCCTACCCCCTCAAGGTGGTACAGTAAATAAAGTGCCCAGCCTGGAGTTAGGAAGAGCTGGATTCAAATTTTACCTCTGACAGTAGCTGTTTGACCCTGGGCAAGTCACTTCACCTCTGTTTCTGTAAAATTGGGAAAATAAGAACACCTCCCTCCCAGGGTTGCTGTGGGGATCAAATAGATAATCATTTAAAGCACTTAGTTCCTGGAACATTCTTATTATTTCTAGCTTCCTTTTATGAGTTATCTTCTCTCAGAATATAATCCTCTTGAGGGCAAGCACTATCTTTTTACTTGTATTTGTATTTCCCAGTGCTGAGTATAATGATAGCTATTAATAACTGACATTAAACACTTTACAATTGGTATCGCTTTGTTCCTCATGACTCTGGGAGGTAGGTAATGTCATTATCTCCCTTTACTAATGAAGAAACTGAGGTATACAGTGAGTAGTTAAGTGACTTGCCCAGTGTCACACCACTGGTAAGTATCTGAGGCTGGGTTTGAACTTAGGTCTTCCTGGCTTCAGGCCCAGCACTCAGTAGCACCTATTGGTCCTGGCATAGTACCTGGTATATAGTTAGTAATTAATAAATGCTTGTTGACTAAACTTGACTATGCTTTCAAGCTAGTCATCTTCTTGCCATCCTACCGTATACCGTACCCCTGCCCGCTGCTTTTCTACCTCTTACTCTAAGAATCATAACCATAACTATTCCCTAGCTCCCATTTGCCTATATGTATTGCCTCCCCTTATTAAAATATAATTGCCTTGAGATGTAGTCTCACTTTTAAATTCCCATTTCCAGTGCTTAGCAAAGGACTTGGAATATAGCAAACGCTTTGTGAATGGTTTTTCTTATATTCACTTATTCCCAATAACTTCTCAGTCATTCCCTCTTAAGTCCCTAGGAGGATTCCTTATCTATTCATTGTCATGCACTCTTCCTTCTGGGTCTAATTATCCTAGGCTTCCTCTTTCACAAAGTTTCTTCCAGATTTCTTTGTTTTCCTCATAGATCTGCCTATTTGTAATCTCGTTATTCAATTATTTTACGTTACATTGATGCATGTGCCTATTTTAGGTTTCCAGTTATTTTTTTAATTATATACAACACTTGTGAAAATCTTGACCTAGGTAACCTTCTTGTTGTTTTGAAAATGCTTTCATTGTACATTCCCAATAATTTCATTATTGGGTTAAATGATATGATTATTTTTGTTTATACTTTTATGGCTTACAATCATAGATCTAGAGCTAAAAGGGAAATTAGAGGCCATATAGGCTAACTCCCTGGGCAGCTTCATGGTGCAATGGATGGAGCATGAGGGTTGGAATCAGAAAGACACATGAATTCAAATCCAGCCTCAGACACTTCCTAGCTGTGTGACCCTGGGCAAATCACTATACTCTGTCTCAGTCTCCTTATCTGTAAAATGAGTCAGAGAAGGAGATGACAAACCACTCCAGTATCATTACCAATAAAATCCCAAATGGGGTCACAGTGAGTCATACATGACTGAGCAGTGACACACTTCTCTAGAGAAAGAACATTAAGAAATTAGTAAACGCCCTTCATTTCATGAGATCGATATCTCCCTCATTATCTCTCACTAAATTCTCCTGTCTCTAATATGTAGCTCTCTATTCCAAAGATAAGGGACATCTTTAAAACAAATTTTTTTAAGCTTAGAATATGTCCTTGCTCTTTTATTGATCTAGCTTTATGGTTAGCTCTTATTGAAGGAGTATGGCATAGACAGAGAGTGGAAGTCTGTAAGAAGTGAGTTCCAATTCTAACAGACTCTTACTAACTGTGTGACTGACCAAATCACTTAACCTTCCTGTGCCTTAGTCAACACTCCAAGACAAGGACTCTTGACCTTTTCTGTGTCATGGAGCCCTTTGGCAATCAGATGAAACCAGTGGACCTCCTTTTAGGATCATTTTCTTAAGTGTATCATAAAAAATATATAAAACCACAAAGGCAGCCAATTATATTGAAATATAGTTATCAAAATACATGTTTAAAAGGAAAACAAAACTTCCCTGGCTTATGTACCCCTGTTGTAGGACCCTGCAGTGTCATTGGTAGGTTGTGGCCTGTAGGGAGAAAGAATCTCCACACTGAAAAGAACATATAGAGCCTTAAACAGCTCTAAAAGGTAGTTTCCACTTTTAGTCTTGGTTAGGGGCCACAGTCACAGGCTCTGTTCTCTCAGGACAGTTCCAGGCTCTTGTTCCCTGGATGGATCCCTTGAGGATGTGCTTTAATCATCTGCCTTAACCATTAGAGGAGGCAGTAGTGTCTATAGTTATCACACTTGAAGGAAGCAGGGAGACCAATACCTTCTGTTGCAAAAAAACCCAAAGCCAAAACTAGATGACAGATGGGACAAAACAATGACAGCCTTGCCATTTGTGAAGCCTGTGCCATGTTTGAGAGTGGAGTCAAGTTATTGACACAGTTAAGGAAATAATCTGAGTGAAAGTGCATTCATAATAACTAGGGGGGAAATGAAAGAAATACCAATAACTTCTTTCTTGCCCCAGTCCTTTATGAGCTCTGAGATCCTGGGCAAGTCATGTGACTCTGTGAACCTCAGTTTCCTCATTAATAAAGTGAGCAGATTGGATTTGATGGCCTCTTAAGCCCCTTCTAGCTCCGAAGCTCTGCTTCTTTTTGTCCTTAGCACAGCAAACTCTCCGAGGCATGGAGAAACCATATCCAAATACAACAAGTGTGTCTCCCTTTAGTCTGGCCACATCAGGTTAGGCTTATCAGACCTCAACATGTCATGTCCCCTGTGTGAGAGACAGCCCTGAGGTAGATGAAAAGAAAGATCCTTTCTGCCTGGTGAAAACCTATGAAGGATGAAAAATGCCGGAGTTTTTGCCAAGCGAGACACATTAAAAAAGAAAAAACCTTAGTGTGCTTGAAAAATAGATTTCAGAAAAAAAAAAAGCAAAACTAACAGAAAAAAAAAGCCTAGCCAAAAACACCCCCAAAAGCAAAACTAGACTTTTGTAGGAAAAGGAAGCCTTGGTAAGTATTTTAATAAATCCTGTCAAGTGAGGATTATGATGGCACAGTTTGAGGTCTGGCATGTGTTTGGAATTTTGAACAGGGCACATGTTTGATGTCTGTTCTTGGGCTGGAGAAAAGACATTAGCATTGTGCATTATTAAAGCACAGTGAGTCACAGCCATCCTGCATTTTCATTGTTTAACTATGCTCATTGGAAAGTGAGACAGCCTCCTGGTCAGGAAGACCTGGGTTT
Organism: Potorous gilbertii; assembly: GCA_028658325.1. NCBI lineage: Eukaryota > Metazoa > Chordata > Mammalia > Diprotodontia > Potoroidae > Potorous > Potorous gilbertii. The sequence goes on along the minus strand of CM053769.1, from coordinate 577,434,269 downwards.
TAAATCATGGCTGCCTAACCCTGCATCATTTGACTTAGCTATCGGCTGCCTGATCCTGGGCAGAGATGTTTATGTCCAAGACAGCTTTTAATTGGGAAACAGTTCCTCCTCTGTATTAATTCAGGGAGTTTCCCTATGGAAAGATTCTTATACTAGTGAAATCATAGTTCTGGACCAAAAAACCCCCCCAAAACTAACAACTCCCCCACCAACAAACAAATAATACCCAACCCACCTCCTCAAACAAAAATAAACAAGAGATGTAACATATTACATACGAGAATGGGGTTAAATGATTTGATCAAAGATCAAAAAAGGAAAAGGGCCAATCGTTGATCAAGGCCTGGCTCCAGATGGTCAGCCTACTACTCTTTGGTACCCATGTAACATTGAGAGATTGAGGAAGATCCCTGGCATATAAAGTGAATCTCCTGTGTAGCTTTTATAGAAAAACATGGACAAGAGCCTTAGACAATGAGGTATGAATGAAGTAGGGGCAACTAGGTGGGTAGAGTGCTGGACCTGGAATCCAAAGGACCTGAGTTCAAATCCAACCTAAGATGCTTACTGGAGGAGTGACCCTGAGCAAATCACTTAACTTCTCTTTCCCTCAGTTTTCTCATCCGTAGAACAGGGGAAATAATAGCACCTACCTTCCAGGGTTGTGGTGAGGATCCAGTGAGATAATAACTGTCAAGTGCCTAGCATATAGTAAGTGCTGCATAGACACGGAAAGTCACATAAATTTTAGAGTCAAAAGGAACTTGAGAGATTCTTTAGTGCTGAGGTGTAAAACACATGGTGGCATGCAGCCCACAATACTCCTGAGTGCTGACCAAATCAGATTAAAATGTAACCGGAAATGTCTTACAAAATAAATAAAATGCAATACAACATAGATAATGTTAATATATGGTTTTCTAAGTCAATCTGAGGCCTGCAGGGGTTGTATACTAGCCCCTGCTTCTCTTTGATTTTGACACCACTGCTCTGGCACATCCTCTTCATTTTACAGATGGGTAAATTGAGGCCCAGATGGATGAAATAGAACACTGATTTCTAAAATTCCAATTCAGTGCTCTGCTTAATACGATCACCCCCTCCCTTCGATGCTGCAAGAATCTCACATTACATCACGCACATGGTAAGTGCTTAATAAATGTTTGTTGAATTGAATTGGATCCTGGATAAATCTAATAAATAATAATAATAAATAATCATCAAATGACGTTCTACGTTTTTACATTTGTCTCTGTTAAAATCTGCTATTTTCTTCTTTAAATTATGTTGCTTTTTCCCCATACAAAGCAGAAAATAATTTATTCCAAAAAGAGACAGAAATTTAATTTAAAATTATTTGGAAAATAGAATCTATTGTGCATACACTTTGGCCAAGGATAGTATTGCTAGAGCCATACCCCCAGGAGATCAAAGAAAGAGGGAAGGCCCTGGATATATAAAAATATTTATAGCAGCTCTTTTTGTGGTGTCAAAAAAAAAAAAGGGAACCAATGGGGTGGAACATCATTTGGAGAAAAGCAGAACAAATTATGGTATATGGATAAAATGGAATTCTGTTGCGCTGGAAGAAACGTGAAATAGCTTCAAAGAAGCTCAGGAAGAATTGTATGAATGAATGGATGGCAAGTGCCATAAGCAGAACCAGAGCAACTTAGACTGTAACATCAACACTGTAAAAACAAACATTTCTAAGAATTTAAGGACTGAGAAACTCAATGACTAACCATGATTCCACAGGACAGATGAAGGGGAGCACTGACCGCTCATGACTAAAAGATGAAAAACTAACACATAAAGTGAGAAACACATTTTGTAATGTTCCAGTGTAGTCATTTTCTCGACCCTCCTCTGAACTAATCTCCTGGTGATAATGAAAATATAGTCATGCGTCCTACTGTAGGAGTCATAAATCTATCACTTCTTTTTAATGCAGTGAATAGGGGAAAACAGTTTTCAAGCGCTTAGATTCCCAAGAGGAAAGAAAATAATATTCACTTCACTAGTCATAATCTTCTTTATCCAAAGAACCCATACTCCTTTCTTGTGTTTGGTATATACTTGGGATCAAATGGGCACACCTTTTAACAAAAGGTAATTTTTTTAAGTGTATAAAAGAAAAAAAAATCCTGAACTTTAGAATAAAGCAAAAATTCAAGTATAGTGTAACTATTTAAAGCAGCTGGTCTCCAAAGAGATGAGTTAAGGCAATCTTTTGATTAAGAAATGCTTTAATAAATAGAAGACTTGTCTTCTTTACCTAGATGCAAGAGAATTGTACAGATTATCATTTTCCTCAAGGCTAGCAATATGTGAAATGACAGGTGGTTTCATTTTCAATTTGTGGTCCAAAGAGAGGGTTGAACTACATCAGAATAACAGTCACCCAAAAGAAATGGTAAAAAATCATACAGGTTACCAACTGATGATGATACTACAGTTGGGACCAAGATGTTACTGACCCCCCCCGCCCTTACTCTCTGCTATCTAGAACATGTTAGTTCATGCAATGATGAACTCAGGAGAGGTCACTGCAATGGGTCTTCCTTGGCCTGGCATCACTCACTAACCTTACTCCTGTTTCTTTGAATTGTTCAGACTGTTTTTTATTATAATGTTAAGCACATCAATACTGTCCTTTTGTTTGCTGAATTGAATAAAAGAGTCATTTCTCCTCTGTGACTCATCTATCTTAATGTAAAGCTCCCCACATCCTTCCTCCTTACCTGCCTCTGGAACACATCTCTGAGAGCATTCCCTTCTGGTGAGAAATCTGTTTCCATTTCCTGCACACCCTCCATACAAGAACTTGAGGCATTTCATCTCCAGGGCATCAAAGTACCACATTGTATGGGATGCCCTGCAGGATCCTGGATCTTTTTCCATTAGGCAAGCTCTTTCTGTTCAAAGGAAAAAAATGCATATATTAGAAATTAGTCTGTGTGAAAATGAGGAAAGTTAGAATCATAGATTTAGAATCTACAGACGCTATGGAGTCCTTCTAGACTAATCCTCTCATTTTACAGATGAAAAAAATTAAAGCCCAGAATGAAGTAACTTGCCCAGGGTGACATGAGAAATGGGAGAGTCAGGATTTGAATCCACTCCCTCTGACTTTTTTGGGGGGGAGGAAGAAATTGGGGTTAAGTGACTTGTCCAGGGTTACACAGCAGGTATCTGAGGTCGGATTTTTGAACTCAGGACCTCTTTACTCCAGGGCTGGGGCTCTATCCACTGTGCAGTGTAGCTGCCCCCAACATAAATGATCAGATTAGTGTGTTATGAAGCCGAGTAGGAGATAGGTACCGATGGAGTGGGGGATGATCCAAGACAGTCTGGTCAAAGTACTAAGTGAGCACTGGTTGATTTTTGGAACTGTCAGTCCTTTGGAAATCACTTAACTTTCTCTTACAAAATCCCTACCCTTGCCTGGGGGCCTATGCCACCATAAATTGTATAACTACCTTCTCCCCCAGCCCATACACATGTTCTAACCTTTCCGTTGAAATGCTCCCACCCAAGTCTGCCTCCCTTAACTGTCACCCATACTCTTTCCATCCCACTTATAAATGTACCTATCCTGCCACCTCTGTTCTCATAGGGTCCTGTTACATGTTTGGCTATTTTGACAGACTAAATTTTCAATAGCGTAGTAGGAATCATTAACAATGTCATAGTTACCTTCCATGGTTAATTAGACTACATTTTGAAAAAGAGCTTTTATGTTTTAACCCCAAAGTGAAATTTTAATGATAAGAATTTGAGTCATTGTGGCAGATCTGGCTGGTGGATAATTTGGGGCAAAGGTCATAACAAATAGTCAGTCATCTACTCTAATTATGGCTGTTGCTACTTATTCCTGAAACCATGGCAAGGCTGTGTTTATGAATGTATCCTGACATAATCAGACATACATCTACCCTCATGATTCCCCCAAAATCACCTGTGATACTAAAATTCTTTCACCAACAGAACTGAAAACTGAAATTCAAGGACACCCTTCAAAAGACCAAGCCCTGAAGCGTGACTCCCTTTTTCCTCTCTCTTGAATTCTGAGAGATGGAGATGGTGCAAGTAATATAATTTTAGGAATAATGACATTTGAAAATTTCCTTAGAAAAAGAATATTGGCTTGATGATTTTCTCAAGCTGCTTGATATCCTCTGACTGGGGAATTCTGTCTAGATGAGAAGGCTAGAATGGAGAGACCTTCCCCCCACTAGCCTTTGCTAATGCTAAAACATTTAATATGTGTCTGTATCTCATAGAAGCATCTTCTTCCACCTTACTCTCCTCACCACCTTCCTGCAATACTCACTGATCCAGGGACAATGGCCCCCTAGCCGCTAGTTCCTTGAGCAAGAAGTTCCATTTCAGACTCCAGGCATGTTCTGCCTTCTCAACTCTGCTTTCTGACTTCCCTCTATCTTCAAGTCACAGTTAAAATTCCAGGAAACTTTTCCCAATTTATTTTAATCCAAGTGCGTTCTCATTTATTTGTTTACTATTTATCATGTATATATCTTATTTCTATATAGTCATTTGCATATTGTCTCCTCCTTTGGATTGTGAACTTCTTAAAGACAGGGACTGTCTTTTGTTTTTATTTGCACCTCCAGGACATAGCACAGTTCCAGGCGCACAGTAGGCACTTAATGAATGTATACTGACTGACTGATTAGGAAGAGACTAGAAGGCAGGACACTGGTATTATATTAAAAGTGGCTTCATGATATTAAAACCCTGTTGGTTCTTTCTCTTTTTTCTTAATCATGTTTAGAAATATACTTAGTAGTGGTTAGGGTGGAGTATGGAGGGGAGGGAGGGAAAGGGAGAAAAAAAAGAAATTTACATGATAACTTTGTTATACATTTTAAAGGAACAGCAAATTGTACATAACAGATTTGCAGTTTTCATATGCAATCATCTTTTTCATTATACTGTGGTATAGAAATGGTTGTTTTATTCCATAAATTAAAAATAAAAAATATAGCCATTATTGATGGAGCTATGAGTTGGTTCATCCATTCTGGAAAATTTTGAACTATACTAGAAAAGTTGCTCAATTGTATATACCCTTTGACCCAGTGAAATCAGCGTTGGGCATAGATCTCAAGGACATCAAAGACAAGGGCGAAGAAATATGTAAAAAATATTTATAGTAGCAAAGAACTTGGAGGAAACTGGTGTCCATTAACTGGGAAAATGGCTGAATAAGCTTTGGAAAAAAAGTTGAAAAAAATGTAACTGTGATCAAAAAAATGACCAACCTTGGCTTCAGAGGACTAGAAACAGAACCTATTCCTCTCCTCTTGTCATGGAGGTGACAGACAGTACGGTATGGAGTGAAGCATATGTTGCCAGACATGGATGATGTATTTTTTTGTCTTTTGTTTTTGCTTAATTGTCCTTTTTACTACAAGGGAGGATTTTAGGAGGTAGGAGATTATTGGGATTTTTAAAAAAGCATTTGTTATGGAAACTGGCATAAGCACAGAGGGCCTCTGAAAACATCCCTCCACAAGGAGAGAGCTGGAGAACATGCTTCCAGGAGAGAAGTGACGTTATATAGTGGAAGTACCCTTGAGAAACTTGAGTTTACGTGGAAGAGATTCTATAACTGGTCCCAGCCCGCTAACCTTGTGATTAGGGGAACCATTTTTCAATTGGCTATGGAGGCATTCAGAAAAGCACTAGCAATCAGAACTGTGATCCTGTGAAAACAGGCCTCTGTCTTTCTCCTTCACCATTTTTTCTCTCTTTAGTTTTAAGTGAAGGAGATTAATTTGGATCCTGTGAGTTTCCAAAGGTCAGAAGAATGAGCCCTGCCATCCCTGCACTGAGGTTTTATAGCCAACCCAGCCTTCATTTCCCAAGGAGCAAGGAGTGATTCTTCAGGAGTGACTTTCTGGACTCAGGTGAGGGACAGCAGAGACAAGGATTTGTCCGGCAGTGATGGATGATTCATTTGGATGCAAACTTGGGATCAATGCTGTATGGGAACTGTGCTAAGAGTGATTCTATTCCCCCACTATGAATCCACTCCCCACACCCCACTGAGACTGAGGTGGGACAAGGAAAATTGAGTCCCTGAAGTCTCAGAGGGAGGAAGAAATGTCTGTACTTTTGCTCTTGATTTATCTTTGAAATAAATATCCCTACATGTAGAAGCTAATTTTAGTTAAGTTTACAAATGAAACTGCAACGCCAGTCATCACAGGGACATACAACCTGTGGAGACTTGAGCCAATGTAGTTAGGGAAATAATGCCCCCAGACCTCTTAGGGTACCCATAGGACTCCAAGAAGAAATGTAACAGTTTGGATCTAGGATACTACACCAGAAAGTGCTTATTTTGTGTCAATGAGATATTTATTTTAAAAAAAGAAAGATTTCCTATTGTGTTTGTTCTATAGAAAACACTGAGTCAATGAAAAAACTTAAGTTTAGCTCCAAGGTTATTAAATATTATTTCATTTCCTCAATAGATGATACAGAAAAGAGAAATAGATGTGTCTAGGACTACTGGACCACTAAGATTCAAATTTCAGGAACCTTATAACCAAAGCAAACAGACAAGAGATGAAGGTAAATCTTTGCCTGTAGCTGGGGATGAGATGTAAGGTGCACTTGGGTGTTCACTGGAGGATCAGTAGGGATTATTGTTATAGGTAAGAAGACGACGAAACCCACGAAAAATGGATAGTCAGAGAGCTGGCCTGCTTGGTGCTGGGACCAATAGTGAAATTGGCTAGGCAAGTAGAAATAGAAGAAACAGCCTAATTTTCTACTATTCTCCTTTATATTCTCTATTTGACAAACTGAACTTTGAGCTATTCCCTGAATTCAATATGCCCCCTTTTCTGTGAACTTATAAAATTGTCCTCCATGCCTGGAAGCCATTGCTACACATTTGCTTCTTAAATTCCTTATCTTTCTTCAGGGCTCAGTTTTAGGGGTCACCTCCTTCATTCTCCCACTTTTTAGGATCTTTTCCATTTTCAAACATTCCTTGAGCTCTCTGTCTTGTCTCTTTGACTCTTTCATACCTTATTTCTCAGGGTTGTTATGATAATGAAATGAGATAATGTTGTGTGTGGTGTTTTGTAAACCTTAAACGCTATATAAATGCTGGATATTGCTATTGTAATCATGGGGCTGGAGGTGTATGTGACTGGCCAATGAGGGTTCAGTCTTGAGAGCGTGCTGAAATTCACCTTTCCTGGTGGCTTATAATAGAACATTCATAGATATTCCTTGCTTGGTTTCAATCCTTCCATGGAACTTTGGGGAGTCAATTTCTGGCATGTGTACCTGAGGGCCTAGAGGGCCTAGTACTGTGTGATGGCAAAGATTCCTCTGGTTGTCTGAAAAGCACATCTAACTCAGGAACTACAGTGTTTATACAAAAGATTTAACCAATCTATTTTTCATCCTCTTCCTTGGAAGCTTCCAATTAAGGGGGACTTTCGTGAGCAACAAGATCACGAGGTGACCAGTGAGTTCAGGATGTCCTGAGTTCATCAGAGTTTGCACTGGTGGTGAGAGCTGAATGGTGGCCCAAGGCTCTGCTAAGGCAAAGTCTGCAGTGAGAATGTAGGTCTCTAAGAACAGAAAGACAGTACCAAGGAAAGTGGAAGCTTCAGGGATCATGATCCTTTGTGCTGAAGAGAAATTCTGGCCAAAGGTAATAATCCTCCAAACCCAGCAGAAAGTTATGCCTATAGGGAAGAACCTCACAAGGACTCCACAAGTAGGGAGAAGGAATTCTGGGTCAGGAGTCTGGAACTGCCCGTGGCTACACATATGCTTCACTACCATTGGACTTTAGGTTTGAGTCCATTTTTCCCAGACACCTTGACTGTTCAAGGAAAGAATGTACCCCCAGTTTGGGGAATATTATGTAATTTCTGTCTTTGCTATAGTTTCTTAGTAAATATCTGTTTTGTAAAAACTAAATGATGCGAGTTGGTGGATTGATACTGAGGAAAATACCACATAACTCAGGAACTACAGTGTTAGAAATTATAACTGTCAAGGTTACTTCTCTAGGAAGGAATAATATCTGCCAATCTAGGGATCCAACATGACAGTTTAAGTGAGAGTTGGATGGGTAGCTCAAGGCAGGGTACTAAATTATCATTCTATGTCAATATGCCATAGCCTACCAGTGAAATCTATGCTCCTTGAAGACAAAGAATGTTCAGGTTTGTTTGTTTTTATGTCCTTTTATTTTCAGGGTCCAATAAAGTATCTTGTACATAGTATGTGCTCAACAAATGTTTGTAGAAATAAATTTAATGGAGAGGTTGTGGAGCAAGTAAAATCTTAGATTTGCAGCTTGAAGAGGCCTTTGAAGTCCAACTCTCAATTTTATAGTTGAGGAAGCAGAGGCCCAGGGAGGCTAAACAACTTATGAAGTAGGCATTGGCAGAACCAGGATTGGAATCCAGGTTCTCTGACTCCAAATCCAGTACTATTTTTTTTTTTTGGAGGAGGGAAGGTAAGGCAATTGAAGGTTAAGTGACTTGCCCAAGGTCACACAGCTAGTTAGTATGTCAGATGTCTGAGACTGGATTTGAATTCAGATCCTCCTGACTCAAGGGCTAGCACTCTACTCACTGTGCCATCTAGCTGCCCCTAAATCCAGCATTATTTGACTTTCTCTTGCTGACCTATCTTTGTCTCTATCTCCCCCTATTCCCCAAAGGAAAGGGAGAAAACTAATCAGGAGGAGAGAAGGGAAACAGGACACAGTAGTGAAGAACATTGTATTGAGGAATATTTAAGAGGAGATACATTGCAGGGTTAATGTAAGATATCTGGTCACCTTATACTAAACAGATACTTTCTTTGTCCTTTGCAATATTTTATCAGTCATTTAATATCTTATGCTACTGCTCTCCCAAACAGCTAGAATTAATTGCTACTGAGAAAATAAATCTTTTGTGGGGTGTTCTAGATACACTTTAAAATTCTGTTATTTTTATGAATGGATAAAAAAATGAAAAAATTCTTAAGCACTCATTAGATGCCAAATACAAGCAGAAAGAAAAACTGTCCTTGTTCTCATATAGCTCACACACTAAAAGGGAGACACAACACTTTCAGCCACATTGTGAGTGGCAAGGCTCAGGAATCCTAAGGATGCATACATTGTCTGCCCACAGGAATGACCCACTACCGCTGGGAGTAAGAGGAGAAGAGTTAAGAATCATGGTGGGGGGGAGGTAAATGGAGGCCAGTGTCCAACCAGGAGGGGAAAAGGGGAAGGGGCTGTTGACCAGGAGGTTGAGGGTAGGCTTCCCCTTATTATATTAATTACTGACCTTAATCTTTTCATAAAACCAAATGTTTTAGAAAGAAAGAGGCTTTCTCAGCCAAGAAACATGGCTATTTCAAGTTGATTAAAGGCTCCCTAAGTTATTTATACATTCTGGGACATCATCTCATCTCTGAATGCTTTTCATTTAGAGAATGAAAGGCGAAAGGAAAAAAAATACCCACAAGAGTGACTCAAAGTTTATGGAAGCAACAGGTAACTCTTTTAAAGAAATAAACAGTGGGCCCATTGTGGATTTGTTCTGCCTAGTGATTTACCTCTAGGAGGCACCCTGACATAACACACCATGCCATTTTCCCAAAGGCCTGTGGGAGGTCAGTTCACAGCTCAGAGACTGATAGAACTAGTAGAGTTGGAAGCAACCTTAGAAATCTAATCTAGCAGTCTTATTTTCCAGATAAGAAAACTGAAGCCCAGAGAGGGTATATGACTTTTCCAAGGTCATATCACTAGCTAGGAAAGCACTCAGGCTCTATACTGTCCCAGATTCTATCTTGAGGCTTTCTTATTTGCTCTCCAGTTGGCATTTACAGTTCTGGGGAAAATTCTGGAGAAGCATGGGCAGGATGTGCCCTTAGCTGCCATTCTCTTTCTAATTTCCTTACTTCTAATCAGCTGCGTGCTTTCACATGTTCTTACCCATGTTTGTACCATCCATACTCTGGAATTGATTTCTGACCTAGCAAGAAGCATATAAAAGACTCCTGAGTGGCTTAGACTCTTGCCTCAGAATCTGACTCACCTTGGTTGCTGGTGTCTCAGTTCTCTGTCTCACCTTTGTCTGTGCCTTTATTTTCTATGAATCTCTTATTTCATGACCTGGAAGACTTTTTGTTGGCCACCTTGTCTTTCACTTCATTATTCATGTCCACTACTCCAGTATAAATAACTGATGCCTTTTCCTTGAACTCCAGTACTCAGAGGCACCCCGGACTTGTCTGGCCTACTAGTTTCTCACATGTTCCTGTGCCCAGTTTTGTGAATGAACCTTTACTAACCCAATTTCACTGCCATATCTCAGTGGCAGATGTTTACCCTATATCTACTTCTTATCCTCCTTTCCCCCAACCCATGGCTGACACTTAGACCTTGAGTGTTTTTAAAAATTGTTTTTGATTCTCTATCTCAGAGGCAGGACCAAAGGTTAGGAAACCCATTTGGCCTATATACCAAAGCAGACCACACTATCACTGGTGTATCCCTTTATATGTAGCTCACAGGAGCAGGCTATTGTGCTCATTCTTGTCTCTAAATCTTCCCTTCCTACTTAGAATAACTGTCTCTGTTACTTACACTTACCTAGAATCTACTCATTTTTCATAGTTCAGACCAAGTTTCACCTTCACTGTGAAGCCTTCCTTGTGAAAAAAAGCACTGGACAGGGAGTCTGAATGTCCACTTTAGTTTTCCCTCTGCCATTAGCTAGCTTTGTGACTTTGGGTGAGTCATTGAAATCTTGTGGGTTTCAGTTCCTCATTTCTTCCAGTAAAGAGAATCCTGGCCAAGATTAGAAATCCTCTTATTGTGTCTAGCCTTTGCTTTTTGAAATGCCACCAAGGGAGGACCAATTTTCCTATTAATCCATAGAATAATAGGATCTTAGAACCCAAAGAAAGCTTAGAGAAAATAGCCTTTTGAGGTCAAACCCAAGATCAGGAATTGGTCAACTTGATCCCAAGACCTCTGTAGGGGCTAGGGCCCCAGGTCATATATGGGTGAGCAACATGAGGCCCAGAGAAATGAAGGGACTTACACAAGGTCACTGAGTCAGTAAGTAGAGGAGACAGCATTTGAACTCAGTTCTTTTGATCCTACATCCTGTATTCTTTCTCCTATATCATCTTCAGACCTCAGATGTCCCTCAGACTTTTTGAGAGAATAGGCCATTTTAGTTTCAGTAGGGGGAATGTCAGAAATCTCTGACTCCATAAGGGAAGGCAAGGAACAGGTTACTAACAATAGAAGCTTTGAGTGAAATAGGGAAGAAGGCAACTCTGCTGCTTTCACTCTTCTACCTAATTGGAATCCTGACAAACCACAAAGAGGGGAATGAGGCAAAGGGAGGTTCCATGTGCTGACTGCATCCGACTTGGCAATTTACCAAGCAAGTGTTTACTAGCACACCCTGATCCACTGGTTAATCTTTTCTCTGTTTAGTTTAAGTACTAAACAACTCTCTTAGGTAGGGTAGGGTACTTTGTCACCTTTAAGATCTATCTAATAATTGTTGGACTTACTTTGACATTTTAAATAATGTTCAACCATTAGCTAGATTGGACGGACCCTGAAGTTGAGGGAGGAGAAAAACTAGAAGTGTTGAACTGCATGTCTCAATGCCTACACTTGCTAAATGACCTCAGAGCCAGGTGTGTTATTTCATAGTGGACAGGATCTTGTACTTGAAGTCAGACCAATTTAGATCAAATCATACCTGCAACATTAGCTAGCTGCATGGCTCTGGGCATGTCATTTAACTTCTTTGAGACTCTGTTTCTTCACCTGTAAAATGGAGATAAGAATGCATTTGGCACTTATCTGACAGGATTGTTCTGAGCTTCAAATAATATAATGTATATGAAAAGCCCTTTATAGTGCTAAAAATAGTAACTATTATGATGATGTGGTGCAAGTGGATATAATGTCATGAATGAACTTTGGAGAAAAGGAGTAAAAGACGTCATTAAGGAATTATATGATAGGAAGAGAAGGTAGACTGATCCCTTGACAAAAATGACAGGTGGTGGACAATCAGAGGGCTCCACTGTCCCTCTAGTGATGACAGGGGAAAGTAAAGAATGTATCCAGTATGGTGGGCAGATCCACCAGAGGGAGAAGTATGGGAGGATTTGGGTAAGATTTACATAACGTGGGTCAGGCCCAAATGAACTACAATCTACATCAATGGAGGAAAATCCTAAAGGTCATCATAAGATTACACATCTCTTGGGGTAATTGAAGATGAGGATGAGGATATATAGACTAAGTATTACTATATTAAATATTATATCCTATATATGATATGTGTATATGATAGTTTCTTCCTTGGTCCCCATGCACAGATGAAGGCTATCCACTAGGGCTGCTGTTTGGCTGTGGGTCCAAGTATTGACAGAAGTCCATGACATGTGACATAGTGTTTCCAGAGAAGCAACTGGTGAGAAAAGGCAGTGTAGAAAAAGTTAAGAGAAAGGGAAATTTGAAGGTAAAAATGCTCCAAATGGTAAAAAATATGTTAGTGTAGTTTTGATTTATGATTTGAACATATGACAAGTTAAGAGTGGTTGATCATTGGACTAGTTACAAGGTGATGTTTTCTTTTGACCCCAGATATACTTAAAGACCATTGAATAAATTACAGAGCTTTCTCCATCTTATTAGTGGAAGAAGCACCTTTTGCTGACAAAATTACAAATTGTTAAAGTGCTGAAGTATGTTAGTTTCTATTAACCTTATCATGGTACAATGAAAAAACACTGACTCTGAAGTTAGAGGACCTGGGTTCAGATCCTATCTGCCTGTGTGATCTAGGCCACTTCACCTTGGGTCACTTTACTTCCTTAGCTTCAGTTTCCACATAGGTAAAATGGAGAGACTGGATTAGACAACCTCTTGTATCTTTGACTCTGCACACCAACAGCTTGAGAGGAATGATAGAGCATGATGTGACAAATGGATGCTGTTGAATTGTTCTTAGAACTTGAGACTCCCAAGCAGCAGTAGCCAAACTATGATAATGAAGGGTTCCTTGTAGAACAATTGTTCAGTTTGTTTTTTTAATCACATGACTCCCATATACCTCTTGTCTATTCTTCTATCTTTCTTCTTCTTCCTCTTTTTTCCTCTCCAAATTCCATTTCCTTCTCCTTTATTTTCCTCTTTTCTATTCTTTCCCCATGTGTTCCTAACCTGTCATCTAGTCAGAGCCCTCCTGAAGGGTACAGGTGATAGGGGCAACAATCTTCATCTGGCAATAAAAGAAAGATTTAAAAATTTCAACAAAGGCAAAGTGTTTGGGGGCAGTGACCCATTTGGAGATGTCTGAGCCTGAGCTTGGTAATTTTATCATCACAAAGATGTTTAGCAGCTTGATAGCTAGTGGGGGGCAGATATACATTACTACAAAATTCCCAATGTGGCTGTTTATTTTATTTTTTAAATTTCATTTTTACCTTCATTTCATCATTTATCTCTCTTAGTCTTCTTTCAGGGAGGCATCTCTTATAACAAAGAATTTTAAAAAGAGGGAGAAAATAAACAGTCCAGGAAAACTAACCAATAAGTCAGCTAAGTGCACCATCATATGCTGTGTTCCACATTCCTAGTCCCCTATCTTTGATAAAAAGGTGAGGAAAGTGCATTCTCATTTATCAGCTTTGGGACAAAGTTTAGTCACTATAATTTCAAAGCATTTGGTTTCAATTTTGTTCTTGTTTCTTCTAGCACTGACATTCTATAGACTGTTTTCCTCATTCTACTTACTTGGTTTTGTTCATGTAGATCTTTCCATACTTCTCTGTATTCTTCATATTCATTATTTCTTAGTGAATAGTAACTTTCCATTACATTCATGTAACAACTTGTTTAATCATTTCCAAATCAATGGGCATCTTTACTTTGCTTCTAGTACTTTGATATGACAAAAAGAGCTACTAGATATATCTTGGTATATGTGAGACCTTTATTCTTTAAAATAAATTTTTGTTGGTACATCTTGTTTCACATCACCTAAATTTTCTCCTATATCCCTCTTTTTTGCCTTTCCCAGAGAGCTATCTCATATAACAAAGAATTTATTTATAAGAAAAAGAGAAAAAATATTAGCTAAATTGACCAATTCTTCAGAAAAAAATCTGAAAACACATGTAAGTGTTCCATGCCTTTGAATGCCCTGCCTCTACAAAGGAGTAGGGATGAGGTGTCTTTTCATTTCTCTTCTTTGAGACCACGCTTGTTCTTTGTAATTTCACAACATTTATTTTCTATTGTTCCATTCTTTGTCATCCCTGTATATATTATTTTCTTGGCTCCCCTTACTTTACTCTGTATCATGTAAGTCCTTCCATGCTTCTCTGAATTTATCATATTTGTTGATTCTTTAAGCACAGTAATGTTCCATTATGTTCATGTACCACAGTTTGTTTAACCCTTTCCCAATAAATAGGAATCAACTTCAGTTCTAGTTCTTTGATTTGACAAAAAGTACTGCTACAAATATTTTGGTGTATATGAGACCTTTCTTTTTACCATTGACATACATGAATACTTGCAATGGAGTCTTTAGGTCAAAGTATATGAGCATTTTATTCTATTTCTTTTTAATTGATTTCACTTGCATCAAGATGTTCAAGGAGAATAAAAAGGTGGGTCAGGGTATGATATGGTCTTCCCCGACTTGAACCATGGGAACGGGCCTGGGACTTGGAGTTTCTTAGGAATGGTCTTATCCCCAAGGGTACGCTAGTATTCCTATAGTCCATGGAGGTAAGGTGGTTTAACCGTGAGGGCAGAAGGGCATCAGCTTCTGCCAATAACACCAAGATCACCATCTCTCTCTTCCCCACTCTGTGGCTGCCTGTAGGAAAGCTTATAAAAGGAGAGTTAGACTAAGCCTTTGGGCTAGTATGCCTTAAGCTGGTCTTCTCACTATTGTTAGAGAACTGATTGTGTTGAAATGTGAGAGAGCAAGAGAAAACCTGGTGAGAACTCACTGTGCCAAAGGACTTCAGTTCTGAAAATCTGATTTCCTGAGTGACTTTTTCTCTGGGTGTCTATGTTTGTATTTCCCTATATTGCATGGAATTATGGGGAAAGTTTCCAACATTAGTCTATACTATAAAGTTTTGGAAATCTCAAGCACAAGCTATACCTATGGGTTTGGGTAGTGATGCCTCTGAGTCACTTCTTTAATTTCCTGGGTGTGTCTCTATATCAGAGGTTATGGGACCCTGTTAATAGACTTCTGGGACCCTAAAGCATAACTCTTGCTAAGATCGTCTGGTTAACTCCAGAAAATCCCAATACCCCAAGCAATTTTTATTGAGCTTGTGTCAAATCTATATTGCTTCCTACCATAGGTCACTCACCATTCATTCAATGACTGTAGAGTCAGGAAGATCTGAGTTCAAATCCAGTCACAGACATTTACTAGCTGTGTAACCTTGGGCAAGTCACTTAACCTCTATTCACCTCAGTTTCCTTTTCTGTAAAATGAGCATAATAGTAGGACCTACCTCCCAGTATTTTGGGAAGGATCAAATGAAACAGTACTTGTAAAAAAAAAAAAGCTTCTAGCATAGTATGTGGCACATGGCGGGTACTATATAAATATCGCTATTATTAATTAGTGGGAGATATAGCAGGAGATGCGAGATGGAAGTAGATCGTGGAAGGCTAGGCTAAGGATTGTGGATTTCCCAAAATAGACGTGATCACTTCATGCCAATGATAAATCTTAAACCTTGAAGGCTTGGCAGGCATTTTGGGGGGGTGTTGCTGTTTTCCTCTTTCCCCAGAAGTGAGCTTACTTGCCTCTCAAGTTCATAATAACCAAGGATTGCTGCTCACTTAGGGACCAGCGGCAGTTAAGTACCATCTGTCATTGTGCTGGCAGAGTAGGTCTTCCACTGAACAGCTGATTTGAAAAATCGCATCTCCATTACAGAGTGTAATCATTCCTGACAGGAAGCAATGCGTTCCTGAGGATACAGTTACAGAGGCGTAGGAAGAATTGTATAAGTAAGCTCTCTTCCCTGTATCACCCACAACAAATGTTTCTGGTCAAGAAAAATAATCCAGTGATGTGGAAATAGGAGGTAGCAGGCTCCAGGGGAAAGCCTAGAGTAGCTTCGTATGCAAAGATTGCCAGAACAATGTTGATGGCACGCAGCCCACTTAGCAGTTGCAAAGCAGATCTCTATCACTTGGAGTTGGCAAACCTTTTGGTATCATGTGACCTTTGCTTTAACATTTCAATACTTTAAAAATTTGTGGGACAGTAGAGAGAATACAGGGTTTGGAATAAGAGGGTCTGAGTTTAAATCCTGACTCTCTCATTAGCTGCCTATGTAATTTTGGGCAAAAGCTCACTTGGTTTCTCTAAGCCTTATTTTCCTCATCTGTAAAATGGGAGAGTGGGTTGTACCAATGGGCCTCTAAGGTCCCTTCCAACTTTGTATCTATGATTCTTTGATCCATGTGGGTATACTCCACCAATGGATATGGCAACTCTTTGTATGCCTTAGATCATTTCACAAGTTATCTATTAAAGAGTTTATATATCAAATAGTCGATCTGATGGCCAACCTTCTGATGATAGACCTCTCTAGAATTAGCTGGGAAATAATATAACAGACAGTAAACATATAGTCTACCTCTACGTCTATATTGGAAACCTATTCATATTGGTAGGAACCGTTTTGTTTAAAAAAAGTCATTAAGCAATTCTCAAGGAAAATGCTTTGCACACACTTTTGCTTTAGATCCTCATAACAACCAAGTGAGGTAAATACTATAAGTGGTATTATCCTCATTTTACAAATGAGGAAACTGAGGCTCAGAGAGATTAAGTGCCTTGCCAAGGGTCACATAGCTACTGTGTCAAAATCAGGATTCGAACTCATGTCTTCCATGTGCTCAGGCACATTCCCTAACTCATAGGATAGGTTCCTCAGGGGATGACTGCCCCAGATTCAGGCATTCTCTGCATTGGTACTCCTAAAAGTATGTGGTCCTTGTCGAGAATATCAGATACATTAAATATATTTTTATTTGATAGTCAACCAGAGGACACAATTAGCCCAGAGCAAAAGCATTTAATAAAATGAAAGGGTAAGAAAAGTTCAGCATTCTACCTACCGTAGCATTGCTACGTTATACACATGTGCGTATACATATATATTATATACATACGGACACACATATGTATATATAATACATACACAAATTTATAGCGAATGGCAATACAGCAAACCTTGCTTGGCCCGTAGTGTTTAATACTTGTTTGTTGCCTGGCTGGCTGACCTTATGCAATAAGCCATGTGGAGGTAGTATCTAAAATGAATAATGAAGATAATGATACACATATTAGGAACAGTGAGGCGAGAGATAAAGGTGATAGGAGTTGCATTAACATTTTTTTTTCTTTAGAATCATAGAATTCTAGAAATAAGAGGGACCACCTTTTTTTTTTTCCATGTTCTTCCTTATCAAGGCCATGATAAATTAGTTGAAGACAGAAACTGAACCTTCTTTGAATGCCTGCCTAGCACAGGGCCTAGTATTCTTGTGAGTACTCAGCAAATAATTTGTTATGGATTGGTTTATCAGTTTAATTAGCTAAAACTTTGGACCCAGAGGGAAGGAGATCTAGGACAGAAATAAGTTATAGGAACAAGAGATACGGCTATGAGCATCCATGGGTGTAAGGCTTAACAGCAAGGTGTCAGGTCAGAGGTATGTGTGTTCTAAAAAATTTTAATTGTGGGGTGAAGGGAAAGGCGGAACCAAGGAAGACTTCGTGTATTTAATCAATTTGGTTAGGAACAAATCTGATTAAATTTAGAGTTGGAATATATAACAGGCTCACTAGGAATATGTCTAAGAGCCCTCAAGATCAGTGGAAAAAAAAAGACTGACCTTGATCCCGCTCCTCTAGGGTGATAATTTTCCTTTTTTTTTTTTTATGGCAAGAGTCTTCCATTTGGTCTTTGCCTCTGCTCCCTCTCCCCTCTCCAATCTGTTTTCCACAGAGCTGCCAAATTGATATTCCTGAAACACAACCCTAATTATATCACTTCCTACCCTTCCCCATCCCCAACTTAAGGCTCTTCATCAGTTTCTTATTATCTCTAAGAACAAATGTAAATCATCAGCCCCATGAGCTGGCTTCCTTCTACCTTTCCAGTCTTATTTCATATTATTTCCCTTTATATAATCTTCTATTTCACACACACAAAGGATCATAGATAACTCCTAGTACATGGCGTTTCTTCTCTTAGCTTCATGTCTTTGTATAGTTGATCCCTCGTATCTGGAATGCCCTTGCCTGGTCATCTTTGCTCCTGATTTCCTTCAAAGCATAGTTTATCAGTCACTTCTTACACAAGGACTTTCCTAATTCTCCAGTTATTAGCACTTTATTCCTTTGGAAATTATTTTGCATTAGTTATTATATGCAAACACATTATATGTTAAAAATATATATTAAATAATTATATAATTATTATGTTATAAATATATAATTATTATGTTACACAATTATAGTTACACAATTTGATTGTAATTTGATAATGTAATGATAATATCATATATAATTACATAATATTACATGCATGTAAAATAATAAATGTGTTTGTATTTACTTCCTTTTTGATAGGACCTATATCTACCAGTGTTCCTCCTGCCCCCACCTTCCCTGAGCACAGGTTAGACTAGAGTTTCCTTAAAGGATGACAAAAACCAGGGCATGATTGACCCAAGTGGGGTGGGGATGGGGTTGGGTAATGCTCAAACCTTGCCTCCGTCGACATAGCTTCCTGGTAACTTCTGGCTGTGTTGATGTGACTTCCTGGTCACAATGCACATGGGGGGCAGTGCCTTTTTTATTTGGTGGATGTCTGAAGACAGAGCAAGTCACCACATCTGGCTCTCCCAAAAAGAAGTACTTCTGTACGGAGAGGGGAGAATGGGATTTGCACATCTGCTGGTTAAATTCCATTGTATCATTGTAGCGTGTCCTTGCCATGTTAGGGCTAAGTAAACTTCCTTTATTTGACTGCTCAGTGACTTACTAATGCCTCTTTCAGTGACTTCGCTGAACCTGAACTAATGGGATGTCAGTGTCAGACCCACCCCCAATACTTGTATAATATATTATCACTCCCCCCCCCCCACCCCATAGAATGTAACCTCTTTGAAGGCAGGGATTGTTTCATTTTCATCTCTGTATCTCAAACACTTAAAACATCTGGTGAATTGAACTTCAATAAGTAGAAATCATGACCTAAAAACCTCTGAAGGGAGTGAGACCTGGGAACCAGAGTCTTTTTCTATTCCCTCATCAGGAGACACAATTGACCCATGGGGTAGGATTAGAGGAGGGACAATGGGACAGAAATAAGGATTAATAGCAAGCAATATATTTCCTTGTACCCCCTGACACAGTTCTGGTAACCTTCTGAGAAAGCAGGAAGAATTCCTCATTTTCCTAAGCCTGTTACTGAGTTCAGTTAGTGTAAGGTGTGGAGGTGATGGTACCTGGACCAGAATCTTCATTCCTAGGGGTCCCCACGACTCTAAATCTGCCACTGAATGGGATAAAACTCCTTCCTGATCCCCAATAACTCCTCCAGAAAAATGTAAGTTCCATGAAATCAGTTATTTAAGCATTTATTAAGCATCTATAAATTAGAGACTTTTTATCATTCAGTATTTGTGCCTGGCACAGTGCCTTCCACATAGTAGGTGCTCAACAAACTTTTCACAGTGTGAACTGGATTAGACAGCCATCCATAAGGTTAAATGACAATTTAACATCAGCAGTCTCTGGAAACTGTGAGTACAGAGCTTACGGTAGGGAATCTGTTTCTGCTACTTTCCCACTGAGATGGCTCGTGGGAGTCTATTTCTCTCCGTAGTATCAGTTATCTGTACAAAACCACAGATACTGAACTGCCAATGTGACAAACTGCTAATCAAGTCTCTGGCTTTGAGTAACTCAAATTGCTATAAATCTTGTCCCTCATCATTGATGGTGAAACAAAGTAGCTATAAATTTAGAACATGGCTCCTTCATCTGATGGTCAGTAACAGCAACAATGTTAAGTTATGTCACATAATATCTGTTGTGGAACTTGTGATAGAAAATGAAACAAAACCTCAAAAAGAAAACTTTTTTTAAACCCCTTTTGGTTATTCTAACATCAAAATGTAGCATTTCAATTTGAAAAATAACCATGACTATAGTATCAAATGAAGAACTAGAAGGGGACTTTGGGGATCAGCTAGTTCCACCCCCTTATTTTGTAGATGGAGCCCAGAGATTCAGTGACTTAAACAAGGTCACACGGTCAGCAGGTGGCAGTTTAGGTATCAAACTCCGATCCTGTGGTTTCCAAGTTTGGCTCCCTTTCACCTCTTCTGTCATAATACTTTGTGTGTAAAATGTTTATAGTACTTCCACACTGATTCTGATCCTTCCGATAGCTCCATGGGGTGGATAGGGAAATTGTTGATTATAAAATTCCATCTTCATTTTGCAGATGAGGAAAAAACTGAGATTCAGGTGAAGTTTCCCATCAGGTCACATAGTAAATGACTATCCTGGACAAGAAGCCAGGTCTATCAACACCTAGTCCTTTGTTCTTTCCTTGGAAACTATTGTTTGACATGGCACATTCTTGAATACCAAATTATGACAGCAGTATCCTTCTGATTTCTTTCTTATGAATTCTAACAAGGCGATCTTATAGAGCACTGGACAAAAGACAGAATGCACGGTGAGCGCATATACCCAGATGTGGACGCTGACACAAGTAATGCACGGTGAGTGCATATACCCAGATGTGGACGCTGACACAAGTAAAGCACGGTGAGCGCATATACCCAGATGTGGACGCTGACACAAGTAACGATCTTTATGCCTTTTTCCCCTCTAGACGTGGGGTTCACCAATTGTTGCATTCTTGCCTACACCAAACAGTTGTGTTTGTAACCCAAACACCCATCTCTCTATTTGGCCACACTCCTCTGTTTGCAGTAAATCATGGAACTCTGGCCTCTGAGCTGCATGTAACCAAACTGGACCCCCTTGTAATAAGGCACATGATAAAACACATCAGATGCTGTTGCCTCTGATTCCCCCAGGGAGTGTGGGAGACAGCAAACATAAGCAAGGGCGCTGTTTGTGGCCAGTTAACTCAATTGGTAAGAGTGCGCTGATGAGGCCAAATTTCTGGGGCCAATTCCATCCCCACTGAGTTGGCTACATTCATTTGGCTCCATGAACCCAGACTGTGCGCATACCTGATCAGGGAGGTGTGTCACTGGTCCTGAGGAGGACTGTGGTAGTGGTGATTGTGGTTGGAAAAATACAAAAGTAACACACAAAGAGAAACATAATTCAAAGAATATGTAGATAGAAGGTAAACTTCTTTTTCATTTTTGTTTTTGGAGATCCAGAATTTGCCACAGTACCTGGTTCATAATAAGCATTTAATAATACTTAATGAATGAACATTGTGGGAATTTATTTTGCTGGACTATGTCTATGTGTAAGAAAAGGTTTTTTTTTTAGGTATTTAAAAAAATTATTCTCTAGGTGGGAAGTTTGAGAGGTACAGATTATAAATGCTAGTAATTTTAGGTGAATACATTTATTTTTAAAAATTAAGAATATTATTGATTGATGCCATTGGATAAGTAGTATTTCCTATGAATAAGAAGATGGTATTCTAATAAGGAGGTGGTATGTCTCATGTGTATTCTCCCCTAGTTTACATTGTCTGGAGTAGTACGTTCAATTCTAGACAGTGATAAGCTGGAAAGAGTTCAGAGAAGGGAAGCCGGGATAGTGAAGACACTGAAATTCATGCCTCATAAAAAGCACAAGGAGAACTTGAAGGAATGGGGATGTTAGACTTAGAAAAGAGAAGATATGGGAAAGGAAGGATGTGAGGCCTGACTTAAAAAATTATTATCTGTTATATGGAAAAGGAATTAGAGCAATGGGTGGAAATTGCAAAGAGACAAATTTAAAACTGATATAAGGGATAACCTGTTAATGATTAGAGCTGTCCAGAAATTGATTGGTGGTGGGTTACCCCTTGTTGGAGGTCTTTAGACAAAGACTGGATCATAATTTGTCAGTTACATTGTGTGTATGTGGGGGCAGTCAAGGGTATTGGTTGAACTCAATGGCCATGCAGGTCCTTTCCAGGCAATGGTGTGTTGAAGTCAGCTTGTACCATTCAGGAGAGCTGACTTTTAAATTTTCATTGTGAGCATTTGGAAATAAGTAAATACCACAAATCAGGACTTGATTTGTTGACTGTTTAGACTTAAGAAAATGAGGGAAAAAAACGTAATGCAGATTAAACTTAAAAGTATACTGTGTATAATTTTTTTTTGAGGTTGATTAAAGCTTGATTTTCTTTCTTTATTTGTTAAATTTTTATCAGTACACTCCTGTTTTCAATTCTGGGAAGACAGAACACTTTGTGTTGTTGCTGGTTAGGCATGGTTAGACACTTTAAAGACAACAATTCCTTTTATTTTATTTTTTTTTGCCAGAGTCATTTCTTACTTTGGAGGTGATAGGTTGTTGTGGTGGTATTTTTTAAAAACTATTTAAGACACTTATCCTCTCTTATCAAGTTACTTTTCCTCTGAGGACCTCAGTTTCTCCAGATGTAAAATGTAGAGATTAAGATAAGATGATCCCTAAGTTCTCTTCCAGCTCAGATCGTCTATCGAGTGAACTTCCATATCTAACCCAGGAGAAGAGAGAGGTAAAAGGCATTCGAAGTACCAGCAATTGCTTTTTAATGTCAGTTTTTGAAGTGTTACCAAGGGGAAATTTTCCTATGAATCTATAGAACTAAAGAATTCTGAAGGACAAAGGGAGTTTAGAAATTATCTACTCCAAATCTCTTACTTTCCAGATGAGAAAATTGGGGCTTATAGAGGATAAGCGATATACCCCTAGGCCTACAACTATTTAGCTGCAGAGTTGGAATTAGTAGCCACGTTTTCTGATTCCCAATACAAAATATTCCTTTAATTCTACTATTAATTCAATTCAAGTGAATGCATTTTTTTTAGTTTGCCAGTAATAAAAATCAAAGAATCTCTTGAATGTATTCAGAAGGAAGCAGATCTCTACAAAAAGCTAGTGACAGGCAGTCTAGTTTCAGTTTCTCATATTGACCAGATTGGGCAAATGAAGCTACAATTCTACTTGGAATCTGCCAATGTTAAGTTCCCTGGCCCCCAGGGAAGTCAAATATAAATACCTCAGATTTCTTTAATATTAGTTGCAGAGCAGAATCAGGTGAATCAGGGTTCAATCAAGCTGCTGCCTTTGTAGAATGTTTTTCAAAGACAATCTCATGAAATAAGATATGAGATGAGAAGAATTTAATGAATAAGACTTTGAAAAAGAACTTTTCCCCAATGAGAGTTGTATTCTGGGTTATATAACAGACTCCCAGAATGCTATTTCTTAAAATACCTTAAAAAACACCTAGCAGACAACAGCAGAATGTCTGTCAGGGAAATGAAGTGCATTGTTACTGTGATTCCTTTCAGTTTTAACTATACAGGAACAGACAAACATTCTACCCCTTAATGAGATCACATGGCAAAAATGGGACTGCTTCCTGGTTTTCCTCTCCTCCATCACCAATTCTGAAAAGGGCTTCTGACTCTAACCATAATGTTAGGGGGTTTCTTCCTGAAAGAACCAATTTCCCAAACCAACATTCATCTGGAGTGTTCTGGTTTGATTTCATTTTTGAATCAGGTGTTTGCCTTGGGGAAGTCCATCACTTGCCTGACACCATATTGCAAGTTACACCTAGTGATATGGACCACACTATGCCTCCAGATGCAAAAAAGTCATGCATATAGTTTTAGAATATAAAATGATAAAGGACTGACTCCAAGGAAAACCTAATGCTATTCATGAAAATGGAATATTAAATTATATGACAAAGCAGTCACATCATGAAGCAATAACAGTTGTTTACCTTGAAGGGTGGCCTGTACTACATTATCAAATATTGATATTAAGAACCTAGAAGAGTGGAGGAAAGATTTCCTTTGCTACAATATTGCTCATTGTCTGTTTGATAGATATATTGGATGCAATTCTGATTCACAGAGGGTTTTTGATATTTTAAAGATCATTCATGTGTCTAAGTATCTTGTGAAAATATTTTTTTGCACCTCTGACTTGTTTTTTTCTTCTACTTTTTTTCTAGACTCTAATATTATGGGAGTTTTATCACTATAAATTAAATCTACTGTAGCACAGGGGCAGCTAGGTGGTGCAGTGGATAGTGGAGGAGTCAGGAGGACCTAAGTTCACATCTCACCTTGACACTTGACACTCACTAGCTATGTGACTCTGGGTAAGTCACTTAACCCCATTTACCTCATCCTGGCTCATCTCAAGTCATCCTGATGAATATCTGGTCACTGGATTCAGATATCTCTGGAGGAGAAGTGAGGCTGGTGACCTGCACAGACCTTCCTCACTCAAAACAAAGTCAAGTGCAAGTCATGCCATTATTTCTCTGATGGCATGGTCTTCTTTGGCAACAAAGGACGAACATACACAGTAGCACAGTTTAGACAATGTAAATGACTAAGAATTATTTTATGAGCACATCTTTTGAACACTACACATGAATGAGTATATTTCACATCAGTAAAAGTACTGTGCCAATACTAGTTGGATATATTTAGTTGGATTACTAAGTGGATATTTACTTAGTAGTGAAATTATTTTTGTATTTACAAAATTTTACCTGTAAAAAGTTCCTTACATTTAAAAAAATACTGTTTTTATTTATTTCTTTAACTTTTCAATAGGAAATGATAATTCTAAGCAACAGTTTAAAAGAAGACAGAATGCTCCCAGTTTCCCAGTAGGAACTACTTACTGAGAGATATACTGTGGCATACAGTTCTGCTATACCTGGAAGAAAATTATGAAAGCATCTTGTTCGGAGGCTATTCTTTCTCTGTAGGCAGCTGGTAGCTCAGTAAACAGAGCACTGGGCCAGGATTCAGGAAGACCTGAGCTCAAATGTCTCAGACACTAGCTGTGCTGTCCCAGGCAAGTCACTTAATCTGTTTGCCTCAGTTTCTTCAACTATAAAATGGAAATAATAACAGCACCTAGCTTTTGGGTGCCCATAGTCTCTTGACAAACTGTTTTTGCTAATTTATAGGAGACTCAGGTATACAAAGAGCCCTAACACTCTGCTGGGTTGTCTGAGAACCCTCTGTCCCATTCACTAGAGGATGGACCAAAAAATTGCTCCTCAAATCTCCATTTAAGGATAGCACCCAAAACAGCCATCCCTCACATTTCCCTTAGGCTACCCTCCTTCAGATTTCTCCATCATGTCCCCTTTATCCCCCTTTCAGCTTCTTCTTTTTTTGTGTTATCTTCCATGTTAGATTGTAAACTCTTTCAAGGCTCCTGTCTTTGTTCATATCATGTGCCAACTTCCACAAGTTCCCTATCCTTATATTATATGTAGGCTTGACTAACAAGTCCTGTGAGTGACTTTTTATTCAGGTTCAATGTTAAGATGAAATGGGGCATTTGTAGGTCCTTCAGCAGTCAATAGAAGGAGCATTACTCAGCCACACAGGGAAAGGATCTTTAACAAAGAAACTCTAGCACTTAGCTCGGGTAGACAATCTCATCTCTCTCTATATATAGATGCATCTAGTCAGAAGGCAAAGTCTTGGGACAGCCTCAAATCTGAAGGGCCCCAAATTCATGTGGTTGTACCTTTTATGCCCTTAGTTGACCAAGAATTCACATTAATACTGCCAGATGCTTCTGGGAAGTTGATGAAGGGAGGTGGCGCTTGTATTTTAATCCTCTGTGCCAGTCAAGCTCTGGGAATAGCTTTGTCTCTTTTCAGGTAAAAACTAAGCTAACTTGCTGGGGGTCAGAGTTAAAGATATTGCTCCCACAGTTCCTTCTAACCCACACAAGTAGATAACTGGCAATCAATTAGCATTTAATCATATGCCAGCTTTTGGTCACTGTCAGCCTTCAAGAAAAAAAGAATATGTGTAGGTTCTCTTAGAATGTGTATAAACTATCCACATGGAATCATTGTAAAAATGTGAAATGGTAGACAAAGTATTTTCCACTATCCCTTTAAGATACATCTTGGTGGTTACAAAAATGGTGTAACTAAAATACAGGCTGAGTTGACATAAAGAATAAATGTCAAGTGTAGTTATTTAAAAAGTTGCTCAACTTCCTGGACAGTATACAAGGAGATAAAAAGCATATGACTAGAACAGCTTCAGAAGCTCAGCCAAATATTTATTGAGGGCTTACTAAATATTCAGTGTGCTGGGCAAGATAGGAGATAAAAAAGAATGGGGAGATCCAACAGGCAGTATGGTAGAACACTCAGCTTGAAGTCAAGACCTACTTACTTCCTGGTCAGTGTGACTAGGCAAATAATTTAACGTCTTCTGACCTCAGTTTTCTTATCTCTAAGACAAAGACCATAATAACTGTATTTTATAAGACTGACATATCTGAGAGTCAAGAAGACACTCAAACCTGGGACAGATTGAATGCAAGTTAACGCAGAGATAGTTAAGGAGAATACTGTTAACCCAGGGATAGTTAAAGGGAAGACATTATGTTGCTGTAGATGGAGAAACCAATGCTTGGAGATAAGCAGATGCCAATGTGCCAGAAGTCTTTTGTTGTTGTTGTAGTAGAAGACCACCAGAAGTAGACAGCTGTCCACTGACGTAGCTTAGCAACATATTTCTTAGAGAGTAGTCTGAGGCATTGACAATTTAAGTGATTTGCCCATGATCACAGAGTCAGTTTGTGTCAGAGGTAGATAGAGCATGGTTCTGGCACATCCGAAGTGGTGCTTATTAAATATTTGTTAGTGGTTTGATGAAATTGTGCCCAGATCTTGCTGACTCCAAGGCCAGTCCTCTACCCACTGAGCAACTGGCTCCCCCTAAAACCATAACTGCTGTCAAAGATAACTGCCTCCTCAGATTGAGAGCAAAGGTCAATGACAGTTTAATGGCAGAACTGGAGAAAAGTGCTCATAATTCCTGGGTTCATTCTTGTGATGCAGCCATTAAGTTGTATTTCTAGCACACAATGTTTACAGAAATTTCATTCAGAGAGATCCCAGGCACACTAAGAAAGAGCCTGCAGCTATTTGATTTTCAGTGTGACAGGCACAAAGAGCTGGCATGTGATTAATTGCACCCATAGCTATCTGCTTGCAGATGTCACCAGCCATGAGGATTGTATTTGGAAAGAACTGATGGTGCCAGCATATATAATTACATACAGCTGTGGAAACAATCCAAGTACAATTGCCACATAGGAAAAAAGGCACCATAGTAAGTAAAGGTAGTCTCTCTCTCCCATTAAAATGTGGACCCCTTGAGAGGAGAGATCTACAACATGGCACAGTGAACATGGTAAGAGTCTAATAAATGCTTGACTTGATTGACTGACTGGTCCTTATCTTTATTTTCATCAGACAAGGTGCAAATAAAGTTCAATCAATATTCTTACTACTCTTACTAGAATTTACATCTCACAGCATTTCAGATGAAATCCAGACCTTAAGAGGAGAAAAGACACTGTGTCTGGACTCAGGTGGCCCTGCTGTTCACTAGCTGTGTGACCTTAGATAAACCACCTTGGTCTTCTCATCTGTAAAATGGGGGTAGGATTGGTAATTGAACTAGACCATCCTTAAACTTCCTTTTTAACTCTTCTAGTCTGTGATTATGTGAAATAATAGGGATGGACCTAACTCCAAAAAGGTATACATCATAATTCTAGAAAGGGAAAGCAAAGAGCTTATTACTTGTTTATATTTTTCTTTGTTTTGGGCCACTTTTTCAGACTAGTAGACACAGTTAATGACACAACTTTATTGTTCGTTATGACACCACTGGCTTTTCCTTTACTTTGTGGAATCCCATATTTAAGCCCTGACTGTTGCAAATAAGCATAAGGAAGTTGCTATCAATACCCATGAAGAACAAGCCTGCACTGGCCTTGCCAGAGTGCGTTATGGAACAGATTAAGTTTTTCTCCATGTCCTCTTGACTATCCTCCAAATGTCTAGTGGTTATAAGCAAATAGGCATCACAGCAGATAGAATGCTGGACCTGAAGTCAAGAAGACTGAGTTCAAATGCAGCCTAAGACCCAGCCTCGCTTTGTTCAGTCATTTTCAGTCATGTCTGACTCTTTATGACCCCACTTGGGTTTTTTTTGGCAAAGATTCAGGAATGGTCTGTTATTTCCTTCTTCTACTTATTTTACAGAAAAGAAAACCAAGACAAATAGGGTTAAGTGACTTGCCCAGGGTCACACAGCTAGTAAGTGTCTGAGCCCAGATTTGAACTCAGGAAGATGAGTCTTCACGACTCCAGGTTTAGCACTTTATCCACTGTGCCATCGAACTGCATCCCTGGGAAAATCACTTCAGTTTTATCTGCCTCAATTTCCTCAACTGTAAAATGGGGATGAGAATAATGGTACATCTCTGCCCTTATTGCTTTAAATATCAAATGAGATAATCATTTTAAAGTGCTTTATAAATCTTCAAACTCTATAGAAATGTTAGCTGTTGTTCTTGTGGGACAACCTATTCTGGCCTGTCTTGTTCTACGCTACTTTCCATCCTGTCTCCTGTCTTTCCCATGAAAATTTACTTATCTTTTATCTTATTCCTTCAAGGCTCTCCTCTATTACTTCATCAGATGAACAAATTCATTCCAAGAGGGAGATAATAGCTAGATGTATGAGCTCTCTCAGATACTCAGTCAGCAATATTTATTAAGTGCTTAGTACTGGGGAGACAGAGCTCTCTCTCTCCCTTCTCCTTCTTTCTTCTTCTTCTTCTTCTCCTTCCTCCTCCTCCTCCTCCTCTATCTCTCTCTCCCCTTCCCCCTTTCTCATTCTCTCTCTCTTCTATCTCTCTCTCTCCTCTTCCTCTCTCTCTCTCTCTCTCTCTCTCTCTCTCTCTCTCTCTCTCTCTCTCTCTCTTTCTCTCTCTCTCCCTCCTTTCCCCCCTCCTGCTCTCAAGGAATTTACTCTCTATACTATGAGGCAACATGTACATATGTAAGTAAGCACAAAGTAATTATTTGCAAAATAAATACAAGATAAGGGAGGGGCTCAAGTAGCTGGTGTGGGAATAAGAAACCCTAGCATTGTGACAGGAGCCTTCATTGTCTTCAATCAGAGCAATGACTAATGGAGGCAATTTTAGGTGTGTTTTTGTTCAGTCGTGTCCAACTCTTTGTGATCCCATTTGAGGTTTTCTTGGCAAAGATACTCAAGTGGTTTGTCATCTCCTTCTCCAGATCATTTTACAGATGAGGAAACTGAGGTAAAGTTATGTGACTTGCCCAGGGTCATACATGTAGCAAGTGTCTAAGGCCAGCTTTAAACTGGTCAGATGAGCCTTCCTGCCTCGAGGCTAGCACTCCCTATTATGCCACCTAGTTGCCCCAACTTTAGGTATAATGTTATGCTATTAAAGAAGATGCTTTTGAGCTGGGGGCCTCTTTGGTCCTCTTCAAACACAGGCAGCTGCCTATTCTGCCCGTGAATATGGCCAGCCCAACTCTGGTATATTTAGTTTGAGAGAGTTAACCTACCAAGTTCCTGAGTAGGTGTATTCCAGCAGGGGTCTTATAATTTTTTTGTGTCATGGACTCCTTTTCCAGTCTAGTAAAGTCTAGGGACTCCATTTCAGGAAAAAAGAAGTGTTTTGAATAAAACAAAATACATTGGATCCCCAAGGAAATCAAATATACCGAAATGGGTTTATAAATATATATATATATATATATATATATATATATATATATATATATATATATATAT
>CM053769.1:577383413-577403762 GCA_028658325.1 Potorous gilbertii | reverse complement strand
GAAAATTTTGGAACCCAAAATCTTGTGAAAATGAATGTAAAAAGTTAAATAAATTTATTTAAAAAAAAAAAAAAAAAAAAAAAAAAAAAAAAGAAAAAGAAAAAAATGATTATTAATAAACAATGAGTTGGGAGAAAAAAAAAAAATAAAATAAAAAAGAAAAAAGCAGGTCACTTCAGCATGTTGAAGATGATCCCAGGGTTCTGATATGCTATAGGGAAAAGGACCAAATAACTTAGTGCTTACAATACAGACACCCAAACGTGAACTTTTTGTACACTGTCTTCAAGATGAAATAGATATAAAGAGATCTTTTGTGGAGTTAAAATGATATAGAATTAAATATTAGGCGTTCATGAGGTCACACCTGGTATTGTAGACCTGTAATTTGTGCTTCTAGAGAGAGTGAAGCTGTTGGATCACTTGATTTCAGGAGTTTTGGGCACAAGTGGGACTAAACCCCAACCAGGTTTCTGCACTAAGTCA
Source organism: Potorous gilbertii (assembly GCA_028658325.1). Taxonomy (NCBI): domain Eukaryota; kingdom Metazoa; phylum Chordata; class Mammalia; order Diprotodontia; family Potoroidae; genus Potorous; species Potorous gilbertii. Next base: position 577,403,276 of record CM053769.1, on the reverse strand, counting down.
GCAAAAACATGGTAAGCCTCCAGGGTAGGAGGTGGGTATAGTCTACATAGAATTACGTGGACAAAGAGCCCAGGTTGGATCTAGAGGAGGTCAAAGTTTCCTTGTCAATCAACAGTGGGGTCAGACTCATGAGTGCCAGCTGAACTTCCAGCCTGAACAAGACCTAGAACCTAATTTTCAAAATAAACAAATGAAAGAATAAAACAGATAAACAGACAAAAAAAAAGTTGATGAGAATCAGCATAAAAGGAAGTAATGTTATTTGTTTTAGATTGCAAATCCTGAAGAGGATAACAACTGAAGCCATCTGAGTTGTACAATATATAGTATGGCTACACACAAATAACAATTGGATCTTTTCTTTTTTATGATAATAAAGAAGTTTCCCACTGATTGTATAGGGTCCCAACCCACGAAAGACATGGAGTTAACTCTATAATCACTATACTGTATAATAGTGATTAAGATCATTAATGGAGGAAAGGGTGTTTTTCCAAAAGGGGTGTCCTGCTGGGTTCAACTCAGAGATGTCTTGGAATAAACAAATCTAGAAGCCAGAGAAATTGCAGAAAAAAAAGTCAGTATGATTAGGGAATGCCACAGAGGGCAAAGCACCAGACATTGGGAAATGACAATTTTTCTCGTATAGAGTCATTAACTGAGACCGCATCCTTTCATGGAAAGAGTCTGATAGCCTCCTTATTCAGCTATGCTAACCATAGGCCTTTTTACCAACTCTCCCCCAAGACCAGGAGCACATATACTTGGGTTTTTTATACATACTTCAATAACTATATTTCTAAAAAACAAAAAACAAAAAAAAACCCAACTATATTTCTAGATAATTGATCTCTTTTGTAATTTAATGTATTTTACACATTGAAAAGCCTCATTTTGAGTTCTTAAGTTTCACCAGACAGCCACAGGGGTCCATTACATACAAAAAAAGGTTAAAAACCCTTGCCTTAAGTCACCTCTCTTGAATTTCAGGTCACAGGTCAGTGAAATATTGATACCAACAATTAACCCATGGAGCTCACCACCTGATTGATGGATAAGGGGCCTATTGGTTGCTTCACAAATTTCTAAGATCTGTTGATACATAGGCATGGGGAAGAAAGCCAGACCATAATCTTCCAAACCTAAGGGATCCCCAAGAGTGTGGTAATGATTGATTTCATGTTTCTATGCCACTTTGTCTGCCTACAAATCATCTTGGAAAATTTATAACTCTCTGAGGTAGCTGACAGCAGAAATTGTGTTTCATGGTGTTGGAGGCAGGCTTTACTCAGTCCGATCCAAGTTCATGTTCAAGTACAGTGTTTGGATGAGTAGAGGTACCCATAGTTTACTTAGTCCCAACACAGAAAGGATATTCAACCAAGATATAATAGTGTTTAGCTCAGATAGATGTATCACTTCTTGTTTACAAATGAAAACACATCTGGCCAGTAAGGCAGGGTTGGTGACTCATGTGGTCTTGGGCAAGTCTGAAGGCCCCAATTCCATATGGGTGGACCTTTTATGCCCTTAAGTAACCAGAAAGCCATGTCATATAGCTAAAGCCTACCAGGAAGCTATATTGAAGGAAGTACTGCTTGAACTTTGCCCCACTCCAGGCCAATCAAGTGTTAGCTTTGTAGACTTTTAGGGAAAACCTAGCTTAACACTTATGGGGCAGGGGGGCAGAGAAGAAGAGAGGACTCTGGTAAATATTGGTCCTATCACACACAGGAAGACTTCAAGGAAGAACCAGGGAGTGAAAACCATGGTTCATGCAAAAGGACATGTTTTGGGTAGACAGTGATTTATATTTTTATGAAAATTATTCAGTGGGATGTAGAATGACCTAATCATCTTGATGCAAGGAAATTTAAGATGAGAGAAAGAGAGACAGAAACAGAGAGAGAAGGTGGAGGAGGAGAAGGGGAGGCAAAGATGGGCAATGTACATGTACCTATTGGAAAACTGATTTTTTTCATGAGGGAGTTATATGTCAATTTGGAGTGCAGAAAATAAAATCTTGGTATAGGCATTATTGTGCCTGCTCCAAGCAGATCCACTCTGAATGGGTTCAAATGAGTCCAAGTGGCTGCAAAGTGTGTGGTCTGAAATAAGGCCTTTCATATTGGCTGATCCATTGAGCTTCCAAATCCCAACATTCACAACAGGATCTTTGCCACACTGATTGGGGTGTCCCAGAACCTAGAAAATGATAAAGTGAAACCAACTAAAACATAATAGCAAGTAGATAGGACATTGGATAAACTAAACAGTACTTTTTGCTTTCATCGACCAATGGAAATAACTTGGGATGTTGCAGGAGGTTGATGAGAGGCACTGTGAGAGCAGAAAACCTAGGGATGGTTCTACAAAGCAGTGTTCTACAAAGCCAAGGAACCACTTGTAGACACTTTATTGATGCAATGGTCTCGCCACAGTGAGTGAAAGAATGAACAGAAAAGCATTTATTACACACTTAATATGTTCAAAGCACTGTTTTAAGGGCTAAAGATACAAATAGAAAAGCAATGCAGTCCCTGATCTTAAAGAGTTCACAGTCTAATGGGTGAGACAACAAATGTATAGGAATGGGGAGGACAGCCAGATCTGAATCCTCTAAACCTAAAGGCTCCCCAAATGATGATGGTTGCTTTTATATTTCTATGCCACTTTGGCTACCAGGGCATATTGCAAGTCAGCTTGGAACCCTCCCATGTAGTCACTGACAGCAGGAGCTGTGGTTCTTGGGGTAACTTCAGGGAAGATCCAGGGAATGGAAAACGTGGTTCATGCAAAAATACATGCTTTTTTTCTATCTACAATTTATTTATTTTTCAGTTCTTAATATTCACTTCCACAAGAATTTGAATTCAAAATTTTCTCCCCATCTCTCCCCACCATCTCTCAGAACAGCATGGACCTCATCAACCCCTTCCTCCAGTCTGTCCTCCCTTCTACTACTCACCCTTCTTCCATTCCCCCTTCCTCTCTATTTTCCTGTAAGGCAAAATAAATTTCTATATTCCATTGCCTATATAACTTAATTTCCTGTTGCATACTAAAACAATTTTTAACATTCATTCTTAAAGCTTTGAGTTCCATATTCTCTCCCTCCCTCCCACACACCCTCATTGAGATAACAAGCTATTCAATATAGATTATACAGTGTAACAATGCAAAGCCCTTTCACAATAGTTAAGCTGTAAAAGACTAACCATATTTCCCTCTGTCCTATCCTGCCCTTCACTTATTCTATTCTTTCTCTTGACCTGTCCTCCCATAATAGTGTTTGCTTCTGATTATCCTGTTCTCCAATTTCTGCCCCTTCTATTATCTTTCTTCTCTTATCCCATTTGCCTTTGCATTCCTGCAGGGTAAATAGATTTCTATATTCAATGGAGTATGTGTTATTCCCTCCTTAGGCCAAATCCCATGAGAGTAAGGTTCAATTATTTCTTTTCATCTCCGCCCCTCTTCCCCTCCATTGTAAAACCTCTCTGTTTCCTCTTTTATGTGAGATGATTTGCTACATCCTATCTCTCTATTTCTCTTACTTCCAGTACATTTCATTCAACAGTAAATTTTATTTTTTTAGGGATTCTCCCTTCAAATTCAGCTCACCCTGTACCCTCTGTCTATGTATAAATATATACATATACACAAATACCCATGTACATATACATACCTACACACATATAATATATATATATATATATACATACATACATACATACCCATACTTTTCATGTAGGAATGTAAACAGTTCAACTTTAATGAGTTCCTTATGTTTTCTCTTTCCTGTTTAACTTTTCATGTTTCTCTTGATTCTTGTATTTGAAAGTCAAATTTTTTATTCAGCTCTGGTCTTTTCAACAAGAATACTTAGAATTCCTCTATTTCATTGAAATTCCATTTTTCCCCTGAAATATTATACTCAGTTTTTCTGGGTAGGTAATTCTTTGTTTTAATCCTATCTCCTTTGACCTCTGCAATATCATATTCCAAGCTTCTTGATCCCTTAGTGAAGAAGCTTCTAAGTCCTGTGTTATCCTAGCTGTATTTCTACAATACTTGAATTGTTTCTTTCTGGCTGTTTGCAATATTGTCTCCTTGACCTGGGAAGTCTGGAATTTGGCTACAATATTCCTAGGAGTTTTTCTTTTGGGATCTCTTTCAGGAGTTGATAGGTGAATTCCTTCCATTTCTATTTTCCCCTCTGGGTCTAGAATATCAGGGCAGTTTTCCTTGATAATTTCTTGGAAGATGACATCTAGGCTCTTTTTTTGATCATGGTTTTCAGGTAGATCAATAATTTTTAAATTATCTCTCTTGGTTCTATTTTCCAGGTCAGTTGTTTTTCCAATGAGATATTTCACATTGTCTTCTATTTTTTTGCTTCTGGTTTTGTTTTATCATTTCTTGGTTTCTCATAAAGTCATTAGCTTCCATTTTCTCCATTCTAATTTTTAAAGAACTATTTTCTTCAGTAAGCTTTTGAATATCCTTTTACATTTGGCCAATTCTGCTTTTTAAAGCATTCTTCTCCTCATTGGCTTTTTGGACCTCTTTTGCCACTTGGGTTAATCTGTTTTTAAGATGTTATTTTCTTCAGCATTTTTTGGGTCTCCTTTAGCAAGCTGTTGACTTGATTTTCATGATTTCCTTGCATCACTCTCATTTCTTTTCCCAATTTTTCCTCCACCTCTCTTACATGATTTTCAAAATCCTTTTTGAGCTCTTCCATGACCTGAGACCATTGAATATATTTTTGGAGGTTTTGGATGTAGAAGCCTTGACTTTTGTGTCTTCCTCTGATGGTATGCTTTGTTGTTCCTCATCCAAAAGAATGGAAGAAAATAACCTTTTCACCAAGAAAGTAACCTTCTATAGTCTTATTATATTTTCCTTTTGGGGGCATTTTCCCAGCCAGTTACTTGACTTTTGAGTCCTTTGTCAAGTGGAGGGTATACTCTAGGGACCTGTAAGTTCTCAGTTCTTCCAAGGTGGCACAATCAAGGGAGAGAAATTTACTCCTCTCCTGACCTGCACTTTGGTCTGTGAGCAAACAAAAGCATTCTCTTCTGTCCAGGATCTTCGAGTAGGATTTCCTCTCCATAGCCACCACAAGCTCCACCATGTCAACACTCTTCCTCACTGCAAGACTCAGATCAGCTGCTCAATTCCCCCAGGATCTTTAGACCAAAGGCTCTAAAAGTGGATGCCTCTGAGACTGGGGCTGGGGCTAGACCACACTCCCCTCTCACCCAGGTGAAAGAATTTTCTTACTGACATTTGGGGGCCATGATTTCACACCCTGAAGCCTGCTGGGCTGTGCTCTGCTTCTAGCCTGGTGCAATAGACCTTTCCTGTCAGCCCTCCAGGTTGTCTTAGGCTGGAAATCTGTTTCGCTGTCATTTTGTGGCTTCTGCTGCTCTAGAATTTGCTTAGAGTCATTTTTTACAGGTATTTTATGGGTTATGGGGGGAGCTAGTGCAGGTCCATCCTTTTACTCTATCATTTTGGCTGTGCATCAAAAGTACACATCATTGAGAAGACATAATAGTATCTGCCTTACAGGGATTAATGTATATTCCTAGTTGTCCTTTTCAGTGCTCCAGAAATTCTATGTCTTCCTTCTCAGATGGACACTTTTTTTGACTTGCCAGATATCCAGTGATCAAAAATGTCCTAGAAGATATAGGTCCTAGACCAATTCCAAATATTAGACAAGGCGCAAGGAATAGATGAGAATGTTATCAAAATAAACTGCTACTTTCTTGTTCTGAAACACTTGAAATATGGAATTCCATGAATATCTGAAAACCTTAGGAAAGCATCATACAAACCAAATGGCCTAATCTAGTATTCCTACAACCTGCACTGAGTAGAGTAAGTTCTCTTTCCTTTGTCATCTTTCCATATCTAGATTAGATTGTATGTGCCTTGGATCTCTAGTTTGATGAGTATGACTTCCTGCTGCCTTTCTAACTGTTCCAGTGAATTGAGTATGAAAGGTAAGGAATACAAGTCACAAATACTAATGGCTTTCAGGGCTCTGCAGGGTTGGCGGGGCCACCACTTCTCACCCTTCCTAGTATCAGGGCTCCAAGAGGAGTGACAAAGGACCAAATGAACCATTACAGATGATTCCTTTTCAGAAACTATTTCAAAACTCAATAAGTAGATCTGGCCTACTAGAATTGGTACTGTGATTTATTGGACCATTGTAATGCTTATGTGGTAGAGATTATAGGTCATATTTCTACCTTGACTTTGTAAAATATTTGTCTCCCACAAGGCCCTGAAAGCTCCACAGAGGACTGGCAATTCTTTGGTGAGACATAGCCATCTGGGCCTATAATTTCAGAACCCCCAACATAAGGGTCCACAGGGTGATAATTAGCTCTACTATAATCTGCACCGAGGACAAGATTTTGGTTTTGTTTGTTTGTTGGAATGTGGCAAGATTATTGGATTTCCTAGAGCTATAGGCTCATAGTCCTAAGGGATTTAACATTAGAAGGAATCTTAATCATAATTCAGATCAACCCACTTGTTTCACAGATTCCAAAACTGAGACTCAAAACAGGTGGGCCTTGCTCAAGTTCCAATAGTAGCAGAATCAAGGAATTATGCAAGGTCAGGTAGAAGGAGGAAGTGACTTGCCAAAGTCACCGAGAGAGAAGCAGTCAGTGTTCAGTTACAGTGATAAGGCAGGCACATGCAATGGTTACTAGAAATCAACAGATCTAGAGGGACAGAGCTTGCTTAGGGTAAAAGGATGTGTTCCAAATGATGATATGATAGAATAAAGAGAAGGTAGTGCTGGGGTCAAGCCAAAAAGCTTATTGGTCAAAAACATCCAGAGGACCAAAAGGACTCTTGGAATGGAGGCAGACACAACAGTCCAAAAGAAGGGGAAGGTAGACACTGAACGGGTGGAGGAACATGACAGAAGCTTGTCCAATACAAAATATCTAACACACTTACCTATTCACTCAACTGCATCAGCACCAATTTGTACAAGAATACAGAGCCTTGAATATTACATTAAAACCATTAAGCTGGTCTACCTAGACCCTATGAAATGTTCTTTCTTGTTCATCAGTCCACCATGATGCCAAGACCCAGAAAGATGGAATGATTTGTTTAGTATTTTTCTCACTTGGTCTCCAGATACCCTGACCCAACAAAGTGATTCTCAGGAATTCCCAATAAAATGAGGGAAGACGATCGAACAGGCTAGGCTAGGCTAGGCTGAGATAGGCTAGAATATAAAATTTGAAGTTAAAATGGTTCTTAGTGCTCCATTTAATACAAACCCCTCATTTTCAAGAAGAAGAGACTGAGGCGTAGTCATATTAGTCATCCTCACTCTGGTCTGAAATAAAATTACTGACTACTCACAGGTCTTCAGCAAACAACAGTTGAGGGTTAGCACGGATCTGAGTGATCGTGAAAGTGTCTCTGGCTTTTCAGTTAAATTACCACCTGTAATCTCTGCTTGAAATATGTGGTGAGCTGAAATGGTCATTTGATGTTAAATTAATATGTGCAGGACTGACTGAAAGAATTCTATATAAAGTAAACTCCACCCCACCCCTACACGCACTACGAATCACAGACACATGAAGGAAGTGATATCGAGAAGCAGTATTTGTTTCTGGGCAGAACTATCCCCAAACTGTAGGAATCAAAAGAATAGATGGAAGTTCATTCTCTCAAACTCATTCATTCAATAAATATATGATGAATGCCTGCTATATATGACATACTGACATAGGATTATACATTTAAAGCTGAAAGAGGCCTTAGAGGCCATGTAGTCCAACTACCTCATTTTACATATGAGCAAACTGAAGCCCAAAGAACTTAAATCACTTAAATATTATACAGGAAATATGACTGTACATGTAGAGCCAATATCAGACTGTAGGCCATCTTGGGGAGGAGGGTAGAGAGGGAGAGGGAAAAGCTTTAGAACTCAATATCTTATAAAAGTGAATGTTGAAAACTAAAAATAAATAAATAAATTTAATTATTAAAAAAAAGTACAAAATAGGGAAAGATCTAGTGGCCACCTTCTGGCCACTTGCCCCTGATCATTCTCTGTGAAAACTGTTGTCTTGTCATCCTGAGTTGATGTGAAATAAGCAGACACCAGATTTGTAGAAATCTCTGACTTAATTTCAAGGTCAAACAATTGTTTTTCTTTGATGCTTAAAATCTCCCATTCTGGTTTTGGACAAAGCCACAGATGAATTTGGGGCTTTGGAGAATCACATTAAAAAATCACAGGTTTGGGGGGGAGGGAAATGACACAGGTAGTAAATGACAAAGGCATAATTCAAATCCAGTTCCTTTGATTCCAAAGCCAAGGCTCTTTGAAGTTGATCATGTTATGGGTGATACAAAAAAGATATAGTCTTTGCCCTTAAGAAGTTTTGTAGGGGAGGCAAAATATATATGATAGCAATTATAATTAATACAAGGTTCTTTGTAAAAAGTGAAAGGTCTTTCAAAATCACAGAATTTCTAATTTGGAAGGAACCACAGAGGCCATCTTCTCCAACATGACCCTCACAGGAATCCTCTCTGGAACCTCTCTGTTTCTGTCATTATCTCTGTCTCTGTCTATATATCTGTCTGTCTCTCTTATCTATTATCATTGGCTACTTCCTTGCTGATTACAAATATGCCCAGTTTTCTCTCATCCTTCAAAGACATTTCTACTTACCCTAAAGCTACTTATTATCTTGTATCTTTTATACCTTTTTATACTCAATGCCACCATTTTGTTTTCAGCCTTGCTTCTTGGTTTTCATTCTACCAAAATTGCTTTCTCTAAAGTTACCAATGTTCTCTGAACTGCTAAATTCAATGGCTTTTTCTTCATCTTCATCTTAATTAATCTTTTTGTACCTGTGGATACAATCAGTTTATCTCCTCCTATTTATTTCCCTCTCCTTTGTCTTTCATAAAGCTGCTCTTTCCTGGTTTTCTTCCTACTGATCTAGTTGATCCTTTTACATCTCCTTTGCTGGATCTTGATCTCTCACCTTAAGGATAGCTTTCTTTAAAGTCCCAAGGGCTTACCTTCTAATAAAGGAAGGTGATCATACATAAAAGGGATATGGAAAGGTAGAAGGGAGGGTACCTGCATTGTACATAACTATTAACCTAATATTCCTAAAACCAAATATGTCTAGGGAGATGAGAAGACTGTTATATTATTCCCTAGTCAGACCACACCTGCAATATTATATTCAATTTTAGCACCAAAATTCAGGAAAAAAATTGATAGTTATAGGTAGCATAGGGCTTTAAAGTTTGCAAAGTGTTCTGTACATTAGTTCATTTGATCCTGTTAACTCTGGTAACAAATGACTGAAGATTCACAGAGATTTTACAACTACTGTTAACTCCAAAATATCAATGAGCTTATACAGGTTAAAAGCAAAAAAGCTTTCTTCATTCCATTGGGGCAGAGAAATTAGGCACATATGTCAGGGTCTCCTCTAGTAGGTGACCTGAGGCAGCAGGGCTAAACCTTGATATGTATATTCATGGCTAGAAAAAGAATCAAACAGTGTAGTATAGCAATGTTGAGGCAAGGTTGTCTAGTAGCAAAAAGTCGTTTCATAGCAGGGCTTCACGTCTGGGTCTGTTGGTGCTTGCCCAAGCTCAGACACCATCAGTTCTGTGCTTTAGTGCTTGCCCAAGCTCAGACACCATCAGTTCTGTGCTTTAGTTGCAACAGTATTCATCCAGAGAAACAGTACAAAGGATTATTGTTATGCCAAGCTCAGGGCACAGCTTGCTTGAGGGTATCTCCTAATAGTAAAAAGAGAAGGGTGGTCTTGGATTCTGACAATGTTCACAGAGACCCATGAGGTAGCTCAGGAAACTCTAAAGTGGATAGCATGACCTCCTGTAGCTAATAAGTGTCTAAGCCAGGTTTTCCTGGCTTCAAGTCCAGTACTTGGTTATCTAGCCACCCGACAAACTGCAGAGTATCCAGAGGAGGGCAAACATGATGTTGAAGTGCCTTGAATTCATGCTTTTTGAGGACTGGCTATCTCATGTGGTCCTCAAAATAACTTAAGTATCAACATCACGATTAATGATGAAAATAAAACAGAAAAACAAGAACCACCTTTCCAGAGGTCACTTATCAGAGCTGGGATCAGAACCCAAGGGTAAGCATGTTATCAAATCCTCTTTCCCAATACCATAGGGCACACATTGAGGGAAGAGATAGGGAGCCAGCCTTCCAGGTACCTAATAGCTTTCAGTCACAGGCAGCCAATGTTCACATGCTAAAAAAATGATAGTATGTCAAAGAGAGGAGCTATTGGTTGTTTAGAGCTGGGAATGAGTCATAGAGTTTGGTTTACATGGAGAAAAGTGGGTATTCCAGAAGCATGTGGTAGAGAGAGGCTCCAAGAGGTAACCCCAGGTCTGTACAATTTCTGAGAAACAATGAAGAGCATCCAGTGGTGCCTGAAAATTAAATGCAAGGAATTCAGGTGGTCTGTATATGGAAACAAAATAATAGTCATGCATCAGAAAATCACTATACTTGCCACGTCTGAGTACTTTGGCATGGTTATAAAGGAACAGTGGGAGCAAACCAAAAAGCCAATGCTACTGTTTATAGCCAGGTTTTCAGCTGAGGATAGGAGCTAGCAGCCACTCTCCCCAGATGTCCCTAATGCTGAATGTTTGGTGTACCCACAAATAGCTCTCATGTCCTCAAGGGGAACACTACCCTTTGCTTTCCCATCAGTGTTTCCATTCTTTCCCCCTTTTTGGACAGAACGTTCTGGTTGTTGTATTTATACCTACGAATTTTCTGAGTCTATTTTAGACAACTGAATATTGAATTCTATCTTTATCCAAAACTGAGGACTTTTTTCAAGTGGGCATTTATTAAGAGAAGCCAGATTCAAATGAAGAGCCCCAGAGACCAGAAAGGATCAGAGATTTCAAGCTGGAAGAGACCTCAGAGCCATCTAGTTCAATGCTGCCCGCCCCCACATTTTACAGATGAGGATACTGAGAACCAGGGAAATTGATTTGCCAAAGGCCACATAAGTAGTTTTTGAATTTGAACCCCGGTGCCCTGATGCCAGAACAAGGGTCCTTTCCACTATATTACCATGTCTCCCTGGATTAAACACAACATGACTGGTTTAAGATAGGCTAACCTAACTGTTCCTTAAAAGAGGCAGGTTCTTCCGTAGCTTTGGAAAAAAGCTTCTCATCTGCCAGATACCCTCTCTATACTGTAGATCTTGTAGCTTCTCACACCAGGCCCCAAGAAGTGTGCATGGGTCATTGTTTAATTGTACTCAGTCCAGATCTCTGATAACAGCAGATTTAATTGTTTTAATAATGCTTTCAGACCAGGCAGTGTATTATTACTAGCACGTACTGGGAGAGATTGATAGTGGAGGAAGCAGAGAATAGATCAACATTTACTTTGGCAGAATGATTGGACATGAATTTCCAAACCTCAGCCACAACTCTTGATCATTGCTTTTTATTTGTGCATAGCCCATGTTTTAATTTCCCCACATACAAGTCAGTGATCAGTGATTCAGGAAAAAAAAGCTTCCCTCCCCTTCCTCTAAACAAAGAACTCCTATTGAAGGTTATGGAATTATAGAGTCTGAGTTAGAAGAGACCTCAGAGGCCCATCCACTCTACCTGTACCAGAATGCAAACCTCCTTGATATGTAGTCATCCAGTAGAACCCACTTCCCACGTAGCCCATTCCACTTCAGGACAGTTCTAATGGCTAGCAAGCTTTACCTTATATCAAACCTAAACTTGCCTCTTTCTCACTTTCATATGTGGTACCTAATTCTGGGCTCTGAGGGTCCATCTGAGTAAGTCTGATTCTTTATTACCCTTCATGTACTTGACCACAGTTCTCATGTGCTGTTTAGTTTCTTCTTCTCTGCATGAATCATCCCCAGCCCCTCCAACCAGTTCTCATACGGCATGATTTCAGGACCCTTCGCCATCTTGGTTGCCCTTTTTGGATACTCTGAAGCTTGTGAAAGTCCCTCCTGAAATGTGATACCCAATGAATACAGTATTATAGACAAGGTCCAAATAGGGCAGAAATGTAGCACAATTATCACCTCCCTTATCCCTGGAAACAATACGTCAGCTAATGCAGCCTAAAATGGTATTATTTGGGGAAGAGGAGAAACCATATCTTCTAGATTCAATGAGCTTTTAGCCCACCAAAGCCTTTCGATCTTTTCCCAAATGCACTTCTGTTTAGCTCTCTCTCCCCCAAGCTGATTTTTCTAACGCAAGTGTAAGTCTATACTTATTCTCTTTTAAATTTCATCTCACTAGAATTGACTCACCTTTCTATGCAGTCAGATTCTTTTTGGAACTTGACTCTGGCATCTAGTGTTAATCCTCCCTCTAAGTTTCATGTCATTGGCTAAGTTGATAAGCATGCTATCTATTCTTTTATCCAAATCATTGACAGAAATGTTAGACAACACAGTCACAAGCACACATCCCTGGGGTTCTACAACAGAGACCTCCATCCCAGTTGTAAGCAAACCTTTAATGAGTATTCTTCATGTCCATACATTCGACCACTTCCAATTATACTTAATTATACTATCATAGAGCCCACATCTTTCTGTCTTTTATACATCAATAACATGAGAGACTTTATCAAGTGTTTTGATAAGATCTAAATAAATTGTACCTGCAGCATTCTCCTGATATACCAGAAGAATAAAAGCTCATTGAGGACATGAACTGTTTTCCTTTTTCCTCTTATATTGCCAGCACATTAGCATAGTACCTTGTGTATAGGAAGCACTTAATAAATGTTTGTTGAAATGACTTGAGTTACAGTAAATACTACTTACAAGTTTGATCAGATCTGTCCTTATGTATACATCAACTAGCAATGATTAAGGGATGAAAAAAAACCATCTTCCCCAAAATATCTCTCCCAACTATTTTGTCACACTTTCTGAAATTCCATCATTGGAGTTTCATTCCTTGGAGTTATCATGCATGCATCTTAGCAAGTAACATTCAATTAAGCTGTTGATGCTATTAACTAATTCTTGAAGCCTGTAAGTTATGGAGAAGGTACTGACCTGCACTGAAAAGAGTTTCCTTACCTGAGAGCTCTTTATACCATTAAAATTATGGATCCCTCCCCTATTTATATCCCCAACATGCAATTGTCCAGTCATTATTCACACATCTGTATGAATTCATTTATTGAGCTCATAAGATTTTCCATAAAATTATAGACCTTTAAAGTCAGAAGAGAACTTAGAGATCTATAACATCTAGATAAAAATAGAATATAACAAGGAATAGGGAAAGAGGAGAAAGAGAATAATGGCATGTGGAAACAGGCTAGACTACATCAATAGGAGAGAATACATGAACATGTAAAGAGTAGTATAGTGATATACATAATGATATTACAGTGGAGGATATGGGGCAGCACGAAGGAAAAATAGCGAATGAGTAGAAAAAAGAAACCCCTGGAATCAGCAGAGGGATGGAGAAAGGGGACATGATAGAGCACCAGACTTCAGCTTCCCAGGCCTGTCCAGGGCTGACCCTGACGGTGAGATGGAGGTTGGGAAGGAAATACTTTGTAACTGAGTATGCTCTCAGGCAAAGTCATGTCTCCTTGACGCATATGGCATATGAGATTCTGACTTCATTTTGACTTCAATCTGACTTCACTTTGTTTCCTGACTTCACCTTATTTCCTGCAGGAAATCTTTGCTCACTTGCAACTGTCCCTTCCCCTTTCCTTCCCATTTCATCATTGAATATCAATGAATGAAAAAGATAAGACAAAAATCTTCTCAGTATCTCCCACTGTTCTCCCCTCCCGTTTGAAATTAAAAAGAGAAAAGAGCCCTGACATTTAACACTGTAGTTTTGAACAAGAGTCACAGAAAGAGAGGTGATTCCCAAAATGCTTGTTTGGAGTGATCCACCAACATGGTCTTTACCTCCCATCATGTAAAGATACTATTCAAAATAGCCCCAGACAGGGGCCCAGAGCATTTAGAGCAATTCAGGATCTAAAGTGAGTCACAATTTTGACTGTTTTAAGTTCATCTAAATATGACACAAAAGTAACTAGTGTTTAGAGTCACTGTAAAATGACAAAAATAACTTCTACCACCTCCCATGCTCCCACCTCTACCACCAAGCACCTGACATGCAGATGTTGCCAGAACTTGGGACCAAGAGTCCTAAAGCTAGCAGTGGTTATGGACATGCTAAGCCTAAGAAACCACTTCTGTTAGCTTTAGAATGGAAAGCGAAGGAGTTTGTTTCTGGTCTCTGGATCCTGGCCTTGGTCTTCAACCCACCACGGATCTAGACATGAAAGGTGTTGTGCAGTGAGGTTGCCTAAACATTTCCTTTTAAACAAACCTATTGACTGATCTGAATCCCATTCCATAAGGCTGTGGGCTGCCAGTCTAGTCTACTAAACCAATGCAATTCTTTGGAGTTTTTACACTGTAACTTCTATTCTAGGTAGGAATCACATGCTGTAGCATGGAGCTTCCTTATAGTCAGAAGGACAAGAGAGATCACTTTAATCAGGGCACTAAATTAGGAATGAGTAAGGCTCCCACTCATAATAATTTAATTAAAACAAACAAATGACAAGGAATTTAAACAGGTAATAAGCATTCTGTTGCTGCACCATAGTGGGAGAAAGCCACAGTACCAGTAGGGAAACACAGGGTCTGCCTGAGTTTCATTTGTTTTAAAACCAATGGATCAGAACTGATGCCTCATGGCAGATTGATGCTAGACTCTCACTGAGGCTCTGGAATCAGCCCACTTGGCTGCCCTTCCCCTATCTTTCCTGAAGCTCTAAGAACTCTCTGTAACTGGCTTATAGCTGTTCTCCTTCTTTGTATCTCTCCTTTCCAACTCTGCCATTTCTCTAATTCTGTGAGAGATTTGCAAAAAATGATTTTGTAGGCTAGAGTGTAAACTCCTTAAAGGCAAGAATTGTGTCTGATATTACAATATGATATCTAGCCAGGATGATAACATTGTACTATTAATGAACTATCATGTGCAAAATAGTCTTTTAAAGAATGGGAAGGAAAAGCAAATGTTTAGAGATGACATGGCATTTTTCAATGGAATTTGCCTTTGGCTTTGTTGGATTCAGATGGTCTTTTGGGAACTTCATCTCTTTCAATCTGTTTTCTGAGAATGAGGATACTTTCTGTACCTACTTCATAGAGTTTCTGCCTGAATCGAATGAGATAATATGTATGAAATACTTGTAAGCTTTTAAGTATTTTATTATTATAGCCTCTCTCTTAGTTATCAGAATTTTTTCCACCACAGGAACATATCCATTCTTTGAAAAGGGTGATGTCATATTTGAGTGACTGAATGATTGACAAAGTATAAATTATTGAGCAGCTTTATTGATGACCAAGAATTGGAGCACCTTCAAATGTAGCAATCTTCAGCCTGCTCTAATGATTACAACATCCCCTCCCAAGCTGTGCAACCTCAGGTTACAGCTTTCTCCTTCTGTTTCCTCATCTGCCGGATGAATGGTTGAATGAAATAATAACAACTCACATTTGTATAGTACTTTAAGATCTGTAAAGTATGGTTTTTACAACCCTATAAGAGGTTGAAGGGTTATGCTAATTTTAAAAATACAGACTCTGGGGCTTTAAAGGGTTAAGAGCTTTTTACATGTTCATATAGTGTCTAGTAAGTGTCTGAGGCAGGATTCAAACCTAAGTCTCCTGACTCTTAAGTACAGTGTCCTATCAATTATGTCATGCTGCCTTTCAGATGAGTGCTGAGGTCCTTTCTAGGATTAAAAATTCTATAATTTTATGAAATTGACCAGCTTTAAATCATCATGTGTCTTCTATGTGTCTCTCGCAGAGTGCAATCTCCCGAAGGATGAAGGAGAAATGGGAGTTATGCTGGAATATCGACTCTACTACAATCGAACAACAGACCGATGTCATCCATTCATGTACAAGGGTTCAGGGGGGAATGAGAACCGCTTTCTAAATGATATGCAGTGTATGAGGCACTGCTCTACATTAGGGGAAGTGCTCTACCCTGATGATGGTAAGCTGAGCATGTTATCTAGCATCTCTTTTCTTCTTCCTTGGTACATCATGGTCTTAATTTTCTAAGTCCAGGTATGCAAATTACAGCTCTGATAATGTTACGCAGGTCACCTCTTTGGGCTCAGTTTCCTCATTTGGGATATAAAATTGTTGGACAAAATTATTTCCCAGGTCCATTCTACCTCTAAATCCTATGATGGCTTGGCAGAATTCATTGCTGCTCTCAGGCTGCATGACTCCCATAAAGGAGATTACACAAATTCCCATGATTCCAAGGTACTCATCATTTCCAGCGGTGACAGGCAGCACTGCTGTTCCTTCCTCATCTATTGAAAATACACAAAGAATATAGGTTCTCTTTCTTTGTCCCTACCTCTGAGATCATAGGGCAAGTAAATACCTGATTGTCATCTAGGCATAGTTCAGTTTGGCATTAATATATTGATCACCTACTATGAACTCAGCAATTGTGCCATGATCTAGAGAATACAAATGAAAACTTTAAAGGAATTTGAAATCTCCTTGGGGGCATAGGATATGTACATGTGTGTATACATGATACAAAGCAAATATTGCAAAGTAGTATGTGATATGTCAAAAGCAAAGAAGAGGGTGTGGCTATGGGGAGGGGTATGTTTTACAACTGATTGAAAAAAGTATAGGCACAATATACTTTTTAAGTTTAATCTGTATTATTATTTTTCCCATCATATTCTTAAGTCTACACCATAAAAAAAACAATCAATTAAGCCCTGACTTGTAGTGTTTGCTGATTCCTGGGGTATAAATACTAACAGTGAAAATTAAATAATTAGCTCTCACAAGCCTGGAGGAGTCAGCTCTAACTGCCACTGGCATACACCTTTAGAGAAAACAGAGCCCAATGTGGACTGAAATTCATGTAAAAGTCTCAATTGAGGGGACAGAACTTGAACCAGCTCTTGAAAGATGGGCAGGATTCAGATAGATGGAAGGGAGGAGACAAGGCATTTTAAGAGGCTTTTAATTCTAACAGCAACTTTTCTTCTTTTTCTTTAATTTTTAAAATATATTTTTATTTATTTTTGCTAAATATTTCCCAATTACATGTAGTGTTTATTTTTTAAAATTTTGGTTTCCAAATTCTTTCCCTCCCTTCCACCTCTCCTCCATCCCTTGAAAAGATGAGCAATATGATATTAATTATAGCTGTGAAGTTATGCAAAACAGATTTCCATATTAGCCATGAGCAATTTCTCTTCTTGCAAGATGGTATTCTAATGCACCACTTTGTGGCTCCCATACCAAACTGTCAAGTGCAGGACCATAGAAGTAGAATATTTAGTGGTCATCTAGTATAATTTCCTTAACATTATAAATGAGAAAACTGAGTCACAGGAAAGGTGAGGTGGCTTGCTCAAATTCATGTCGATGATAAATGGTGGAGCCAGAATTCATTTTCAAAGCCAGCACTCTTTTCCTTGCATCATGTCAGCCAGACATTTGGAGTTGGGGGTGGGGAATCAAAGAATGATTTCCAGCAAGAGAAAGGATGTGGTCCAATGATGAGAGCAAGTCATTAGAAGTCAGGACTCTTAAATCTTCATGTCTATTTATAAAGACTTTGATTTGGAAGGGACCTTAAAAGTCATTTAATGCAACCCCCTTATTTTACTGATGAGTAATTGAGGTCCAGAAAAAATAAGTGACTTGCTGTAAACCATCCACTTCTGTTAGTTATCATCCTAAAGATTTATGTCTCTTCACCCCTTCCAGGCAAATTTCCTCAAGAAGGTCATCAGTAATCAGTGCCTCTGCTTCCTTTCTTCTCATTCTCTTCTTAATTCTGAAGTCTGGCATTGGACATTATCATTCAAATGAAACTGCTCCTTCTAAAGTTACCAGTGACCTCTTAAATGTCAAATCAAACAGCCTTTCTCAGTCCTCATCCATATTCACTTCTCTGCAGCCTTTGATAGTCATTCTCATCTTCTCCTACTCTGCACTCTCTTCTCTCTAGATTTTCATGTCACTGCTCAATCTTGGTTCATCTCCTACCTGTCGGACCATGCCTTCTCAGTTTCTTTTACTTGATCTTCCTCTAGGTTGCCTCTGTTAACTATGGGAATCTCTCAAAGACTCCATCCTGGACACACCTGTCTTTTCCCTCTATACTATTGTGTTTGGTGATCTCATCAGCTCCCAAGGATCCACGTATCATCCCTAAGTAAACGATTCTCAGATCTCTTTATCCAGCTCTAACCTCTGTCCTGACTTCCAGTCTCACGGGGTATCTCAAATTGAATGTCCCATAGACATCTTAAACTCAACATGTCCAAAACCAAACTTGTTACCTCTCCTCAAAATCTTTCCCTCTTCTAAACTTCCCTTTTACTTTTGAATTTCTCCCTGCTCTATCAGAGTGATCTTCCAAAAACTCAGATCTGACCACCCAGACCATTCCCATTTAACAAACTCCACTGGTTCCTTATGACTTCTGGGATCAAATATAAAATCTTTGTTTGGCATTCAAAACTCTTCATAACCAGGTTCCCTCCTGTCTTTTCAGTCTTCTTACACCTTCCAACCCTCCCCATACTCACTAATCTAGTGATACTGGCCTCCTTGCTGTTCTTTTCACAAGACTCCATGCATTTTCATTGGCTATTCCCCATGCCTGGAATTCTCTCTCCTCTTCTCTGCCTCCTGACTTTCCTGGTTTCCTTCTCACCTACATTCTATTTTCTGTAAGAAGCCTTCCCTGTCTCCACTAATGCTAGTGCCTTTTCTCAGATTATCTCCGATTTGTCCTATCTATATCTTATTTATACATAGTTATTTGCATAGTGTCTCCCCCATTGGATGGTGAACTCCTTAAGAGCAAAGATTATTTTCTACTGTCCTTTGTGTCCCCATCACTTAGATCAGTGTCTGGCACACACTGGTGCTTATTTAATAAATGCTTAACAAATGACTTCACTAATCTTGCCTGAGGTCCCTTAAGGAGCTAGTTGTGATTGGAACTGAGGTCCTCTCACTCCAGTTCTAGCTACCTTTCCCACTAATCACAATGGGCTGCTGCCCGTCTTCTTTCTGCCCTTCCCTGAGAACTTAACATGCATCCTAGCATCCTAGTTGGAGAACACCTCACTGTCCATTTGCAAAGGAAGGAGTATCAGCTTACTCATTTCCAAAGACAGAGTAACTAAATTATAGACATTCCAAACTCCCTCCAAGTAAGAATGTAAAATAAATACAATGTTTCCTTTAAATTCCCAGGCCCCAGTTATGCAAATGCAGGCTTGGAGACAACAGTGTTGGATGCCCAGCTTGAATGAGCACAAAGTGATCTTATAAAAGCCCACAATTACAATGCAATATGTGCTTACGATAACAGGTCCATATCTAACCTGAGGTTAAATGCATAATGCACTTATTAAGCATTTAAGTATATTGTTGATGTGCTTATAAACAGGAGTTTTCAAAGATTTTTAAGTACACAGCTGTCATAAAGGTTGGTATTTAAAATTCAACCCTTTTTTATTAGTAGCTGGAGTGAGAGGGAGGGAGACCAAGGAAGTGAGATGGAGTGAAAAAAGTAGATTCATAAGCTTGATGCTACAATGCAGGAGTTCTTAACCTGGGATCTATGAGCTTGTTTTCTAAAAAAAAAAAAATATATATATATATATATATATATATATATATATATATATATATATATATATAT
>CM053769.1:577365120-577382913 GCA_028658325.1 Potorous gilbertii | reverse complement strand
GCGGTCGGTTCTTCAGGGCTCTCTGCAGCGGAAATCTCCTTCACTGTGTTTCTGCGCGGCTTCCACTGCTCCAGAATTTGTCAGGAGTTCTTTTTACAGGAAATCTATGGGCTGTGGGTTCGGACCTAGCTTAGGTGAGTCTTTCTACTCCGCCATCTTGGCTCCGCCCCCCCCTTTTTTCTTTTTTAATTAAAGAATATAGAGCCTACAGAATAGGTCATGGTTAAATAACGGATTATTAAAATAATAACATCAGTGCCCAATGATTGCATTTTTTCAGTTTAATAGGATCTTTTAAAAATATCCATATTGTAGGTATATAAAATTTATTACATTTAAAAACCAAAAGTCTAGAAAGAACCCATATACCTCTTTGAGACTATATATTGCTACTAGAGAATATCTTGGGCCCTGAGGAGAATTTGGCTCATTTCGTTTTTACTTACATAGTTGGTGAACCTTGCAATTTGTTCCTTCACATCTCTCACATTTGTCCCCTTCTCTGCACTCACATAGCCATCACCCTATTTCAAGCATTTATCATTTCTCACCTAGACTATTGCAATAACCTTCTAACGAGTCTCTTTGCCTCAAGTTTCTATAGACTCTAGTTCATCTTCCAATCAGTATACAAGGATTGGGCATGTCACTCCTCTGCTCAGTGACTTCCACAGGTTACCTAATAGCCTCAGGATCAAATATAAAGTCTTTGGTCATTTAAAGATGTCACAAGGTAGCCCTGTCTTACATTTCCAGTTTTCTTATAGTTTATTTCTCTTGAATGGACACTACAATTCAGCAACACTGACATATGTGTTATCTTCACACACAAACCTCTGTCTCCCTTCTTGTTGCATTTTGTACTAGCTCTCTCTGATGCCTGAACTCCATCTACCTCTTAGCTTTCCTGACTTCCTTCAAGATTTATCTCAGATCATCATTGTTGGGTTTGTCCTTGGTTCTCAAAGAGGACCATGACATCAGGATGATGACATGATTTGCAGCTGACTTGATTTGAGTGAGGGAGGACTGTGTGAGGTCACCAACTTCATATTCTTCTCCTGAGCCATCTGGGTCCAGTGGTCTGATATTTATCAGGATGACTGGAGATGGCCCAGGATGCAATGTGAGATCCTGGCCCTTTCAGGCTAAGGTCTTATCACATTCTCACTTTGAGTGAGATACATGCATTCAATGAATAAGTTTCTCAAAGGAGGGCCCTTTTAATATAAAAAAAAAAATCAAACTGGGAGGGGAAGGTCCTCGGGGTTTGGGTAAAAGAGAAACAATTACTATTTAAAAAATAAAACTATACTAGTGAAGAAGGAACAACTTTCTCCTCTCAGAGCCAGACAAATCTAATAATAAAATAAATTAAGAAAGAAGTCAAGTAGATGAACAGAATCTTAGAAAAGTCATATATATATATATATATATATATATATATATATATATATAATAGACCTCTGGAGATGGAAAGAAGTATACTTTTTTCTCGTGGCACCGTCACAAAAAGTGACCATGTATTATGGCATAAAAACTTCATAATCAAAATCAGAAAAGCAGAAATAGTAAATATATCCTTTTCAGACCATAGTGCAATAAAAATTACATCTAATAAACAGCTGTGGAAGAATAGATTAAAAGCTAATTAGAAATTAAATAATCTAAGCCCGTTCCTGGTCTTCCTTAGCTGCTCCAGTGCCTCTCTCTCAGATTAAATAATATAATGATAACATAATTAATACTAGCTTTTGTTGTTATAAGAAATGATGAAAGAATAAAGAGTTCGATACAAAAGTCCATTTCATTTAATAGGAAAATAGAAAGGAAAGGAGAATTAGAAAGTGGGGAATTTGAGGAGGCAGGGATGAATCCTAAGTAAAATCAACTCTCTCTGAATATATCTGGTATGTACTTAGTTATCTGTATGCCTCCCTCTTTAGAATGTAAACTCCTTGACAGTAGGGACTATGTTGGCTTTTCATTGAACACCTGCCTTTATCACAGTGCTTAGCTTATAGTGCTTGATAAATGCTTAATTGACTGGTTAAAATACAATCCATAAAAGATTCGTGTGTCTTCCTAATGAATCAGTCAATTACCAGGCACTTTGCTAAGTGCTAAGGGATGGAAATAAGGGCAAAGACAGCTCCTCAAGGAGCTTGCATTTTAATATATGTGACCTTAGGGGATACAATATGTATGCATCTAACTTGAAATCAGATAATAAAAGAATTTTTTACTTTGGAGATACTTGTAATCTTTCTCTATCTATTGCACTGCCTAGTTTCCCTATTCCCTCAAATAAATGTTGCAAATACCAATAAAATCAAAAGTATTCCTCTCCCTTCCCAAGGAGATTATGAATTCCTTGAGGGCCAAAATCCTGTCTTATATTCAAAATGTAGGACCAAAAATATGGGTTGTAAATCAGCAGATTATTTAAACTCATTTACAAAGCCAACGGTAAGGCAAGTTCAACTTGCAAATCAATCAGTCCATCAACAAACATTTTTTAAGTGATTGCTATATGTCTAGGCACTGTACCATGGGAACATAACAAAAACAAAATTGTCACTACCTTAAAGGAGTTTACATGCTTTTGAAGAAAACAATGCTTACATATATAAGTAAATAAATGCAAAGTTATTTTGGCAGTTGGGGGAGGGGATAGTCAGGAAAGGCCTCAAGTGGAAGATAATATTAATAATGGCCAAACCAACAACAACATTTATATAATGTTTTAAGGTTTGCAAAATGTCTACCTGGAGCCCTGAAATATTATCTTCAGGAGGTAAACTTGATGATGTGTCTACTTCAACCCAAACATGCTTTGATCAGACTTCTGACTCCTTGGATGGAGCTGTCAAATGTGCAAAGAAGCAATTGTGATGGTACAAGCTGTTTGGCCAGGACTCTAGACTCTGCTGAAAAGTACAGTGTAGCTGCATTGTTGTTGTTAGGTGGGGTCTCTGGTGAACAGGTTTCATCCTCCATAGTGTTAGAACATCTGTAGCCACTGCAAAAGCAGGTGGGTAGTAGAGTTTTCCTACTATGTATATTGCAAACCATTCTGATTACATCAAAGTCAACTGGCAGTGAATGGAGAGGGATGTCAAGAAAGACAAGGAGCAGCTGAACATTCTAAGGCTCTAACTATAGAAGTTAAAGTCAAAGTTAAGAAGAGAGAGTTGAGATCTGAGAGTTCTATCATTTGTGAAGAAGAAAGTTCTTGTGACTAGAGGATTATGGAGAAGCTTTCTTCTTGGCATGGTGTCTTAAGGAGGTAGACTTTGATGACTATGCCATGTAAGTTCTACTGTTCCACTTAATCTAGTTTCAGTCATTGACCACCTAATGTCCTTCCTCAAGATTTATTGGGCTTTACTTCTTCCTATCACAGGCACTCTGGGAGGGGGAAAGACTATGAACCATGAGATCATAACCCAAGCACTAGGTTGATGAAATTAGATAGGTGTAGTCTTACTTCTCTTAGTACACATTTTTCACTGTCCTTGTTTGCTATTTTAGAAGGTGCTTTGTAATTAGCTGTTCTCTAGATACTACAAGACCCTTTCTTCCTTATAAATACCTAACTGTAGAAAGTGTAGAAAGATTTATTTTAAAATGTTGTCAAACTCTTTATCTGGCAAGAAAAGGGCTGTCAACATGCCTCCATTAGGAGATGGTGAATATACTTGTGCATTGATCACCCCTCCCCAACATATGCACACATGACTGTTATTATAGCAAGTGGTCGACTTAACAATGTGATGAATGTCAAATATTATGTACTATCTTGTTTTATCTTACTAATTTTTAAAAGGTATATATTATGTCTTTCCAAACTGATTATAAAGTCCTTGAAGGCAGAAATCTTTTATTATGGGATCAATGTCCTAAGCCCTGATGCATGAAGGCTAGGCTACACTGTCCTTGAAAGGTATATAAACTGTAATAGCTTCTGCAAACTTGAAGGCTACAAAATGAATTCTCAAAAATCAACTGCACTTCTCTGTAATGGTAACAAGACAAAAAAAGCAATAACATAAATGGAAATCCTATTCCAAATGACTACAAAATGCATAAAATACTTGAGGATCAACCTACCAAAAACACACAAAAATCTTATATAGATTCAATTACAAAATGCTCTTTAAAGAAAAAAAGAATATCTTAAAGAGCTGGACAAATATTCTGTGTTCATGGCTAATCTATTGATATAATAAAAATGATAATGCTGCCTAAATTAATTTATACTTTGAATGCTGTGCCAATCCAATTGCCAGGGGATGCATTATAGAACTTGGTGAAATAATAATGAAATTTATTTGGAAAAATAAAAGATCTAGAATATCAAATGGAAATCATGAAAAGAATTAAAAATGAAGTGTGCATTGTACTTCCAGATCCCAAACTATATTTTAAGACAGCTGTCATCAAATCTGATGACATCTGATATTAGTTTAAAAATAGTGAGATAGGTTATGGAACAGACTAGACAAGAGGGATTCGGAAACAATAGAACTCAATAACCCATTGTTTGATAATATAAAAAACATGAATCACATAGAAAAAAATCCTCTTATTTGATAAAAATGTCTGGAAAAACTGGAAAATCTGGCAGAAATTAGGCTTAGACCAACACCTTACACCACATTATACAATACATTCTAAATAGATATGCAACATTAATATGAAAGATTATACTCTAAATATTTAGAAGAGAAATAGATCATGTAATTCTCACAACTATAGGTATTTAAAATTTTTTTTAAACATTTTTATTAAAGTTTTGAGTTCCAAATTCTATCCCTCCCTCTCTCCTTTCCCCACTCCCTGAGATAGTAAGCAATCAGATATAGGTTATACATGTGCAATTATGTGAAACATTTTCATGTTAGTCATTTTGTACAAGAAGATACAAAGAAAAGAAAACATGAAAGTAAAAAATAGCATGCTTCAATCTGTATTCAATCAATATCTGGAAGTGGATGGTATGCTTTATCATTAGTCCTTCAGGATTTTCTTGTCATTGAACAATACTGCTGTTACTGTGTATAATGTTATTCTAGTTGTGTTCACCTCACTTCATGTAAGTCTTTCTAGGTTTTTCTGAAATCATTCTACTTGTCATTTCTTTTTTTCCTACTTATCATTTCTTATAGCACAATAATATTCCATTACAATCATATACTACAGCTTGTTTAGCCATTCCCCAATTGATGGGCATTTCTTTGATTACCAATTCTTAGACACCAAAAAAAGAGTTGTTACAAATATTTTTGTAAAAATATATAATTTTCCGTTTTTAAAAAAATCTCTTTAGGATATAGATCTAGTAGAGATATTACTAGGTCAAAGGGTATACACAGTTTTATAGCCCTTTGGGAATAGTTCCAAATTGTTCTCCAGATTCACAACTCCACCAACAATGCATTAGTGTCCCAGTTTTCCCACATGCCCTAGAAGGTGTTTTTAACCAAACAAGAGATGGAGGCAAATTCAAAAGATAAAACAGATAACTTTGATTGCTTGAAACTAAAAAACTTCTGCACAGACAAAATGAATGCACCCAAGATAAGAAGGGAAGTGGTCAAGTGGGAAAAAAAATCTTTGTATCAGATTTCTCTGATGAGGGTTTGTTATCCAAGATATATAAACAATATATCAACATATGTGTGTCCGTGTGTCTGTCTATCTATCTATCTATCTGTCATAGCCTTTCCTTATCAGAGACATGATCAAAGGATATGGATACTTCTCAAAAAAAAAAGAAAAAGAATTGCAAAGTATTCTGAATCACATGAATGAATGCTTTAAATAACTACTAATAAAAGAAATGCAAATCAAAGAAATTCATTCAGGTTTTACCTTATATACTCTGAAAATTGACAAAAATGGTAATAGTCAATGTTGGAGGGACTGTGGAATGATAAGCATACTAATGCATTACTAGTGAAGCTGTGAAATATTTACAACCATTTTGGAAAGCAATTTGGAATTATGAAAACAAAGTGATCAAAATGCCCATAACCAGAAAAACTATTAGTGAGCTTATGCCTCAAGCAAGCTATTAGAAAAAGAAAGTCCCCATATACTCCAGTATTTTTATAGCAACACTTTTTGTGACAACTAAGAATTGAAAACAAAGTAAATGTCTATCAGTTGGAAAATGGCTTAACTTCTGGTACTGAATGTAATGGCATATTACTGTTATATAAGAAATGATGCTTGATGAAAACAAAGAAGCATGGAAATATTTCATATATAATATACTATATGGTCATATATATGCATGCATATATATATTAGTACATACATAGCATACCCACACATCTCTATACTGATATTATATGTGTATATATTTAGTATATCAGTATATGAATATATGTGTAGATAGATATACTGATATGCTACATATACTGACATACACATGTCTATACTGATGCAGAGTGAAGTAACCAGAACCAAAAAACAATATACATAGAAGCTATAACAACGTAAATGGAAAGAACTATATACTAAAGAATCAAAAGTAAGTAACAAAATTATAAAGATTCAGCAGGATTCAGAGATATGAGAGGATACCCTAACCCACCCTTTCATGAAGATGGGCAATCCACAAATATTACACATTGCACATATTTTCAGACTTTTTCAATATGTTCGTCAGTTGTGCTGGTTTTTCTTCTCTAAAAAAATCCTACTTGATATATGGGCTAGCTCTCGGGGAGGGAGAGGGAAGAGATAACTATAATTTTGTAAGAAAAGGAAAATATTAATAAGAACTCATTTTTAAAAAATGATATATGTTTTGTCCTCTAGATTTAATTGTCTCAGAGGACTAATGACTTCGACCATTGATGTGGCTTCATGGTCTCCTATGTAGAAAAGTCAAGGAATGAGTCATTACCTCATTCCTTCCTCAGAATTCTGACCATGTAGACCGGGTAATGATCATGTCACTGACTATCCTTTCCCTGCTCTGAACCTCCTTCCTCTGTTAATGGCTAACTAAGTCTTTTGTTAACCATCTGATGTCCTGTGAATGTCTTGCTCTAATCTGAGGTATAAAACTAACCTGAAAAAGGCCAAGACCCATTATATAACATATCTTGTTTCTAAGTATCCATGGTATTTGCCATATAGCCCTGAGCATGATCGATAATCAGCACGTATCCATGGTTGATAATGTTACTCCATAGTTAAATAGAAAATGTGACCCAGTTATAAGACTTTTCTACTGAAATCAGAGACTACTGAAATCTTTTCTAAAGATTAAGGAATTTGAGCAACACATCCTTTGGTTTAAGTCTTATTGGCAAAATATCTACATGTTCCCAATATAAAAGAACTTTTTTTGGGGGGGTGATCAACTGCTGTGCTTGAAGACCAGATACCAGATAAGGAAGAAATTAGGTGCCTCAATCAGTTTCCAGTGCCAGGACTGAATCTTCGGAGCTAATCATTGATACTGTTCTATAACTGATCACTCTGACCTTTGAGCAGCAAAAGTCTAACTACAAAACATTCATTCAGAAGAGGTCCCTAGTCACCAAGGATTGTCATGTTTATTGGGGGAATAAATTGTTGTGGAGCTGCTGGAACAAACCAGGACATCTATTAGCAACTTCCTCTAATGGATGAAGCAGCATCTACTTCAGCAGTTACTATCATTTCAACTTTCTACTGCAGTCCCCAGATAACAATGTGAGTCTAGGAACACTAATACAAAGCAATAAACTCTATAAGCAAACCAAATATGAGTGTTATTTTGTTCCCTGGATTATATCTAGGCAACTGTCTCTATGAAACTTAATGTGTACAAGTATCTAACTGATAAATGGACAAAGTATATGAACAGGCAGTTTTCAGTTGAAGAAATCAAAGCTATCTATAGTCATGAAAAAAATGCTCTAAATCACTATTGATTAGAGAAATGCTAAATAAAACAAAATCTGAGATACCACCTCACACCTACAGATTGTCTAATATGACAGAAAAGGAAAATAATAAATGTTGGAGGGGATGTGGGAAAATTGGGGCACTAAAGTGCTATTGAAGGAGTTGGAAACTGATCTAGCCATTCTGGAGTGCAATTTGGAACTATGCCCAAAGGGCTTTAAAGCTATCCATACT
This sequence comes from Potorous gilbertii, assembly GCA_028658325.1. Classification (NCBI taxonomy): domain Eukaryota; kingdom Metazoa; phylum Chordata; class Mammalia; order Diprotodontia; family Potoroidae; genus Potorous; species Potorous gilbertii. The sequence goes on along the minus strand of CM053769.1, from coordinate 577,374,768 downwards.
CTGTGACCTGGTAATATTTCTTCTAGATCTATACCTCAAAGAGATTTTTTTCTTTCTTTTTTTTTTCATATAAATGTATTAATTTTCAGTTTTCAACTTTCACTTCCACAAAATTTTGAATTTCATATTTTCTCCCCCTGTCCCCACTACCCACAGCCCCAGGATAGCATATATTCTGAGTGCCCTTTCCTCCAATCTGCCCTCCCTTCTGTCATTCATCTCCCTTTATTCCCTTCACTTTTATTTTCCTTCAGGTTAAAATAGATTTCTATACCTTATTGCCTATATGCCTTATTTTCTAGTTGCATGCAAAAACAACCTCTAACATATATTTTTAAAGCTTTGAGTTCCACAGTTTCTCCTTTTCCCCCTTCCCATCCACCTTATTGAGAAGGCAAGGAATTTGATGAAGGAAATGCATGTGTGGTCATGCAAAACACTTCCATGACAGTCGTGTTATGAAAGACTATATTCCCCTCTATCCTGTCCTACCCTCTATTTATTCTATTCTCTCCTTTAACCCTGTCCCTCAACTATAGTGTTTGCTTCTGATTACCCCTTCTCGCAATCTGCCATCCCTTCTATTACTCACCCTCTCTTATCCCTTTCCTCCCTGTTTTCCTATAAGGTAAGATAGACTTCATACCCAATTGGGTGTGTATGTTATCCCCTCCTGAAGCCAAATCTGATGAAATGAAGGCTCACTTATTCCCTCTCACCTTCCCCTTCTTCCCCTCCATTGTAAAAGCTTTTTCTTGCCTCTTTTATGTGAGATGATTCACAACATTCTACCTCTTCCTTTCTCTTTCTCCTAGTACATTCCTCTCAACATTTAATTTTCTTTTTAAGATATCATCCCTTCACAATCAGCTCATCCTGTGCCCTCTGTCTCTCTCTATGTACATATATACACACACATACATACATATACACATTCACACACACATATTCCCTCCAACTAACCTATTACTGAAAAAGTTCTCATGAGTTACAAATATCATTTTTCCATGTAGGAATGTAAATAGTTCAACTTTAATAATCCCCTATGTTTTCTCTTTCCTGTTTATCTTTGCATGTTTCTCTTGATTCTTGTATTTGAAAGTCAAATTTCCTATTCAGCTCTGGTTTTTTCCACAAGAATGTTTAGAAGTCCTCTATTTCACTGAAGTTCCATTTTTTGCCCTGCAGTATGATATTCAGTTTTGCTGGGTAGGTGACTCTTGGTTTTAATCTTATCTCCTTTGACCTCTGGAATATCATATTCCAAGCCCTTCTATCTCTTAGTGTAAAAGCTTCTAAGTCCTGTGTTATCCTGATTGTATCCGTAATACTTTTCTGGCTGCTTGTAATATTTTCTCCTTGACTTGGGAACTCTGAAATTTGGCTACAATATTCCTAGGAGTTTTACTTTTGGAATCTCTTTTAGGAGGTGATTCGTGAATTCTTTCTATTTCTACTTTACTTTCTATTTCTACTTTACCCTCTGGTTCTAGAATATCAAGGCAGTTTTCCTTGATAATTTCTTGAAAGATGATGTCTAGGTTCTTTTTTTGATCATGGTACTACTTCAGGTAGTCCCATAATTTTAAAATTATCTCTCCTATATCTATTTTCTAGGTCAATTGCTTTTCCAGTGAGATAGTTCACATTGTCTTCTATTTTTCCATTATTTAGGTTTTGTTTTATAATTTCTTGATTTCTCATAGAGTCATTAGCTTCCATTTGCTCCATTCTCATTTTTAAATAAATTTTCTTCAGTGAGCTTTTGGACCTCTTTTTCCATTTGACCCATTCTGCCTTTTAGGGCTTTCTTCTCCCCATTGGCTTTTTGGACCTCTTTTGCCATTTGAGTTAGTCTAATTTTAAAGGTGTTATTTTCTTCAGCATTTTTTGGGTTTCCTTTAGCAAGCTGTTGACTCATCTTTCATGATTTTCTTGCATCGCTCTCATTTCTCTTCTCAATTTTTCCTCTACCTCCCTTACTTGATTTTCAAAATTTGTTTTGAGCTCTTCCATGGCCTGAGACTAATTTCATATTTTTCTTAGAGGCTTTGGATGCAGGAACTTTGGCTTTGTTGTCTTTTTCTGGCTATATATTTTGATGTTCCTCCTTACCAATGATGTAAGAAAATATCTCTTCACTGAGAAAGTAGGAATCTATAGTTGTTTCTTTCCCCTCTATTTACTCATTTTCCCAGCCAATTGCTTAACTTCTGAGCTTTGTTAAGTGGAGGGCTCCAGAAGCAGCTTCTACTTCAGTATTGGCTGCTGCCACCCTGGGACTGGGGCTAGGGCTAGACCATGCTCCCCTCTCAGCCAGGTGAGAGACCCTTCCCACTGACCTTTGAAGCTGTCTTTAGTGTTTGTAGGTTGAGAAGTGTGGAATCCACAGCAGCCACCAGCAATTCAGTCCCTTAAGGCCTGCTCCTGCTCTGTCCACACTGATGTGTCCCAAACTGTGCTCTCCTCCCAGCCTGGTGTGATAGACCCTTCCCATTGACCTTCCATATTGTCTTGGGCTGTATATTTGCTTCAGTCTGTCATTTTTTTTGTTTATGCTGCTCTAGAATTTGTTTAGAGTCATTTTTACAGGTTTTTTGAGGGGTTTTGCGGGAAAGCTGTAGCAGGTCCCAGCTTCTATTCTGTCATCTTGGCTCCACCCTGCCCAAAGAGATTTTTTAAAAAGGGAAAACTGCATATCTCTTAAAAACTATTTATAGAAGCTCTTTTTGAAGTGACAAAGAATCCGAAATTAAAGGGATGCCCATCAACTGGGGAGTAGCTGAACAAGTCCTGGTATATGATGGCAATGGAATACTATTGGGCTATTAGAAACGAGGACCAATCTGACTTCAGAAAAACCTTCTGTGACTTATATGAACAAAAGCAAAATGAAGTGAGCAGAACCAGGAGAACACTGTACACAGCTACACCAATATTGCATTGATGATCAACTGTGAAAATACAAAGACCCAAGACAATTCCAAAGGACTCATGATGAAAATGCTATTGAAAAATAGAGAAAAATCTGATAGAGCCTGAATGTAGATCAAAGAATACTATTTTTCATTTCCTGTATTTTTTATGAGCATTTTTCCCCTTTAGGTCTATGTCTTCTTTTGCAACATGACTAATATGACAATATATTTTACATGATTGAACATGTATAACCTATGTTGCTTACTGTCTCAGAGAGGGGTGAGGCAAAGAAGGGAGGGAGACAATTTGGAACTCAAAGTTAAAAAAAAGAATGTTAAAAATTTTTTTGGCATGAAATTAGGGAAAAATATTTTTAATAATAATAAAAAAAGAAACAATATGGTAAAGGGAGAAGGAAAACTTGGTCTTAGGACTAAAAATTATTCACTAACTGATGAAGATTTTTTTCAATTGTGGGGAAAAAAACCTATAGGTCCCTTCTTTTTACTCAGCCATTTAGAATGTAGCAGGTCAGAGAGAGTTAGACTATTGTGCCAGAATTATGCCAGAATGAATGAGTGAATGAATGAAAAAATTTACTAGGCAATTATTATGTGCAAAGTAGAGATAGTCTGCTCTCAAAGTGATTAAATGCTAAAGATGGAGACAAACCTCCTATAGGAGGTTTCAGCTGCTAATCAAATAAAAAGGTATGATGATTCATAAGGTACAACAGTAAAACAGATGGTAGTTCTTTAGGAGGAAGCTTTAAAATCACTTCATTCAACCTTGTCATTCTACATCTGAGAAAATTCAAGTCAAGAGAAGCAAAATAATTTGTGTAAAGGCACAAAACTCTTTTCTTTGTTATATTTCATTTCATTCACATTGGACAAGGCATAGCAAACACAAAGGACTCCTTCTGCCCAAAGAGGTAGAATCAAAGGTCTAGCTCTCTAGAGTTTGCAAAGTCAGGTATCTAAATTCAATGAACCTATAACCATGGTTGCACTAAAAGTGGCATAGATTCCTAGGAAGCCCCAAAAGGGATAATTTCTTTCTTTTGGAGTTTTACCCTCATTAAAAATTTTTAAAAAAATAAACATATATATTTTCAGTTTTTAACACTCATTTCCACAAAATTTGAATTTCAAATTTTCTAGCCATCTCCCCACTCACTCCAAGACAGTGTGTGTTTTGTTTGCCCTTTCCTCCAATCTGCCTTTCTTTCTATCACACACACCCTTATCCCCTTCCATTCTATTTTCCTGTAGGGCAAGATAGATTTCTATACCTCATTGCCTATATATGTTATTTCTTAGTTGTATGTAAAAACAATTTTTAACATTCATTTTAAAAGCTTTCAGTTCTATATTCTCTCCCTTCCCCCTTCCCCCCACCCTCATAGAGAAGGCAAGCAATTTAATATAAGTTATACATGTGTAGTCAAGGAAGACACTACCATAACAGTCATGTTGTGAAAGACTAATTATGCTTTCCTCTATCTCGTCCCACCGTCCATTTCTTTAAACCTCTCCTTTGGCCCTCTCCCTCTACCAAAGTGTATAATTCTGATGACCCTTTTCCCCAATCTGCCATCCCTTCTATTATCCCCCCTTTCTTATTCCCTTCCCCTTGCTTTCCTGGAGGGTGAGAAAAACTTCCATATGCAACTGAGTGTGTATGTTATTCCCTCCTGAAGCCAAAGTCATTGGACAAACAACTGACCTGGAAATGGATCCAGGAGAGATAATTTTAAAATTATTGGACTACCTGAAATCCATGATCGAAAAAAAACCTAGACATCATCTTCAAGAAGTTATCAAGGAAAACTACCCTGATATTCTAGAATCAGAGGGGAAAATAGAAATGGAAAGAATTCACCAATCACCTCCTCAAAGAGATTCCAAAAGTAAAACTCCTAGGAATATTGTAGCCAAATTTCAGAGTTCCCAGGTCAAGTAGAAAATATTACAGGTAGCTAGAAAGAAACAATTCGCATATTATGGAAGCACAATCAGGATAACACAGGATTTAGAAGCTTCTAACTAAGGGATTGAAGGGCTTGGAATATGATATTCCAGAAGTCAAAGGAGATAGATTTAAAACCAAGAGTCACCTACACAGCAAAACTGAGTATTATACTTTAGGAGAAAAAAATGGAACTTTAATGAAATATAGGACTTCCAAACATTCTTGTTGAAAAAACCAGAGCTGAACAGAAAATTTGACTTTCAAATACAAGAATCAAGAGAAATATGAAAAGGTAAACAGGAAAGAGAAACCATAAGGAACGTATCAAAGTTGAACTATTTATATTCCTACATGGAAAAATGATATTTGTAGCTCATGAGACCTTTTTCAGTAATAGGATAGTTGGAGGGAATGTATGTGTGTGTGTGTATTTGTATGTATTTGTATGTGTGTGTATATATATATGGAGAGAGTTAGAGAGAGACAGAGGGCACAGGATGAGCTGAATGTGAAGGGATGATATCTAAAAAAGAAAATTAAATGTTGAGAGGAATGTACTAGGAGAAAGAGAAAGAAAGAGGTAGAATGTTGTAAATCATCTCATGTAAAAGAGGCAAGAAAAAGCTTTTACAATGGAGGGGAAGAAGGGGAAGGTGAGAGGGAATAAGTGAGCCTTCTTTTCTGTGAGTTTTACCCTCACATCTATTCTCCTGCTATACACAATGTTCTATCTTTGTCCTCTGCTAATTCAACATCTAGTGAATTGCTAAAGAGATGGGGTCCCTCAGGTCATATAAATTAAAAAAACAAGGTTGTGATTAAATCTTTAATATAATAAAAGTGGTATGTTTGCTAAACATGAAGCTTTCCCATTACCAACCAAAACTAGAACAGAGAAAGAATCCCAGAGCTTCTCTTATCCTAATGACTTTTTTCATTTTATATAAACAAACTATAAGTTTTCTTTTTAGCAGTCCTTAGCCCTTCATCAAGAAGGGACATACTGAAGCAAATTCACTTGAATTTTATAAAACAACCAGATTTAATACTGAGAGAATGTAATATATGGCAGACAGGAAACCTGACTGATAGTTAATTCAATTCATTTCAATAAGTATTTCATTTTAGAGATGCAAAGACAATGAAAATAGTCCTGGAAAATGGTTCCGGCCCACAAGAGCCTTACATTCTAGTGGGAGAAATGGTATGTACTCAGTTGACATATACCTAGTTAAGTCAATACAACTTGCACATATGTATGCATGTGTGTTACCGACACACACACACACACACACACACACACACACACACAAAACTGGATAAATCAAAGGAAGGCCTCTTATAAGAGCTAGTATTTGAGTCAAACCTAAAGGAATTTAGAGATTCCAAGAGGGAGAGATAAGGAAGGAAAGCATTGCAGACATGGATAGGAAATAGGCTGTACAAAGGTACAAAGGCTGATAGTAATGTTATATACTGACACCAGCAAGTTGGCTAATTTGGCTGGAACATAGAATTCCTGGGTAATGTGGGATCATTCTGGAAAGATAAGTTGTATCCAGATTGTGAAGGATTTTAAATGCCAAGTAGAAAAGTTTGTATTTTATCCTGATGACAATGGGGGTGGTGTCAGTAAACTCCTTGAGGAGAGTGACTTAGCCAGAGCTGTGCTTCCAAAATAACATTTTCCCAGTTATGTGGAGGATGGCCTAGGGAAGAGGTGGACTGAGTACAGAGAGACAAATGAGTCCTAGATACTGCTGACTCTGAGAAGCCATCAAACACTAGGAACAACATCCTTAAAGTTGAAATAATAGGAGATAACATACTTGGGGGACAGATCTAGCTAATGACAACTTGCAGTTGTGGGCACACTTGTCTGTAGGTCCCTAAGGCTATGCCCATTATTTGTGGAATAGTCAGGCTGGTTCATAGAATCATAGCTTTTGAGCTTAAAAAGACCTTAAATTCTGAACCTGTCCTACCTCCTCATTTAATGGAAGAGCAAGCTGAGGTCCAGAGAAGTTCAGACTTGCCTGACATCCCATGGGTATGTGTGGTAGAGCTGAGATGGGCAGTACCGGGGAAATTTGAGCTCATGACCATTACTTTATAGCATTGGTGCTATATAAATGACAATTATCTGATCACCATCAAGGCTAACTAGACCAATAGACCCAGGGCAGGTAAGTAGCGTGGTGGATAGAGTGCTGGGCCTGAAGTCAGGAGAACCTGAGTTTAAATCAGGCTTCAGACACTTACTAGTTCAGTCACCTTGGGAAAGTCACTTAACACTGTTTGGTTCAGTTTTCTCATTTGTAAAATGAGCTGGAGGAGGAAAGAGCAAACCACTCCAATATCTTTGCCAAGAAAATGATGAATGGGGTCACATAGAGTCAGATACGACTAATCAACTAAACAGTAACCACCATAACAGAACCATGAAGGTTTACAATGTATGCCAGTTTAGGCCATCTCAAAGCAGGATCCTGGGATTCCTTTGCAGTGTAGAAGATGGGGAGGCAGCGAAGAGAAAGAAATAATCTTGTCATTGCCTAAATTGAAGGGACAGAAAGAATCTGGAGTAAGAGGCTTTCTCAAGAGAGAAAAGGACAGAGACAAACAGTTCTTGTAGAAAGAGGGAAAATAAGGGCTTGCACTTTATTCATTCTCTTTCATCTTGTATCTATAGGAGCATTTTAAGGCACTGACTTACCTTGGTTTGCCTGAGCTCCAGGTGGAAATAGCTCCAACCCTCTGCCCTCCTCTTACTTCCACTGAATTCTTTACATTTTATGTTTCCCATAACTCTTTCTAGGACTTCATTAATATAATATTCCCAGATTTGGCCTTACCCAATATCATAATTTGGCTCTAGAGATCTCATATGAATGTTGGCAGTTCAGTGAACCATAATAAAAAAAAATTACATAACCCCCACTTATTTTTTAAAAATTGACTCACCTTCTGACCATCCTGATGAGGAGCAAATAGACAGAGAAGGAAGAGCCACCAAGAGGGTGACATGGACATAATTCATTGTATTAATGATTCCTCACTCCAACCACTGTGGTCCTGATCTGGAAGGGAGAATATTCACAGTTTAATCTATATAGCAGTGATCTTTGCCCTTTCAGTAAGATAAACAGGAACCAATCATTCTGTCTACAATACCAGAACATCCACTAATCATTAATAAGTATCTGATGTCCTCTCTCTAGGATCTGAGGAAGTCACCACAGATGTTACCTTTCATGTATATGCTTATGAATGAACAGAAAATGATAAGGCCCTTGCTGACCCTAAATAAATCAATTTAAAATTATAATAATAACTACATTTTAAATAAACAAACTTTAAGGTGGGGGGTCTCTCATTAACAAACTCATTTCCCTCCTTTTATAATATGTGTCTACACAGAAAAGATTACTGACTCATTGAAAACAGAATAATCTTAACCTGGAGTCTGTGAATTTGAAGGCTTAAATTTCTTTTGATAACTATTTCAAAAAAATCAGTTTCCTTTATAATCCTATATGGTTATTCATTGAATCTAAAAGAGAAACAAAGTGTGAAGAACAACTGAGAGATATCATTGTAGTCTTTTCTCTAAACAGGTATATTATATAGGTCAGTGGTTTTTAATGTTTCTGTGTCATGCAAAGTCTATGGTCTCCTTAGAATAATGGTTTTAAACACATAAAACAAAATATATAGGATTCCAAAGGAAACCTAATTGTATCGAATTACAGTAATCAAAATATTAACAAGTTCACAGACTCCAGGTTAAGACTATTTCATTTTATGTAATTTGAAGTCTCAGACTTAATCACTTTCTTTCTGAGCTCATAGTCTCACTGATATGGCTCAGTAAAAAGAAGGCATGGCAGAACTAACCCATGACCATGCTGGCATGTCAGAGCAGCACAGGGGTGGGGCACACACTACCATCACAAAAAACTCAGTTGTTTCTAGTTATAAATTATTCCCTAACCACAATTGAGAGATGTAACTTTCCATTCTGTCCCTATTTTTAATGGTTTGAATTTTGGTAGTTAGATTATTTATCCATTTGGAATTTACTGTACTATATGGTATATAATGTCAGGTAGACTTATTTTCCATTAGACCTCTTTCTAGTTTTCCAAACATTTCATGTAGAATAAAGAGTTAATGTGGCAAATCATCTGTTTGTTTTCTTGGGTTTGTAAAATTCTAGCCTATTGTACAAGTCTGCTTTTAGGGACTTGCTTATCCACTCTATTACACTGACATAGGCATGCCTAGAGGGTATGCGCAGAGTGTTTCAAGACAACCAATTCCTTTAGAATTCCCCTAGATTCCTCTAAAATTATTGTTAGTTATTATTTTGTTTAGAATTCCTAAGTCTTTCAAAGTTGTTTGCTTTTACAATATTGTTGTTGTTGTATAAATTGCTCTTCCGGTTCTGCCTACTTCACTTTGCATCAGTTCATATAAAGTCTTCCCAGAATTCTCTGAAACCATTCCCTTCATTATTTCTTACAATGCAATAATATTCCATCACATTTATATGTCATAATTTGTTCACCCTTTCCCAACTAATGGACACCACCTATTTTTCTTTTTTTCCATCATGAAATGACCTACTATAAATATTTTCATACATGCTAGGTTGTTTCCTCTTCGCTATCTTTGGGATTTAGATGTAAATATGTTATTGCTGGGTCAAGGGGGATACACAGCTTATGACTTTTTAGGAATCATTTCAGATTG